>JBBMKD010000102.1:80059134-80210948 GCA_037834095.1 Argya squamiceps | reverse complement strand
ATGCGATGCGGTGCGCGGCTCGGCTCGTCCCGCAGCCAGCGCTGCCCCGGGCTGGGGCGATCTCGCATTACTCCCTGCCCTCCCCCGCGCTCCCCCCTCCGGGCCAGCTGAGAAGTTGCAACTGGTTGAGATATTTGTCCTTGGGGTTTGCTTTTTTTTATTTTTATTTCCTTTTATTCCTTAATCACCGGAGCTCACAAAAACATGACCTGAGGCTGCTCCTTTGCTATCAGATCTGAGCAGGGGCCCCTCAGCGCCAGTACAACTAACCACAACAAATCCTGGCGAGCTGCAGCAAGCGACAGCAGAAGGGAGGGGAGGCGGTGGGACACGGGCAGCGCCGATTCCCCCGGGGCTCCGCGGCCGGGGGAATGTACCAAAACCGGGGAGTAGCAAACAGGGGAGGCTAAAGAGAGCTGGGCGTCAGCGATTGCCCCGGGACGGAAGGGGCACGGGAGCGCCCCGGGAGCTGCCAAGCTGCGCGCCCCCGGCTCTCCGCACCCCTCTCACGCCGTGCCGCAGTCGGTCAGCCGGCCCCAATGTCCCGGCCCCGCGCCCCCGGCGTCCGGCAAGGACCCGCGTAGGCAATAGGAGCCCCGCACCAGCGGCCCCGGCCCCGCTGCCTGGGGGAGCGCGGTGCTGACATTTCTGCCGCCACGTAAGAGCCTCCGGCGAGTCCCTCTCCGCCCTCCGCAGTCCCCTCCCTCCCCCCATGGCACGATCGACGTGTCAGCCCCAAAAGTTCATTTCCAGGCCCTGAGAGAGTCCCCTATAAAGATCCCGGGGCGTGCGTGGGACAGTGAGACGTGGCAGTGCGGGGCTGCAGCCGGGGCGCGCAGGCATCTCCCCCAGGTACGTGCGTTCACATTTTTGCGCTCACCGGGCTTTCGGCGCATGCTTTTGTGTTTTGTCAGCTCACCTGTATTAAACCAGGAGGTTATTTTTGTTCATGTGTGCATTGTAATTAATTCCATCAGAGTTGTTTGTTTTGGGGTTTTTTATGACAGCATTTGTGCATTTCTACTACAAACTACAGCAGAAACTGACTTTTGTTTTTCGCAGCAAGACCTCCATTTAGAAGACTTAAAAGCAGTAAGAGTTTATTAAAGCAAGCAAAACCATGGAATTCATCCATGTTAGAGTAATCCTATAAAAGTTAGCTAATTAAAACAACTAGCATCAAAACTTATCAGCGAGCCTAATGTTGCAAATCCAAATTGCCTTAAACTTCCAACTCAAGGGAGAATTTTACTTTGGCTAGGATATAAAAGAAACTTGTTCAAGTAACAAAACATTAAGAAAAGTTTGAAATTATCACTAAAATGAAGTCCTGGAATTTGGAACATTCTTTCTGATTACTTGTTGGTATTAAAAAAAAAAAACAACCACACACTAAAGGCCAATTTTTTTTTCATAAAGTCATGTAACCCTGACAGTCAAGGATGTTTTCTTATTTATAACAATAGAGTTTGAGAAGCCAGTATTGTAATTACTGTAACGCCTGGGGTCACTTTTTCATGTGATTTCCTTCTGATCTAGAGAATACTTGTACAGAAAATATAAGAATTCATTTTACATCTAAAAGTTGCTGTCAAAGTAAGTGCAGATATAAGATGATTCACATATTTACACTGTTAACTTCTTTGGAGTGTTATTAAGACATATCTCTTCAGATCAACAAGTTCTACACTTTTTCTGTACCTCCACCTAGTACAATACACTTAGACTTTCTTTTTAAAGAGGAGATATATTTGTTTTTCCAACTGCTGTGTAAAAAAAAAAATAAAACATCCCTACTTCATCTGTGAAAAGTATGCACTGTGTATCCAAAACCAACTGCCAGCAAAAAAACCTACCAAAATTCTAGCCCGTTGAGTGATGTACACTTTAGCCTCTAAAAATTCCTCTACAGTTTGGCTATGAAACAATAGGCATATAAGTAAAAAGTAAACAAAACCCCCAAACTCACCACATTTATATCTTTATATCATACTGTGTTAATGACATGCATTGCATTCTAAGAAAAATTCCACTGGAATCATATTGACTCTATATCACCCCACAGAGCATTTAAGTCATGCGCTTTATAGTTCTGTATCAATTTCATGGAAGAACTGTCATGATGTCAATGCTTAATTTAATTTAATTTTATTTTAAAAGCTCAAGGGCAAAGATGTCTGAAACTGCCTGTAAGATTAACCATGTTTGAAATAAAGGTACAAAATGTAACATTTTTAATGTTATGTGTAACTCTGTGCTAAGTCTAAGTTATAGAGTTAAACCAGATGAGTGAATGAACCCAGCAATTTTAGGTGATGCAATCCCCAGATGTACTGTTGCAAGTAGGCGCTGAGGGTTTTTTGTTTCTTCACAAGTTGCACAGTGGTGTCTCAATCCTAGGCGAAGCCTCAGTGCGTTACTATATCCAAAATAAATAAGGATATTCTAATATAATCTAGGAATATGATGCTAAGGGCAAGGGAGAAAGCAGCAGAAGAAGCTCTGCAACACTGTCTGATGTAAGGAAGGGGAAAAAAAGAAACCTCTCAGAAGACCAAGTCCATTGCATCCAGCTTTTCTTCCAGTATGGAGCTCGTAATCTTTCTCTGCCTCCTATTTTCCTGACATTATATTTCTCACTGTTAGTTATTTTTGAGCTCTCCTTCCAACAAAATAGAGCCCAGCATATTAAGGGATGGCAGCATGTGGAAGCAGTAAAGGTACTGCAGTTGGAAGACGAAAGGCTGCACAGCACCTTCAGGCTTTTGGCCAGTTTGGTGGGAAGCCAGATTTCAGCTCATTCCTGTGGTGGCAGGATATAAGGAGTGTTAGAAAGCAGGGAAGGGGGTGGATTTCCATCTGTTTAGGTGGGAAAGTCACAGTGTAAGGGAAGGCCTGTCTTCACATTACCCATCAAAAACACCTTGGATAGTAAGCATCTCTTTCACCATTTAGAAAAACAAAGTCAGATAACAGTAAATTGAAAGTTTAAGTTGGGTTAAAAAGAAAACAAAAAAGGAAGAAGGTGTTAGCTTCAGTCAAACTGAACCTTGAGTTATGCTTCCATCATAGGGAGAGGACTTTGCTTGCTTCATGATCACAAAGTCTTTATTACCACTGCATGTTGCTTTTTCCAGACCATTGAAAACATTAGTCATTTTTGTTTAATTCATGAGAAACAGGCAGAGGAAAACTTTAAAGTCTCACAGTTAATTGCTTACTTTTGTGTTTTCTAACCACATCATTTATTACTGAGGAGAAACCCTACTGATGACCAGAGCCTTTCTAGAGCAGACCAGGCAGGAGAAGGGTGCCTACAAACAAGCACCATTTCTTGAATCAGTGCTTGAGGACAGAGAGTTTGTGCAGCCTGGTGTGTTGAATATACTTGACGTACACAACATTGTTGAAATACCTAATCATCAGATCTACCTTACTGTTTCTTTCTTCTTTCCCACTGAGATTCAGGGAAGTATTTACCCTGCTGCACTTGAGTTGAATGAGCGCTTAGCATTCCCACCTGCATTGAGCAACATCATCTTGCAAGGCTGCATCATCACAAGCCTGCCATATTTAAATACCAGGGACTTGTGATGTTGTTATGGGAAAAAATGAGGTCTTCATCCCAGGAAAGCAGATAACCCAGAGGATATAAGTTTGCCATCCTCATCCTCAGAGGGGTCTGGTAGGGAAGAACACTGTTAGAAAGGCCAGGAAATGCTGTAGCTGTGTATGCCCAGTAGCAGACACAGGGCAAGGTTAGACTGAGCATTGAGTCATTGGTACCAAGAAAGTTAAAGTGAGCATCATTTTAACTGTCTTAATAAAAGACACCATTGCATTTCTTCATTTAAATAATAGGGAAGTAAATGTCAATAGTTACAAACTTTGTTGTTTTCCATTAAGTTACTGTCTCACTTTATGTTCTGTATTTAAAGGTTAAGCTGACTGGTCTCCATAATATCTATGAATTAGGAAAGCTAGGTGAGAGTCTAAAACTTGGCTTTTGAGAACTATATATTCTTCTGATGAGTTTATATTTACCATTTGTGATCAAAAGATAATAAAGTAATATTTTTCATGGCATTTCTATTATTAAGGCTCTTTATAAACAAAATGGTTTATTTTCATGAATGCGTAAGGTATTTTCAACACAGCTATATAAATAAATGTTCACTTACGTATATAAATCTGTGACCTGATTTTTAGTAATTGCTGCTTTCTTTCCATTAAATTCTCTGGCAGATAAGGCAGTTAAAGAAGTTATGAGTTCTAAATAAGGGTGAGCTAACTTCCAAGTCCCTAAAAGTAGTTAGATATTTGGTGAAAATGATGAATTCTTGGGTACTGATTCAAGTGATCTGAAAATGCCATCCATTTCCTGATTCACCTTCATATCTCCTCCAGGAAAAAAATATTTTACAATTAATACCGTCAGTCAAACAATTTTTATGTGTCTGTTTTTCTATCTTTCAGCCAATTCCCTGAACTGCTACTTTCAAAATGAAGAGGAAGATAGGAGTGAGAATGAAGAATGCCTTGGAGAAATCCAGTCATAAAGTTTGAGGAGTAAAAATAATAGGAAATATTAATAACTCTGGTCTCTTACATAGGTCAGAATTTAGGCTGAAATGATGTAAAGTTACAAACCTGAGACATAAGGACTATTAAATTTGAATCAAGATTCACAGATTTTTAAATTAATATATACTAAAAATATTTGCTTTTCCCCCTCTACTTTGGATGGTAATATATTCTACTGCCTTACACAGCTTTCTTAGACTAATTTAAATTTTCATTTTTTTGGGATATTAGCCCCAAGACAGCTCTTCAAACTAAGCCAGATATTAACAATCCATTAGTTGCTCCTCTCTGTCTGCTTGTCCCTAATCATTAATATTGAATTCCTGTGTTACTAGGTCACTCAGCAGTACAAGTGAAATTTGGATAGAGAGCACACACACACACACACACACACACACACATATATATAAATATATGTGACTTTATTACTGCCAAGGAGTCTAAAACACAGGATATAGAACTCACTTAGACTTCAGTTTTGTGCTGGCCTTTTTGGGGATGAGTGGATAGAGAGGCTACTTGGCATAACTCCCGCTTTTGTAGAATTAGACCTTTGCAATTTCTAAAAGGAATTTTAACCAGCTGTGAAGTCCTCATGACTTATACATCATTTCTGTGGCACTGGTCTAGCACTAGGAGCCCTATAACAAACTTACCAAGTGGTGGTAGAATTGTCCATGCTATTTAATTTAATTTAATTTAATAGTAAATTCTCGAAGTAGGCCAACATCTAAGTTACTTTTAAAAGTGATTTATCTAGATTAGTGCAAACCTCTGTATGAACCCTATTGTTTTGCTTTGAGCAAAACAATAAATCCACTAAAAAGTGCATGTAAATTAAATAGACATTAACAACAACAACAAAAAAGAGACTAATCAGTAATGGGTTTTCTTATAAAGAGCTTGACTGTCTTTAATGAGAGTTCATTTACCCCTTTAGTGTAGGCACAGACAGCATATTTATGTGACCAAGATCTCACTTGCTCCCTGCCTTTTCACACTCTAAGACTGACAGTGAACACAATAAAGTAGATGTACTTGTCAAGAGGGGTTTTGTAGGAAGGGAGTCAGCATCTTAACAAGCTGTGTGACATATTGTAAGCATTTTTCCAGCCATGCACTTCCTGTCAGATCATTTGATAGCAGCAATAAAAGTTACAAGTCCAGTTCAAGTGATATTTTCCTCAGTTGCTTCTACACTGTATTCAGTTGCCTGTTAGGAATGAACTAGATGATGTTGTTTAGTCTTTGGAATTGTTACAGGGCAAAATGCTTAACAACTTGAAAGTGGCTATAGAGGCAGTAGTAGGCAAAGACAAAAGAGAAAATAAATTAAAAACTAGTGAGTATTTGTTACTGAGAAATAAAAGCAACTAACCAAGACACACATACACAAACACACACTCTGCAAACCCTACTGAACTGAGTTACTTTGATGGTTTTACTCAGGCACTAAAGCACCCTCCTCACAGTCTGGTCTTCTGCTTTGTTAGTAGTTTAACTCAGGCCAGACTAGAGCAATGAGAGTATAAGGAGGTACCTGTGTCTTTCTCAACTTGAAAGGAAGCCCAGACCACTGTTCTACAAAGTTTTTGTGCATCATGGTGTCACTTGAGAATTTAGCAAGTGTCATTTTTTCAAATGTGTTTCAAAAGTTGCCTATAAGCACTACCAAAAATCTGTTAAGAATCTGTTTGAGCTGAACTCTCTGCTGTCAAACTTTAAGCCTTCATTTTGTGCTCCAGAGTGATCCCCAAACTAAAGAGATCCCACCATTTCCCAAACAGCTGTGAGCTTTGCTGGCAAAGTAAAACACATCCATTTATTGTAGGCAGACCATTTAAAAGTGCACAGCTATTTTCTACTATGAGTTGGGTTTTTCAATCTTGTATATATACATCAGCCTGCACTGTGACATTGTCAGTTCAGGGTCTAAGCAAGGTTATATTCCATAATGAACAAAAACTGGAATTAGTAGCACTGCAGTAAAATGGAAGTAGGGTCATTTGGTGATACTAATTTCAGTTGCACTGGGTTTTTGTGGCAAGGTTGTGCTAGTGGAGGGGCTACAGGTGTGGCTTCTCTAAGAAGCTTCTCTCATGTCCAACAGGGCCAATGCCAGCTAGCTCTAAGATAGACACACTGCTGGCCAGGGCTGAGCCCAGCAGTGAAAGTGGTGCACCTTCAGTGAAGGTGGAAGCAGTTCTGGGATGTAATATTTAATAAAGAAAAAAATTACTGCACAACAGTAATTGTGGCCAGAGAAGAGAGGAGTGAGAATAGGTGAGAGCAACAGCCCTGCAGACACCAAGGTGGGTGAGAAAGGGAAAGGGAGGAGGTGCTCCAGGTGTTGCAGCTGAGATTCCCCTGCAGCCAGTGGAGGTCCACAGGGGAGCAGAAATCCACCTGCAGGCCTTGGAGGGCCTCATCCCAGAGCAGGGGGTTGTCCAAAGGAGGTTGTGACCCCATGGGAAGCCCATGCTGGAGCAGGCTCATCGCAGGACCTGTGGGCCCATGGAGAAAGAGGCTCACACTGGAACAAGTTTTTTGACAGGACTTGTGACGCCTGTGAGATGACACTGGAGCAGCCTGTACCTGCAGGGCTGCATTGCATGGAAGGGACTCACACTGGAGCCATTTTTGAAGAGTTGCATCCTGTGGGATGGACGCATGTTGGACAAGTCCATGGAGGACTGTCTCCCCACGCTGGAGCAGGAGAAGGACTCCTCTCCCTGAGGACCAAGTGGCAGGACAAATAACATGTTATGAACTGCAGTTCTCCCCCTCTCCCCATCCTTTCTACACTGCTGGGGCTGGGGTATAAAATCGATAATGAAGTTAAGCCCAGGAAGGAGGGAGTGGTGGGTGGAAGGTGTTTTTAGGGTTCATTTTACTTTTTGTTATTCTAGTCTTATTTTGCTTGGCAACAATAAGTAATAAATAAGGAGGTCAGTCAGTTTCCCAAAGTTGCATCGCCTGTGCTTTGCCTGTGACAGCAATGAGTGAGTGATCTCTACCTGTCCTTATCTCAACCCATGAGCCTTTCGTTATATTTTCTCTCCCCTGCCCACCTGAGGAAGGGAGTGACAGAGTGGCTTTGGTGTGTACCCAGTGTCTAGCTAGGGTCAGATTACCCACTATTACTACCTAACATTTGAGTGCTTGGCTTACTGCCCTCAGCAATAATTAGTATTCTGTATAGTAAAAGTTCAGTTATTAAATATGTAGGCCTGTTATTCCTCTCCATAGCCTGAAAACTCTGTAGTTATTGAAATTATTTAAATCAGAAGTATCATGTTCAAAATATTTTAATTTTTTCTTTATATTTTCCCATAATAAAACCTGCTTTGTTAAAAATATTGCATAATAATTTTTTTGTCAAAATGATTGAAAACACACTGAAAACTTATAAGATGTTTTGCTTCAGAAGGGAACACCTAGCCTGAGTCTGCTCTAGCAAGCCAGAATCTGATTTTTGAAACCTGAAGTTTCATAAATAAGCCTCATTGCAGAGCACTCAAGCAGAAGGAGGGATGTGCAGACATGCTATTAAAGAGAAAAAAAACACTATTTTTTGCAGTTAGGTCAAGCTCCAATTCAATTACTAAGTGGTTTTACTACTTACTCAGACTTGGGGGTTCATTAAAATTGCCAGGAAGGAGACCGAAACCCATGTTAGCCTTGTAAGTCCAGTGTCATGCTTTAAAAAATACCAGAATATAACAAAAGGAGACCAAGGGCTAATCTCTACACACCTTGACGTGCCTCTTGTCTGTAATGGACAGTCTCAATCCAGAACAGAAGCTGAGGGCTGCTGGGGCAATTGGTGTGTGCACTGATGCTGTTGCATAAACAAAATAAGACCATTCACTGTTTGTTCTTCTGTCGGCCATATGTTTACAAAGAAGTCAAAGGCTAAAATTTTAAAAATAGTTGTAGTGCAACAAAACTGTTAATGAAATAGTTTGCATAAAAAATGTCAGATTTCAATCAGGTTTGTCAGCAGGGGATAGAGATTCTAGTTAAAAATTAAAAAGACAAGAGTGAGTAAAAGAAGAAATATGCAGGAGTTACATGGGTAATGCTATCTTCTTGCATGTAATAATCACTTTCTTGTACTATCAAAATGAAGACATCGATAATAGGACTCAGTTAAAAAATGGAAAAAAGTACTGGAATTATCTGAGAAAAAAATAACACTCATCCAACTGCAACCCAAAGTCTCCATGCCTGTCAACATCCTTGACTTTTCACAAAACATAGGCTGTGTTTTATGTCCCGAAGACACAGCAACTTGGACCAGGAGATAAAAACTAATCCAGAAGTTAAGGGCTTTCCTGAAAGAAAGTCTCCCCAAAACTGTTCATTTTGAGTAAAAGTGGAACTAGCATCAGGGAAGAGATATGTTCATTCCAAAGTGTATATGCATGGGACAATAGTAAGCAGTCATTCATCATGGCAGACAACTGGCAGTTTCTCGTTATAGCATAATAAATCATGTAACCAAAAAAAAACCCAAAAAAACCTGACACATATTAATTAGCATCAGCTATTGGGAGAGTTTTACATGAGACAAAATCATGTGCAATGTCACAGTAGTTGCACATGGAAGCAAGAAGCTCTGTGGAAAGTGAAGACTTTTTTGCTTTTTTTTTTTTTTTGCTTTTTTATTTCCCTCAGCTGTCTCCTATGCCTGAATGGTGGCACCCTAAGCTCCTCCTGCTTTCCATACCCTGGAAGAAGTGTGAACTATGTTCCTCCATCCCTCATGATCTTGGTGCTTCCACCATGTCCTCTGGCATCTTAGCAGAAAATAAGCACAGACCAGCTCCCCTAGACATACGGTATAATCAATTTTATTTCCTTTTAACTTGTTCAGGTTGTTCTGTAAAGGACCTCAGATTTTGCCTAAAGTTTTCTAGACTATTCACATTGTTACTTCTTTTGTTTTAGGGAGGAAAGTGGAGAGATGTTCTATTATTTGAGGGAAAAATTGTATGAACTGGAAAAATTTTGTATGGTCATAAACGCTTTCATTCTGCTGCTGTGATCAAAAGCAATGTGAATGGACAGAATGCTGCTGTTTTGTCATTTCATTTCACAATGTTTGAGGAAGTTAATTTCCAAACACTTGTACTCAACATTTAATGGATGTTCCCAGGTTCAGCAGACATGGAGCTGCCATCAGGAATGCTCTAGATATTCCTTACAGCAGATTGTCAGGCAAAGCTTCCCACTTGGCTGATTAAACAGGATTGTTCTTCACTAGATGCAATAAGAGCACCTTGAAGTTTTGTTCAACAGCAAATACTTGGGAAATACTATTTTTTCTGACTTGAGTGGGAGCAAGATTGGGTTGTAGCATTTCTGGGTTGTTACAGCAAAGAGCCTTTTAAGGAAATGATGTGCCTGCAATTTTCTTGCACACCAGTGGGATTTGCAATTAGAGGAAAATTTATAGATGATATAAATAAATAAAGCTCAAAGTTCCTGCTGTATTTAGTGGCATCTTGCAGTACACTGCAACTCTTAAAAGTGACACAGCATGAAAAGTATCCTTTAAACCTGAATCAATTACCTTCTGCGTGGAACTCCCTATGAAGAATCGCACAAGCCAAAATTCAAATGCACATTCTGCATAGCAAATACAACTGAAAAATCAGCAGGGAAGAACTTAGAATGTGCCAACATAGTCCTTGGATTTTTTAGTTGACATCATGAAAGAAAACAAAAATTGAGTCTTTTCATTTTAAATTATAGCTTTCCTTTCAGTTCTCAAATTCAGATCAATAATCCAAAAATACAGATAACTCACATATATCCTATGTTGCCTAACTGTTCAACATCAAGAGTACTGGGGGTATTTATCTATTTAAGAGCACTACTATACTGGTTACTGCTGATAATGTGTTGTCATCTACAAATACCATACCTGAGGAAACCACAGAGTTTATAACTCTGTATTTACTCAGTGGTTAGCACAATAGGACTCTGGTTTCATTTGGATCTACCAACAGCATTAATGTTATAGCAAAAAAAAATCAATAACAGTCCTTCTGTTTGATAGAAAGTTACACACTATGATCTTCTGTGGAGGCTGCTACAGATAAACTCTACAAATCCGACGAGAAAAAATCAAAGATGTTCAGCTATTATAATCAGATACAGAGATCTGAGAATCCCTTAACACTGCCAAGACCTAGGAATGGAGTGTCTAACTATATCTGATTAAAATATCCTTAAGGGCATATTTGGTTTCTCAGAAATTAATTACATAACAAGCATACACCTTTCCTTGGTATTTATTGTCTTCTTTTTCTTATAACTCCCTTTCTTGTAACTAGAAGTGCTGAAGAACAAGTCTTGCTGATTGTTTTGAGGGTTTTTTTCTGGTAACATTATAAATGAAAATGCATTTTACTAAAGCCTGTGGAAATGTAATTTGTTATGTCACAGCAATCACTCAGCATGTGTACAGCTGGGTTTGATGATACCAGACCCTGCTTGTTATAAAATCAGTAGCAGTGGCCTAAGGGAAGAAAGGGTAAATGAAGAAAAACTGATGGTTTGGAGGCTCAAACTAGTTTGGGTCATCAGGAGCTAAAAGGGAATGTTTTAACTTGCCAATAAATTGCTATTCCAGTGCCAAGGCAGAGGAGTAGAGGCCAAATTAACAGGTCATATCTCATTTCAAACACATTCCCTTTTACCAAAGTCCTTTTGACTATTTTATAATAGAGAAGGAGGGAAATGTTGTGCTATGTACATATCACTTAAAGCACTTTCTAAAAAGATTAGTAATTAGATTCTGGATTTTCAATGGAGCTTGTCATGGGACAACTTCAATTCCACCCACTTGAAAGAAAGCAGTACAGCACTTCCAAAAATTCATCAATACCCCACTTGTTTATGTTAGTTCAATTCAAGGTGACCTGATTAGAAAAGCTTCATCTTGGAAAAAAACAAGAGGCTTGCACCACTGTCTGGATCAAAACAGAAAAAAAATTATCCCTCCAAATGTTTGTTATTGCTATATTAACACTGAAAATACAGCGAAAGCACAACAGATCCAGCATAAACAAGATTGACTCCACCAGCATCCCACCAATGCTGGACCAGGAGCTCAGACAGTGCTGTTGATCTGGAACCACTTTTTAACCTGATCTCTAAACTACTGATGAACAAGCCTACAACAAACTGCAAGTTCTTCAGTAGATATTAATAAGAGAGAACAACATTAAACAAGAATCATAACTCTCTTCAAATCTCACCCTATGGCATCTCCTGATTTTGTCTGATAGCTGGGAGAGCACAGACTCTGAGCTTAGCTCCACAGTAGAGAACCAAAAACAAAGAAGGAACCTGGCAATGCTTCACAGAGTTTATTCACCAGTGTGTCTGCTTACTTTTTTTAGACCTGTTTTTCTTTAGAGCTGGAGGATTGTTTGGTACAAAGGAAAAATAATTTAAAGAGAAGCAGAGATTAAAAGCAAGCAGATGAGGACAAGCAGAAGGATTAAAAAAAGCAAACTGAAGGGTAAGGAAAAAAAGAAAAGGCAAAATTCTGTTGCCCTTCATTGTGTCAATCAAATAATAAAATATTTCCTCAGTACTATGCCTGAAATCCACCCACCCTTTGCCAACAATATTCAGATAGTCCCTCCACCTAGAGCACTTAAATTCTTTAGTATGAGAGATAGAATAGGGCAGTGGTTTATCTGGCCTAATTAACCTTTCTCTGATGGTCACCCATATGAGATTATTAAGAAGGAGTTAAGCAAGGCAAGCATACAGCTCCCCATCAGTGATTAATGGCTTACAGACATCCAGTAATGCTGGATCTCAGTAAATTCATACAGTCCTTCATAGACCTGTGTTTCCAAAATTTCTTCCATCACTGATGCATCTACAGCCTCTTAGGCTGAGGAATGCCACAGCTGAGGTGTGCTTTGAAAGGGTCCACCACTCCTTTTTGTTTTGAACAGGTTCCCACCTAGTTTCCCTCATCATTGTATCATAAGGCCAAGCAATTAGTCATTACCTATTTGCCCTCTCCAGACCATGTACACTTCTGTGAATCTCAATTTTCTGTCTGTCCTGAAACAGGAGGAATCAAAAGTGTAAACAACCTTTTAGGTTTAGGTATGCTATGGATTTGCATAGTACCAAACTCAGATAGAAGCAATAGCAGGTTATCTTGGTTGTTCTCTATCCCTTTCCTAACATTCAGTACTTATTTTGACCACCACTGAGATTTGAGCTGATGTTTTCACAAAAGTAACTATTGAAATTCCAGTATCTTCTTCCTGAGTGACAACAGCAAGTCCAGGATCCACCACTCTTGTGAAGTTAGGATTGCTTCCTTCTCTGTGCATCCCATTATGATTGCACACATGGAATTTCACCTCCTCTCTTATCATCCATTCGCTCCACATTCTGAGGTCTTTTTGCAGAATTTGTTGTTGCTCTTCGTCTTTGCTACCCAAAATAACTCCATATCATCTGCATATGCTTAAGTACCTCTTGCAGTACACGAAGAATAACAGATGAATTTTCATCAGATTGTATTAAACAGAAAAGCTAAAATTACAAGCACTTGATAAAAATGCAACAAAATGCTATGCCTAGAAATGAAAACAGCATTCCACTGATCTTTGGTGGAGTTGGAAAAAACCTACAGAACTTTTCGTGATGATCACCTTTACACAGAGAGTTTTGGTTTCCAAACAATTTTCTACAACTTGGATTATTTCTTTGATCAGTCAGAATGTAAGAGACTATTGCCAATTCAGTTTGAAGTGACCATTTTGTGCCACAAGTTTAAGACCTAAGGATGAATACTGACAAGACCTTTTTGAGTTTGATGTTTTGACAAAGAAATATAAGCCAGAAGTACAATTGGCATTCAAGGGTTTTCAACAATGGTCAGTCAGTGAATCTTGTTATTTCTAGAGCTCTGCTGAGATTTCTGAGAAACTGCAAGCAGTACAATGGCAGAACTGACCAGTGAAAACAATTAAGTGTGAATGCACAGTGCCAGACCAGCTCATAGCGTGCAGTTCATTTCAGGTTCTGGTTACAGCTATAACTGGCCACAATTTAAAATAAGTAAGGAACACATAATATAATGCTTTTTGTCAATGTCTGCTAAATATTAAAATTTCAGACACCCTTACCTCATAGATAATAGGTTGACACTTCCCCATTTTTTTCTTCATTTTAACAAAGCAAATTATATGCGTTAATTAATTTATATAAAAATACAATTTCCAAAGTCCCATCTGTACTATCTGAGGTAAATAAGGAAAACTAATTGAAGAAGTCATGAAAAAAATAGTGGATGAAGAAATAATTGTTTTTGTGGAAATCTTAATTAAATTCTTTGTGTAATAGACCTCTCTGCCTTTTGAACAAATTGAAAAAAATTGGCATAAATCTTTACAAACAAAAGGAGAAACATAAAAAGTTGTAAAAATTAGAAGAAAACAGAATATTGATGAAAATAATCAGAAAAACAGGATTAACATCCCTTCAAGGCACTGGATTATCTTCTTATAATTCCTGTTTTCAGGGATTCAGTTAATGAGTATGAAAGTGTGACTGGGTCATTTTTTCCAGTAGATACAGTGGGTTTACAGCTGTCTGCATTTCCTTTCCCATTATTCAGAGATTTAAGAAAAAATCTGTACAGACTTGGGAGTCAAATTCTATGTTTAACAAGTAGCCAGAGGACAAGGCTTGGCTTTTAAGAGAAGTTGTTCCTTTTTATCAGTTTAATTCATTGTGGCCTCTGTGGAAGAATTCTGGCTCTTCATACTGTAAAGGCTCCAACAATTTATACATCAGTCATGATGTAACAGACTTCTAGCCCCACTGTTTCAGTCTACAAATTTTTCATTAACAAATAGAAGTGCCACACATATCCAGGTCCCAGTTCTTCAATGTTCAAAGAATTTTTATACCCTATCTTAGGAAAATGGCACTGAAACTCTCTATCTTATCCATAAAGTATCCAATCAAAACTAAAACCATAATGCATTGAATAGATTGAACATTTCTGAATCAGAGGAAGGCATCAGACTCTTATATGAAAAGAGTATGCTTACAGGCAAGAGGCAATATACCACATACATGCAACTAGCCATTTATGATGAGCCTGTTATATAAATCATCTAGCAAAAATATTGCTAGAATTTATAATAGTAACGATGATGACGATGATAATAATAAAAATCAGAAAATATACAGAAAAATCTAAGTGACTACACCCCAAACCCAGGCATTCCCAAAATTAAGCCAATATAGGCAAGCATCAGGCACATGTCAGCCAGGCAATTTCTACCACAGCTAAAATCAGATCCCACCAAGGCATAGCCAGACACATCCCAAGCCCCCACCTTGCCAGGTGCCCACCAAGCCTGTGACCTTCTGCTATTGATGGCAAAAATCATATTTATTGGTTTATGACTACAAAAGTTCATAAGTATCACCTAGCCTTTCAAATCATATTAGATGGGAAAAAGTCCTAAATATCAGTGAAACCTACACATAATGGATGCATAGGAACATCACAAAGGACAAAGAGTACATGAAAGGGGTTCCATTTTTAGACTTTCCATGGACCTTCCATTTTGTCAAACTTGGAAGAGACTGCAAGAAACCATTAGAACCATCTTACCTTGGTAAATTCAGCTGCAGCTAGTTTTGGTACCTGTTTTTCTTGGCAGATATGTACCTGTTTCTAAAAACACCCAGCTAAGGAGACATCACAGTCTTTGTGGATTTCTACCCATATTATTGCAAAGGTTTTTGTGCTCCTTTACCTTAAACTGACATATTCTTTTTGCAGTTGTGATTGGCAGCAGTTTATTTTCTCCATTTTCCAGTTACCCTTAATGCTTATGTAGACTGTAACAAAAGTTTTTTCTTTTCAAAGGAAAAAAAGAATCTTTATTCGTTCATCATTTCCTTATAGGTCACATTTTCTGCACTTCCAATAGTTCTTGTCCCTTTCTTTCTGATTCCCTCGTGGTTTCATCTCACCTACAAACTCCCTTATCATCTTTACCTGAATAACTCAGATTCTGCTGCATTCCAGACTTCCCTTCCCCAAAATATTACCTTCATAGGGTAAGATCAAGGCATGACTTGTTCATATGCCCTTGGCTGTCATCTCAAGTTCAGTACAGCTAAAACAGAGTGCTGTCTCTCTTCTTCAAGCCATCTCTTCCCTGCCTCTTCTCCAGATGCTGAAAAGACTCTTCCTGTCCTGCTAGTTTCAAACACCCATAACTTGGATGCCAGGTTTAATTTAGATTCTCTGCTATGCTCACAGAACCATCCTAAAATTTGGCCTTTTTCATCCAGTCATGCTGTTAAAGTTTTCATTAAGGTCACAGTTATTTTACAGCTCACTTACTATAACATCTTGGCCTCAGAAAAGGGATTTTTGTCCTGATCACATCTATTTATACACTGCTGCCAAGATCATCTTCAAAACCCACCAGTTTGGTTTGCTCATGCAGCTCTTTGCAAGGCTGATTGTAGCCATCACAACAAACAAAAAAAATCACCTTTAAAGAAATCAACAGCTCTTTTCATTCCATGAATAATTTTCCCCTTATTATCTAGGAACGAGAGTCATGCTTTAATTAGACCACCTATTTCTCTATCTGCTTATTTGTTCGAAAAGCTCCCCATAAATATACATAATTTTAGGCTTTTCTCTTCCCTGGTCCCTTCATGCACATATCTTTGCTGTAGTGCCTAATAATCCTCCTCAAAAAACAACTGATAATTATTAATCAGTTATTGCATTGAAGACAAGCACATTTAATTGACATTGTCCCCTAATCTCCTGGAACACTGGTTTGTCTTCAGATTTTTACCCTTTATTTTGGATGGACAATATGCTCTATTATGTACTGAGTGCCTGATCTGGGCTTGGGTGTCCTAAGAAAAATAATGATGACAAAATTAATATTTTTATTGTATCACACAGAAATTTAATGATGCAACCCAGCAAATAAATTCCTAAGCTAGATTCTTGTAGAAGCATTGTAGTTCAGAAAGTTTAGAAAAGCACAAATGTCTGCCAACATTGCAATATATTGGTTCTCATTAGAGTTGCAGAGGCAGTAGTCCTGCTAAAACTAGTATAATTATGTATAAATGATGTTGGCAGACTTCACAAAATGTGTCAGAAGGACAGAACCAGATGTTTCCTGGACTGCATATCCTCAGTAGGTTTTGCACCATCAATTTGCAAGTAAAAGTGAAGGCCTTTTTAGTGAAGTATGTTTCTCTCTTTTTCCTGAAAAAAACATCTTGTAATAATGAACAGAGACGGTACATAAGTTACCAATTAAGTTCCCAATCACTCAGGCCTTGTAGGCAATTCAGCTGATCTGTCTTGTGTCAGATGCTACATATTTCCTTCCTTAATCCTTGAATTCATTAATATTTTAACTGATTTGTCATTTCATTCCTGTTTCCAAAACTTAAGAGCCTAAGTCTACTTCCACAACTTTCATTCCAGCACACCTGTGAGTGTGATGTGTCTCGTACAAGAAGTGATTAAAGAAATCTTTGCACTGAATAGAAGCCTATTTTTATTTGCATGGGTTATTTGGGGGTTTTAATCTTAGTACTCCCAGTTGTCCATGCTCTCCATAAGCTTTCTTTTAGAGGAACTGCAGTAGCCTGGATCTACTGGGCATGTATTGCAGGTTCAGGCTTTTACATCTTCTCTCTGTATCTTACTCATGATCTCTGCCATGAAATCCAGCTTTTCTTTTCCCAGTCTCATATAACTTCCATTACCTATGCTTTTTTTATTATCCCTCAGACTATAATACTTACTTCTATACACTTACAGATCCCCTTACATATGGTGACATAACTTCATATAGTGATGTAATCCTGAAACCTATTTCTCTAAGAATAGTGTTTCCTAGAAGCAAACATATCCTTTAGTGATAAAAGTAAGCGTATATTGGATATTTGCATCTCAAAGAGGAATACTAGTAATTAGGGAAAAAAGACAGTAAAAATAAGGTGGAGTTAGGAAGCATGGGTTTTCCATAACTTAAATAAATACACATCTCCAGAAAATTTACAGGTAGAGCATTAAGAAAGAATCCAGTCATAAGGAGGGAGGTAAAAGCCTCTCTTATTATACACCTTGGGACTGTTTCTTCTGATACCTAATTCCTGATTAAGTAGTCAGTGCCATGGCCTGATTTGCATTGCACTGATTAGGCTTTCTCAGGCAATGAAAGCTCAGAGTTACACCTATTTCATCTCAAGCTACATGGAAAATATTCCTCTCTTTTATTTATAGAGGCTGGGATGAATTGCAAGAAATACATTAGGTACAATTTTCCCAGACACTTAGAAGCTATTAGGATAAACGTAGTCAAATTCCTTCCTTCTCCTTTTTCTTATACTCTGGTAGGGGATCAGAGGGAACTCATGCATAATGCCTTATTCCTTGTATTTGCAAGTGTTCTGAGATCAGAGTCTTTCTGCAGAAACAAAACAAAACAAAATCAAACAAAACACTTGAGATATTTTGATAGTGAATAGGTCTTTAACTGGACTTAGGGCTGAGACATTGATCCAAGGACAAATCATGAAAGAGAGCATAAACTGACAAGAAAATATTTCCTGAAAGGAAAACAGAATATAAATTGTTGCCAGCCATTGCTTTGGGAAAAACAAACAAACAAACAAACAAACAAACAAACAAACAAACAAACAAACAACAACAACAGCACAAAAGCCACCCTAACAGGCTCCTTCATATTTGTGCATACAATGACTTAGTGACATATTTTCTGGGAACATCTGGTCTATGGAAATCTTCAAAAGACAGAATGTCTTCCACTGATTTCCTTGCTTTCAGTGTTCATGTATTGTCTCCATCTGGACTCACGTAGCAGGGATCATGTAGCAGGGATCCAATGGTCCCAGTGAGCAGCTCTTCATGTAAGCCAGCAACAGAGGTTTTGTGAGAAGGATGCATCTTTTCGAACATTGTCAGTTTAAGCCAAGACAGGAGACATATATAGCTGTTTGGCATTCCACAACTTGATATACCAACCTCTGCCAGCTCTGCAGAGGAGGAAGGGTGAGGTCTGGCTTCAGGCGCTGCATGAGTGCAAGCTGACATGTGGTGTAACAGTCTGAAACAGTCTGAAATCTGTCTCTGACAGATTTATCTTGAGGTTACAGATGACCATCCAGATGGACTGGAAATCTCTCCTCTGGAAGGTATGCAATTGCTATTTGTAGTCCATTTGAACTCCAGTGACAATTTGCTTCAGTTTCTCATCCGATTCAGCTGTTTGTAACAAAACCAAAGTTCAAGGATTGTAGTGCTGCCCAGAAATCTATGGCTTTGAGTACGTAATTGAAGAGACTTAACTGCATTAACTCCATATGCACAAGCAGTTGATGAACACTTTCTGTAAACACCTTTAGCACCAGGGAGAGTCTGACTACTACTTTGCTGTGAATCACAGATATTTTATGGGAAAGAAAGAGATCACAGTATGGAAGCATGCATCTGGAAGGGAGCTAAAAAGTGTCATTAGCATTATAAAAAGAGAAAGAAGGAAACTATCTTGAGACTGAGTCCAGCTTTCTCAAGCCAAAGACAGAAATAAATATTTGTGTTTCTATTTTGAAGAAATTAATTGTCATAAATGGACTTCTCCCCTTGATTTACAAAACACATTACCAACCAGTCAGGTATCCAATTAAGCAAGGTTATAGTTTTTCACGTTATTTTTCATGCTAAGACATCCATGAAAAGGATGAAAAAACCACAAAAAGAATCTGTAATTAATGAGGATATCCAAAAGAGATGAATTTTAGGGCCTGGCTAAAGATTATTCCATCTCAAACCTAAAAGAAAGGTATACGTGAAATCTGAAGACACTGAGAAAACCTGTCACTGTTCTTCCACATATCACCTTAGGCTATCTTTGTTATCTCACAGATTGGTTGCCTTTGTAAATGATGGCAGTTTTTTAAAAGGAAAACTATTTTCTTAAAACATAACCAGTTGGTTTTTCACTGAAAACATGTAGGCACTCTGTAGTTGTCTGGCTCTGATGTTTGAAGGGCCTTCACCAAAAGACCAAGACATATTTGGGCAGATATTTTTCTTAGGACTTTGCATTCAATATGCTAAGCTGTTTAAAAGACTTCTGCCTTTAAAGGAGAAAAACTGCACTGAATTCTCTTCAGAATTTTTGAAGAACCCTTTATCATCACAATATTATGGCAAATTATATGGAAAAATAAGTAATTGTAAGGACTACACTTCCAGTGTTACTCACGGAAATGTAAATATCCTTCAGAAAATGGAGCCTTGTATTATTTAGCTTGAGACTGAAATCTGTTCACAAAAGCAAATGCTTTGTTCTGTCAGTAGGCAGTATTTATATAATGTTAGTTTGCTAGGCACAGTTGGACTGAAATAGAGGAGTATTTTACTTATTTTAGTCTGGCCTTTGGAGTTATTTGTTCCTTGCTGTCATTAGAGAAAGCTGTTTAGTTTTCTTTGCATCTGGAATGATAGTACCTGGTGTCATTTTAAAATGACTTCAAGATGTCTTCTCTAAAACACATCACTAACTTGTCTCCAGGACCTAAATGGGTTGGTAATTGATGGCTCTTTTTCTCTGATCATTGATTTTTCAGTCTTCAGGGTAGTGCCAGCTATGGATGGCACCACTTGCAAAGATTTGAGATCAATTGGGAGCAATGTAAGAGCAGAACAGTGCGTACTTATGTCACAATGATGAAGATGAAGGGCTCTTGGGAAAAGCTGCAGGGAATGTCCTCATGATTCAAGATCTGTGTCTTCTTTGCTTATTGGATGTTCATCATATCTGTCCCTAAAAACCTATCTGAGAGTACTTGAAACCTGAGGCCACAGGATTATTAGGCCATTTTAATTAGCAGTACACTGCAGATAAATGGGAAGAAAATTTGCTTCTACACTTTGATAAACTCAGCAGTATATTTACTATGGATAGTTCCGAAGAGGGAATAATTTGCACCAGCAATAAATTACTACAGTCATTTTTAGAATGACGAATTAAGTTTAGGATGATAATGTAGAGCCTGTTTCAGCATTGCAATTGTTATATTTGGGGATAAAGAAGTTGTATTAAATGTAGGCACTAGAGTACCCTTAGAAGCTGAACTGGTTGGGGAACAATCCTCAGTGGTGTTGCTACCAAAATGGGCAAAACCTTTGAGTTCTGTTCTCAACCAGGAAGTATAGGCATATATGATCTTCCTTTCTTCTGTTTTCTTTTTTTTTTTTCCTTTTTTGTTTTTATACCTCTGTACTTTCTCTATATCAGGAGTGGAAGTTTAGCACAAAAAAACAAGCTTGTCCAATTCCCTGCTTTTAGAACTATATCCTTACTGACAGCAAGAGACAGATCATGGAAGATCATAGGAGGAGATAAAAAAGCTTCAAGTTTTTACTTTTTGCTTTCAGAGAGAAGTCTCATTTTGTTGTTAGTGCCTGTACTTTCTTCTCCTGGAAGAGAATGACTGACAGATGAAGCAGCTGAGTGTTTTTTCTTAAAACAATGTAGACAGAAGCTTTGCCTCTTTGGGAGAGGCATGAGTCCCTCATGTTTTGAATCTAACTCTTGAAATCACTGTGATGCCAAATATGCTGGGAAATATAAAAAAAAAAATTAAAAATCAGAATTAAAATTGGCAGATTTTACAAGGAATTAATGCCTGTTGGCTTGAAAAGGACAGGTTGCAGAATGAACGACAGATGAGCAGACATTCAGGGGCGGTGTGAGGGAGTTCTGGAACCGCCATCATTCTTTCTTTTATGACCTCACTGGATGAAGGGCTGACAGAATTACTGATCATATGTTTGGTCTAAACAACAGTACTGTTTGAAGGCTTCAGTGTAGTGTACAGTGAAGTACAGCTGGAGTAGTTTCTAAACAGGTGAGCTCTTATTGAAGAACCAAAGAGTCTGAGACTTAAAAACAAAGGTTGAAAAAGGTCCTTCTGCAAAGTAAATAGCACCTGTTCAGAGAGCAGGAGGTTTAAATAGATACTTTTTCTATATCACTGAGCTCAGCACTGACAGCTCAGCTCCTCGAGCCAATTTTTCTTCTGATATTGACTTTGTACAGATTGCTGGGCTTTGGTTTGGGTTGGCTTTTGATTTTGCTTTGTTGGTTTATTTTAATATGACAAATGCTTGTTGTTCCAAATGAAAAATCTGAACCGCCTTCATTAAATAGATCAAAGATATTTTCTTGTAATTTTTTCAGAATTATATAGAAAGTTTGTAAAGGGTCTTATTTCTGGCCTGTATGTCCTAGAGAACATTCCATAGATAAGATAAAGGAGAGTTGAATTATATTTCTGATGAGCTCAGATTTCACTACTGTCCTGGATTCAGCCAGGACAGGGTTAGTTTTTTAGAGTAGCCAGGAGAGGAACATGGACAGACTCTAATGTTATTCAGTACTTTCTCAGGTCACTTGCCAGGGGCAGGATTAAAGGATTCTCTCTCTTGTTTCTTGTTGGGGGAAAAATCATGGTGGGCAAAATGGTCCAGTACTGTTTTATTTCTATGTGAGTCATTTTTTTGTCTTATACCACTGAATTGGGGAGTACTATTCCTAAACCATGACAACTTGTAGTTTTAGAAGGTAACCATAACACACAAATGATCTGGTGCAGCGTAGCAGCACAGAGAATGCACTTTTGAGCAATTATGCATACCCTACTTACAAAATTAAATTTCAAATTACACAGAAACAACAATTAAACAGCACTGTAAGCTACGTGGTAGAAGAATCAGAGTCTTAGAAAGGAATAATTTCTAAGAAAAGAAAAGTTGAGCCTGTGACATAAGTCCAAGCCACTATCTTAGTGGATAGTCATCCTCTTCCAAATAATGGTGCTTGTGAAAGAGGTTCTTCTCTCTCAGCCTCTTATCACCATCACCTGCAAAAGTTTTGGCCACTCCTCTGTTGGTGCTGTAGGTTACACAAATGATGTAGAACTGGACAGCTTCCCTTGGACAATTTTAGCTATTTACATCAGACTTACACCACATTAGGAAAAGGAAGGTGTTATGATTATCACAAATACTGTGATATACCTGAAAAATATATTTAACTTCCTGATGCCTAGTCCTCCAATTAAAAACCAATGCTTGGTATGACCAGAGCACAAGCTCCACGTTCTTTGTCCCACTCCACCATTCCCATTTGCCTGTGGATGCGGACTGAGTAGCAGATACTCCTGTGCTAGCCTATTTCATGCTCTAGCCATAAGACCATTATTTCTAACAAAGCCACATTTGAGTGAGTGGAGGGAGCTGCTCCCAGAGAAGCAACATTTCTTATTTTTCTGTAAGTGAGGAAGTCAAGCACACTATTTAATTATGGCCAAACTTCTTTGAAATGTAGTCAGTGATCCAGAACATATATCCCAGTCCTTGGAACTCCTCCATTTCTCTTGCCAAAACAAGCAATAGCAACCATGTACACAGACAACAGAGGAATTTCAAACCTCAGTTCATACTCTATGATTGCCTTATATCAGAAAAGGGACTTTTCATAAGTTTGCAAAATTAGCAAGGTTCATGTTTAATTGATGTAAATATCACAAAATCAACTCACATTAAACTATTGAGTTATGCTTCTTTGATTCAAGATCATAGGACTGGTTTATTTTGCTGCAAATTTACTGCATATTTCATTCCTACACAGACAGTGGAACAGGCTTCATGCCTCTTTTTTTACCAAAGGAAAATACGTTTATTCCTTCATGTAAATATTTTTGTCCTTTCACCTGGTTATGCACAATGGAATCAAGCCTGATGAATTCGTTAAAAAATTATTTTCCTTCTTAAGAAAGCTTACAAAAGTGTAGCACATGGCTGGCAACTTACACCAACAATGTGTACTAGATGGAGACTGAAAGGCCCAAATCATGGCCAGCATCTGGTTGTCACCTTTCAGTAACGAGTCTCAGGTGTCTGTTCTGATGCAACACTGGTGGGAGATTGCTTGTGCCTGCAGATGCAGGCAGAGAGCATCCAGCATGGCATGCCAGCATGCTGCTGACCCTTGATCAGCTACTGATCCCATCTGTTGTGTAAATGAGACCTTACACAAAAAGAATTTTCCAAAGAGCTTCACTGCATTTCGTCATCGCAGCACTCCTGGGGAGGAAGTTCCTCTGAGGCAAGTTGTTCTGTTTAAAGGAGCTCATACAGTCCAGATAGCTGTTAATAGCCAGATTCCAGAGGGATCATCACTTCCCCTTCCCTTTCTGCCTCAGCAAGGCTGGAGGTGAGATTTTTTTCTGTGCTGGGATAATGAGCCGTATCTCTGTCTCAGTCCTGTTGTGACTCTTCCCTGATGCTGATCTTGCCACAGTTGCTTTACAACTCCCATACTTTTTAACAGGACAGGCTGCATATTAGTCTGGAGCTCAAACACAAGGGCCCCTTCCAAACCAGTGTTCAAAAGAAATGTTTTATCTCCTTTCATTACAAAGTACAACACCGCGATCCAAGTGAGAAAAGGTGGCATAAGAAGATGCTTGATGTATTGCACTTACTTCAAATGCAAATTTAATGTGTTTTTATAAAGGCCAAATCCCACTTTACGCACACACTATTGATTAAGAATCAGCTGACAGAGATCTTTAACATAGGTATTGGTGCAGAATTGTCCTTCACAGAGGGGATTTTCTATAAAGACTCTCGATTACATTCAAATTTATTCAGCTTCTCCTATCTAGAAAAATAGACAAAAAGAAAGCCATGTACTCATCCAGCTTTTCATGCACTGTCCAGAGGTGGCACAGATCACATGATTAAAAAACATGTGTAGTGGAACTACAGAGGATCTTACTGAAGTAAAGATCACCATGTGCTCTTTTGTCATTTGAACATTCTACTGCTGATACTCTCAACAGCTGTAGATTGTGAAGCTGTTTCCTGCTGGCCTTTCTGTGGGAACAAGCTACTTGTCTGCTTCAAGAAGGGTACCTTTTTGCTCTGATTAAATACTTATCTGCATATGGAAATGGCCACTTGCCTGTAATGCAACATATGTCTCAGACAGTGCAGAGCAAAAGATGTTATGAAGCCAGTAATTGTTATGGGACTGCTCAATGGCAAGCTACATTGATTTTACATCACAACATTTCACAGCAGGATGAGACAAACACCGCCCTCTCATGCACCTGAAAATAGTTTCTGCACTGATTCTCCTAAATGCTGCCCATTGCACATCAAGTAGCAGAAATGAGCACACGATATTTCTAAAACATTATGGCACTTGCTACACTGCTCACCCACAGCAAATCAGCAGCAGCAATTCTCGAGTAACACATAATAAAGGAGTTCAAGCTTCCTGGCAGGTCACATCCCTTATCCCATCTCTTATCTCTGTATGACTTTTATTCATTCCCCAGCAAAAATAAAAGAAATTATCAGAAAATATTAATACAAAAGGGCAAATCCATCATTCTACATCATACACAGGAAAAATAAATTTGCCCTTTGCATAGTTCAAGAATGAGTTACACTTCAATGGGCTATTGGATATGACATTGATGCCAGAGCAAGAAAGGAGAGAACCCTGTTGAGTCTTGAAAAATAAGAGTTACAATCTTTTTAAATGGAATATAGTCCTTCCCAGGTCTCATTTTGTACTTTTAGGAGATAACAATTTGGGGAGTGGACAGCTCATAAACACAGAACTCTGCAAGGCATTTTATTTAGCGTCCTGTGACATACTAATCAAGCAGCCAGTGCCACACAGTATAATTTTATGCATACTTTATCGGGGGAAAAAAAAGAAAGAGACAACTGAGAAATACCTAACAAGAGACAGAGATTTACAGAAATCTCATAGAACAGTAGGGAACTTTCTTTCCTTAAAAGAATTGACAGGAAAAGACTGCAAAATGACCTTCCTTCACACTATTAACTTTTTACTGAGGACCTGGACTGCTGTAACAAATTCAGAGGAAACAAAAGCCAGCAAAAGGACAAATGATAAGAGATAAATTTATGTGGTATGGGGCAGGTAGGTGAAGGCATGGTTGCTAGCACGCGGGGGGTCCCTTTGCCCATAGTTCACCTAATCAGATCAATACAGTGTAAGCAGTATTGACTGGATGAGAGCTGGCTTGTAGTGTTGGCTGGAAAAGTTGCTCTTTCCATGTAAGGGAACACAGAACGAAGAGGGGTCCATCACTCAAAGCAAACAGCTCCACATCAGAGCAGGCCATTCAAACAAGACCCATTTTCACACTGGGTCACCTGGCTAATGAGAAACATCAGACAGCCCTCCTGGGAGAGCACAAAAGGCCCAGCAGTAACTCCCGATGTCATGCTATGCCAAAAGGACAGATAGAAAAGAAAGCTGTGATCAGTAGTAGCAAACTGAGATTACACCTGACTGTGACTTTAGTGAAACTAACAGTAAACTAATTCAGATTACACAACCACTGTCAATATTTGTGTTTTTAAAAGAGCTTTGAGAATTGAAGATGATCAAGAGACACAAAATCAGTCTGTACTTTGGAAAAAAGGGTTTTAAATAATTCAAACTGTCACTTCATCACAGATGAGAAATGAAAGGCAGCTTGTATGCTGTAAAACTGTCTTTATTGTGGAAAAATTAGTGAATACTGGTGAAGCTCTGACACTAAAAGGAAAGGAAAAAAGTATACTAGTGTTCAGAATCTGATATCAGAAAAATTAAAAATAGAAACTAAACACAGCTGTTGCCTAATGTGTCCTCTTTGGAAAACCATACACTAGTCAACTGAAAATTTCTTCAGGCATGGATTTTTGAGATCAAGAGAGACAGCAGGTAATGAAACAGAATTTGGGGCACTGTGGGGTTATTTTACAGGATGGACTTGTGGGGACTGAATTGCAAAAAATGCTCCAGCACTTGATTGCAGTAAGTCTGATGAAA
Organism: Argya squamiceps; assembly: GCA_037834095.1. Lineage (NCBI taxonomy): Eukaryota > Metazoa > Chordata > Aves > Passeriformes > Leiothrichidae > Argya > Argya squamiceps. Next base: position 80,184,351 of record JBBMKD010000102.1, on the reverse strand, counting down.
CCTGTAGCACAAGATATGCCCCTGGTTCTGCTGCAGAAGGTGAGACCAGTGAAGTGGATTTATTGTGCATGCAAAAGCATCTATACCATACGCAACACAGACTCACAGATCTGGGTAACAGGGTGTACAGGACATCAGCCAGTGTGATCCAGGGCTTCCTTCTGTCATTAAACTCTATGGATCTGTGATAAATATAGCCTAAACAATGGCAAATTTTTTACTGCCACAGTTGAGATCTATGAACCTATTTAGGGTAGGGTGATCACAACTCAAATATTTGAAGTATTACTCAGCTTTAACTCCTCATTCAAACCTTTTAAGTCTAAACATAGTTTACTTGGGGTTACCAGTGATTGAGTCAGTTCTGTCAGCATGCAGTGCTCCAGAGCCTTACCCATAAAATTTACTCAGTTGCTAGTTTATGCTGCTTGTTCCTGTATTATATATTGTTTGTTCCAGTAATTTTAATATGCTAGGTTGAACTGTTAAGTTTCCTAATCCAGGCTTCTTGATGTGGGCAAGTAAAGAAAACTTGTGTTTTCTTCTGTGCAGCAATATGATTGTATCAAAGAGAATCAAAGGATATTAATAATGTTTCCTGCTCCAGTTAGGCAAAGCAAGTCTTGGTAGTGGTATTTTATTCTTCTTTGTGCCTTTCAGTGTCTCATGTAAAAGATTTTCACTGTATATGGAACACAAAATAAGTCATTTTTCCTTAATGCTCCATGGGAAATTATGTTTCTCTTGAATACTATGATCAATGTCACATAGACTACTACCCAGATTCTTACACAGAAAAATAAAATAATCTCTGCCTGTTTTTAAGATGAATTCACATTAAATCCCTGCAGTCATTTATCCATCAGCCACTGAATCTTATGGTTAGATTTTTATTGTGTTCTAGGACAGAAACATAATCATGGTTTCCAAATGCATAAAGCTTTGAGCCTTTGATTCCACAATTGCAATCATTCATGCAGTACTACTGAAAGCAGTAGTATAACTTAGAAGTGTAATGTAATTTAATAAACATGCTTTCACACCAGGAAAACCTTGCTGCTTTTTATCCTCATCGTCTGAGTGAAACTGGAGTTGGAAGAAACTGAGAAATTGCACTCTTTCTTTGTCTGTTGAATTGAGAAAGCACCTGGAAGACTGAAATTACTTAAGGACTCTACACATGAACTATAGTAGGAGAATGACCAACAGACACACTACAGGCACTAATTTTAAGAAAGAATATGTAAAAAAAGGGAGAAGAAAATGTGACTTAAGGTCAAAATGAACTTTCTACAAAGAGCAATTAAAAGTTGTACCTGAATGACCCATGAGGAAGAAATTTATCAGAATTCACATTTACAGTGCCTTAAATATTCATTTCAGTGTCCATTTCTGACACATTTTTATTTCAGCAATATTTTAACATATTTCAGTTGCCTGCCACTAGCGAACAGCACTGTTGGGATTGGTTACAAGTGCCCAAACTCTTGTCAGACAGAATGATTCAATCTTCTTCAGTTCAAATGCTGCAGCCTATACTGCCAGGGACTATTCTAAACCCTTGATGTATCATGGCAGTTTATACCCCAGGGCCTGAATACTGCCATGTGTTTTCCAGATGTAAGTGCTGGTGAGCCTGAGGGCTTTCTAAATTCTACTGCAAAGCCTTCAAAACGTGTCTCTTAAATGGTCAAATATGATATACAATGGGCATATTTAAAATTGATTCAAGAGGTCAAAAGTGGGAGGCATTTTGAAAGGAGAAGAACTTTCACAGGTGTCCCTTCTAAAAAAGAGAAGGATTGTCATGAGCAGTAGCTGCTCAATGATGAAGACTGAAGACAGTCGTCATTTTAGACAGAAAATTGCATTTATACTAAGCATTATGCTATCAGGGACCCAGGTATCACCTGTCTAGTGGAAGCTGTAGCCGTGCTACAAAAAGGGGACTGAACACAAAAGATCCACAGAAAGCAGTGTGTGCAGAGACAGTGAAACGAGCAAACATGAAGCTTATGACTTATCATGCCCTCTTTTTCAGAGTCTTTGGTATCTAATTCCTTAAAATAAGAAAGCACCAACTTTTACTGAAGAGTCCTTATTTTTTCAAGAGTGAAGTGCCTAACCATTTGCTCTAAAGCATGGAAGGAGGAAACATTGACTGAAGGAACATGTCTCCTTGCAAAGCCCAGTTAAGAGAACTGCAATCACTAGAACTCAGTAACTAGAGCATTTATGGGACACATGGCTTTAAACCTCTACAGAGAATGGAGACATAAAGGAACCAGAGTTTCCAACACAGCAGGTGATCTCTCCAAACAATGCCACCTTATTTAAAAGAGAGGATATTTCTCCATCTTCTCTTTTGCCAGGAGCCTTTTACATGATGATCCAAGTATGTTTTCTAATGACCTATTGGATTGGGCTCTCTGAAGCCTGTGTCCCCACAGACATTGTTAGGTCTTAGAAATCTGTTTAGCACCGTTAACATACATATGTGTGGGGGTTCAGATATAATTAAGAACAGGTATATAACCACTGTTTATAATTAATGTAGTGAGACATAAATGCAAACAATTTTTATGGATCTACATTCAGTCATAAAAATTTGAGACACATTCAAAGTATGCGCTTTTTAATATTTTCACATTCTGCAGTCTCTAGGTTGTTGAGGTGTGAGGTTTCCTGTGGTTTTATTTGGTTGGGGTTTTTTTTGTTGCCGTCATTGCAAATTTTTTTTCCAATAAAAGCTAGGAAATAGGATGAGAAAGAGACTCTTTGAATGAAATAGTTCATAACTATCTTTGTCATTTTTACCTCCTTTGGGTAGGTAAAAGCTAGGAAATAGGATGAGAAAGAGACTCTTTGAATGAAATAGTTCATAACTATCTTTGTCATTTTTACCTACTTTGGGTTTCTAATTTGCTACATCACACTAAATCATGATGTGTTTCACTACCACCAGCACATAATTAGAGCAGGTTGACATTCACAAGTCCATTTCACTGGTGGTCACAGATGTGAATGACCAATTGTCTGAAGAGCCATTTTTCTCACATAAGTATTAAATAGATAATTATATTACTCTGGAGATAACAGTGAGAGGTGCAATATATCTTCCTGGAGAAGAAAAAGATCTTTCAACCAAAGCTTTGAAGACAATATCCTGAACAACATCAAATTGAATTTAATAATTTAATAATTTAATTCAGGATTCAACTTTGCTCTCACTGTATATAACTGGGAGATTAGTTAGTATGCTTAATGGAGAAGTAATAACAGGTTAGGGAAAAAGACTCAATGGAAATCAATACTGAAACAGATGCTCAGAACAACACACAGAGCTCCCCTGAAGAGTAGCCACAGATCAGAAGACCCAATCACCTCCTCCCAGTGACAGCTCCATGCTGCTCTTCAAAGTCTCTCTCCAGTCTCATTTCCTTGGCTGCCAAAAATGTTGCTAAAAATCTCCTCTAAATATAGGCTACTAAACATAGCCAAAGAAACACAATTGAGAGATTTGACTTTTAAAATCCAACTTGCTAGAGCAGGCTGTTGAAATTAATGACTGAAAACACTAAACCAAGTTTTTTTAAGGATGCTTTAGTATGGTTCACTGTGGTTTAAAAATCAGACCACATATGATGAAAGCATGCATGTACTGTGAGTCTGTACCACTGTTTACAAGAAATTCCATTTGTTTGTTGTGGTTAAATCACTTATAGAGATATTTCTAAAAGAACAGGCAGAGCTGAATTGGAAATATTGGTCTAATTTTCAAGTTCAGAGACTTGGAAAACATTCTGTCAGTTTGAAGGAAGCATATAGGAAGGACATAATTGTTGTGATGGAGAAAGTAACCCAGGGTGATGGCAATGCACTGGTGGAGTTGAATTATGTGGAGGAGTAAAAAGTCTTGAAGAGAATGACTCACTGACTACCTGAGTAGTCTTTCCATCTGAACTTTGTAAGAAAAAATGTATCAATAAATTGCATGAGGAGGGGGTTTATTCTGAACAATCATTGTGCAAAAAGACAGGATATTTGGGGAGCCCACAGAAAGTCACTGGGGACTTATGATGAACCTACATTTTATTTTTTTTTAAGAGGATGGGCCAAAGTCTACAGAAAGAAAATGTCTCATGACAGAATCAGTGACATTTTTCAACACAGACATGGAAGGTATCAATGCATAACGAAAAAAGGAGCTGACCAAAGGCCAGCCAGATGGGAATTAACAATGTGGATAGTCAAATGGAAACCTGAAGAACAGGGGGAAAACAGCAGTGACTGATGGGTGGTAATCACAAGAGAAAAATAAACCAGGAAGATATCATCTGTAATCGTATTCATCTTGTCCTGGATGAATAAGAAGAATCAAAGAGCCCCAGAGACACCAAAAGAAATGCCAGTGGTCTCAAGATAAAAAATGACCCCTCCTCCTAATCCTCCACCTGACAAACACTCATGGTTGTAATACTCCCTCAACATAACAAAGGTTGCTCTGGAGAAGCCTCTCTCACGTCATTTTCCTGGTGTGCATCAATATTAATTAAGCAGAATGCAGATGTCAGATTGGGTAGGCACATTAGTAAGAGCTCCATTGTCATGCCAGGGAAATCTCTTTGACAGAATTCCAGCTGCAAGAGTTATGAGACTTCAGTAGCTGTTTTCATGTAATTTCTATTGTATTTAGATATGGCTCCTCATTTCTTGTTATTAAGCAGCTTAATTAAGGCTGTTTTCAAAACCAGATCCTGGCACTGAAAAAAGTCTTAATTATCCCCATAAACTTTTAGCAGGAAGGATATACTGCCTTTTCAACCTCAACTTTGTGACTTCCCTTTCTTTCCCTGGATTGAGACTATTGTGTCCTCAGTCTCCAGTGGGCTGCTAATACCTCATCTTCAGCTGTTGTCTTCAGGAGTATCCAAGTGGACATTACTGGCCTTGGACTTTGTTCTGCTCCATGTCCATGCTTTCTGGTGGCACCAATCCCTGGTGTGCTCCTCAACAACTCTGAACCAGGAATCTAGATTTTAAATTTCCTCAGACTGATGAGCACAGAGGAGCACGTTGAGGAAAGCAAAATAAATGGTTGGCATGGGAAGCACCTTTGTACAAAATCGCCTCCTACTGTCATGCCCAGCTACCTGCAGAGCCTGGTATGTGTGAAATACTGCTTCTCTCCTTCATCTTTCCCTTTCTTCTGCTGCCAGACTAAGGCTGTGCAAAGAGGAATCCATGAGTACATTTATTTACCATCTAAATGGAGTTGCTATGCATTAATATTATTTTGATTTTTTCTTCCTACTAAGATTTTGCTAAGGTCAGTTCTCAGGGGCAGTGCAGTCTCTGTTTTAACTATGTAGAAAAGTAGACACACAGACACTCCTGATAAACATCTTCTAACCTGACATAAACAGTTTGTTCTGAAATGAGGTTTGTACTTCATGGATGAAGACGCTATCTCAATTTCAGAATTAGAAAAGGGGCAGCTGGAGTCTTCTCACTGCAGAAGATTTTTAAGGGGAACAGCCTTCAATTAGTCAAGAGAAAGGTCTGTGCTGAATTAAAAAATATTCTCCTATCAATAATTATGTAATGATAACAACTATCATACTAAAAACTGAAATAGTGGAGGACACAAAGAAATTTCAAAGAAAGGCATTATGAAAAGTTAGGGAGCAAGAGCTGAAATACATGTAATGAAAAAACTTGTATAAAACCAAAAGTAGACTATATTAAGGAGCTGCTAGTAACATAGCACCTATAGGACCCAAATTTTAGTGAGCCACAGCAGAAGGCACCAGAGAGCACCAAGGGAGACAAAAAAAACAAAGTAAAGAGAGTAAGAGCATGAGAAATCATTAGCATAAGCCACCTCATACACATTGCATCTTATTTTGTGCTGCTACAGAAATACTAGGTAACTTTAGCATGTCTAGAGCATTTCTTTTTCACAAGATCCCACTAGATCCCATACAAAGTTTACAGAATGTAGTTCACAGTATTTACACAGAAGTGAAAAATGAACATGAAAAATGGCATAGGATGGCACAGGATGGCACATCACAGAAAGGTTGCTCACTGAGAACACGTCAAATGTGGAGAAAAAAGCACCATCAGAACCATGAATATTTTACAAAAAAGTGTGTTTGGTAACACAGTATCTGCAGTGTTGTTTTAAGATGAGCTGGTGAATAATATATTTCCAAAATGTAATGAGCACTCCAAATCTAAATTGCAATGGTTAGGTAGATGGTATCTGAAATACTTTATTTTGTGCCTCACAGCTAGGTAAAGGGATCAATTAAGAAAACTTACTCCTTTTCCAGAAAATGAATAAGCACATCCTGCTTACTAGACTTTATCAGAGGTGACAAAAACAAAAGCATAACAATTGAGATGAATATGTTTTTCTTCCTTAAAGAAACATGGAGGATGGACAGAGACAGAAGGGGTCTTTCCTTTTACCTGCATTCCCAGAAATCTCTATACTGAAAGGCAAGAAAAAAAACCAAAACCAAAACACTATTAAGCAAAGGTTCTAAAAAAACTAAAATTTGTCATTTTATCAGTGCAATTTGAAAATTCAATGCTTCACAGAACCCAGTAAAAGACAGTCATCTCCACCAAGTACGGTTTAGCAGGAATGCACAGTGACTGAGTCATCTCAATCTTTCCTAGATTTTTGTTTTAATAACAGGTATTGAGAAAGAACTACGTGATCAAAGGTAGGAAAAAAAAAGTGTGTTACAGAAATAGTTCTTCCTTTCCCACAGTGACAATCTGATCATTCACCAGTGGTGGAGAGAGAGTGGGAAGAAAGTGGAACCAAGGCTCCACAATTTCAGATAAATAAGTGGAACTTAATAAACACTTTCTTTTCTTTATTTTCACGTTTGAAGGGTCTCATTTCAGTTATCTCATTATGACTATTTTTAACTTTAACCTTGTAAAACAGAGACAACCTGCCACAGCATCTTATTTTATATGGAATTAGATGTCTAAACACGAGTAAAAGGAAACGCAAAGCAACAAATACAATGAACAATAATTGATGTTCCCTGTTTTAGCTTGTACCAACTACGTGCAGGGTCCAAAGCCTTACAGCAATACGTCTACCTAGTAATAAAAAGTATGACTACAACTAATGTAGAAACTGGAAAACCAGCTCTGCACTGCCTGCATTGGATGGTAGCCATGCAAACACAGCACCAAGGCACAGTGCAGCTTTGAGTTAAGTATTTACACGGATTTGGAGAGCTTCAGCTTGCACTGCACTTCATGCCACAGCAGCAGCACAGCTGGAAGCACCTGAGCCAGCAAGCTCACAGCTGGGACATTTTCATACAAATTGCCAACAGATTTTTGGCACTCTGTAGGACTGACATTCGCATGCAGCTTCAGGATTTGTATTCATTTTGTATGGTTTTGCTTGAATATAAAAAATAAGAGACCTTATGGCTCATCTCAAGGCAAGATAACTAAAACATTTAAAACTCAAACTTTTTTTAAGAAGAAAGACATAAAGGAGTTAAACAGTGGTTTTATTAGACTGGAAAAAAAAACCAAACCCTCAAAACTCCTAAGTGAGAAAAAAATAGTAAATAATTCGAGTCTTGGTGTTCCTGTTCTGTCTTCCTTCTGTGTTTAACTTCTTTAAGTACCATACCCCAGACATCAATGATGTAACAGGAACCTGGAATTGCGTGCACATGTAAACTGTAGACCAGGCATAAGACTTTCAACTGAATGTTCAAAAGGTGTGATAGTAGCTATTGGTGTTACTTTGATTTAACAAAATACACATTTCCAGCCATCTGCCATGAGTATTCACAGGGAAAAAAAAAAGGCAGAAAAGACAGAATTTGAAGGACAGCTCCTAGACAAAAGAGAGTAACACTGGAATTCAGTTTATTTTGCATTCTAGTGAAAATAAATATTTCTTGAAATATGCTTCCATAGCAATTCTTTGATAGGTATTAATCCTTAATTTTACTAGGCAGAAATACCAAGTGATTATCTTTCATGTTGTCTACCAAAGAAAACAAAAAAATTGCTGGACAGGAATCAAACTGAAAATGCACTGTATTTTGATGTTTTAGCCCTATAAAATTCTTCATACTTGATTGTCATATTTGTTTTTAAGTACCTTTGTTCTGATTCTAAGATATTTCAAGTGAAAGGCACCTTAGGTCAAAGCCCTGAAGTTTCTGTATACACAAGCAAAATTAATACCTTCCAGGAGAAATGACTGCCTAATTATTACATAATACAATCCTGGTTCTCAGCCAGCCAGGGCCATTTTTCACCAGTTGTTCCTGAGACACTACCTACACAAAAATAGGATATTAAAAAGTGGACAGCACATTTTATATCATGTGTCACAAACAAATATATCTTGTCAGTGTCTATGCAGGCTCTCTTTCCATAGCTTATTGTGAAAGAAAAGTGAACATTTAGAAAGAATTAAAGAATTGAGGTATTCTGGACAGAACAGGAGGCAAAGACAAGCAGGGAGTAAGTAGAGGTTAAAACATGAAAAAGTAGCAATTTAAACTGATTACAGTCTCAAAGTTTCAACCTGCTTCCTTCATAGCTGTGTGAGACCTGTTAACTATTTTTAACCCACTTCTTAGGGTGAGAAATTAAATAGGGATATTCATTATTTCAAGCTTATTTTATATATGAGAAAAACTAAGTTGAAACTGGATGGTAGCTTAGGAACTGGCACTGAGAAATGAGTTTTTGGCAGCAATGAGAAAAATATGAATCATTCACAGAACATAAAAGAAAAAGAAGAGCAAAGGTCACAACTACAATGGTGACATGCAAAATTTCAAATGCTCAAGAGAACATTTAAACTGTTTGTCAGTGTTCTTTCATGGCATTTTATTTCACACTGGGAAGATTATTGACATGCCCATTCAGTCAAAACTTTTTAGAGAAAGAAGATTCTGTAATAGATGTATGTAAAAATAATTAATCCATTCACCAACAGTAACAAGACAGTCCAGGATATATATTATTCTGTTAATAAAGAAAACTTCAGATAGCTAAAAATACTGCATATAGCAAGTCATGGCTCTAAAGACAGTGCTGTGAGAAGGACATGGCTTACTCTTGCCTATCATTGGACACAAGAAGGGCTGGGGGCTGCAAGAGTCTGCCAGGATGAGTGAAAAAGAAAACACATCATGTATGAAATGTAAGGGAATAAAAATATATTAGTATCTCTGGTTTCACCTATATTGTTCAGCTGCTGAGTCCACCAGCCAAGAAACACGGCTTAGCTTTACAGAGTTCCAGTCAACTTTATCAGTGTAGGAAGAATAATTACAGGCTTCCATGAGTAACAGAACTGCAAAGCAGCTGCAGAGAAGGCCACATTTCCTTGCTGGATTTTACAGAGCATGAAAACACCTAAGATTTCTCTGTTAATTTGTGATATAGCAAATCTATTTAACATAATTAGAGTTTTTTGGTTCGATTTTGGTTTTAGTGCGTTTTTAAGACCTGTGAAAGACTGCTCATGCAGAAGCCAGGAGGTTGCTATGGGATCAACATATCTCTTGTTAACACTCGACCTAGCACTCCTAGTATTTCAAGAAGACCAGGGACTTCTCTGTAAACTTCCATTTCTCCCTTTAGATCTATTGACTTGGATAGCAGTTTGATTTTTTCAGTGCAACATCTTGCAGTAATCACACTTGGCAATCACAAACATGGGGATTTGGATAGCCAAGCGTAGGAAGACAGGGTGCAGTTTCCTGTCCAGCCTCAGGCAGAAGGGACATTTTGCACAGCTGGCATTGTGCATGTTTGCAAAAGCAACATAAACATGCAAAAGGCCCCTCAGGCTTTACATTTTGACATATCCCAAAGTTCAGTCCAGTTGAAGTGCTACCTTTTGCCAAATGAAACTGAACCTTATTGTGGAAAGATAAACACCACTACATATTAAGAAACCCACCACATTCAGTCTAGCAGTGAACTAGAAGTTGTGTCAAAAACTAGGTCAATATCTGTTGCTACAACTCTATTTCCTAGAAAAGTGAAAAAAAAGTATGAAGAGAAATGCTGAACTGCTTGCAGATTTCCTTTTTGATAATTGTTCCCTATACTCTCTCATCTTTAAGTAATTTCAGCCTTATCAAATCAGAAAACACCACTAGTAAAAGATCTTTTATGCAGTGGATGTAGTTTTTCACACCTGGACAGTGATCCTGGATTTACTAGCAATATTTGACCGAGGGAAGAAGAAATACCTGTAGTTCTAGTAAGACTGAGGGTGACTTACTCTCTTCCTTGATAAGGCAACTGTTGTTTGAGTCTGCCATTCTTGCTTTCTGCCTCTGACCCATAATCAAACTCTTATTTTCAAAAAGAAATTGTAAAAATTTCATCTGAAATTTGACTGGTATACAGCCAACCTTTCCATTATGAAGGAATATAGGCTTTTGTTTGAGTTATTTTCTACAGAGCTAAGCATGATGTATGCAGGAGTAGCCAGTCAATACTGGATGCTTTAAAGAAAGACATAAAAACTAAAGTTGATCAATGATTTTTCATCAGAACATATTCTACCAGAAAAATGGGATTTTTGGTAAGATATCCTCTAGGTTGCAACTGAAAAATACAGCAATGATTTCACCAACAACTGTAAACAGAAAAGTGGTGGCTTTATTGAGGGAAGTAAAGGTGAGGGAAACTGTCTGGGAAAACTGTCTTCTTGTTTTGAAAGTGTAACAGGAAAAATAAAGGGCTATTTCTCTACCAGTCCTTGACAAAACCCATTATGCAGGTCTCCTGGTGCAAAGCATTTGTCAGTAAAAGGGCCTAGGTGCTGTATTTGCAATAAAATTTACAAAACCCTACACTTAATCCTCTTTCCCAGCCCAGTTGTTCATGTATGTTAATGTGCCATAAAGAACAGAAGCTTTTTATGCACTGGGAACTAATGCCAAAGGGTGTGTGATTTCACTAACCCACATTCTGAAATGGAAAGCACTTATTGAATTACTCAGCTCTTTAGAAAAATCAGCTTTGGGTTTTACCACCTGAGATATTTCACATGTGACAGTCTCTGACTCCTTATCCAGTCTAAATCCTTTTAAATGACACACCAAGGAACACATACATTATCTTCCATTAATCTCTTTTATAAGGGTTTTTGGGTTTTTTCAGGAAATTTTAATAATTTCTTCTGCTTGTTGCTCCACAGGCAATGCTTATGAAGCATATGCACTACCAGAGTATCCTCTTAAATCAGGGTCACTGTATCTGTGATGTTCTACATAATCAGATAGCTCTGATAAAATAATCTACCCTATTATCACCCTTGAACACCTTTTCAATTGCATTTTTGCCTGCCAGGTTCTGTTCTACCGCATAGCATTGTTGATGTCTCATGCAAGCAGAGCAGGTGGCCAGATGGGACAATTCTCACCAGCAGTGGCATTGTCAGCCACAAATGTGCTATTAAAGTTTTCCATGACTGTCATCCTTTGATTTTGCTAGGCTGCTGTAACAGGCCTTTACAGAAAAGCTCTCCAAAGAAAAACCTCTGAGGTCTGCAGTGGCTTTAGGATCAGGCTAAACCAACCCTAAGCAATAAATACTCTCTTATTCTGCATTTAGTTCACGTATGAGAACCAAGGATAATCATAATTTATGGGAAAGGGAATGTCACTTTTGTTCTTTTTTTGTTTGTTTTTGAAAGCATGTAAAGTTCCATATGCAAGATACAGTGTGGATAAAACCACAAAGTCCCATGTCCTACTTTTTTCCTGCATGATAAAGAGAACAGAGATGTAATAAACAGATTAACAATAATTGAGGTTAGAAGAAACCTCAGGAGGTCCTGCTTTCTCCATAAACCAAAGCTAACATTGAATTCACATCTGTATCTCAGGGTTTTCAAAGCCTCCAGGGTCACAGACCCCATAGCCCCTCCGCACTACCTGCTCCAGTATCTGGCAATCCCCACAAAAAAAACCAAAACAAAACACAAACAACCTTATATCCAGTCAGATAGTCCCATTTCATTTAATAAGCATTGCCTCCAGTTCTCAGAGCATGGACCTCGGTAAATGAAAAAGACTTTTCAAAGAAATGAAAATTCATTTTTAAAGGAAGGAAAAGTCAAGGAATAAAATCTTGTTGTCTTCTCGTGTGTTTTGATGAATAATTATTTAAGACTACACTATATTTTGCATTTATCCTTCAGTTCCAACAACTCCCTAAAGTGACGTGACAGCTTTCTTCTCCTTGCTCTCCTGTGATCTGTGTTCCCAGTAATCACTTGCTTTATTTTCTAAATTTTCTACCCTATATCTAAGTTCTAAGCCTACTTGAAATTAACCATTCACTCAAGAACAGCCCAACAGGAAGCCTTTAAAGAGTGCATGGTGCCAGTCCAGCTTTTCACCATTTCTATTTTCATGAGAACCTTCTGAAAGGCATGCCCAGTCACTATGCTTCAATTTTCTGTGGCAAGGCAACACAGAACACAGAGACCCCATAAAACCACAGCTCTACTGGGAAGAGCTGATATGTGCAGTCTCTCTTTGATACCATAACCTGAATCATGAACCACTCTTTTTTTGTTCCCATTTGATGAACAAGCAGTCTTCTGTAAGTCTTGCATGTATTTCTGTGTCGAGATTTATAGTGTACTGAAGTAGTGAGTCAGGGAACTGGATTGCTTCTAATGTCCTTTCAAAACAAGAAAATGGAGAAGCTCAATTACTGATGCTTACTACTGCTCTCACTACTAGTTATACAGACTATTAAAAAATCCTAAATACTCTTCTCAAATATCAAAGAAAAAAGAAACCAACCCTTTTATTATTATTCCATTTTATGTATGTTCTCTTCCATGTTAGCCTCTCTTAGCACCCTGATTTTCTTTGGTCTTCAAACTCATCTTCACTTACATCTCCTTTTTCAAAAGGATAGTGTGAAACCTATCTCAGCTTTGGTGTCTGAACTCCTTTTATTTGCCTAAATAGTGTTAAAGGGAAAAAAAGTAAAAGATGTTCAATAAGTATTTTCTTTCCTGCCTTTAATATGAACACCTTTCCCTTTAATTTTCTTCTAATATTTTTAGTTCATTTTTCTTCCACAGTATTCACTTTTTCTTTCTCTCAAAGGTGCCTGATCTTTCTGAATGTAATATAATTTTCCCTTTTACAGTATCGTCTACTGCTTGCAAGCGTGTCTTTTGATATCTCAGACCTTTTCTCTGTAAGTTCACCTTTCATTCTGCTTTTTAGAACTATTCAACCAACAAATGTCCAAGCCCCTGTTATTATAAGCAAAAAACCTTAGTCTTCATTTTGTGTGTTTGAATTACAGTCTCATTTTCTCTGGAAAAATAAATAAATATTCCAGATAACTAGTCATAAACTAAACTAGATCTAGCACATCTCTATATATGCATAATATGTTCTTACACAAATATATAGGTATTTGCAATATCAGATGCAGTCATGTGGTTTTACATCCAGGTGGCCAACAACTGGAAAGGCTGAAGCCAGAAAACTCCAGTTTTCCTGAAATCTTAAGCAAAGGCATGCATTTATCTTCATTTCATGGGGCTCTGGCACTACTTTATTGCCCTGGCCATCACTGGAATTATGTGCATCCAGACAGCAGATTTTCCATACGTTTCTGCCATCACTCTCTCTAACCAGCATAGTCTCTGTATCCATTGCTGAACAAGGACACACACAGCAAACTGAGGACTGTAGGCTTTGTATCACAAGAAATATGGCTCCACTGTTTATTGTAAGCACCACACACTACAACATAACAGTTTCTTAGGGATTAATAAAAATGAAATACAATTAGAAACATATTTCTTTGCAGTAAACTTTGTTTTTGACAGTGAGACTATGTACTTCACATAGTTTTTAAGTACTGCTCATTACAGAGAATAACCCTAATTATTTTTACATAATTTTACTAATTTCTCTTTCATGCTTGCATGAAAGGCAAATGTTTAAAGAATTTTGAAAGGATTTTATCCAGTGACTGTTTTAGAACAAAATACATAAAGAGTCCAGAAATAGAAAACTGAGGATCTTGTGAATGGTGGTTGGAGTCCAAAGATCCGCATTGTTCAGTCGACCACCTGAAATACCGCACTATGTCCCCCCCATGCCTTCTGGAATAGTTAGAGCAATTTTTAAAATTCCTTCCTTCTCCAGTGCCCCAGGTTATCAGGAGAAGCGGAAAACACTTGTATTCAGTGAAGGTGACAGCCTAACATCCAGGGCCAGCCCTGATGGTGGGGCAGCACCCTGAGGATAAAGAGAAAAGCAGAGACCGTGGCCTCTCTTTCCTGGTTAGATGCTGTAACCAGTAACTCACTGGAAAGCTCCTGCTACCAGTGAGGCAGGGGTTAGGCACTGACACAGACAAGGATGGAACCTGTCTGAGCAACTGGCACACTCAGAAATTACACCAGAATAGACATGTCTCTGTTCAGTGTTCCAGCCCAACCAAGGCAGGGAAACACTTTTGGCTGTGAGACAGACACGGATTGCTCCCATCAGCAGAACTACACCAGTGCCACTACGTCAGAGCCAGTCACCTGAGAAAGTTCTGGGATTACCTTACCACAAGCAGAGTTTTTCAGATGAACTGAAAGATGAACTCCAATAGTTCTGGTTCAACTAGATCCCCTTTTAAGTCTTTCCTATTAACAAATGACTTTACAGAGCTAGTATTTTGTTTCATAATGTACACAGCATAATTCTAGACACTTTAAAATTTAAAAAATATAAAAGAAAGAATTCACAGTAAAGAACAAAATTCCTACGAAGAAACCTTCACTTCCCATTGTGTCATGGTCCCATTTTTCCTAATGAATGTGCTATTGAAGCTTTCAAGGGTGCCTAAGCACTCTTAGAAATCAAGGTGAGTTATGTTTTGAATATACTAGTTTTGAATATATATACCTAAATATAGAAATGATAACTGCTATTGGTAAGTCACTCAACATTAGCAAAATTTAACCCTAGTAGTGTAAGCTGGGAGAGATGAGACAAAACTAGTGGCAAGTAATGACTTTTTCTTGATTATGATTTTTCATACTGTTTGAGAGCAATCATAATTCCTCCCCATAAGCCTTAAAGCAAACAGTTCTGAGTCCACATGTCTCCCAGTATACCCCTATGCTTTGTTATTATTGTTTACCTTTTCTTTCTCCAAGCTTTTTTCCACAAACAGGAAATGTACAAACTGTACATTTATTACGATAAACACAGCTGGAATATACATTATGCACAGTGAATTTATTTATCCAGCCGTGCACTGGTCATAGTCACATCTAGCAGGTGTGAAGCCTGTAGCAACTACATTGTTTTGTACAGTTCCATTTACAAAAGAAAGTTCATCATGACTTCCCAGTCTAGCATAGGACAGCAACATGCCTGGTTACCAACACATAAATAAAACCACCTACATTTGAGGGTCAAATCAAGTGCCATCTTCCACATCACCCATCTCATTTAACAACTCAGCAAAACCACTCTCTGAAGGTTCATTTGAAAAGCTGGATTGTCACTCAGGTTGCGTTTTTACTTCACCTCTTGAAACCTGACAAGCAGGTCTAGCCCTACATCACACTCTCTGCTGCGAGGTATTCATCTGGCTCCCTTCCAGCAGCAAGCGGAGACACACACACACACACACACACACACACACATATTTAGGGACTCTGTTGTCAGAGGGCAGAGCAGAAGGGGACTCAGGAACCACAAGAGCAACTACAATAGTGAGGCACTGGTCTGCTGAGCCTGGATCCTCTCCTCTGAAAGTGGCCAGCTGAAAATGTGTGGAGATTGCTATAAAAAAAGGCCTATGTATATCTACAGAGTAGCCAGACATGTGCCTTCTGAGTTTGCATCCAGAACAGATTTTTCTCTAGTTACCAATTGAGTTATTCTTTATGAATTCATGGAATTGCTTTAGAAACCCATTTATGATTTTAGCCCTCTCAAGATTGCACTGGGAATGAATTCACAACATAATGGTACATTGTGTGAAAAAGTACTTAATTTATTTTTAAATCAAATAGTTCCATTGACTGACTTGAGTCCCTGTATTTTGAGAAACAGTGATTAAATTATTTCACACTCCCATTTTTCATGCCAGTTCTGATTTTATGGCTCTCTGTGATACTCTGCCCTTTTCCAAGCAGGAAGGTGTGAAGTTTTACCTTGTTCAGAACATATTCCCTGCTGCTGACTGACCTCATTGCAATTAATCTAGATGAGTTATGAAAAGAGCAGTGTAAATGTGATTAAAACTAAACATGAATAATGTTCACACCCCAAATTTTGAATTCTAATCCCCTCCAACAGAGCCTTGAATAGCTAAAGCTGATACTCAGGCCTTGCACACTAACAAACAGCTGGGCTGTCTGCAAGACTTTCTGGCAATCTTGCCAAGGTGGACAGAAGCAGCTCCAATTCAAAAAGTGCTGACTATATACCTCCCAGCACAGCTCTTTCAGACCAGAGCTGCCTTAGGGCAAAGCAGAGGGCAGATTGCCAAAAAAGCTGGGTAGGCATATTGCACAGTGCACAAAGGAGATTACAGCAGAAAGGCAGAAGCATCCCTGATGTGAAGTGGGAAACAATGCATGAGGGAAAGCCTGCCCTCATGGACACAGAGCCAGAGTGTTCCTTCGGAGAGACAGGCAGATGAACTGCATGCAGCCTTCAAGATCTGACTGCAAGGACACAGCTCTAGAACTAGGACCCGCAGAAAAAAACAAAACCCTGCCAGACATTTTAATAAGAGCAGTATTTTGTTTTCCTATATTTAAATTCTAGAAAAATATCTGGGTTTTATTTGGCATTTATTATTTTTCTGTAGTTTGTCCCAAGAAGTAACAATAATTCACTGTTTCCATGAGAACACAATTGCTTTTATAACCCAAAGAAAATAAGGTTAACATTTGTCGAGTTTAAAATCCTTTAATAGGAAAAAATTAAATTATATCATTATATGTTGTTACTAAGTATCTCTATATTTTAATGGAGATTTATTTCAAAATACATCTTCCATAAAAATTAGAAAAGAAGACATTTATTTTTGAAAGCCCAAATCCATGGTCCTTATTTAACATGGTTTTGTGATGATTGACTTAAACTGCTCCTTTTAAAACTTTTACAAAGAAAACCCAAAAATAAACAAAAACCTACAGAGGCCTCAGCAAATATCTAATTTTGACTAAGTATATAAGTACATTGTAAGTACATTGAAGCTAAGGGAATCACCTGCATGCAAGATTTAGCTACTTATGGAAGTAGTGCCAAAGCTGATTTATCAACACTTGGAAGACTGAGAGAACACGAGCAACAGGACTACAGCCCAGACGTTCACCAGGGAAATACACAAGCGAAATGTTGTTTTAAAGGAAGAAAAAATTAGAATATATTTTCCGCCACCAAAAAAAAGGAAAAAAAGTTCTGTAATAGGAGTACTGACAGAGCACCAGGATTTCCTGACTGTGAGGAAGTAAGAACATTCAACTGATGCCCAGAGAATGCCTTGGGACTTCACAGTTTGGTGTCATTATTCACTCCCAAAGCAACAGGACACAAAACATCTGATGATCTTCCAATAATTGATATGGTGACAAGTGATATAATCACTAAAATATTTAAGTTGCCCCAGCAAAATATTTGTTTGAAGTTCAAAATGGAATAGTTCAAGATATTGTAGTTGACTAAAACTGCCAACTAATTGAGTATGCCAGCTTTTAACAGTCCTGTCTTTTTATGAAAACAATCACAAAACTGAAGCAAACATCAGACGGCGATTTAGAATACTACTCACTTGCAATTAGAACGGGTTTTTTGTTATTATTTTGGGTTTTTTTAAGGACTAGACTAAGCCATTCTGCAGCTGGAGGCCAAACTCTCACCCTTGATTGAACAAATGACTTGAATTCCCAGTCTACACCAATACCAAATTCTCCAAACTGTCAATAAAAGGAGTCAATAGAGTTCTAGAAAGGAATCTCCTTTCTGAAGAAATTTTCATAGAGTTTTTGGTCTAAGTAACTCTTCCAACTCCAAACTCTTCCCTCAGGAGCAAAGACAATAAAGAATGGTGAACCAGTTTATTCCTCACTGCATTCTGTGAAGGTGGGCCTCAAGGTTCATCAGGCCAGCATCAGTAGAACTTTACAACATGCAAAATTTTGCATTCAAATTTTATGTTTACTGGTGTGCATTCATAGAATAGATAGTTGGGTGGTATCTGCACCTGGTCTATGACACAAATAGAAGTTGTTTTATACTTGTCATCTAAATTAGAGATCAACATTCCATGTCATATTTGAAAATATCAAGCATAGCTGTCTATACTCAGATAGCTGGGAAGTAAAGGTGGTATTCCTCAGATTTTAAAAAAATAAATGAATTGCAACATGTATTAAAAAACCCACACACAAACCCAACTGATATGGAGGACGTTTATGGATATGAAAACAGAGGATTTTAGAAGCATCTTTTGCTGATTTAGTAGAAGTAGAAAAACAGCTTGTACTGAGAACACATAGAAGCTGTTCATACTGAGAACACATAGCTGTTAAGCTTAGTTGTTAGGTAGTTACTAGGTAGAACTCATATAAGTGAGATGTATAATGTTGAAACTCAGCAAAGCGGGACCTAGGTATTTGTCAAAAATTGATAAAGCAGAACTTTGTGGTTTGGGAACCAGCAAGAACCAGGCTCATGGTTTGGCCAGGGCAAACTGACCTGAGAACTAGCCAAATCCTTACTGTGCCTGCCCAGAAGGAGGAATCAAGAAGAGGATGTCAGGAGGAAGACTATTTACTTCATCAGAAGACCCCAGCCCACGACAACCAGAGGGGACTGTGCAGCTGCAGAAAGATCTTCTAGATAATTTTAATACAAAGCGAGGCTAGGCAGGGCTAGGTAATGAATATGTATAGACATATTGTGAAATTTAATGCATATATAATCCTTTGGGAGATAAATAACTAAGAAAAAGTTACCAGGTACGCACAGTTTGGAGGAAATATCCCCCCATGTGTCCTAGCTGGAAACAAAACATACCTGCTTTACAATTTTCTAACCACAAAGTCTTTATTCTACTCTTCAAAACAACAACAAAATGTAATAAAGACTGCAAGAAGCAACTATCTGCAGGAGTGAAATAACACTCTTTCTGCAGATATGCTGTCTAATGCTGGGATCTATGAGAAAATCCCAAAGACCACATAGATATGAAATGACAGAAACATCATAAATGCATTAGCTCATCATGAAGCAAAGGGATTTCCAGTGCAGACCTTCTTGTGGCCCACAACCCCCTCCCTCCTCTATTATCTACCCTAATAGTGCTGGTACTGTTCTAACTTTTTGTCTGAAGAAAGTTATAAACCTCTTAAGTCTGATGCCACATTCTGGCCACTTTTCTGATAACAGCAGAAGGCTGCTCAAAACTCTTCTGTCCAGGGATGAATAAAACCAACTTCATGGCACTGGCAATTTAGAACATTAGACCTGTCAAAGAGCACATAGGATGGGTGGCTTGAGGCTCCAGGGACTACACACTTTCTACTCTTTCCAGGTTCCCTTTGTTCTGAAATCACATCCTATTTTGCTTTGTAGAAAATGGGGAGAATAAATGTATGAACTGAAATGCCTTGCCATAGTATCAGAAGCTTTGCCTTCATGCTGACATGTCCAGTTTGAAGGAGTCTGGTTCATTTTCTTACTGCCAGCAGAAAGACTAAGAGCCTTTCTTCCAAGGAGAAAGAATTCAGGAACAATACATTAATCTCCTCCTTGAAGCTGAATGGCACACAACAAACCCCAACACAATACATCTATAAAGTGTTTGGCAAGGAAGCAGTGTCTCAAAAGTACAAAAGTCAAAGCAAAAATATCAAGGAAGAAGGGAACTGACTGCCAGAAGGTATAAGAAAGGGCTTGTAACTCAGGGCTTGTCTCTGATGCAATGGCACTTGGAAGAGATTATACTCAATACAACATTTTTCAGAGTTATGATTTGAAGAACCTGACCTGTCAGCACTTTGAGGTGAAATTAAATTTCCTTTTCCTTGAGATTGAGCTATTAATGATCTAGCTTGGAACATCTCTAAGGCTTTGGACCTGGGCATGCTTTAAGAATAAAAAGTCTTCATCCAGGCACCAGTTCAGAGGCTGGTGATAGATGGCTTCTCTGCAGAGAGACCAGATTTTTAAGTATGATGTTCCACCTAGACAGTGGGTATATCATCCAATTTTGAAAACTGCCCTCTCTCTGCTTAAGAACGTTTATCTTCTACTCCTCAAACAGGCTGAGTGAGAAAAAAAGCATTTAGTTGGGAAAGACCTCTAAGATAAGCTCTCAGAAGGAGTATAGGCAAATTTATATATTTTTTCATTAATTTAAGCTATTTTATATACTATACAGCCCAATGCTTACTTTTAAGCTTCATCTACAGGTGAAGACTAAAGTAAAATATTATTCTTTTACTTGCCAAAACAAACTTTCTTTCAAAAATAATCCTGATATAAAATAGGTTTATTACATTATTTAACAAATATAATTACTTATAATATTTTTCATAGACTATGTGCAGAGAAGTCATTAACTAATTAGAGGGATCACAAGCTATCAATTTTTCCAAAGTTTACTTCAAACCTGTCTTATAATTCTTCTCAGAAGCAATTTCTAAGTACTTTGAGAAAAAAATCCTTTCAGCAAACATTTCAGAGGTTTTAGAAACAGAATTTTATGAGATTCCATTGTAATTCTTTATCTGTCATATTTTGTTTTCAGTTGCAAAGGCAAGTAATTGTAGATAATGCTTCCCGCCATGGGCTATGAAAGGAGAACCTACTCATTAACTTCATTGCTGACATAAAGTTATTATGGTTGCCACTCTTACTTCAGAATGACTCCTACTTCAGCTGTGCTTCTGCTAATAAGTTACTGATATAAAGACAGACACCTGTCAGAACTTGCTTCTTGAGACAGTGGAAGAACCATTTCTCTTCTTCTGTATCTGTGCTGAGCAGCTTCAGAGTTAAAAGGCACAAGGGCAGAACAACTGAGCATCCTAGATTTATATTTTCAAAGATGTTTATCAACAAGAGCAAATGAAAGAATTGGGGTAACTGTTGTTGGTCTTTGCTCTTAATGCCAATCTTAAAACTTATCATAAATTGAACAAACAAGTTTGGAATAATAGGCTCTAATTTTAACTTTGTGACTGTTTAGCTGGGAACAAATCTCTCAGTACTACAGTGTTCTTTTCAGTAGAATCTATCAGGTAGTACAAGCCTAATTCCCTGGGCTCCCAGGGTGGGGGAAGGAGGTCTGATTTGAAACAGCTTTCAACAGGCTGCAAACCAAAATTCTCAATTTTCTTGAAGGAAGTCTCTATAAAATGCAAACTAATGCTGTGTACAGGAGATCTGCATAAACACTTGGACAAGGAATAAACTTAAATGGAGCCCAGCTACCTACCCTACAACCAAGCTCTGCCACAGAGCATTGTAACTGTTTTCTTCTTATTTCAATCCCTTCTTTTCCCACTCTTTGCAAGCTAACTTATCTCAAGGATTTGAGCAGATATAACCCAGGGTTTTTTGTTACTTGATTTTACAGAAACCAATACATGATTTGTGCTGTGCAGAGACTGAGTAAAGAAAGTAAACAAACAAAAAAGATGGTTGTGTGACAGCTTTTGTATTTGCAAAACATACCCTGTCACAGCTGAAGTTGCTGGAGACTGTGAAGGTAATTTCAGTCACAATATATTTTTCTAACAATATCTTTTTTGCTTATTAACACTAAGCAATGGAATACACTGCATCCAATAAATTGCAGCTCAGGATTTGTTTTGTGTCTGGTTTAGCTAAAAAGTTTAGGAGCAAAGCCCTCTGACCAGCCACTGAAATGTAATAATCAGAGCTATAACCTTTCTAAAATTTATGAAAATACAAAAAATCTCAAACTTCCCTCCCCAAAAAACCAACCAAACAAAAACCAAGCAAACAAACAAAAAACATCCAGACAAAAAACCCCAAACCAACTCTGTCCTTTGAAATATTATGTGTGGAAATGAACTTTTTTTTCTCTGACTGGAAATGGAGTCATCATAAATCATAAATGGAGTCTTTTTCCCACTGTTCTGAATAACAAGATGTTGTAATCTTCAAAGCTATGTTTTTAATGAACTTACACAAAGATGGAAATAAATCTGAAGGGAGTCTTCTGTTACAACTGTTGCAGAAAAATATGGTATTATGCTCAGAGGAGAACAGTCACTATGAAAATTCAGAAGACTTATACATGAATTTCCAGTGACTGAATGAATTTTCAGTCAGTTCCTGCCCAGAATAAGGGGATTATTTCCCTTTTTCATATTAAAGAGGAAAAACTGCTCACTGGAGCTGAAGATTTTGGGAGCGCAGGGGAGGAAAATTACCCAAGTAAAATGCCATAAGACATCTTTTGAGGAAAATGATCACAGTAACTAAATCTTGTAATTCTTACCAAATATATTCTGCTTCATATGAATTAAATATCCACTTTAATACACAAGCGTTTCCCTGCATTAAAGGTTTTCTCTGAATTGAGTTTTGCTGTTACTGTGGGATCATTGCCAAGCTCTTTTTCTGTGTAAGTATTCTGTGCAACTGAATTGGCTATAACTATTCAGTCTCCACAGTCATTCACACTGTCATGAAGGAATCATTGTTTCAGAAATGAGGGAGGCAAAAATAACACAGGCTCTTCAGGAGACCTTGTGGTCTAGCAGCTGGAACTAGGAGATCAGAAGACACCAACAATTGCCCAAAACACAATGATAGGAGTCTAAGCACATGATAGGATTCCCAAACAGCAGCCATTGGAAAAACCTTACATGCACAGCCTTCAAGAACCATGATAAAGACAGGATGATCTCAAAAGCATCTCTTACTCCTGTTCCCTGAAATCTGACATTAGTCTAGTCAATGTATAGTCTTAGTAAAGAGAGCTTGTGAGACATGGCACTTGTTTGGCATTATCTGATCATCAATTGCCTCAAAGCAATAATGGACACATTACCCTTAACTTACTGAAATGTACTTCACACACCATTTTTGCTCTTTCCCCTCACTATCATGATGCATTTAACCTTCAATTTCAATGCCTGACTGAAATCAGCTCTGTTATTAAGGCAGGTGGGAGCCAGTGAATGCACAGCCTTGACTACAGCAATTTGCACATTGATATAATACTTCTCATAGCTCCTCAGAGGCTACAAAATATCTTGCCTTCTGGCCAATACATAAACTACATTTATCAAAATTTCTCCCATCATACCCTCAAGGCTCTCTGTGATGGGCAGAGAAGTTCAGAAAAAGTACTGTACTTACAGTAGAGTAGAACTAAATAAAAATGAGTGCCTTGTTCAGCAGCAGTGGGAGCTAAAGAAGAACTCTGTCCATATCCACAAAGTTCCATGGGAAACCTGACATGAAAGGACATGCTTTACTTTGTGCATAACCCCTGTATTTAAGAAAGTAGTTAGTTTACTTGCATCTAACATTTCCTTGGTGCTCTAAACATTCATGGGTTTGCCATCTGTTGCAGAAGGATCTCATGATGATGAGCAACTGGGCAATAGAAGAGCAGCTGAAATTCAGCTTCAATAAATATATGTAATGGGCAAGCCTGCCTGTACATGCAGTAACAAATGAGCTTGCTATTCTCAAGGAGGAGGTCTTACAGTCCCTGCAGATAGCTCTGTGGAAACAAATGGCAAAAGGCTCACTGGTGACCAGAAAGACAACAGAACATTAGGAAATAAGTAGAGCACAAAACAGAGACCCTTATGATGTAGTATATATCAGTAATGTGCTCAAATCCAGAATTATCTGCTTTTCTGCATTCAACAAATAGACAATTTACTACAAAAAGGGAAAAAAAGACAACAACACCTCTTTGTAAAAAAACTCCAAAGGAACACAATTAGATGCTGCAGAGAGGAGAAGGAATGATGAAAGGGCTACAACAGAAATCTGTAAAATGAAAAGCAGCATGCAGTGGATGAATAGGGAGTAGCTATTTAAGTGCTGTGTCACCTGATGAAAAATGTCAGTCATTGAGCTCAAACCAAATATGCCTAAATATTCTTTTCACAGAGCATAATCAAAAAGCCTGGTTGCATCATGATTTTCTAGAATATTAAAATTATTTCAAAAAAACACGAATTAGGCAAAGCAGTGGAAAACAATTTAATATTTAACAGTGAAAGGTAAAGTAATATGAACACTAGCTCAAAAAATCCTTACAGCAGTTTGAGGGAAACTGTAAAGTGGAATTACTGTGAAGGAGTAGCCAAATCTTCTGCAAACAACTTAGCTTTGCAAATTTTCAGGAATCCAACAGGATTATATCTAGAAGCACACAATACTCTGAATTTGAAATTGAAGTGTAGAACTGGTCTTATAATTAAAATTACATTACTTTTGCTCCACAACCGAAATAAACAGCAGGGAATTTGAAAAAATCTCATCATGACAATAATTCCCACAGAACGAAGGTGTGACAATTTGAAGGGGGATCAGGAGGAAATTCTGGGGTATTATAATAACTCTTTCACTTTATACTTCATAGAAATTTTGCATGGGACACAGTTTCAGTAGAAATTAATTCACAGCACAGTAGCCAGGGCATCATTTTGAAAATCAAGAAAACTTCATCCTCCCCTTTTTAACTCTGCTGCTGATTTACTGCAAAACTCCCTCACATCCTTTGCGTTTTAATTATCTCACTTACAAAACAGAGATTAAATATTTTACAAAAAATAGAGACCTTTTTGATATCTATGA
This sequence comes from Argya squamiceps, assembly GCA_037834095.1. NCBI lineage: Eukaryota > Metazoa > Chordata > Aves > Passeriformes > Leiothrichidae > Argya > Argya squamiceps. Next base: position 80,159,461 of record JBBMKD010000102.1, on the reverse strand, counting down.
GTTAAATACTTCTTTACTGCTCATCAGCTTGTAAAATGAAACTGACAGAGCAGCCCTGCCTTGAGACAATGATGGACTAATTTGCGTAAGCTGGCAGAAGTTAAAACAGAATTATTAGAACAGCTCTAAAAGGTGGCTTTTACAGAAGTGTCTCTGTGTTTTCCTTCCTCTTTGCAAGATTTCTAAAAGATTATTCTCTGAGCTTTTGATGACGTTTAGCTCAATACACATGTTCTCTTTTTTTCTGAAAAATGGGAAGATGACACAGGAAGGAGACTGGTCTCTGTTGACAGTCTGATTATATTTGCATCTCATTTCCATGAGATGTCTTATTGACCATGTTTTCTTAGGATGATGGTAGCTTGCTTGAAGTACTTTTCCAGTATTAGGTACTTTAATGCTTTTCTGTCAATTGAGATCTTATTAACACTCGATAGTTCTAATTTTGGCTGAAAAATGTGACACTGCTGGTGGAGAACAGGGTCCCCTTCCTGATACTGGGTTGACATTTGTACTGATTTTAGCTGAAAAAAAAAAAGTTAAATTTCTTCTTAACAGCTAATATGGAGCTATTTTTGAGATTTGTGCCAGAAACAGGTCTGATAACTCAGGAATGCTTTAACTATTGCTGAGCAGTTTTTACATGGAGCCAAGGCTTTTTCTGCTCCTCTCCTCAGCCCACCAGCAAGGAAGCTGGGGGTTGAGAGGGGATACCACCAGCACAGCTGACCCCAACTGATCCAAGAGACATTACATGCCATATGGCATCTTGTTCTTTACATAAACCTGTAGGAAGAAGAAGGCAAATGGAGCAATAACATTTTCTTCCCAAGTCACTGTCATAAGTGGTGGAGCTCTGCTTTCCTGGGAAAACCCTAACACCTGCCTGCCCATTGGAAGAGGTGAATGAGTTCCTTATCTTGCTTTGTTTGCATGCTTACCTGTTAAATTGGCTTTACCTCAACCCATGGGTTTTCTCACTTTTACCCTTCCAACCCTCTCCCCCATCCTTTTGGGAGTGGACATAGGGAGTGAAGGAGTAGTTGTGTGGGGCTTAGTTGTTGTCTGGGATTAAACCCCAAAATACTACACCAAAGTCCTCTAGATTTACCTAGTTGTCTATTCCCCATATACATAAATTAGAGTTAATACTTTATATATATTCCTGTATAGTATGACTTAGCTTTCTAAGAGATAACTCATTCTTTTCCTGTACTCTAAAAAACCTCACCAGCTAGGTCATGCAACCTTACTTTGTTGGGACCTGTTGGGGGCTGTTTTCAGTTGAGTATATTTGATTCTGAATCACATATTTACCCACAGACCCCCTGGGATGTGTGTACTTTTAGCCTGCGGGACGCTGGGAGAATCATATTACAATGAAACAAATATATTACAATGAAACGAATATATTACAAAATCCAGATTACAGTCCCTTGCCCTTCTGGGCTCATTGCTCAAACCTTCATAAAAATATAAAACCAGGAAGAGACATGTATTTTGAAAAAATGCAGCATACCCAGAATTGTTTTATGTATTCTTAGATATAAGGATAGAACAAGATATATAAAAGTCCTGATAAACACATCTATTAAGATGACTACTTTTTAGATATAGAAACATACCGGTATGAAATAGTCAACTTGCCATAGTTCAAATATGATTAAAACAAATGTGTTTATATTTCTTAAGCTGTCTCTAGTTCCATTTGTCTCACAAGTAGGAAATATAAAGCGTTAATATGTTATGTCAGGACAATACCTGTGTGGTAGAGAATTTGTATTTATATTTAAGTTTATATGGTAGAAATTGTGGCATGCTTTCACTGGCAGATGAAAATACAGAGTAAATTTGAACAGTAAATTCAAATTAATGATAGATCTCAGCAACTATACATGTGGAATAAACACTCCAAATTGCCCTCAAAAAGAAACAAACCTTACAAGGAGTGATAGGTTGAATGCCAAAGACCAAATTAAAGTTTCACTGTGGTTGTTACTGTATCAGATGCTCTGGTGAGAGTTCAGCTCCACATGCCCAGGGCTCATTTGAAACTGGCAGTGATGTCATGAAGAGCACTAAGGAGGAGCAAAGTGCAAAAGGAAGGGAGCTAATTCTAAAGCAAATAAACAACCACCATCCCCTGATATCCTTACTGAGCAGTGCATAGGCTCAGTTGCTTGCATCTAAGATAGACTTCCAAATTCAAATTTATTTACCTTAAGATTTCATTGATATTGAAAATGCAGCAGTAGTTTTAAGAAAAATAATGCTTGCTATATCCACTGCAGTTTTCAATGTGGAGGTTTTTTCAATAATGCTGAAATCACACAGTGATGCACATCTGCTTGGTATGACTTTATTAAGCTAATTCAAACATAAAGACAATGAAAGGCCAACACTGAATTTCTAATCTGTTTTACCAATTTCTTTAAGTTATGTACATATACATCAGTACACATATCCTCTCCCAGATCAAATGAGAAGAAGCAAAAACACATTTCAAGAAAGAAACTGTGAAAACCTAAAGCAAACTTAAGAGGCCTACTTTTGGATTCTTAACTTTTATTTTTATTTTTGAGGATATTGATTTGAAGGTTATTTTTCTTTTTAAACTCCAGCTGGCCACTGTTACCTCTTAGTTTTGCTCCAAGTAATTTCAGGCAATTTACATATAATTTTCAATTATACTCACTAATGTTTTTGAGGATGATCTTTTAGAACTTGTCTTGAGAAGCATGACCAAATTTCATATTATTCTAAAAGCATAAGTTAAATACTAATTAGAAAAATTAATTAATTATAGATTTTAACCATATTTGCATAGAATACTTAATATCATGTTCTTTTTAATTCCTAGTAGGCCTACAGATTATTGTTACAAATGTGCTGTTCAGAAAAAAGGACATGAAAACCTGAAGTGGAAATAGGTGACCCTGGAATGAATGCAGCTTACTAATGTACAAGTTTGGGCAAGAACAAACAGGTGGTGCATGGTAAGTGACAATGCAGGTAACAAATGCATCCCCCATAAAAGTCAATGTATTTAAATATTTTGAAAATGTTAAGACATTAGCAAGAGAAGTAAAGGTTTTGGCTGGGGTAGAGTTAACTTTCTTCACTGTAGCTGCTGGGGGGCTGTGTTTTGGATTTGTGCTGAACATAGGGTTTAAAATACAGAGCTGTCTTTGTTATTGCTGAGCAGGGCTTGCTCAGAGCCAAGGCCTTTTCTGCTTCTCACACTGCCACATTGCCACATGTGGCACACAATGGCTCACAATGGTGAGGAAGCTGGGGGTGCCTGGGAGGTTTGGAGGTCACACAGGCAGGACAGGTGACCCCAACTGACCAAAGGGATGTTCCAGATCATCTGACATCATGCTCAGTGTACAAAGGTGACACCAAAACAAAATTAATAAAAATTTAGAGGCAAATGTGCAATAGCCAACACAAATCTACAGCAGCCCTGTCAGGCGCAGTTGCCATATGATTCAAAAGGGACAGTGAGAAGGTTGGTTGAAAAGTTACCTCTTCCTATCAAACTGGGAGAAAGTTCACATCTATGAATCAGGTTGTTTTGGGCTTAATTCAGAAGTTGCATGCACTACCTGGAAGGAACACCTGTACTGCAGTAAAAACCAACTGTGAAACCCACACTGCCACGTCTGATTTAATTTCACTAGCTCACATACCAACAGCTTCAGCAGGAGAGGCGTAGTTACCACTGGTGTAAGGACTACAGCAACTGCAGTGATGGACCTAAAAGAGAAGTGAGCAATTGCTGGTGCCTGGGCAGCAGAGACCCATTTTGGCCGTGACATAAAGGTTTGTGTCAACCACACCATGCCACTGCCAGCAGTGAGGCTCCTGTGGGCATCCTCTAACCCGCTGCAGGCAGTCAGGCATATTCACATGAGCAGTTGGAACAAGAGGTGGGAGATAACCTAGTTTAGTTTGCTTGAAGCAAGTGGTTGTCAGAAAAGAGAAGGAAAACCAATGTCAGATATTAAAAACTGTACATTTTCCTACAAAAAATGATTCTAGCTCCTTCTCTCCTAAACAAACCAAAGAAACTGGTAGAGGTCAGCACAGCCACTGGGTCCCACTGCCAGTCCCCTAAGAGCAGCATGCTGTATAAGCCCACCAGAGCAAACACTATACTTGAATTAGAAAGGATGAAAATAGCCCCTTGTGTTTATTGAGAGCTCACTGACAAAAGAAAAAAGCAAACTCAAACCCAAACAAACCATGACTAAACTTATCTCAAAAGATTTATTCCAAGTGATGGTTCAGGGGCACAAGCATCATGTAGCAGGCAGGGCTCAGTGTACCCACCATTTTCTTTCCCCCTTCTGAAACCAGAGGTGATATGCCATTGAAAAGGATATAGTGAATCACAAAATAAAACGTTTCAGATTTTTCCCTCTTTTCAGTTCACAATTCTGCACAACTTTATCCTTGCCTTGCCATCACTTGAAAATCTGTCCAGTTATCTAATTAATAACTATTGTTTCTCGTAAACCTCTCATCTCTACTCTGATGGGCAGGAAAACAGACACCTAAAGAAAGCACTGTCGATTTTCACAGATGAAGCTTGATAAAGAACATTAAGAACAAAGTGGTAGGGGCTTGTGGTTTATTGGGTTTTTTTGGTTCATCACACAGAGTAAAAAAATGAGACTTTTTAATACACAGCTCTAAAGCTAAGACAGGAGAAATAACTGAGCATCCAGGTAAGCATGAGTCATCAACCATATGTGTCAATGGGTTTATCCATCAAAAGATACTAAGCTTAGGGGAGTGATCAACAACCTTGAGGGCAGTGCTGCTCTTTTGTCACACCTCAAGGCTGGATATAAGTCTGACATTAGCCTCAAAAAGCTCAGCAGCAATACACCAATGGCAAAGCAAAAATCTTGTGGCCAAGAGAGAAAAACCCTCAGTCTGGCACCCACTGGCTAAGGAAGTGCTCTGCAGAAAAGTAAAGTTCACAGGTTGAAGCTGAGTTCAACTTGCACTGAAGAGGGCCAAATATGGACAAGGCTGCATTAGCAGCCAAATGGCAAGAGAAGGGATTATTCCCTTCTAGTCAACACCCCTGAGACTGCACCAGGAGTCCCACATCCAGTTTTGGCATCCCCAGGACAAGACAAGACATCCCCAAGCCATTGACATATTGAAGCCAGCCTAAGAGACAGTCAAGATGAGTGGGCAGCCAGAACACATGGCATCCAAGAGGAGCCAGAGACAAGTCATCAAGCATTAAGAAACTAACCATGAAGTTAATTATACACTGGCATAGTTGCTAAAAGACGCTGTGAAATATCCATTTCTAGAGACACTGAATCCTCAGCTAGACAAAGTTATTAAAATCAACCTCACCTTAGTTTTTCCTCCTTTGTTTGAGGATTGGACCCTCAAATAGGATCTTCATAGGTCCTTTCCAATCAATATCAGTGTGTGATAATAAAAGCAATTTACTAATACCCTTCTTTCAAATTCTCTAGCATACACCTTCTTTTGAAATAAATGTTTTTTTCTACTTCCGTTTACTTTCTTTGCTTAAAATAACCCCAGAACACAACAAAACACTAAAACCAAAACCCCATAAAATCTCTCCAACATTCTCATTTTTAATTTTCCTTCTTACATGAAGTGTCAAAGCACCTTCTTGTATCAGAGAAGTTCTTTCCAATCTTCTTGGTGGTTCTGCACCCTGGCATGCCAATGAACAGCACATCTCTGACATCTAAGGAATCCATTTAGCATCTAGCCAGCTCAATAGGATTACATTACTTAAGAGCAAAGACTAAATTGTAAAGGTGATTGAGCTTGTTAGAAGCTGTTCTTCTATAGCTTAGAAGCTATTTTGAGAAGGACAGACACTTGTTTCCTAAGTAACTTCACTGATGATTATGAGAATTATTGTTGATGTGTATTTTTTCCCTTACTACCTGAGAAAATAATTCTTCAACAAATTGAAAGTGGGGTTTCTATTTCAAAACTTCATCTTCCTTTCATCATTATTTACTGTACATTTTGTAACATGGAACAAGATGTTTAATTAGCCAGCACACAATCAATACAAATATTTCCATGTACAACAATATCTGCAATGTCATCATAGAGGAAGTTGAATTATATTCTTTATTACAAACTACTCTCAGTTATATCACTACTTTCATCTGCCCGGGACGAATGCCTATTTTTCCATTAGTAATTTTGTGTTTTCAGAGTTTCTTCTGGTTTGCTTTGGATTTCTCTTTTTGTCATGCATTTCAAGTTCTTCTGGGCTACCACTTAAATCAATACATTGAAACCAGGATTTATTTCCTGAAAAATGATGATGAGAATTAGATATGAGAAAAAATGCAAGCTAGACAGTTCCAACTGCTTGTAGAGTTGTATTTTCTGTAATATATTTTAGGTGTTTTTTATTTCTATTTCATTCAGTAATTTAAGAACCAAGATACAAATCTCATGAAAGTTAGGAATGCATTAGGTGGTCAGAGAAAAACTAAAACATGCAGTGTAACCAGTAGATAGGAGGGCAATTAAGAAGATCAAAAGCTGTGTTCCTGGGCTCAGACTTGTACCTAAAACTATGCATTGCATAACATTTGCAGATTTTGTTTTTTCTATTATGCACTGTCTATATGGCACAGTTCACAAATGTCATTACAACACACTTAAGGTGCATAAGTACATAAGCTACATACAGTAAAATGTTTAAAGGTTATTCAACTAGCTTTAGCTAAACAAAATTTATTCCAGCCCAGCAAAGCAGTTCAACTGATGAGTACAAATTAATTTATTTATAACATGTTTCTTGGGTCAACAGAGAAATTGACACTAATCACCAACTTGTTGCTCCAGGTATTTTACTAACAACAGTCATAAGCTGGCATTGCTTTTAACAGAATAAAATCCTGATGTAAACAAACTGTCCATCAATATTTAATTAAAATATAATGAGGAACAGGAATTGCAGTTCTGGTGCTGTTTAAGGTCGCATAGCCCCATTTAAATGTTGTGTTGTTTGTCACATCTCCCTGTTGACAAGGAAGTGTGTGTGACACCTGAGAACAGAGCTACAGAGGTGACACTATGCATTTTAATAGTCATTCCTCATTTTGTGCATGTTGAGGAATGAAGCATTTTACACTTTGCATTTCTGCAGATTGACTATCAACACAAGGGTCTCACAAAAAGCCTGAAAAAGTCTGTGAAAAATCTTTCCTTTAATGTCCATGGCTTTTAATCATGTTATGTATTATTGCTCCAAAACAGAGAAAATTTTTTTACATTTCTTCTCGAATCACATATACTTCTTGTATATTTTAAAATCAAATTACAAGTTTGTTTGTTTCATTTAAAAACCACACAAAAATTTGGCATGAAAGTGGAGCAAATGGAGCACAAGGCCCTTTGGTTTTAATTCGTACAACTTCTTAATGTCAAAAAGCTGCTAAAATCAATGTCATCATAGAGAAATTAACTTATTTAATTATATATTACTTGGGTCAGTTATTTATGGAGTTTTAATGGGAAATTCACAGGTTTGGGACCAAAATTAATCACAGAGCAAAAATGTATCTGTTTTTATACCTTGCAGGCATTATATGTCTAAATTAAGGTATCTGTGCCAATACCAATTTTCCCAAGGTTCCTTTCACTCACACCCAAACATAAAAGTTACAAATGTAAGGTAGGGCTTTGTTTACATTCTTTCTATAAAACCTGAACCCGGTTACAAAAATATGAAGCAATGCTAATATTATTTTGTTATTCCAAATAGTCATGAAGCATAAGAGTAGTGATTAAATATATTGTAAATCAGTTACCAAAATAGTGACTAGGACTAAGAAGTTCTTTGTTTATAAATTGCTTCAAACAATATCTAGCTTAGAACTTAAACCTATATAACAATGCAACCCCTTTTTTCTCCTACAGAAAATCAAAAACTTCAAGTCACCCCTGCATTACAAGAATTCACCTCAAAAGTGAGTATGGTCACATTCAAGTTAACCCTGCATAAGCCAGCTCATTCCAGAAGGTGTGGGAAAATGGGCTGTAAAGTCAAGGATGGAGAGCTGGATGTTGATCCTGGCAGTGAGGGCTCCAAGGGGTGACTCACCAGCAAGCACCAAAAACCAGCTCAGAGCCAGAGACACAACACTCACCCGTGGGATTTGGTGGTTGAACTGATGCAATGGGTGCATCAACAAGCACTAGCCTGCACAGAAGTTATACACACCTCAGTTCACTTAGGTCCAAACTGTAAATCTAAATTGTTTCCTTGACAAACTCTGACAATAACAACAATGAAATATTTCATTTCACCCAGAGCAATCCATCAATGAAATCAGGCTCAGCTCTAAGGGCACCGGATCCACCAGGATGGTGTCACTGCCTCTGACCAGAAGACTCCAAATGAGGACTGGGACTGCTGTTTCCTAGTCTCCCCTAAGCACAGATTTCAGAGTGCCTTCATGTACCTTATAACCTGTACCTTGGGCTCCTTACTTCTGCTGAGCTCCAAAATATACTCCTGGCTCTTCAACAGATGCACTTAAAGCACTCATTTTAGCTTATTTAACCAAGGGAAATTGCTGAAACCACCAACTGCTGCACTCTAATAAAACTTCAGATCACCTCAGGCAGTTCTTCCATACCCCAGGTGATTGAGCTAATCACTGAGTATAAGGAGGATAAAGGAATACAATCTTACAGGTTTTGCTATCTAGAAGGTTCCCAGGCTTTCCATTTAAACTATTTTTTAATTCAGATAGAATTTGAAGTAGTTCTGGTTGAATGAAATTATATCTCTAGAAAATAATTATTAATATAAATGAAAGTACTGTTCCAGAGACACATAAAATACCTTGCTTCTGGCCTAGAGTATTCAGACAGTAAGAATTTAAAACCAGTAATTTCATTACATCATAGTATGTTTTCTTCTTGTTAGGCTCAGTTGAGCCCAGACATGTTAACAAAAACATTTCTTCTTAAGCTTAAACCACAACAGTACTATCTGTTGTTTCTCAACCAAAGAAGTGCTGAAAATCTACCAGTAAAGTAACTTTAAGAAATATAAGTTATGAACTCCTATATAACTTATGGCAACTCTCAAGAAATTTTATCCAAGCTCATTTCTTCTGAGACACTCTTTAGGTATGCTTCTGACTTCCTAGGCTCACCAAATACTATTTCAAAAGCAGTGAGTATTAGTGCAAGACATCTCCTTCCTTTACAGAGGGTATTTTTTCCCTATTTTTATTGCCACTTACAGAAAGCCAATACAACATGTCCCAGTACTATGGGACAAGAGATCCATAATACTCCTTCCAACGTTATGTGCTTCATTAATCAGCCCCTAAAACAGGATCCATTGAATGCATTTCATAGTTAGACAAATGTACCACCTGTTTTATATGCAACTCTAGAAATACACAATCATCTTTCCTGGATTTTATCTCTTAGCTTTCATTTTGGTCATGTCTACTACCATCAGTACTCTTCCCTTCCTGAAGCTCCATTTTGAAACACAGTAGGTGGCCTGCTTGCTGCTGGGCACTCAATTCACAGCATCTTGAAAATTCTTCTGTTGGCTGAGCAAAGACTGGAGAAAGAAAAGGTGAAGTAACACATACAGCAGTGCCCAGTGTGGATACACAGACCAGTGTCCTGTTCCTAACACTTTCCCTGATGGCTCCAGTTGAACAGCGGCAGCAGAATTCATGTAAGGTTTTCTTTCCCTTATTGCTTGACAAGGAAGTGAATGGAAAAGATACCTGGAGCACACTGGATCAGGGTTATTGCTTGTCCACTCTATGCATTCTCTATTTGATTTTTCTCCTTAGTGGTTTCTTCCACAGAAAAATGCACACAGCTCATGGTCTTCTTTCTGTGTTTTACATTCCATGTTGTCAGCAAATTTTAAGACCGAAATACATGCTGATTATACTTTGAAACTTAAAGTTCAAGCCCCAAAAGAATAACACGAGTAAAGATCATTTCAACAGCCAGTATTAACTTGGACATATACACCATATTTCACTTTGCTCATCTATTTCTCCTTCTCTCCTCCAATCCTGAATTGCTTACATGAGCAAAGAGAGCTAAGATGTAATTTCTCTCAAACCTCCAAAGCAGTAGAGATTCTTCAAACTTTTAGAGTCTGAATAACAGCCATGATTTCATAATTTTTAGTGTTCTACATTTGAATTTCACTCAAAAGTGGAAGCAAAAATCATGATTTTTTTCCAGATACATATTTTATAAATATCAACAATATGTTCATGCTACATGGGACACAATGATAGATATTGTCCACATCAGTTGCTTAAAGACTCACACGGGAATATGTTCTGGCAGCTGTTCTGTTTCACTAGCCTGCCTAACACCCATTATTGCTCTTTGGAACAAAAAATTCATCTGTATTCATTTTCATGTACATAAAACCTTCACCTCATTACAATGCTGAGGTAACTGTGTAAGTGAACAGACACATACACATCAGACATGCCAGAGTTCTGCAAAATACAGATTCATACTACACAAAACATCAGGACTCAGGATGGCTTCACTGCCTTCAGAATTGATGACAGAAAAATGGATATTTTGGATAAGTTTTGCTGGTAGTCCAAAACCAATCCAAACAAAAAAAATGATAAAAAATTTTCATGTCTGCCCCACAACATGCATGCAGCCAATGCAAAGTCTGAGCAAAGCAACACTGTGATTGACATTCAGCAGCAAATTTATCATGAAGAGGAATGATTTTAAGACTTTATCTCTCCAGTTTATACTTTACATGAAACCAACTGAATTCAATAGGATTCAGAAACCTGTAGATTATATGGAGTTTGGATTATAACTTTAGTTCTTCTGTATTCCTGGATGCAATGATTAACAGAAATTTATTCTTTCTGTGAAATGAGTAGAGGAAGAAATAATTTTGCCTTTTAACTTGATCTGTACAAGTAAATTAATAAATAATTCAACTGGTTTACATTACACCTAAAACCATCCCATGTCATAATTTCTATTGCTTCTGTGATAAAGTCCTTTCTTACCTAGAGATATTATGCCCCCACAGGAAACTCTAAAGTCATACTTAGCATGCCTGAAATTTCCCTTTTGACAGGAACATGGGAACATATAGAGACAGAGGATTATTGTCTATAACAAATACATATGGCAGCTTGCAGACCTTCAGGCCATGAAGAATACATCTAATCAGATGTTTTAAGGCTTTTAAGACTGAAGAGAAAAGGCAAACAGCAATCAAAGGAGAAACACAAAAATCTCTTTAACTTCCAGGCAGATAGTGTCTTGCTTTTTCTGATGTTTGCCCTACATTAATGATGCAGTAAATACAAACTAAATATTTACTGAAAATTCCATGATAGGAAAATAAATTGTAAATGTTATTGGAAGTCTGAATTAGAAGCTTTATTTACTGAACACAGCTTCATCAATTATAACACTGCTAATTCTAATTCAGTTCATATCTTCAATCTGCTTTTTAGCATCAAACTACTAAATTATTGTTCTTGTCTTCTCACTCTCACTGTTACTATCTCATCCTCTATCAATTCCTTTTCCTTACTGATTTTTGGGAGCATGCTCTACTGTTCCTAATTTAGCCCCTATTAACCTCACCTTAATCCATGTGTCTATGCCTCTGCTTCCTTTCGCTTAGGCAGAGCTTTTTGTACTTCCAAAATCTGTTTCTCTGCTTCTTATTAGTTATCAGCTGAGTAATCTAAAATGTAGGACAGTCAAGTCACTCAACCAAAATTTGTTTTAATGTTTTTAAGCCTCCTTATCTGTGTTCAGTCCTCATCTATTTCACATCTTTTTGTGGTTACTGACTGTATGTACTTTCCTGCTATTTTCCATAAACTGTGAGAGCAATGTGCCAGCATGGCTCTTCATTTACTTTGCTGCCTGCCTTTTCTGCGGTTGCTTTCCCTGCTCCCCACTCATCACATCCTAAGGGACCCAAAGTAAAATTCTGCTTTCTGCCTGCCAGCAGTAGTTTCTGTGAGACCATTAACTCTACAAAAAGTCATCCACAGGCAGAGACCATGATTTTCTTTCCCTGCTGCAATCCTTCTTCATCAAGATCTATCCTGTCCTCTGTGTAGCAGAGCTTGCCAGCCTGGCAAAAGCAGAGCACATTTGTGAATAACTCACCAAGAGGAGGAAATCCTTGGGATTTGGTGTCCCATAGAAGATCCCTCCCAGGCCCTCACAAGACAGCACAACAGCCCCATAGAACCAGCCTGGAGCACACACACACTTCTCATGGAAACCACCACCATCAACATTCCTGGGCCTGGCCACAGCTCCCCACAGTCAATGCAAGGGCAGGCTTCTGAAAACCTTAGGTCACCTTTTAGGTGGACCATTCAAGTCCCCTGCTGTGCTTACCCGCCCACACTGCTATACCCACAACAGGAGAGGGACAGAGGGACAGCCCTGCACTAGTCACACAAGGACTCAGTAGAGAAGACTGATTTTCACTGCTGATGTAAATATCAGGAGCAAAAGAAGTTTGGCCTTGACAGTAAACATGTTTCTTTTGGCAGAAAGAAACTGGTGTTTAACTAATCCTTTTTTCCTAGCTTGCTGCCCTGGTGGGGCAGCTCAACTTCCACCTATCAATACTACTGTCAAGCCAGGGGCAGAATGCCCAGCCTCTGCCACAGCACTAATCATCTCTGCACACTTTGGACCAGATCTACAGGCTATATCTCATGCAAAACACCTGAATTTAAGGAAAATCATGACAGCAGAAGGCATGCCAGGATCCGGTATGACCCTGGTATCTCAAGCAAAGTAAGGAACTTGCTCTTTGCAGACTTTTGGGCCAGTCTAGCAGTAAGAATTAGTGCTTGGCACTGTCTCCTCCATAGCTGAAGTCCTCTCAGATCTCAGTCCTTAGTCTTCTTTGCCCTCTGCCTGTTAGTGCCCCCCTTTTGTCCTATTTTGTTTTATGTCATCTCAGAGACAAGGTTAACCACTTATCTTCATGATACTACTAGATTTGCAGGTTCTTTCACAAGAAATATTTTAAAATCTCTTGTTATAATTAAATTATTTCTCTCCTCTTGCTCCTCTCCAAATATTTTCTGAAGCATCCTTTATACAGATTTTTCTCATATTTCAACGTCTCAGTCTCTCCTTCTTCGTTCATGTTCTTTACTTTACTTCTTCAAGGAGACATATACATTAAAAAAAATGAAAATAGAGCAATAACCATATGCTTCATTTCTGATCTGTATCCTTATTTACCTTAGCAACATCCCATTATAATGAATGACTCATAGCATTAAGAACCAGTCAGTGTAAAGCCAGCCTAGTTTGGCCCTAAAATGGACTGATAGATAGCAAAGAACAGTTGGAGGACTAACATTTGCAGCGAGAACAGCTGTTTGTGAAAGAACATGTTTCTCCAAGATTTAATTTACTCCATATAAAGTTTCACTGAGTAGGACAAAAAATGCTCAACATGTGTAAAGTACCTGGTTATATAAGAAGGCGAAAGACTTTTGAGATCAAAGAATGTTCAAAGTATCAGCCAATAAATACTTACAGACTTGTAAACACTGACATTTCCAAAGTATTTCAGTCTTTTGTGTTATTTTAAATGCACCTTACTGTGGCCATTAAAGATGATGAAAAACTCATTTTATAAAAAACCATGAAGTAATTCGCATGATATAAGACAATCAAAGTTGCACCTTGCAATGTACACCATACACAAAGAAGACTTTTTTTTCCATTGTTATTCTTACTCTCTTTGAGAAAATAACACCACCTTGAGAACCATAGTGTAAGAAAACAGATTTTTTTTTAATATATTTTGTTATTTTATTTCACCACTCAGATTAGAAATTAATTCTTACTTTGTTGCTACTTCTTGTAATACCATTTAGGAAATCCTTCAAGAGTTGCTTCAGAAATAGTTGCCACCCCCAAACTATTAGGCATTTTTACTTTGAGATGAAAGTATTATGATTACACACGCAAAACGCATTGTGCTAATTTTGCTTACCAACATACGAATAAAATTATCTCATCTCTCTCAAATTAGTCACTCTACTCTATATACTTCATCATTTAACTAAGCAATCCTGTATCACTGATGGAACAGGGAGTGTTTCATTGTCAAAGTAGGAAATCCAGATAACTGTATATGTTTAAGCAAATTCCTAGGTTTCACTGTAAAAGAAAATTGTCATCAGCATATGTCTTCTGCACTTAGTTCCATCATCAACCACAGTTCAACATGCAGCTCTGAAAAATCTGTAAAAGCAGACCGAGAAACACCTTTAATCTAGTCTTCAAGCAATAATCTTAACACAGTTTCACTTGTTGCCTCTTGGTTTAATGATCATCCCAGACTGACATTTAGGGTCAACAGACACAGACCAAATAAAACCAAGGAATTTAAGTGTTGTTTCACACACCATTACTTCAAATCTACAGTCTAGTTTCCACCCTACACGTGAGCTCAGGACACTACAAGAACTTAAGGAATGTCCCAACCATTCTCAGCAATGGTTCATCAAGCCCATTGTTGTCTCTGCAACAGAGCTCTAAGAGATGATTTTTCTACAGTCAATTCCCTCCTCCAGCCTCCAAATTCCATTAATTAGAAATGGTGGACAGGACTAACCTCACCTATGCTACTATCCATCTAAGGAGCTGCTGTTCATAAATTCAAGCAACTTTCTTGAACCTGCTGATAACTATCCATCTCCACTGTTTCCTCTACTAGTAAATGCCTAAAGTTTGCAACCTTCAGTGCAAAATACTTTCTTTTTAGTGCTTGAAATTTATCTACTGCTATTTTTATCTAGCATCCTTCAATTCTTGCAATCTGAACTTGATGAACAACACTTCCAATAACTCATGTGTGCTGTCTTTGTGATGGTGTATTTTTTGGTGACCTCACATCTCAACCTTTGTTCCAAACTGAAGAAACCTGGATTTTTGTAAGTCCCTCCTCAGTCTGTTTCATCCACTTTGTCATTTTAGTTGCCCTTCCCCCTGTTCCTTCTGAAATGGTACTTTATCTTCCTTTGGATCAGGAGGCCAAAACTGCACATAGTAATCAGGATGCAAGTGCGTGAAGATCTTACACAACAGCAAAATAATGCAGCCCATTCTATCTTTAAAATCCTTCTTGATGATGGCCAGAATTTTTATATTTTTAGAAACCTGGTTTGGGCCTCTGCTTCAAAATGAGTTAATGGATTTCAGAGAACTGTGAAAGCAGTCATGACGACTCTAAGTGCTCCTTCCTGAGCTACAGCTGCCAGTTATGAGTACATTAAATACTATGTTCAGAATGTCCCAACCTCATCAGTAAGGCTTTAGTAATAAGCCCCTGCCTTTCCAAATCTGCTCTGTCAAATGAAATCTTGGGCTGTGCAGAGTTAAAGCATACTTGTTTATCTGAGCATAGCTTCTACTTACAAACAGCCTTGTACCCCAGCCCTCTGGTCCTGACAGTCTAGGCAATCTTTTTGCCGGAAACCTGTCTCACCTCTTTTTAACCTGGCTTCCTGAAGAATCAAATCTCATTCAATTACACTGTCTGCATGTGAGAATTTGCCATTCCATTCCCCGGGCATCTTTCAACCTACTAGCCCGTTTCAAACATGTTAAACAGGAGGATAAAAATCTCCAATGCCATTATATTCTTAAGTTTCATGGAACTAGGAAACTGGAAAGAAAAAGAGGCCCCCACTAAAGGACAAGTTAAACATGAAGTGATCCTCAGAAAAAATCTGCACAGAAAAAATTGTCAGAACCTCAATTGCACAAGAAGTTTCATTTGGTATTTGTGCTCCAGTAGACATCAGATGATGTAGTCATAAGACACAAATCCTTCAGAGACCAATCTTCATTAATTCTAACACTCACAGAAGTACATATCAATTCACCTCGGGTAATGACTCACAGGAAGCCACTTAAATTGCTTCATGGCAGGAGAGAAGCCTGGACCAGATGCAGCCTCAGCTGGAGTTTCCAACAGCCCCTCTGCTCTAGTTTGAAGATGCTCTAGGATAACATTTTCTAGTTAGTAGCAGGACTACTGTCCCACAGACCACTACAGCAGAAGAAAACAAAGAAAAGCATAACAACTTCTATTTACTTCACCAAAAGCCACACTTGTCAAACAGAATTGCATCAATTTGCAGAAGAATCACGGGCAGTCACCTTTGGAAAGCAGGATTAAGAGTAAAGAGGGGCATTGTCCCATGTTTCCCGCTGAGCAGCCTTGCATTGGGAATATTGTCAGCAAACTGGTCAGAGCTCATCTCCAGTAACAGCAACCCCCTGCCAACGGCTGAGGCAGCAGCCCTCAGCCCATGGTGAGAGATCTGAAAGCTGGAAGACCCTTAGGAGAGGCAGCATCCTCCCCTTCCCACTCTGTCCCAGACTCAGCAGGGATTGAATGTCGAGGTGTCAGAAAGATAACATGTCAATAGAATTCCTTTGTTAAGGTTTAGGACTGGACATGCTTCATGATGATCTCAGGCCTAGGGGGAGGTTGACAAAGCTTGGGGAGAAGGATGTACCACTGATAGCTGATGCACGGAATGCAGAATTTACAGGCCACTAGGTCATTTGGCAGAACTCCCAATAAAATGAAGAATCTAACAAAGTCAGCTCAACAACTGTGCTGAAATCAGCTCTGTCTGGGTAAAAGGTAATTCTGGTGGGGGCAGATTGTGGCCACCAACTCATGGACCACTGAACCAAGAAACCCAGAGACTCAAAAGAAGAGAAACACTGAGCATACAGAGTAACTAGCATAAGAAGCAAGGTAATCATTTAGCCAACAGAAGATAGAATACTAATTATTAAGAGAATTATCTTCGGTGTTAAAGTTAAATACAGCTCTAAAAAGAAGCCTGTCCGTACGCACATTTTGATAGCCTGAGACAACATGAACAAGTGTCATAACTTTTCCTTGAGCAGGGCAATTCTTTGCTATTTATTCTATTTGTTGTAAGTATAAAAGGTTTGTTGTAAGTGTAATCAGTTTTCTGATTTGGGGTTTTGGATTTGTTGTTGTTGCTGTTGTCGTTGATGATATCTTTGTTTTCTTTATGTTGATATCTTTGTTTTCCTCCTCTGTCTAAACGAAACACGTTTCCTCTAAACACCTTACACATCATAAAGTACATTAATCTTCTACAATCTCAACCAAAATAAGGTATTTTTGTCAGTGAAGGAACACATTTTCCTGTACAGTTACTATCAAAACATTTAGTTGACTTAGACTTATATTTTCAAATACTTATTACACCCTTGATAATTTCAACAAGACTATTAAAATAGATCTTTATGTATGTAGGCAGCAGCCCCATGTGAGGAGAGGTGACTGGCACCAGATGATGCAATGCAAGTAGGAAAAGAGAAGTTATGAAACTATAACAGCTTTCCTCTCCTTTTTGGCAAACCAGTAACTGGGATGACCTGTGTTAGTGATTACTGTACTAACGCTGCATCAAAACAAGCTGATATTTCAAGCTAAATGATAAATAGTCATTTAACTTCTGCCTTTAGGAAAATTAACTAGAATACCATAGAATCCATAATTATAATTTTCAGTACTACATAAATCCTTGATGGAGAGTAGCATGAACCTTTAGTGCATGTGTGCTCCATGACAAGAGAGTTGTTGCACATAACAGAACTAGTTACATTTTATTATCCAGATCTGCATCATGCCTTAGCAAAGAATCTTTTACATTCAAAAACACAGAAAAGGAAGGAACTGCTATTATGACTTCAGAAAAAAGCAGTGCAGAATGCAGAGTCTGTCTCAAAGAAGGAAGAGTGATGGATTGGTTATTTTTAAAACAGACAATTTTTGTGGAACAGTTCAGACAGGTGTCACTAAAAAAACCCAACAAAAACCAAAAAAACCCAAACCACTAGATAATTAACCGAGCAACAGTATTCCGTGGTGGCAATAGTCTAGGTAGCAGCAGGAATGGGAAGAGAAAGGCTAAGATTAAATTAGATTTGTACAACAGCTGCCTAAATCAACTCAGGGTGTCATTCACTTGTAGAGAGCCCAAAACAGCAGAGTAAAAAAAGATAAATATGCCTCCTGTCAGCTTTAATGGCCTGTTAACAATATGGGGTTTGTGAATTTGGCCTCTTTATTGCTGATGATTTTAGCAGTAGCATTCTACCAGTGAGTTCACTACACAGTCCAAAGTTAACTCCCTCTAACACTTCTCTGAGAGGAAAGATCCAACAGAAACACAAACAGCTGCCAATGTCTTCAGCTACCTTTCACCTAATATTTTTTTTTATGCAGTCAAAAGTTTCAAGACGTAGTGGAATCACACAAAAAAGTAAAACTAAATTCCCCAGCAGATATGCTGATTATGTTTTGCTAAAGACTGTAATGCGAACATACAAAGCTGTTGCAGAAATCTCTCAGAGTTGAAGAGCCCAAGGATATTTGGTGTACAGCACACCCAGCACCCTCAGCAGAGAGGAATTAACTAAAGCTGAGAATAATGCTGTGACCCACACAGTTGGTAAATCCCTAATCATAAAGGATGCACAGCAAGACATTGTGAATCAATGAGGCAGCACAGGAAAACATTTGCAGTTGGATTTTATAGATGTACTTTGTCTCTTTTTCCCTAAAACAACAAGACAATTATGCTGCACCCAGAATTTAAAATTAGACTTTATCTCTAACAATATTTTACTAGTAATTAGTGCTAGTGGAAATGTGTGACTTTTTTACTTATGTTCAAAACATCTTTCCTGTTAATAATCTCCAGATTTTTACATTCTTCACTTTTTCAAATTGCTAATATTTGGTTAGGAGGAACCAGGCTAAAGTGATCTTTACTGATAGAAATTGCACAAGCCTAAAGTCCTGAAAATGCAATCCTTACCCATGCATTTGGACGTTCATTAAAAACAACAATTCTATTAAAATTTATCATGATCCTTGGGTGAATTCACCAAACACAGAGGAGCAGCTCAGGGACACAGTGGGCATGTTTCACAGTAAAGACATTACAAAAAGCTATCAGTATACTTAGGAATAACCCTGGTACTGAAAAAACTTTCCCTGCAGTCAACCTAATTCTCCCTTGCAAACACCTGAGGATAAGAAACATACAAGGAATAACATAGGCAGGCTCCTGACCCCATACTACACTTGCTACAGCCTTACACAGGATATAATAATGGTATGTAAGTTATTTTGAAGTAAAAACTGTAAGAATTAGAGGAAGGCAGAAAATCTGGTCTTGTTGTCCTGATACCTGCCAAGATCCCACATCTGGATGTCAGCTCAAAAGGTTGTTATCCTGTGAGCCTATTCCAGAATTGTAAATTAACATGAATTCAAACCATGGATCTAAACATAGATTAATATCTTTGTTCTCTAATGCTACACTGAAAATAGAATAGTTCTTCTCATCTTAGACCAAGTCAAAAAGCAATATAAATGTAGGATTTTCTTATTTTGTTTTAGGCAAGATTCTCATGGGGAGGAGAGGGAAATAGCATTTCTGATGCTTGTGACTTTGGTGTGTTTTTTATATAATTTCTCAAAGCTCTCTGAATTTCAGCACAATCTACCTTTATTTTTCCATTTCCTAGAAGATCATCAGAAATTGGTTTTATTCTTTTACAGAACGTGCCTTTGAAAAGAAATAAGCTGCAACTGACAAATCAGAGAAGAAAAAAAAAGCAGAAAGTTTCTGCAGAAACAAAATATTTCCTAAGATAACGGGCAAACTGATGAGCACACATCTGTGGGATCATGAAGAGATACCTTTTTGTCTAGTTACATAAAATAGCATTACAGTAAGTTACAATTGTAAGAACAGCAACTGTATCAGAGGTAAAAATAAGAGCATGATTGATCGTGATTCCCCAGCCACAGCAGACAGAAAAGAATAAAAGAATTTAAACTTTTAAATTTAAATGTTCTTACTGCTTTTGTGAAATTCCAGGAAATTCTTTAAAATAAATGTAGGCTTTTGGCAAGTAAGCCTCAAGCAGTATCTTCCCTCACTGGCCTCTGTGACAGTAGTTCTTAGGCTTGAGGCTTGATTTTAAGTTTCAATAAGAATAATCAAGGGAATTTTTATCAATTTCTCATTTAAATGGAGGTCCTTTAAAAAAAATCTTTAAGATTTTTTTTATTATAAGAATTTTTTTTTTATTATAAGAAAAGCTGAACAATGCTGACCCTTAATATTCTCATGCACTGCAGTACTAGTTGAATTTACTATTTTGCCTTAGTTGATGAAGTCAGAAGCACTATTTTCTTTGTCTTCCCTTGTTGTCCCATATCCATAACAATATGGATTTTTATGAATACACTCAGCTGATAACTGTTTAAAATGCTCACTACATACCTATTTACATATGGCTGTGCATTGGTTACACACACAGCAACACATCTTGCAAAATCTTCGTGTTAGAAGCACGGTCAAGGGGTACAATTTGTATATGATCTTTCCTGACTTGAGAAACAAATAACCTTCATCCAACTACTTTTCTTTTACACAAGAGTATTTTGCTTCAGCTCCTGAAGTGTATCATTGTTTGCCACCCTGACATCCAAGCTGACTAATGAATGCCTTCATGCCAGTAATAAACAAAAACACAGCAAGCTCTCCTTAATCTGCAAGACTACCACAAACATATGCAAATCTTCCCTTAATGAATCCTAATTTGTACTTTTTAATTTTGTTAGACCTTACATGCCATGACATAAAAATTGCACTTCCCCAAAATATGACTTGCTTTCTAATTCTGCAGATAATGAACTAACCACAGGCCATGCTGATGGAGTCAAATGCAAGAAACAAGCAGACCAAACCAAGAAACTGTCCCAACAGAAAGCCATCACACATAGACACTGCATGCATACATACATACTCACTTTCCACACATTTTCAGACTTTTCTTTTGTAAGTCTCAGGTAGTGATTCAACCATTTCCTAAAAGCCTGACAAGAGAACAATAGTTTTACTCTCTCAGAACAGTGCAGCTTAGAAGGAAACAGTGTCTTTAAAACCTGCTTGATTTTGATGCACACCTCACAGAGCTACAACAGGACCATAAAAGAAAGGTAGTCTGTAAGGAACCTGCTTAAAACAATTCTGCATTTTTCTATATGAGGTAGGAAAGGAAGTTATTGAGGGGAAGGCTAAATATTTTCATGCTTATCCACCAAGTTTACCAGCAAGTGAAAGGAAAACAAAATGAAAAAAAAAAAAAAAGGAGGAAAGAGGTATCCACATCTAACTAAAAGTTACAAACCTATCTTATTTTATGAAGGAGACTGAGAGAATGAGGGGGATTTTGTTTTTAGTGTTGTGAAGAAAAGCTAATGCAGTATCTTATCAGCATAAACAGTACTGGGTATTTCTGGAAAAGCTGTACAGTAGAATGATATGTTTCTAATAATGTAGTTTCAGTTTTACTAACTGGTCAAATTACATTAAAGTACAACACAGATGTGCAGTATTATTTTAACTCAATCTAAACACAGCTGTAAAGACTTTTTGCCAGCCAAGGTACTTCGATATCTATAATAAATTTATTCATGAAGACTTTTTTGGAGTATCATGCAATAAAGAATGGTTTCCAGCCTTTTTTAACCCATGACACCTGTGCTTCAAACCGTGCATTACATCTTATGAATTAATCACTATTCATACAAAATTCCAGTTATGGTTTCCAACTTTAAGAAATGGGAAAGTCAGTATAGACATTTTGTGTTTAGCTTTTGTTGGCAGAAGTTTCTGAAGAAAAATAGAACTACTTTGCAAGATTACAAGGTTTAGTCATTTTTATCCATTTTTTGGAGCCTATTTGTCTCACTGTGAGGAGAATTAGACCATTTTAAATATTAGATTCACAGGCACAAGTGAGAAAGAAAATAATGGTGTTTGATTTATGAAACAGGAGGAACAGACATCTTTGTCATTACAAGGGAGTATTGTTGAAAATAAGTCAATGTAAAATCTTTCTACAGAGAGAATACAAAAGTGATCTTTGGAAAATATCAGTTAGATGTGGTTAAAGTGAGTCCCCATGAATAGGCTGCTCATTTAGTTGAGTTCGTATCTTGAAATAAACTGCAAAGCACTTTGCTGCTCTAAATGCTTTCAGAAACTACCAAAACCATCAGCTTCCCAAAAGAACTGTTTGAAACATGACTTAAACTTTGTTCCTCTTGCCTTCCTCCTATCTTTGCTTTACACCTTCTTTCCTTGCCTGTTGCACAGATTCTCATTCAGCTGAGCATCTATTTTCCCAAGGATTTTCTCCTGGCAGTATTTGGCAGCTTCAGTTTGACTGTTTCAGTAGAACATGGAAGCAAATGGATGCTCAGATTCCACTGGGACCAGAGGGAGAGAGTGGGGCACCTACTCAGACATCACAGTCAGCCATGGATGCTTTTTCAGTTCAGCCTAGGATTTAGCTTTCATTTCTCATGAAAGGTCAAGATGCTGATTCATGCTAAATAGCATGGGGGAAGGCTACTCTTGGAGAAATATAATATGAGTAGCTGGTCCAGGCTGAGGGTGATAGGAAGTCCTGGCCACCAACACAGTACACTTCAAATTTCTCTCTCTCTCTCTCTGGTGCAGGGCTGGAAATGCAAATTTCTTGATGCACTCTTTCTAGAGCTACCATAGTTAGGTTTATGTTTTTGCTGCACTATAAAAAAAGCCATCTGGGAACCATCTAATTTTTCTGACTACATTTGTCAGTTGAAGGGAAAAGGACCTGCTGAAGAAAGTTTTGTGACACATGAAAGTAAATTCATGGGGTCACTTGGGCAAGTGGTAAAGTTTGGGGTAGCTCAGGAACCTCAAAAAGCATCTGGAAAACAGAATTCTTATAAAACAGAAGTGAAAACTGTGTATGGTGTTAATTCTAACAACCTGACACTTGAAGGGGAAAAACCACTCATAAGGCCCAAAGATAAATATTCATGCAAGGAACCAGAACGTATAAATAAAACAGAAAAATCTTTATGAAATTTGACTACACAAGTGGAATTGACTCTTCAAACCATCCTTAAGAGCATTTTCAGGTCATCAGGTCTAATCATAAAATCACAGAATCAAAAAATCATTAAATGGTCTGGGTTGGAAGGGATTGTAAAAATCATCCAGTTCTGAGCCCATGCCATGGGCAGGGACACCCTCCCTGGGTGGTCAGAAGTTGGTCAGAGCCTCATCCAACCTGGCCTTGAACACTTTCAGGGACAGGCAGCCACAGCTTCTTTGGGCAACTTGTGCCAGTACCCCACCACCCTCACAGAAAAGAATTTCTTCCCAATATCTGATCTAATTCAGTTTGAAGCCATTACCTCTCGTTGTATCACTACATACCCTTGAAAAAAGTCTCTCTCCAGATTTCATGTAGGTCCTCTTTAGGTACTGGAAGGTGCTATAAGGTGACCCTGAAACTTTCTCTTCTCCAAGGCGCACTCTGTTTTTTCACAATGCCATATCATATAAATATGTAATATCAAGCTCCATTTAGAAAACATTTTAATCAATTAATTGAACAGACACATGGAGAGGGATGGATGATACTTTGTGGGGTTTTTGTTTGTTGGTGGTTTTTTTCATTGTTGGGGAGTGAAGTTTAAGAGTAGAGTGGTTTACACTCATGAACTGGGGTTCTGACAGATGAACTTTGACAAACCAGCAGTTTTAATCTATCCCCATTCTTAGCTCCCCATGTCATTCTTTTGCAGAGGTTAGCACACTGTAACAGATGGAAATGCATGGTTCAATTATTCCAGTTCACAGTGCAGAATATCAGCTTAAAGCACTAATGAAGGTGTGGTTTGTGCTAAGACATTAGACCATGAACTGAACTTAAAAATGCTGTACACCAAGTACACATGTTTCACCAAGTCTGAAGAGGTAATGACAAGTTCTGGGATGGCAAACTAGATGCAACAGCATCTTTATCCACTGAGCAAATGAGAGCAGGATCCCTCAGCCAGATGGGAACACTTCTGAGATGAGCTGGCAACTCTTGCATTGTCCAGTTTCCTAACTGACCATATCTTCTGTTCATCCCTTTATTTCAGCTGGCTCGGTGGACTGGCTTTGTATCTTCTGCAAAAGGCTAAACAAAAGTCAGATCTCCCAAGGCTTTCAGTGGTTGATATAAGGTTATTAAATATATATATATGTAAATTAGTCATTGTAAGTAGTTCAGAATTAGATTTTTCTGAGAAGGAAACCAGAAAATTACTTACAGCTTAAAATTCTATATCCTGTTTCCTATTGTCATGTTTAGAGTCCCTCAATTTTTCGTAATTTCTAAGTGCATGTTATGACTGAAGGAAGAATGTTTCAAGTCTAATCTAACACTTTCTGATTAATTTCTCCCCAGTTTCCTGTAAATGTCCCCAGAAAAACTGTAAAGAAAATCAGTAGTTACCAGAGAAGTTCTGCTTGCTTTCAAATTTGGTCACTAAATTTTAAAAAAATTCTGAGAGGACATTTAGAAAATAAATTTGTTTGATTTGTATTTTTCATATCTATACTTATGCATGGAATTATGATTAAAAGCAGAGATACCGAAATGCGTTAACTTCATCAGACATCAAAATTTATTTTCACCTGAAAATATCCATTGAGTTAAAAAATAAATTAGTTGGAAATTCAAATTAAAATGTAAAAGGTGTTAGCAAGCTCCATGGCAGTTCATTCTTCTTCAATATAACTTCTCGGATGTAGATAAAAAGTGGTTTTAACCAATTTTCTGTAAGAGGAAGAAAAGTAAATTTAAAACCTCATATGACTAGAATTTGTTTAGTGTTCAAATAATGAATATCATTCTGCTGTCAGTCCTGCTCAGTCCTAGCTAATCTCCTTAGTTTTTATTAATTCCTCTACCATGCTGAATTGTCAAAATGTCTAAGCAGTATCCTAAATGCCTGCTACTAGTGCATTCAATAAAATAACAGTTCACTTATAATGCATAAAACCTTATAGTTAATCATGTTAATAGCACACAAAATCACTGATAAAACATACTATGTAGATTTATAGAAGCTATGTAGAATTCATTGTATTTACCAGGCAAAACCTAGGTAAAGATTTTTCCCTACTCTCCCAAGAACCAGTAGATATTAAAAATGCAACTTTAAGAAGGTAAACTACCCTGCATTGATGCACATATAAAGAAAAGTGAAAAAAGCAGTGATGAAATGGGTAGACCATATATTTGAAGTAAAACACATTTTTTGTGTTTGGAATCAAAGTAAAATTCAACCTGCCTTATAATTCCCTCCTTTCTCTGTATCTCTCATGGCATGAACTCTCATTTTCACTTAGAAGAGGCTGGAAGGGGTGACTCTTTAGAGCTGGTTTAGTTGTATCAGTATCTCTCAATTGCAGAGTATCTTTCCAGTCCTACCCTCTTTGTTTCCCTTTTTCCTTCTTCTCTTGCACACACAATTTTGTGCCCAGTGGTACTGAAAGCTGAAAGGTCTGCATCTGCTCCCAGATCAAAACCTGTTTGTCATTAAATTACAGGTTTAAACAAAAAAGACACTAACAAGAGGGAGTGAGTGATAGCTAGGAATATCCACATTCTCCTCTGCCTTCCTGTCCTAACGTCACCAGAAAATAATAGCTTCCCTGAAGTGTATTTACAAGTCTGAGAAGGAAGAGCATTGAAATTCAAGGAGACATCTGGAAAGAAGTCAAATGACAACCACTAAGGGGAGAAAAACATGTTGTTCCATGCACTGAACAAAAGCGCAGCTGGAATTTAAAGTAATAAAAACTCCTCTTAGGTCCTCATGAAGGGAAGAAGCTGGTTTTGCACCCAGCTTAACTCACTCGGATCAAAGAATCCTTCTCTTTCCAGCTCAGACCTTTCCTCAGCCCTTCCTTGGAAGCCAGCTAGCACAGACCAATAGATACCTTCACATTTCTCAACAAGATGGGTTCCCAATCTAGCTCAGTTTGTGGTGTCTTTGTGTGCCCTATTCCCTTCCTTCTCAGTCTTTGTCAATTAAGATTAAGAATTTTAGGGAAACACACTGGTGCAGGTGATGAACTGTTTTCTGTGGCTCTCAAACCTATCCATTCTGTAATTTTTAATCTGTAAATCTTATCAAAGGTGTACTTCTCCTCCGAGAGGAGCACAGCCAGAGGAAAGGGAATGCACACAGACTGCAAAAGGAGCACCCAGTGGTAATGATCTGCCATCAGGTGAGGCATGTTTTGCTTTTGCACCCTAAACTTGCAGATATTTGTCTCCTTTCCACAGCTGTCCCCTACTCATCCTTATAGGTTAAAGCTTTAGCACCTCATTTTCACTGATCCCGTCATTATGCATTGCTCATAGTAGTTTTAATCTGTGGGTATTGTTCAGACTAGGTTTATTTTTCTCTTCCAGTATTTCAGTATTTGTGTATGTGTCATCTAATGTAAGGGTTGCTGTGGTAATTGCTACCCTTCTGTGGAAATGCTCAGTAATCACTGCGTAAACCTTGCATAACATCCAGAAAGAAGCTTAGACTTGGCTCCAAGCAGCCTTAATTTACATATCCAAATGTATTTTTGTAAAGCTAAACTAAATGTGTGTTTATCAGAGAAGTCATACACTCCAAACTACCATGGCCTCTTTTCCACATAAAGGTTGTCTGTAGAAGGGAGCTGGAATTTACTACCAGGACGTCAGCTATTGTCAAGCAGAAGCCCTTTTGCCCAGAGAACACACAATAATCCCATTCCCAAACCAAATCTAAATCAGCCTTGGGCAAGATACTGTCCACATTGCATAACTAGTTATATTCACCAGGACAAAAAGAAAACAAAAATGTACAAACAAAACCCAAGGCCAACACAAAAAGACATCCAGAAGAAAGAATGTCCAACAATTATTTCCCCTATGGTGACTTGGGTCTTGTGCCCATCTATCATCTCAGTAGGTGTTTTGGTGATTACAGCTATAATACACAGCAAAAAAGACGCCAAACAGCAAGACAGAAAAAAATTGCTGATGGCACACAATTATAAATTATTTAATTCAATTAATCACTTAAAAAATTATGATGATCTAAGTCATCTGAACAGAGCTAGCAGTATTGAGGATCAAAATCTGCAGCACAATTAGACAGTACCTCATCGTACCAAATATATCCAGTAGAACTATTTTCAAAGAAGATTTAATCAGTAGTTGACAATAATAATTCCCACTAGATTGAATAATGTGAATAGAAATATATGCAAACAGATGTCTTTGTTTTTTTTGAAAAATAACCTTCTGAAAAAAAATTATGTAAGAAAATGACAGTAAATGAGCTATAGTTCCCCCCAGGAAAAAAGAAAAAAAAGAAAGGGTTGTAAGAGCAGCACAAAAGTGGAACCTTAATTAAAAGCTTCAAAGGCAAATATTAGCCAAATAATAATATATATATATATAAATAAATAAAAGAGTAGAGAATGTGATGTGTGACAGTATCACAAAAAAGGAAAAAGCCCATGAAAGGCAGCAGTGAGAACAGGAGAATGGAAAGAAAAAGTGCATTATGATCTATAAAACTGAGATGAAAGAAGACAATTTAAAGAACCCTTGTTTTTCACTGTTGTCTGAAATTAACGCAGGCTGAAGAAATACTTTCTGAAGCAACCGTGTAACATAACTTTAAAAAATTATAAAGCTATTCACAGTGGAAAAAAATTGAAGAACACATTTCAGAAAGGTGTTGGTAGTGAAAGGTTTAATAACAAATCTACTTACTGCAGATTAATATTTCTGGAGGTAAATAAAAAAATAGTAGGTACTTAAAATGGGACTAAAGCAAAACTGAAAGCAACCAGCCTCCAGAATTGTGCCTTGTCTGGTTTCCACTCAGTTGACACATAATCTCCCAGACATCTAAACACTACGTGCAATTCAGTCTCTGATCTCAAATCCAGGAAGAGTAACTGCATGTCCAGAAGTGTCCTGGGTGTGTACAGCAGCCTTTCCCGTACCAGCTCTCTTGTTGGTACATCGTTCATGCCACAGCTTGAAGGAGATTCAGAAAGTGGGAGTTCTGCACCACTCCAGTTTGCTGAGCAATAGCGTGACTATTGTCTCGAGTATGCTAAACCAACCACAACTCTGGGAATGCAACTGTAGCTCTCTGCCTGGCTTGAGGATTTTTATATTGAATTTTGTGTTGAGCAGACCTCAGAGAAAATACGGAAACTGACTTGGAAGCAAGGACAGAAAGACTGTGCATTCGCAGCTGAACTCCAAGCAGGGAATTCATCTCCTAATGCAGGTGTCTGGGTTTCCTCTGTAGCCAAGAAGGGGCTAAGCAGCACAGCCAGAGGATTCCAGACACCACCTCACTCATCCCACAGCAGACATGTGGGTCAAGTGAATCACTGCTGACTAGCTCACTCCATCACGGACTGTGGAAGAATTTCAACAGCAGCCTAGAATTAACACCCAAAATAAAACACCCAAATGCTGGCACCTAAATTCCTACCTTTACTAGGTAATCTACTGTAGATTAATTGTCCCTTGATTCACTCACTCACATCCAGAAAAGGCCACCTTCCTTGTTGTGCACTGGTAGAAATGAAACTGGAGGGAAGAAGTTTCTTGTCCAAGACTTGTGTGACAACAAGTGCATATCAGACAAGAAATAAAGTTATGATCCCTTTCAATGAGTAATGTAGCAGCACCATAAGTTATCCTTATTCTGAAAAAGTATCCCCACTTCTTTATTAAGAAAAGATACATCAGTTGTTTAAGTCATTTCAGGCATGAAGACAAAACTGCAATCCTCAGTATCCCATTCTTGAATTCACTGATAGAAAGGTTGAGAAGTGCCCCATACTTGTCCAGCATGAACAGATCTAGAGGTTATGTAGTTAAAAGTGGCAGCTGTACCTGAATCAGCTCACACTTTGATCTGAAAAATAAAATCCTGGGATATGCCCAAATTTGGCCGTGAAGGAAGGTTAACTAAGTGTACGGACAGTAGCACTGAGCAAAAACAGTTCTGAGAGTAGCTGTTTCACAAACTTCTACACAGTCTTCCCACAGAAAAAGCATAAAGTGGTTCCATGATTATTTCTAAGATAAGGAAGATGTCAACACAAATGTTTAGTTGATCCCATGTCTGTACAGGACTCTCACAGTTCAGAGAGAAATGCTGACTTTTTGGAGGACAAGTTATTTTGAATGAAGATGATGGAGTTGAGTGATAGGGCTTTTATCTATTTATCTATTTTTATATCTTTATATAGTATGTATTAGATCAATATTTACTTTTTTCTGTATGAAATAAAAACAGTTCTTCTGTCCTGCATAGAGAACTTTCAACAATAAATGCTGTCAGAAGTTTCAGAATGAGCCAGTCATGTAGGGATTACTGGTTAATAGCAACAATTTGCTGGATGCATTATGGGAGAAATGTATTGTCTGGAAAACTGGAAGAGTAATCCAGATTGGTAGACATGAATGATCTGTCATCAACCAGCTATAGAAATAGGTTGCAGGAAAGGTGAGGGGAAGGAGATAATTGCTTGAAGGATGAGAAGCCAGAGAGTCCAGTGCAACCACAAGCTGGCATTTAAAAACTGCTGACTGAGGAGACAATGCCTTATAGAAAGAATTGCCAGACCATTAGCAAAAGTCCACAACATTTTATAGAACAGTATGAAAAGATGCTGGGAGGAAAGGAACCAGACAGGAACTGACACTGAATTTATGGTGTAAGGCAGCAAGATTTAAGAGATGCCAAGGAACAATCTATCCAAGGTGAGCTTTCAAGAGGGTGTGATACCCACCTAGTGAGCTTCAGTATACTCCAATACTAGCATAAGATAATTTAGTCCACAAATAGTTACTTCTGGGGATTTTCAGAACCTTTACCTGTGCCTGTTAACATGGACAAAGGTAAAAGCACATTCTAGCAGGCAATCAGCATTCTACAGAAAGTGAGAGGCCAATGCAGAATCATCATGGCACAGAATGGCAATCTATTTTGCAACTCAGATGGGAAGATCCTGTTCCACTCTTATTAATGGACAAAGTCATCAACCTTCTTACAGACAACATTGTTACCTTTTCAATTGCATGCATTGCCTTTAACCCCTAGTGAAAGAGAAAAATAGGGCAGACAGAAAATGAAAAGGCTTTTTTGGCCTTTCTCAATCCAACCTTGTTATAGAATTCCAGTGATCCATATATTCAAACCAGAATATTTTAGATTTAAAAAAACCTATGTCTTTATCCTGATACTACAAACATAGAATACAACATGTGTACAACATTTGCCATGCAACAAAGGAGGATGATTTGAGGCAGGGACTACCAGCACATACCTACAAGGGATGTCATTAAGGGCCATCATCAAAACAGAAGAATAGTGTATTGTTTAGCATGACAAATCAGATTCCAGTCCTGTCACCTATAAACAATGTTTTTCATAACTTTCTAGTACATGTTTTTCAGTGATTTCTGCCATTCCATATGCAGAACATTTATGTATATATATAAGTTCCTCCCTCCTTTTTGCAGATGTTCAGTCCCTGTCCTGGACTAGAGGTAGCAAATTCCTTCAGCACTCTGAGAGAAAAACACAGAGAAAGAAGAGTCCTACAGGAGAAATAAGGAGTTATTTGCTAGAATACAAACAAACAAGCAAACCCAACCCTACCAACAGTCAGCATTAGTCACAGAATGCACTACTAGACTTTTTTAAAATCAGTTACTGGACTGCAATTCTGAAACACACAGAGACTTAAATATATTAATATTAACAAAATATAACACAGGTTTTTATGCAATGTTATTTCTTTGTAGTATGCACTTATTATCTAAAAATATGTTGCACTACAATTTTGCACAAGCATGTGATGAAGAACTCTCCCACATACCCATTTACTGGGGCAGGATGAACTGGTGGAGGAATGTTAACTTGGGTTTTTATAGGAATAAAATCACGGTCTAAATCTATGTTTTCCAAGTACTAATAAACTTTATCACTACACAGAAATGCAGTATAAAAATGATGAACCAGTATCTTTTTAATTTGAAACACTTCATTGTGAACCGTAATTACTGATCAGCTTCATGAACAATGCAATGTCACATTCAGTGGCCCTCACAGACTCAGCTGGATAATAGATGTTCATATTTTCACGTTGGGCTAAAATAAATAATAAATGTCCCATGACAACACAATAGAAGCTGATCCTAGCTTACAGTCTTAAGCTATTAATTTCTTGGAAATGCCAAGGAAGCCTGCCTAATACATCAAAACAGCTTGCAAAGCACTACAATATGCTCCTGAAGTTAATAATTTCAAGTTTGGCCACTTATTTTCAAATTCTTTATGGTACTAGAAGGAACTCACTTTTCCTCATTTAGGCAAATCTCTTTTTAGAAAGGAACAGAGACAGCATGAGTGAAACGAATCCATAAACAAGTCAAGACATAAATGTAAAGATTTAATTTTTTTAAGGATGGAAAGACATTTAACAAATTCTCTTGTAACTTAATGGATATCTTAAAAATGAAGATATTCCTATCTGATCCAGCAATAACAGTTCCATAATCTTTGCTGTGTTTAAAGCCAGCTGTATCTGTGCAAACTTAATGGCTGGACAGCTTTATCCATACTATGCAATTTCTAAAGTAAACAGTTTTATTTCTTGCCAGGAATGAGCACATTAAGAACAGAAGTCACGAAGGTTTATGAATAAAATCAACCATGAGTGAAGAGATGCAATGACAATTATCTTTCTGCTTTGCAGCTTAACCTTTAAAGCAAATGTCCCACCACTGAGAAAAAACCAGACCACTTTTGGGAAACAAGAAATTGCCTTCATATATATAATGATATTATCGAGCTGAGCAAGGAAGCTTGCAACACAATGAAAAACAGGAGCTTGTGGTGCAAAGCAACAATTTTCAGCAATTACAGAGATGAAGGTTCCACTTCCAGCTTCATGAATGCTGTCAGCAGCCAAGTGACTCCCTTGCTAGAGCTCCAGGAAGACAGCCTTAGACACAGTTGCATGAATACAGTCCCCAGAAAGTTGCTCTAAAGGACTGAAGAGGACATCAGACTCCTGGAGCATGGGGCCACTGAGCAGCTGCATTGCAGAAGGTGGCCTGGTCTAGGACAGTCATTAAGGGCTGTAAAGACAGTTCTGCTGAGCAGCTAATATCCACTGGGCTGGGCTTTGGGAAGGCAGCAAAGGTTGGCTGCTGGTAACTTAAAAGTCCCCATGAGCTCACCCAAAAAGAGCTGAAGAAGCAGAGATTAATTTGGGCGCAGAGGGTACTGAAGAGGGCTGACAGGCCACAGGCTGTACTCTAACCATAGCCCCCTGCAGGATCTGGGGGTCACACAGGAGTGGTGGGAGGGCTGTGCTGCTGATCCACGAAGGACAACCAGCCAGGAGCCAGGAGAATAACAGCACAGGCAGGGTCTGCCCTCACTCTGGCACAAATCCACAGTGGGCAAGCAGAGCAAGGTGGGTGAGAACTGCACGATCCACCAGCAGTCACCAGCTGGGAAATCCAAGTGACAAACTGGGAATAGCAGAAGACAGAATCCTGCACAGACACACACAACACAGCTCAGGCACAGAGCAACAATGGTCAGAGCCATAAAGGCCCATCAGTGCCCTCAGGGCCCTGGCACATGCCAGGTGTACAGGGAAGCAGAAAAATGTAACCTGAAACTCTCAGCAGTCCACACAAAAACAATGTCTCTAGACCGTGGCTCAACCCTTTTTTTGCTTAGTTGTAAGAGAGTGACCACAATACTTGGAAAAGTCTCCCCTCAGCTTCTTAACTCTTCTAATCTATAGGTTCTGCTATTCATCTTCTTGTACAACTGCTGTTCCACTGATATACAGTCTGGATTGAGCTCCTGGAGAACTGAGGAAAATCAAGGAATCTGAGTTGTTTCTCAAAATGAACCAGAGACATGTTTAGACTACAAACTATACCGTCCTAAGATAGTATCTTAATTGATATACATGCTTTTGCTATGGAAAAATGCATAGTGTATTTACAGGAATAAAAACAGAAATACAAAGCAGCATTACAATGAGAGTGAAAGATCAAAAATAAATGAAAAACAAACAAAAAAATTACATTGTTAGGCCAAACAGCCACTATGCACATTGAAAAGATTTCAAAAGGGTTGGCATACCCTGCCACTATTAAGCCACTGATAAATAACCATTCAAAAAATTCAAGAGTCCTAGATTTTATTTACATGACTGAGTTTACAGATGATTTGCATAAAGCAAATACTTCTATTCACTGTTCCCTCTGTCCTTCTTCCCTCTGACCCAGAAAGTTATAAAGATATGAATGTCTGTTCAAAGGCAGAATGACCCTCTGTGGCTTCTGAATACTCAAGTAGTAAATAATTACATCATAATTAAGAGCACAGAATTGTGAGCAATTGTTATTATAATGGTGGATATGTCTGAAATAAGCGAAATTTGTACTGTAAAAACAGCTTTTAAACTGATACACGTTTACTTAGCTAATCTTCCACCCAATCAAACTTTACTTAAATGTTTAATGTGCACTTCATCAAATGTCCACTTAAAACTTCTAAATATGTATTATGATAATATTTAAATGTTATAAATCCTAATGCTCTCAATGGCCCCAAATATTCACTTTTTTTTCAAAAGAGGTTTAACATAAAACAAAAAAATCTGTGCTACTTTATATGATTGACAGTTAATTATGAGAGGAATTCAGCTGAATTTCTAAAAGATTAAAGTCTATGCAAAATTATTCCAAGAGATGATGAGGAGTCATACAAAATAACACAAAAATTGTTGTCTTTTCCTGACAATTCAGTATTTTACAGAATTTTACAGACAGGCCTCCCATATGCCTGTTTTTTCCTTCTTTGTTTTAATTTTCTGCACGGACTTCTGCTATTTGAAACACACAAAAGCATACCAGATTTTTAAATGGTAGTAAGATGTATTGGGCTAGTTCCTACTGCAACAATGTCAATCACTAAAAGCATAGGAGATATTTAAGAATGAATCCCAAACCATTCAAGATTGATCAAATCTGATTAATGTCATGACCTGAACTTTAGGAAAGTTAATGCAGGCATGCTGAGTAACAGTTCTCTGCTCAACCTGAAATTAAGATACTGAGTTCCATGGCAAAGATGGAATGGGGAAAAATACCCTTACCATGTTTCCAAGTGAATAGCATGCTCTACTGGCCAGGTCAGCACAGCAAAGCCACAGCCCGCATTGCTCTTTTCCCTGTGTCCTAAATAGTAATCAAGTCTAAGCTCTGAAGGAGTGAAATGAAGTAGAAGTCTCCTCCATCCTCCTTTCCCTATGGGTATCCACAAGGAAGAGCTCTGTTTCAGTCTCACATACCATGACAAAAATATGGGTTAAAAAAAAGAAAAAAAAGCTATTCTTCTCTACAGCCACATCAACAAAAACACGGCAGAACTAGGGAGTTGGTTTGTATCTCCATACATAATCAAGCTGTAGAATGAAGGTGTTACCAAAACCAAATACTTCATGCAGCAACTGTGGAAGTCTTTGCCGAGATTAAAAGCATAGCAGATAACATGCAGATTTGCATTAAAATGTCTGGAAAATATAATTTCATTATTAACCTATAGCACAAGGAAGGCTGAATGTGATCTTTCTCAGGGCTAATGTGACCTTTTCATTGCCTCCTGCTCAAGAGATCTGAAAAGAAGGTCTCATGCAAGAGGTTTGTGGGAACCAAAGCCAATCTGTCAAGGTCACAGGTATAAACATTTTACAAGTCTTTGCACTTTTCTTGTGGGCTTCACTCTCTCATCCTTTCTTAGATCTCAACTCCTCTGTAGATTCAGACTATCTGTTCTAGGATATATGGGTCACCTCAGCAGAAGTCTCTATGTTATGTAACCTGACATTGCCTTCAGCAGCCAGAGGAGTGTCATACGAAAGGCAGATGGACAAACTGGCTGATTTTTGCACAGTGTTGCCTGAAGAATACAAAGAAGCAAAATACAATCTACAGCTCCAAGTCTGAATTCACAATACCTACAGCCTGATTTTTCAGCAGAAAAATTAGATTACTTTTCATAGAACCACAGAAAAAGAACTTCAGTAAATAATCCATTCCTTTGCCATTACAAAAAAAAAAAAAAATAAAAAGCCCATAAGAACCAAAAATCCCCAAACAAACCAACAAGAAAAAAATAGAAGATAATTTGACCAGCCTGTTTTCAAAGATACATAGTGAGAGGTAGCCCACAGCCCCACTAGACAATCTTTTCCATGTCTTCAGTGCCCTTATCATTAAAAAAATTACTAACATTTAATCTGAATTTTCCTTACTGAAATTTAGGCCCATTTGTACCATTTCCAGACACCACAAACAGTTTATTCCTTTCTTCATATTAATAATAATTTTAAAAAATTATACCACGAGTTCATTACTCAAGACAGGAAATAACTGACATATGGTACCAGAAAGGAGAAATTTTTAATAAAACAAAGAAAAAAGGTATTATCCATGATAATTGTGCTGTTTTAGAAAAGGCTATATTAGTAGCATAGAAATTCAGCATTAAAGAGAGATGAAAGAGCTCAGCTAAATTAAATATTCTCCGGCTGTTCAGTTTGGACAAATTTCATTTACAAATACTTAAAAACCTGGCTGAAGTACAACAATTAAATTACTATCTCTAGGAGCTCATGGAAAAACAAAATATCTAGGAAAAAACCCCATAGCACATATCTTTATAAAGGGTGTAAGAAAAGATTTTGGGAATTTTGATTAAGATAAATTCCTAGAGAAGTGTTAGAATAAAAAAAATACTAATTGCAAAAATAGCACAAAAAAAATCATAGCTAGGACAGGTTTCTTCTATGAATAAGTCACATGAAATCAAAGTAATGTGCATCTTTAGCAGAATTTTATGCCCTGTGAATAGTGGAAAGGCAATGGAATTTATAAATTATAAACATTTTGGCAGGATCTCATGTTGAATTTTCACAAGGATATGAGGCAACCAAGATCAAAATCTGCAAAGGGTATGAAACTGATAGTCACAGTACTGCTATATGGTTAACAAGACTCCACATTAGCCTGCTCAGTATTGTTGGAGATATTCATTAATCATCTAAATAATGCAAGAGAAAGTCTATTGTTACTAAATTCAAAGACATCAGTAAGCTGAGTTGCAGGAATGAATGGATTCAGAAGGATCTTAAAAGATGTCTCTTCAGTAGTGATTAATATCCAGTGGTACAGTGCAATTCCTGGGATAGCAAACTTCAGTATAAGCATCCTTACTATGCTAATCTTAGAAGTATTTAGAGTGTTACAAAGGTGTTAAGTGGAAACTGAAATATTTAAAGTCATGTTCGTTTCTGTTTCATACAAACTGCACTGGCAGGAGAAAAGTGCAACATTACATAAATACACAAGATTTATGTTGCATTTCAGGCAGTTTCCAAAGTTACTGGGTAAAACTCTCATGCTCTGATGTAATATACTGGTCTAATCAACAAAAATGAGGATAAAACAGAAATACAAGGTCACAGCAAGCACTTAGAAATGGATTTAAGTCAGGCTTAAGGATACAACTCATTCTCATTCACCTTTAGAAGTCTACTGAACACAAAAGTACAACTGAGATAGCTGCCTAGGGCACCTTTATAGCCAATAAGCAGACACAAGCACATCAAAGTAGAGCTTGTCTCATCCTAGGATACACACCTGACCATTGGTCGTACCCTAGTACTGTACTCTTCTCCCCATGAATCACAAGAGAGACTGCACAACTAGCTCTCCCCAGGCACCTGAAGCTAAAGAAATATTGCCTTGTCCTCAGTATATAGGCAGAGGTTCTGAATCACCCGTGTTGTCAGAAGAACATCAGAGTGGTGACACAGTTCTGGTGGGGTTTTTTTTAAATCTAGGTTACTGCAAAACAAATGAAGACCTCAGGCTGCTGTTTTGAGTCTGGATTTCTGTTGCCAGTTAGGCAGAAGCTGGTACAAGAAGGTCATGCAAGTAAATGTGCCTTAATAACTCTGAGCTCATTTTTTTTTCAAAGTACACAGCTTACATCCTGCCCTCTGAAGATTTCTGTGGTTTCTGCAATTACAGGCACTGATTTCTAAGTTAGGATGAAATTCCCCATTTGACCCCCTTCTGCCACGGTTCACTTGTCTATCAAATGGGTTTGGGAGAGGGCAACATTCTCATGGCTCTTTGTAACATGGCTCGAACTGCTCAAACTCTCCCACCAAGATTAGTCTTGCCTTTGATTTCAGTAGCCCTGAAATTTCACTCACACAGCTTTTGGGCATGGATGATGTTCAGCATTGTACAGAGAACTCAAAAAGGGAGTCTTCTTCCAAGTTTCTCTCTAACATATATATTTTTCTGTAGAGACAAACTGCTATCTCTACCATTGTCACAAACTTATAAAAATTATATTTAACCATTAAAACGGGTAATAAAATCATTCAGGAGCACCTTAGGGTGATCAGAATAAAACAGCTGCCACCTGTTCTTCCAAAAGATATCTTCTCATGTTATGCCCATTTACTACTGATAACCAGTTTCAGGTGCAGCTTTCAAATACTGCTCAACACTGTGTACCCAGAGGTAAACTGAGCTAATTCTTCCAAGTGGGAGGTTTGGGGAATATCCGTGGTTGCTTTTCACCAATACTCCTGATTTGTAGGTGAGACAAGACAACACTCTGCATTTAAGGGGTTGTTTTATACATATCTCTTAAATTCCACACAACAGCTACTTCCAATTCTCTTTGACTTCAAGACCTCAAAAATCCACAACAGTGATTCTACAGACAAAATTAAGCATACCACATCATCTTTTCTCCTATTTCATTCATGTGCTGAAGAACTGAGGACAACTGTAGCTGTAAATGTAACACATAAAGCATTATCCTTTACTATAAAGGATTATTGAAACCTGTGTGAAATACAGGGTTACAAATGAAGCTTCACAAATTTTTGCCTGATTTTAAAGGCAAACTGAGTGACTTTGTAAAGTATTATGAACTTAATCTTACAGACCATACATGCAACAGCATAGTAAGTCATAAGAGAACAAGTGGAGTACAGAAGAGTAGCCCTTGAAATATCCAGGAGTGGGTTTCTGAGAATGAGAAGAAGGGGCTGTGCAATACCAGGGCCATAGCTCCAGCTCTGACTACTGTATATATCTTCCTTGGCAGTAGAAGTTTTGACCTTCATGGGAGACTTTACTTTTAGATGTCTTCTCTTTGATTTAATTTTTTCCTTTCATTTTTCTAACAATATATACTATTTATGAACACTTCAACCTTAGATTAATTTTTTTCCTCAGAGTGGCCCATTCTTCTCAGAGGCACAAATTTCTGAAAATCAGATAAAACCCCAATATCAGGACTTTCTGCACTTAGGGAAAGAAAAATCTAGTCATGCCACCACATACTGCTAATGTGCTATGTCAGCAGAATACATGAAAAAGGCATGATTTTGAGTGCCTGGAGAAAACTCTCCCAAAGGACGAATAAATGGTTTCTTCCCCTCTTTTCTGAAGATAAGTAGAGACACATGATTACAACTTATGATCCCTGGAAAGCAAAGGTACTGGACCGCTAATTTCCCAAGGCATTATCACTCATGTCCTTGGCACAGTGGCAAAAATAAAGAGCTCTGCTGTGGGTTAAAAATTTGGGGTTTATTGTCATGCTGTTAAAGCCATCAAAAAAAAAACCTGAACCACAACAAATATCTGCATGAAGAATTGGTTTATTTTTAAATTCTCACCAATATTGTATTGCTTTCTTGCCTTGGAGTAATTATCACACCTAATTTTCAAAGAATACACTAGAGGAACTTGAAGTAATCCTGAAATTGCTCCATACGCAAAATGCATTCTTCTCAAAGAGCGTCTAAGAAAGATTCCAAGACTCCCAGGAAAATGGAGGTTCTGCAGATACTAGTCAGACAGAAGAGAGAAGAAAACATTTACCTATGTATGCAGTCAAAAGACTGTTTACCATCAATTGTCCCCTCTTCCAAAGCACAAAATGGAAATTGAAAAATGGGTTTCTGTACCTAATGACCAATATCTAAAAGAATATGTCATTCTATACTTGCCCAACTCTTTTTCATTTAGCATTCCATACCTGCTGTAATATAAAATAGCCACAAGAAGTAACTAGACCTTTTGATATCTGCCATGGATATTGTTTTCCTAAAGGTGCTCTGCTTTAAGAATGAGTAGGTAAAACAAAAGTAGAAGAAAGTGAATGCAGATAAATATTGAAAGGATTATACCATACCAGTACCACCTAACCAACACATACACTTTCAATTATGATTATATAGCATTAATTTGGATCCACTTTTGCATGTATCCAGGCATGAATATTTTTTTCTCTTTTCAGTACACCTCGTAGTGTTAGCAGAACTCAATTCAAGTAACTAAAGTTATCCATAAAGTTATCCATAATGGTAATAAGCCATTAGTGATTAAGAAATAGGATAAAATAATATTATTTTCCTCTGAAGTTGAGATCCCTTATAGCAACTCTTTCCAATTTTCACAGTAGTTTCCTTCATCATGCAATGAAGAGTTTTGAGAATACCAGAACGGAGAAAATCACAGGTATTTTCACACAGAGATTCCATCTCCGATACTGTTCCAATTTCCCTTTGTAATACAAACGTTTGTACCTCCACAGGAAAGTAACTTCATGGTGGGAACGGGAGAGAAGAATTCTTCCTTAACTTTAAAGGTCCCAATGGATCTTTAAAAGCTATATTACTTCATGGAATTCCCAAACTGGCAAATATTTTCTACTTTCCTCACTGCTTAGTGAAACAGTGTAATACAAAGTAAACATAAATTAAGTCTTTTGGTAAAAATGCCCAAGGGCAATTTTTAAGAAAGAAAAACAAATTCAACATAATGAGATGCTACAACTTAAGTGCAAACGCAATATCCCTGACAGATACCTAACATCAAATTTGTTTAAATCTTAAATGTTTAGAAACTTTCAAGTATTTCATCCTTTTTCGCAAAACCAAAATGAAGGTAGCTCATTAGTTTATTTAAACCTCAAGCACTTTTTATATTAGGTACTGCAATAATAAACTTCAACTAGAAATATTGCAGGAATCAGCCACAGCTCTGAACAGATCAGCTTAAACATGACAATATCACAGAGCCAGGTTCAATAACCTGATTCAAGAACTGGGCTGTGATTAAATATGGCTGGACTTTAGTCTAAAGCCTTCAAGAAGGAGCTTTTGACTCAGTAGTCAAAATTAAGTAGAATCTGTATTCCTATCTCATTGGTCATCTTCATCTTAATCTTCCAGGGAAAAATAAATAAAAACAAAAACAAACAAATAGACAAACATATGTTCTCTTATATTCTTTAGGGGAAAAAAAACTGAAGGAAACAAGCAAAGAAAAAAAATATTATTAGGATAAAACTAGCAACATGAAGTTTGAATCTGTTATTATTTAAGTTGAAGAATTGCTAACAAATGCATATAATACACTGACTGTGGTTGTTCTGGTCAGTTAAAAAATGCAAATCTCTTCCAACAGCAGTTGGACACATTGTGTGGAGCACTCAGTTTCAGGAGCATGTCTCTGAATATATTTTGCAGAGGAAAGGCAAAGTAGAAATTTCCAGACATTGCCAACAAAATTACTGACATTTATTTTCCTTCCTTTAAGCTTTCACTGCCTTGAGTTTTTAGCTTCACATCTCTACTGGTGACACTTTGACGCACTGCTGGTGAAATAATTCAAACCTAAGCTTGAAGAAAACTTAAAGCCTATTTCAGGAGTACATGAATAAAAATGCTGATTAAAGAAAGATAAGTTCTAGCATTTCCTTCATTATTATGGATTTCTGCAACAAAAAAGAAAAAAAAAGAAAAAAGAAAGGAGCAATCAAGGACTGATTTTAAAACACAGCACCCTCTGACATATGACTAAGCATCTTTCTGCTGCTCAAATCTCGGGTACAGGAAGAAACTCATGGAAAAACTGCCTGTGATCTTTCAAGCTCATTGTTGCCAGCAGCATTTTTTCCTGCTCTTATCAAAAGTTACTGTTAAATCAGTGTCCTGGTTCTGGCCAGGACATGTTTAATTCTTGTGGTAGGCAGGAGGGGCCATACCCAGGACCCTCAGATTATTCTGTACTACATCATGCCATTGCCGAGGGCATGGGGAAGACAGTCTCCTCTGGGGGAAGAAGGGGTTCCTTCTGGTGGAGCAAGCATGACGAAGGGACAAGTGGGGTAAACCCAGTCCTGAGCATTTTGAATGTGAATCACTCATCTCTCTCTTGTACACTTTAGTTATTCATATTTTTGCTGTTAGTGTTTGTTTTCTTATCTCATTGCTGTTTCCAGTAAATTGTTTTTATCTCAACCCGTGATCCTTGCCTCCAATTCTCCTCTCCATCCCACCACAGGGAGTGAGTGATGGTGATTTAGAGAGTCTTAGTGGGAGCACTAAATTGGGGAATGCCATTCCTAAACCGCAACAGTTAGTCACATAAGCAATGCAATTAACATGACCTGTGTGAAGTGACACTTGTTGCAAGACAGAGCCTGCCTGCCCTGCACTTTGGGGCATCAGAGGCAGAATGCTTGTGCTGCAAAGTGTTAATGTTCCCCCTTCCCTGCTAAAAGCCAGCATGGGGAGAAACACCGTCAAGCTCTGGGAGGTGAAATGAGTCATCCAGTGCCTGCTGCTTCTGCCTTTGTTACAGTGAGATAAAGGTCAGCAATATTAAGGTTTAACTTACACCATAAACAGGCTCAAACATATTCTGTTGTCACCCATTTGTTTTTTCTTTTCTCGTTTATAATCTCATCCTTCTTGTCAGAGCAGAAATTCTTACGTCAGTCCTGATATGAAAACAAACAGGAAACCAACTCCCAGAAAAATTCTGGAAGAGTGGAAAAGCTCACAGATAATTTTTTTATGTCATCTTACCTGAAATAAAGTTGGCCCTGGATCTCAGGAAAATATTACAGAAAGAAGACCAAACTCAGCATAAAATACTGTCAAAAGTATTGTCCAAAAAGTTGATTATCAAATATATCGAACTATTAAATTCAAAACTTTTTCATGCTTTTATGTCATATATTTGTCATTTTCAATAATGTCAGTACATCCTACCTTTGCAAAAGTGACCAGCAAAATGGCATGTCATGTACATTTTTGTACAGTCAACAGCATTAATGAGAAAATGCTTGTTCATGGCAGAACAACTACCTCAGAAAACTGAATGAAGGAACTTCCTCTGGGCATGATCAGTGATTCCTCATTGGTGGGCAAGGGGTTCCAGGTCATTAACAACAAATCCTATGCCTTTCAGAGTATTTGCTTCCACAAGATGAGGCTGAGGCACCTTCTTTAGTGCTCTAAAAACCCTGAGAAAATAAATCTTCGAACAAGTGTTGTTCATCCAACAAGAGAATATAAACTAGCAATTTCTGTGCATGCTTGGAGAGAAGTCCAAAAGTCAAGGAACTTGACTAGAGCCTTGAGGGCAGTACCAGGATAGAGAGACTGCATAAAGGTAACAGTAGTACTGCAACTAACGTGCACTATGTAGGATGTGTGAATTTCCTGTTTTCAGTGGAGGATTTCTCCTTCAAACAAGGCCAAAAATAAAAAGAAAAAAAGAAAGAGAGAGAAAGGAAGAATAATTAATCACAATAGTGAAACTCTAGAATGGTCTAGAGCTGGGTGAAGGCTGAAAACACATTTCAGTAAACATCATCACACCAGTCACAGGCAACGATGTAAATATTTCCAAGGAGAATCTATATCAAATTACTGGGGGCAAAGTGTGAAATAGAACAGGAGAACCAGCTACTCAGATGACAGACTGGAGCAGAGGCGGTATCTTCCCTGATAGTCTGAGATCCCATACGGTGGAACAGAAAGACAAAGTCACCTCAGCACGGACCAGTGAAAGACAGGCCAGGAGCGGGTTCAGCCAGTGTTGGTGGAACACCTTTGGTCAGGATTGCTCTTGGCAGCACCAGAAACACAGAGAAGAATGGGATTTCCCCCAGATATGGTAATTTTTGCC
This sequence comes from Argya squamiceps, assembly GCA_037834095.1. Lineage (NCBI taxonomy): Eukaryota > Metazoa > Chordata > Aves > Passeriformes > Leiothrichidae > Argya > Argya squamiceps. Next base: position 80,116,270 of record JBBMKD010000102.1, on the reverse strand, counting down.
TCAGCCTAGCAGCCTGAAGCCACAGAAGATGGGGCAGCCCAAGTCAGGGTCCAAATTGTACAATTTCCTGTAGATCTCAGTGTGGCTGAAATGCCCCTGGGTCATGTACAGTTTTAGAAGTCTATCTTTAGTAACACAAAACTACTTATTAAGTATGCTTTAATCACCTTGATCCTAGAATTGAGATCCTAAATATGAAATGCAGATGCAGCAAGCGGGACAGTACCCTTTGCTACCTAAATTTATGGCCCTGTTCTTACTGCTTACAATTCTTCCCGACTGACACCATCTGCAAGGAGACCAAATATTTTTAACATTGATACAACATTGTTTGGGTCCTACATGAGAGAAGTTCTCATGCCTGCAATTTACCTTTTGTCTCCAGGACCTATTTAGCTTTTCATAAAAATCACACGTGCTATGTTAATAAAGTTTGGAAGTTTCACACTCCACCTTTTTTTCTAAATTACTTTCCCACTGCCCATATCCCTCCTTGCTTTAGTCAGTTTAGGAAATTCATGCAATCACAGCCACTGAATGAAGAACATTGTCAGAGTGAAATGTGGACAGAAAACTCTCCAACTTTTCATTCTTGCTCAGTAACCTAAAAGCATTTTCTTATTATTTTCTGACTTGACAAAATGGGTGAAAAAAAAGGGTTAGTGAAGATCCCAACTACACATAAAATTACAATGATTTTAGGATCATTCTGTGAAGCCAAAGCAGAGCACAGCATGGACGCTCATTCAGTTTCCAAGCAGCATGTTTTCACAGAAACACAGAATAATATAGGCTCGAGTTATCTAGTTGAAACACTTGGTCAAAGCAGGTCGCATTAGCTGAGGTTGCTCAGGGTGTCACCCATCAAGCCCTGAAAACAGTGGACATTCTAGAGTCTTCCAGGCAACCTGTTCCTATGTATAACAACACTCATGGTAAAAATAAAACTATATCTGATAAGAGTTTCCCATTTTTCAGCTTTTGTCCTTTGCAAATCATCCTACTATTGCACACCACTAAGAGGACTCTAGTGCCATCCTCTCTATATTTTCCAATTAGTCAGTTGAAGGAACAGGAAGGTCTCTCCCAAACCTTCCCTTACTTAATCATTTCCCCAGCAATCTTGATGGCCCTTCAGTGGACTCATTCCAACACGTCAATCCTTTATTTTGGGAAACCCAAAAATTGACACCATACTCCAGATATGGCCTCACAAGTGTCACAGAGTGTCAAGATCACTCCCCTGGAACTGCTGGATATATTCACACTGATACAACCAAGGAAGTGGCTGGTCTTTGGTGCTTTACTTGACTGGCCTTTTTATTTAATTAGATTTATTTCTACTAAGAGTAGATTTCAATTCTATTTGTAAATCTTTAGTTCACTGGAACCTAAAATAAGACATTCAAAGTTGAAATAAGACCCTGCACAGGGGTTTTCAGTGCTTTAAATAGAACCAGGAAGAGCTGGTTCGATTTCTGCACATACTTACACATGAATCTTCGTTTATAACCAAGAGCTGTGCTAATTTTACCAGCATGATTTTACCTCTTACAAACCAGCTTAGGAGCATTTCAGCAATTAAACTGAAGATATTTTCAAACCACTGCCAGTAGAATGACTCCTTACCTACCTTAGGGCAAATGAGAGTTAAGTTCCAAGAGGTGCCAGGTAGAAATTATGATGACAGCAATAAATTCAGTGCACTCTGGTAGTAATCCCCCACCACACTAGACCCAGACAATAAACCCTGTCATGAAACTGCAAAACTACTGATACTTTCTGAACTAGTGATACTTTTCAAGTTAGTAGGGCATTACCAGACCATGGCTTAAATAATGACATATTTTTTCACAGAAAAAGGCATTGTCCTAATTTATTTTTTTAAGAATAGTAGACATAAAGATCTCTCAAATAGACAGAAATTATGTTGTTGTTTTTTTTTTTCTGAAACCACTTTAACAAAAACAAAGACATTAAAGTTTTATACTGAATATTCTAAAATGCTGATGTATTAATTCAGGATAATAACTCCTATAAGCATTACTGAATTATGCATTTTAAATTACAATTTTTAAAAAATGGCAGTGGGTGTATTACAAAACTGAAAATAAATTTCACAAAACCTATTCTAAGTATTTTCTATGCAATGATTTGTGTGAATTATTTAACATTTTCATTAACATTGTCTGGAAATGTACAATTTTATCTGACTCATATCTTGAGATCCTTGAAATGTTTAAAGACTTAGTTCTGCAAGTCTTCCTGCATAGGCAGGCCACTAAATGCACACATACACATTTCTAGAACTCAGGAAATACAGCACTGAAAATAAAACTAGTGCTGAATGTTAACACCATTTGAATTGTATTATATTTACATTGTTCCCTTCGAAGAACTATACACTTATTCTTCCATACTACATTAAAGACCAACACAAACTCAAACTTTTGCCTGGCTTGCATGCTTTTTCAGAAGCATATAAAATTTCGACTTCGAAAGAGAGACAGAATTCTATCAAAGGAAGGTTTTACTCTAACAATTCAAGTATGTGCCCAGTTAAACAACAGCAAATAATAGCATTGTTTAGTGCAGCATCTGTTTTGAAAGAGATATGGCAGACCAAAAAATTAAATCGGAAGTATTCAACCACCAATTAACATTTGACTTGAACTTCAAGTAAAGATTTAGACTATATCTTATGTTATCAGGACCATCCAGACCATCTCTAATACATAAGAGAGTGAGACAGATGGATGATAACAGTTACTGAAAATTAAAGCTGCTTAATTGTTTGCATCTACGAAAAGGCAGCTGGATAAAATGGGTAAAATTTCCACAGGAATTTTCTACCTAGATATGCAGAAGGGAAGTAGATGCCTCAGTGAACAATACTAGATGCTGAAAATATCTTAGATAGATCCTTTTTTATTGGTGAGCTTTGCTGATATCTAAACCTCTGCAAACATATGCCTCTATCAGTTAAAATTCAGATCAGTTAGCAGCCAGTAATGAGTGCTGCTGATTATGCTCACAAATGGTTTCAGTTTTCTACTCTAAACCTGTACTCTGACTGGGGAAATAAACAAAACTCAGGTTTTCCTGTCCCAAATGAATCTACCCATAAACCCAGTACATCCATTTCTCTTTTCCCAACATTAAACTTGTCAATTGCTGCCACTTTGCCTTTTCAGCAGCTCCCAAATAAATGGACTGAATTGAGCCTTTCTAATTAACACGTGTTAATTCACACATGTGAATAAATCCCAAATATGGGATGTTATAGCACAGCTTAAGATATGCATACCTTTTTTTTTTTCACAGGGCTACAAAAATTTCCAACTGCCAGAAACCAGTTAATAGGAAGTGGATAAGAAGTGTGCAGTTTTGCTACAACTCAGCAGACATAAAAAATGCAAAGCATTTTGTATGGATTTCCCAAAGGATATATCAAGAACTATCTTCAGCATGTTGAATATTATGGGTAAGGCTTAATTTGGGGTATTAATAGCTATCCTGACAATTTCATCTCTGCAAATGTTATTACTATTACAGGCAAAAAAGTCTATATCCATTTTACTGAGGTATTAGCCTAGATTTCCACATGGTCAGAGGTGTTTCTTAGAATTTAAATTAATTTTCACAGAATGTATTTTGCAAAAAAAGAAGAAAAAAAGAGAGTACATTGGTTTCCAGTTTTTTATGAGATAAAAATATACAGAATTTTTTAAGCTTTACCTTTGCTTTTGTGCCCATATGTTACAGGTACCTGCAATTATTTGGAGGCACATTCAGTATTAACACTTAAATATTTAACTTCATAATATGCCTATGTACACAGGATGTCTGAATGAGGAATCTTGTACTCATAGTATGTCATTACAAAAAATCCCACCTTAAATTTTATCCACAAAGCTGTAGCTGTAGAAGTGGAGAATATGAATATTTCTAAATGAAACTCCATGCTAATGTCAACAGCTTTATACTTATTAGTGATTGCTTATTCCATGATTTTATATCTTATGATAGTCCAGGTAAAAGTCTTAATCTCAAGCCATAAATGCTTGATTTTACAAAGATATGGGACACAGATACAAATCTGTAGAAAAATATGTGAAGCCACAATGTAAGATTACATGTCTTCCATAGAAAATACCTGTGACCCACTAGCGTTACAAAGAAAACAAAAGAAATTAATTACAAAGGACCTACTGTAGCAGCGCGAGTTTCAGGTTTTTTGAATTTGTATCTGTATTTTGTTATGTGTACTTGGTATGTTCCTTTCCCCCCCCCCCCCCATTCCTACCCTTGTACCTGGATTCCTCCCGATGTAACCCCACCCCTTTCCTTCTCCATTGGGCAAAGTGTTTCCACGCCCAGACCCAGAGCAAAGATAAGGGGATACACGAGGCTTCTCTCGCTGTCTCCAGTTTCCTTCCATGTGGGCGCAGGAGCTCTGGCAAAGCTCCAGCCACATGGGCTGAACTGAATAAACATCCTTATTAACTGAAGAGACAGCACACCTCCTTCTTCCAAGCCTGAATCCATGCCTCAGCGAGCCACTTGGAGAACCCACAAACTGCTATAAATTGGCTTGGGGATTAGCTAGCCAGAGAAAGCATTCCCCCCAAATGAGCCACTTTATAACCTACCAACAAAATCTTCAAAGATGTTACAATGCATTCATTCAGGGAATTAGTACAGGCTTATATCACACAAAATCTCCACACCCTATCTTGTAAGAAACTCACACTCACCAAAATCAGGTGCACTAACATCCTTGATTAGCATAATGTGGAGAAAGAAAATATCAAAAATCATACTGAAGCTATTTTTCTAATTATCAGATCAATAAGATTAATGTATATCATCTCTTTTAAGGTTGATTACTATGAGGAAAACAATCCTTTAATATTTATATGTAATTATGTTTTTAAAATAATGCCTAAATAAGAGAAATTATGTTACTATTCTCACACAGTAATTCTATATAAAAACTCGAGTTAAAATATGAGAAGAATCCTGTCATTTAGATTTTGTATTCAAAAGGCACAACAATATTTATTCTTAGCTAGAAGCCACTAAAAGTACAATCATTCCAAGACTTAACACCATGAGAATTATTCAACTAGCAGAAGAGAATAGCAGCAGGAGTCGTGTTACTACCTGAAGTACAACAGAAAGCAGAGCTGAGAGAAACAGTCAATGTAAACATATGTCTCAGCTATTACTCACTCATATACAATTCCAACAATGAACCATTTTCTGTACAAGACATTGTAGAATTAGTACAAAAGTAATTTTCTTGCTAATAATGTGGAGTGCAGGCAGATCCACAAATCTGTTTTTGTTCACTAGTTATGCAAATTTGCCTTTTGTAACATCACAGAAAGCCAGAAAATGATTGAGAAAGGAAGGAAAATAACTGATGCCAACCATGCAGCATAAAACAGCAAATGGAAAAAATTCATTTTGTCTAACTGCAGGATGGCAGCATTGTGATTGACACCATTTAGCTGGTTGCTTAGCACTCAGGTCAGCAGACTGAAACGCAGTGAAAACACAAGACTAGACATTCTATCATATGACCACAGTGCAGTGGTCATATGATAGACAGTGCTTCTATTGCTGTTGCATTTCTTCATCAGAGAGAAGATACAACTTCAGGGTTAGACCTTTCTGTAAGTATGTTAGTATGAATAAATTTGTGTCTTTGACACAAATCAATAAAACCTTTCAACAGTTTCCATGGTTCTGGAAAAACCAAAGCTTCTAAAACTTTGCAGATTATTCCTTGAAATATAAAGATGGGATTCAAGCCTAGAGGTTTGGAGGTTTTTTGTTGTTTTGTTTTGTTTTTTTCCTAATGGTTAACAAAACCACAAAGAGACAAGAGACTAAATCAGTGGTGGACACTAATAAGTTCTCATAGAGAATTTGAATTGAGGGAACTAGAATCCAGGTTAATTCAAGACAGAAAAAGACCACTAGTCAATGTGTCAGGTGCAAGGAGTCAGATGTCACAAGAACCCATGTTCTTTGCCTTATATGAAGCTCCAAGACACATCCTGAGAAGGGACTATGTCAGAAATAGAAAGAAACAATAATAAAAGAAAACACTTGAGATTAAGGTAACACTCCGATCTCCAAACAGACAAAAAAGCCCCAAGTCAGAGGTGATGGAAGAAGAAATTGGTTTGATGCTTAGATGCTTAAGGTAGATGCAAACTTGGAAATCCAAGACAAAAGCAACTTTCTTCCTATCAATCACAGAAACAGGAGAGAGAAGCTCTTTTTTCAGTGCAACAGAACATGCTGCAAAATTACATTCTAAATTCCACGAACAGGAATGGTTATTAGCAGAACCTTCAGTGTCTACAAAGGAAGTCTACCATGTCTTCATTGTTCTTTCCATTTGGGCCCATCATGAACTCCAACCCAAGCTCAGAGAGAAAACTATAAAAAGGAGACTTCCAAAAGACTTATCTGTGGCACAGTCACAGACCACTGACAGATGCAATTCTCTGTGTCATGGTCCTAGTCTGGTGCTGTTGTCACACAAAAGGTTCTCCTGGAATTCTTCTTCTTCTTCTGTTGCTCGTGTTTTGAAGACTTCTCTGACGTCAGTCCTGGCTAGGAAATGTGTCTTTCTGAAACACAGAGTGAAGTCATGCTTCTTAAAGAGCCTCAGTTCAGCTGAGTAGATGTAGTAGTAGTTCAGCTGGCATAATGGCAAGGACTATCTGCCTCAGATCTCTTTTTTCAAAATAAATTTTCACGCAGACATCCTGAAAGCAAAAGTGAACATTATATATAACAGCAAGCAGAGGGGTAGACAAAAAAAGCAAAGTGACCCCTTTGGTGCTGCAGGTATAAAATGAGTTTCATCACAAAGCAAGACCACTATTTCAACTTCAGTTGGAGTTTCATGTAAATAGCACTTCCTACAGATTCTCTCTCAAGTTCCAGTCTCAACAAGCTCTAGGTCATCTACACTTACCCCTAGAGTGCTGTCTTAAGATGGCTCTTGACAGCAATCAATCTGTGGTAGGTTAAAATCAGACAAGCCTATACCTGTCAAACTTTCTTAGAGCAGGAAAGGTTCATATTAGAGTCAATGTTTTTACTCAAATCTTTACTTTCTCATAATTTCTTGGTTTTGGGGAACCTGTTACAGCTCCTGAGGAAACTGAATGTGTAGTAACATCCTCTCTGACATTGCCAAGGTCACATTTTCCCCACACATTCTTAGTTCAAAATGTACCAAGGGTTTCATCCATCTCTGACTCAAGGGGACTCAAAGTTCACCATACAGATTTAATTCAAAACAAATCCTTGTCCCAGCTTTAATTTTGTAATCTGATCAGTAGTGGAAAAACTAAAGTAAAGCTGCAATACAATAAAACAGTTCTAACTCTTTCACAAATTGTAGTCATAGGGATTTTTCTCAATGTCTGTATGTAATCATAAAAATTTTATGGCATTTTGATGACGCAAGATACTGATTAGGAATAAAAAAACCTATCACAGAGTCCTGAAATGCAGAAATCTTTGCAAATTATAGAAAAACAAGATTACATTCATTTAAGCTTTATAATGCAATTTTATGATATCCTAATTAAATTATTTACTAACCTTAAAACAACTTTGATTTTTTTCAGCCTTTCTTTCAAACTTTTTTTTAAACTTTCCAGTTACTAGTAATGGGGCTGTCAGGGAAATGGAGAAAGCGTCCTAGACACTCATCTAGGAAGAGAGTACTAGTGGAGAAACCACCAGTCTGGCATGGGGACTGAAAGGAGGACATGTACTTCTCCTACTCTTTTAGAAATACAAAAGCGACATGTGAGACAAAAAAATGTAATTATTGTTCCATCAGAAAGCATCAGTGGCCCATATCTGCCTTCTCCCCACTCCTGCAACTGCAAATGAATGCAGTTAAGCAAAGACAAAATCGCAAAACATTTCTCCTGAGCACTATCCAGAAGTTGTGGCCCTAGGATTTTTTCTAGGTCCCTTCAAGGTACATACATATTAAGTTGTTCAAATTCCTTTACCTAGTCCATATTTCATAAAATAAGTTACTTATCAGCAACCGGAATTCTTCAAAACATTTACATATACATGCTCCATTTACGAGCAAACTGCAGTTACTATGATGTAATTTCCATCTTTCTTCCAGTGATTGCCCACATCCATGTCCACACAAATGATACTTTAAAAGAACTCCAGACTCAGCTATCAGGATCTTGATGTCCTTCGTTGAGACAGTAACTGAAGGATTATGAAGCAAGTCATGTCCATAGCGAATGTCTCTGTGGAAACACAAACCTTAAAAGACTGGGATTCAGCTCCAGAGCTGTACTAAGTAAATGCTGTGATAGAAGACATTTTTCAGGGAGGTCCCAGAAACAGCTTGAGCTCTAATGCAGCATTTTGTCAAGGTACAAAATGCTTTGGCTGTGTGAAAATGGATTTTCTTTTGGATCTGTAAATATTAATACAAACAGAACTTCCCAAGCCCAGGAGTGAGCACCATAAACATAATAAGAAAAATTTCTCTTAAAACCAAAGTTGTGAGGTGTGACTTCACTCTCACAGGAATTAAATTTAGCCTTGAATATTGTCTTTAGGTGGTAGCAGGCAAAGGAGAAGCAAAAACACAGGCTTGGTGTCAGAAATACATCTGAGATTACTCTTGACACCATCTGATCCAGGAATGTGAAATTCTAACCACTTCTTTTTGTATTTATCAGATGGGCTCCCTGTCCATGTCACTCATTTCAGATTCCCTTTTTGCCAAAGGATGTTCTCCTGCACCTGAAGAAAAGCAGGAATCCTGTACCAGTTTTTTAGCATTGAACTTAACAGTATTGTCAGCATAAAACATGACAAGCCCAGAAGCAGATCCAAAGTGTTCTACAGGCTCTTAAATTGCATATTCATGGTGGGTTTTCATTCCCCTCAGAACCAGTGTCGTCCTTTTGGCTGCTGAAACAGATCACAATAACAGAAGGCCTGTGGGGGTCTGGCACATCAAATCAGGACTGTGGGAGGTGCTGAAAAGGGCTTTGATGCTGGCTTGAGCTATTCAAAAATCTGGAGTGCAGCATTGTGAGAACTGATGTGTTTGATAGAGATGATGTCTGTCTGAAGAATGGGTGGTTCTTAGGCAAATTCACCAAAGACTCTGAGTGCATAGTAACCCTGAGATATCATAAAAGTACACCCTATTTTGAAATATAATGGGGAGAGAGCAGTGACTAAATTATAAAGCACCTCATAGAATTAGTTTAAGGAAAATTAAATATTCAAAAACCATGTGGATGTGGTTCTTGAGCATCAGGTTAAGTGTTGAACATGACAGTGCTGGACAGTGCCATTGGACTCAATGAATTTAGAGGCCTTTTCCAATGTTAACAATTCTATGACTCTGTGATTCCATCATCCCCACTGAGACAGACACACAGAACTGGAACACAAATCCTTTAAGGTTGTAGCACAAAATCAAAACTGGAGCCACACTAACACTCAGAGGTAGAATAATGTTTTTTGTCATTTAGGTTTTACACATAGAATGCTTACATTTGGAAAGAGATGCTTCCTATGCCCTTCAGCGTTACCTTTTCTGCATTCTTCATACAATAAAAGATTGCCTACAAATAATATATTGAAGACCAGATATATCTAGCACAATACAGGAACCGAGAAAGACAGATTTCTTTTTTAATGGCTTAATTTAACACAGTCTAGCATACTTTGTATTAATACTTCTCACCCAGAACTGATGTTCTGTTAGGAGAAGACAAAGAAAGACCATTACAATCCCCAGCATAATTTTTCTATTGCATCAAGGATTAAACCACTCTACAAATGCTTACTTAGCTGATATATTAAAATGGGTCAATACCTGTTGAACCTCAAAGATTAACTTTCTACCACAAGAGGTATAATATTTGCATGAGGCTTACACTTCATTTTAGTTGTCATGGACATTCTGTGGGAGTCATGAAGTGCTTGTCCTGTCACATGAAGGTATTAAAAAAATGAAATGCTGGGCAATGACCCACAGATTTAGCTATCATCTGCCTGCAGTGATGATGGCAATCTGCAGTGTTGAGAACTCACAGATTTTAAAGAAGTATTTTCTCTCAAAACAGTAGTAGTGCTAAAAACCAAGTCCATCGAAGTGCATGTAGAGAGGAAGAAAATGTTACTTTAGGTTTTAGCAAGGGCAGAGCTATAAAATAAGTTATATCTGTATGCACTACAGAATGAAAATAATTCACTAACGGTCCCCTTCACAATGATAACCAATCACCAAAATGTCAAACAAAAGGCTGGAAAACTTTATTGAATCAGATGTTTGTCAGCCTTCTGACAAATGTGTCAGCTATGGGCATTTTAGTCAGCAATTTCAGTAACAACCAAATGGCCTTTTGTACACTGCACATGAAGACAGCCTTCAATTGGCACAGAAAACAATAAATCCCAGGCTTTTGGACCTTTAATTCTCACTCTTTTTTGGACATGTTGGAAGAGATAAATGGGAGCTTTACTGATCTCCTTGCTCACATCGATCCAGACTGCAATTTTATTCAAAAATTTTATAAATTGCATGCCTCATTTAAAAATCTGGAATTAAATGTTGCCTTCCAATGTAAGTCATCAGCACAATTCTCAAAACAACTTCAAGACAGCAGGCTGTATGCACAGCATAACAATGCTCACAAATAACTACCCAATGGCAAAGACATGCACCCTGTATCAAAACCCAGTTTGAGGGATGGGCTGGAAATGTTCAGACCCAGAATGCTTTGAAGCTGGGTGCTTCATAAATGCATTGCTTTGGGCAAGGCATATGCATCAGCTGTATTTCTGTGGGTAAAACCCTGTAAATCACAGTCTGCTTAAAAAATCCCAAAAACACTGCAACAACAGCAACTCCCCACAAGTCACCTTTTCTCTCCAAAGAACCAGAAGGGATGGAGTCAGAGGAGGGACAAATTCAAACCAAATTAATAGTCTGTTTACCAGCAGTAATTCTGCCAATTTATTGAAATTATGCCAAGTTTACTCCCAATTCACATTGCAGCTTTGGTGAAAATCTGGATGTACAGAACTGAGTCAAGGAAAAGATGCCAGAAATCTTATTTTCTAAAGTAATATTTTTTGCACTTTTGATAACCCTGATTCCTAAAATTCCTGTGTCCAGAGAAAAAAAGGTGGAGAAAAATGGACCATTTCAAACACGTATGCCAATTATGATTATCCAGGTGAAGTACCCTTCTACTGACAGGCCAGCTTGCTGCTGTTTCATTACTCAACACCTAAACTACCACTTCATATGATCAGTATTTTAGAGGGAGAGTAAATAAATCTCTTTGGAGCACTAGCATAATGCTGGCAGTTCTCAGCAAGACTTATTAAAAAACAAAAGCTTAAAAAAAAAAAAAATCTGGGCTCACAGAGATGACATATTGCTCAGGTTTATTTCCAGATGGCCCAGAAAGGATCAACTTGCAAGTCCAAAAGAGACTTGGTTCAGGAACTCCTGCTGTCACTTCTGTCAAACAGTGCCCTTGTGATAAATTGTCTTAAGAGTTTGACAGAGACTGCTATTTCTTACATTGCAGAGAGGAACTCTGTACTACATTATCTTTTCCCTGAATCTCTTAGAATTACTGAATGTATTTAAGACAATGTACATTTAATGCACATTTAAGACAATTGAGAAAAGAAAGAGATTTTAAGAGTTTTTAAAAGTATATATCTGCTAAAATAATAAAAGAAAAAGCTGTAGTTACTGTAAAAGCTGCCTATTGACAAATTTGAGTCCTGTAATTCAATTTGTTCACATAACACAGCATACTAGAGTATTAGTATTAAATCAGTAACCTAATTGCACCTTTCTTTTACGGAAGTTGGTGTCTCAAATTGCTTTTCTTCTTGTTTTAGAAAATAAATTTTGCATCTTACAGACAATAAACTGATAGCTGTTGTAAAATTGCAGTATGGCAGAAACATGTTGATCTGCTTTCAGTACACTGAAGCTGAAACAGGAATGCATAGATGTCTGTGTTAAGTCTCGTAATGAAAACTACTTTCCTTCAGAATATCCACCTCTTATAATTAGAATAGATAGCATATGAATAGAATTCAATGCTACTGGGAAAGACTTAAAAATGAAGTTGCTTTCCTCTTAGCACAGATGAAAAATTCAAGAAATAAACAGCAAAACGTGAGTATTAAGACATAAAAGCCTTAAAAACCACAGGAAACTGTCCTAAAAATAAAAATAGTATTTCAAATTATTCTCATATGCCTTTATCCCTTCACAACATCAGACCTCCAAGAAATGAAAATTTTTCACACAGCAAAGCTAAGCAAATATTAAGTAAGTAATAGAAGACTCGCAAGATTAAGAAGCCCCCGCTTAGAACTACAGCTTAGAATTATCGTTCTTTAAATATTATGAAAGAGGCAAGCTGCATATCAGAGAAAAAAATTTTAAAACTGTGAGAAGAGGAGGGAATTTATTCAGGCTGCTCATCAATCTACAAACACTAATTGAAGGAAGCAGTGTGTTCTGAGAGCCATCCATTTCAATGCATGCTTCTAAACAGCCATTTACTCTCACAGTTACTTATGAACTTCATCAGAGCCTGACTTCAAATGCCATGTTAAATTCTGTATTTCAAATGCAAAACCAGAAATGTAAACCGTGGCCCAATAAAGATGCTGATTTATATGAACTCATCACAGCCATGATTACTTCCAAAAAATCTACAAATTCAGATGCATGAGGAATAATTTAACTCAGGGAATAAATTACAGATTTTTTAAATGCATATTTAAAAAAAACCCAACAACAACAAACAACTACCTGAAGGTTGGATTTTTTGGCAACATTTTTTGAAGAGACTATGGGAGTGACCTCAAACAAACACTAAGTCTAAATAATCAGGGACCCTGGAAGAAGACTGGAGAAGACTAAGAATAAAGAGGCAATACAACATTTTTTGGCCAAGCAGACATCACAGCAAACACATCTGTCAACACAGAAAAAACGTGGCAGAGATGAAAGGAAGAGAATGCACTGAAGGTCTGGAAATACCATTGTAATCATGGGAAGTGACACCTGGTTTACAGATAGGTCTGACAAATGTACTGCTCACATAAAGTCATCCAAATGTTTCAGCCTATGAGTGAGTACAAATATGAAATATCTGAGCTGACCTTTTTTCTGCACTGCAACCTGTCACATCTACCGCTTAAATGTGAATATAGTGTACATGGTAATGTTAATTATTTCTTTGCATAGTTTATTACCATTTTCATTTGGATGACTATGATGCTGATGACATTTCATAAATTTAAATGATTCTTTCTCCAAACCTAAGGGTTTGATGACCATTTGTACTCTTTGTGTTGCAAAACAAAAAATGTAGAAACACTGTCTATATCTGTTCTGCAGGGAGATGTGATAGAATGTCTTGCTGTAGTTTGTGCTATAACTCAGCAGGTTGGCAGTTCACTGTTTTGAAATAGTTATCCATATACCCACATCACCTAGAGCTGTTACCTGATCTTTTTCTTCCTTTTTCCTTCAAAGCAGCAAGGAAGTCCTAGAATATTTCTGAACTCCTACAAGCCTTAACATGCATCCAGTGAATGCAATAAAATATACACACAAAACATCCTCCTTTTCCCTTCATCAATCTTCAGTTTCTCTGATACACACATCCAGCCAGATAAAGAATATGCTCTTCACATTAACAGGTTCAGAAGTACTCCCAAGAAAAAATGGTGTTATCACAGATGTGCAATGCATCATCTGACAGGTTACTGCAGGATGACCTGTTCCGTGATGAAGAATTAGGTGATATCACCCATTCATCTGGAAGTTTTCAGTACAGTTTCCATTTGTAGTTTCTTTTAGACATTGTTTTGATTACTTCAACCTGGGAAAAGGCTAACACAGAGAAACTATCTAAGATATTTCAAGACACAGTGAATAGAAGTTTGAACAAAATAAATCACTTTTAACAAGTGGAAAGCTTCAAGAATATGACATTTGAAGAAGAGGTAGCATCAAACCAAGGAAAGATCTGTCATGTCACCCTACACAATCCTACTCATACAACAAGAAGTATAAAGCCCAAAGGTGGTACATGCACCACAGCTGAATGCTGAGGAGTGGTGCATGCTGGAGGTTCAGAAACCAGCAGTGATGATACAGACCTGAAATACAATGACCCTGCACTCCCTCATGCCAACCATAAACAGCCCCACTGTGGGAATCTAGTATTATTTGATGGCTGTTCTTCATGATTAAAAATAATTAACCATGCCATGACCACACCTCCGACAGGCATGATAGAAATGAAACAAAATGAAATCTTTGTCTCAGATAGTGAAGGCCTTGTGGTGGGAAATAAAGAGAAACAAGTCAGAAACCACAGTGAAACACATGTGTTTGCAGTTTCGGTGATTTCTGAAGTCAAAGAGCAGAAGCCATCCCAAAATTTTAGATTTCTATGCCATACAAATAAATAAAATTATTCATGAGGAAGCCTTATGGTTTTCCTAAGATGTGCCTGAGAACGTGAAGAGCAATTTCCAGACTATGTCATATATTGCAGTTAAAAAGAGAAACTCATTGTATCTTGCATACTGACAGACTTTATTGAGGAATATTTTTAGTAAACAGTAAACTTCAATCAGGTATTTGACTGAAATTTCTGTAGATAGGTGTCTTTGAAGCCACTATACAATACTGTGAGATAGATAATCAAATAAGATTATGATTATGTACTGTTTATTCTGCAGTCTAAAAACAATATGCCTTTAAAGAAGGCAAATGACACTGTAAAATGCAAAAAATTGATTAAACAGAAAATAATGTTCAAGAACACAAATCAGGATTTAAAAATTAATGAAAACAGAGGAGATGGAGCTGTGAAGACCTGTCCTGATTAAATACTATCTTTAACATGCATTTAGACAGGAAAGTCTTTTGCTTAGGCAGGAAAATAGTATTTCAATATAGGCTGCCAAGAGGCTTCCTTCATTTATTCTTCATGAAAAGACTACCCCTTACCTTCCCATTTGGATTTCCCTCCTGTTCTTCAGACACTACTACTTAAAATTAGGCTGCATGTCTCAGTAGTCATGCAGGCCAGGGATTTTCTGTCAATATTCTGATAAGTTCATTTGCACCAGTCATTCACACATATTTATCCTTAGATTGCAACCAGCATTGGTTTCTGATGAGTAGAAGTGAACTTGCAGAACCAAGATCACAGGAACTAGAGGATCTATTGATTTTTTTGCCTACCTAATTTAAAAAATGGCAATTGAAAAAACCAATCAGATTTGAGCTTCTTGTTCTCTTGCTTTCAGATATGAAATGAAGAAAGGTCATGAGCACTTGTAAGAAAAGATGTGAATTTTGGACGATGATGATACCAAGTAATGTCAAAGTTGATGATTATCCATGTTTAAAGGACTTTCTGGGGGGCATGAGAACATGCACTGGAGTTAAATGAAATGGATGAGAAACCTATGTATTTGAAAAGGCTTTTATAACACATAGAACAAATAATAAACAAGTTGCAATAAGACCAAAACGAAAGACTTATTTCTACTATAAAAAAATAACAGAAAACTCAAAAAAGCCTCCCAGACTCTCAGAAAACTAATAGAAGGAATTGTCAGGAGAGGCTCTTCTTTCCTATTTTAAATTTTACTTAATGTGCTTCTCATAAGACAAAAGAAGAAGCTACATTACTTATCATGTTGAAGAATATTCTTCTAAAAATAGACTCATCTCATTCTCTAAAAACTTACAGCCAAATTAAGGAGCAGCACAGAACTTACCTGAGAGAGTTTGAAGACTGAATAGACACATACAGATCTGTGTTTCCACACATATATGTACACATCACTTTAACATCCAGCTGTTCAGAATAAGATTAAAGGTATAAAGTTATGACTATTCAGAGTCTATTCTCCGACAGGTTTCAGCATTACAGCTTGCAAGCAGTAGAGGACTAGCTACTGATGAGAAGAAGATGATAAAATATCTATCAGGCACTGTTTTATGCCAAAGGGGTATTTTATCATAATTTCCACATACACTCTAGTCTGTAGATGCCTGTAAGTGAACTGCTGTCACTGCTATCCTTTCTCCAGATGCAGTGTGCATCTGCCAAAAGATCTATGTTTCACATATAAAATCCAGCTTATATTTAGTTTTCTGTTGATTCATAATATTAGGCCTTCAGCCACAAGTTAGATGCAGTTATCCTTATAAATGCTTACACTGTGAGACAAGGGTGCCTGAGGTTAATGCTCAGATCTATGAAAGAGAGTAACCAGAGAGGTGCTGGGGCCCAGTGACCCCAGCAAAGCAATAGCCACAGATCACAATAAAATCTCACAGGGAGAACAAACATCTCCATAGTGAAATTTAGAGAAGTGCTAGCACCCTGGGCTAAGCACTCAAGTCAAGGCTACAAGAAAATACATGCTTCTACTTTGAAGTCATACCTGAAAAATTTTATCCTGGGTGTAGTCTTTAAAAATAGAGGGGGGAAAAAAGTCAGAAAACCACCTGCCAGCTTGGACAGCAAGGATAATTTTTTATTGAAATCACAGTTCAGAGCACTATATCTAAGTGGATCTCCATCTATTTTGTCCCCATTAAAGGTGACTCACAGATTATGCATGCAGAGAGAGAGATGGGCTTGGGATTCCTCCCACAGATATTCCCAGGGAAAAGATCTTCAGCAATGCTTACATATAGATACAGTCCCACTGTGGACAAATTTACAAAGAAAAATTAAATTTAGCATTCTGTCTGGAATTGGGAAGAAGAGAGCACTATGTCTGGTATTGATAACCTTTTTTTAACTAAAAAGAGACTTCCTGAAAAAAAACCTAAGGCTGATTAGACAAAAGACTAAATTGTCTTTTGTCCATTTACATATGCACATGTGTATATGTGCATGTGCAGGCATGTTCATGTTTCCTTATACGTTAGGGGAAAATAAATGTAGCAAAGATAATCTCAGTTTTAACATTACTCAGAACAAACCTCTCTCTATGCCCATGGCAGACAGTAAAATAAGTAAGCACAGCAGGGAAGAGTCAGTCTGGGTATTAGAAAAACATTAAGAATATTCAGGAATGAAAATTTGTGGAACAATCACTAGTATTGGAGACAATCTAGAACAGATCAGCTGATAATCTGTTATCTTAAAACTTACAGCCAAAATCCACCTAGAGGGGGGGAAAATCTGTTATGGAAGGAGGGTGAATTATTTGGCCTCCTGAGACGTGTTCTAGCCCTATCATTTTATTGATGATGAAGGAAACAATACTGAAGGAGAGCCTTGCTACAAGAAATATTAGGAACACTTTGTTTCTGTGACAGATTCCTAGCTCAGTAGGGTATGTTTTTGTGCAGTGGTAGACTTCAGAGGTGAGGCTGTATGGATGAAAAATGTTGGTTTAGCTAACCTGGAGACCTCTTCTTGTGGCAATTTGTCAAACGTACACAAAACTTGCAGCAAGACCTGGAAAATCCTAGTCATGTGATCAGATAGCCTTAAATAATTCGTGTGTCCACAAACAGTGGCCAAGTCTTCCTATGTCTACTTGGAATTTTGGCATAGTATGTGATAGAAGTCCCTAGTCTCCATGACTCAAGCAGTTAAAAAACCCCAAAAGATCCATTGGCTAAGCCACAGAATCCTCCCTAATGCCACCATATATGTCCATACAATGGACAAATAAGTGTCCATTCTCACGAGCCAAGTGTGTCCATTTTGAAACACACCCCAGGGAAAGTCTCCTGGATGATGTAAGCATTGATGGATCTAGTCTAGTCACATTTATTATAATCAGTTTTTCAGCCCCACTACAGGAAATTTATTCGCCCCTGGAATCACCATTTGGTTTCTGGGTACATTATAAGTGTCTGCAACTAGGCACAAAGGATAAAGTGTTCTAAGATTATTAGATATATTTTTAAAAAGCAATGTTGATGCTCTTCACATTGTAGAGCAAAAAAGTGCAATTTGTTTTTGCAGAAATGTACCCCTTTTATTAGCTGGAGATTTGACTGCCCTAAACACACTTCATATAAAATTATTGCCTTTTCTGTTGAAGCCTGTCAGTGATCAAGATATTTATGGATAATTTTGAACACCTACTCAAAGAAAGTAATTTTATATGATGTTTCTGCTTTAGCTGGAAGAACAGACACTCATCTTAGTCTAAAGCACATTGTGTCACTTTTCTCTGTGCTCCTCTGCGCACTGATGAGGAAATTTTGCTGAATTCCAGCCTTAGGACAAGTCTTTCCTCCAGGAGCAAAATGTCATGGCTAACTCAGGGCCATGAAAATGAGTCTATGCAATGTCTAATCTGTTTGAGCTTCCTCCTGCATGGATAAGGGATTGATTATATTGATTGACATAAAGTGCCCTTAGATCCAGATTTTATAGTAAGCCTTATTTGAAAACAATTCACTTTATTCCCATTGGACAAATCAAGATATTATATTTTAATGGGAAATTCGTTGAAGAATCTGTTTTCAATCTCTCTCTGTTTTTTCTTCAGTTTTCGTATGTAAAAATCTCTTCTCAGGCCCATTTATCTTCTGATAAGTGGCTATCCATTTTTCCAAAGCTAACTTGTTTTCACAACCTGTTGTTCCTTTCCTTCAGTTGTATTTGTGGGAACTAGTAAAAACTAGTTCTCTATGGTCATTTAAGTTTACTGCTTTTCTAACTAATCTAGAAAAGTGGGAATTTGATTTCCTATGTCTAACATAGCTTGTTTTTTGTATGGGGAAAATTTTCAAGCTCTTAACTCTTAAATTTTTAAAAAATATTTAGGAGTAAAACGAAGGAAAGATACAATTAAATAATGAATCAACATCTTTAAGGTGTCTGAAGCTTTCTCTTAACTCTAGTTTTATGCGCAGAATAGGAAAACTTTAAATTAATTCAGCTCCTTGCCTCCCTGTTGTATCCAAGGTAAGAATAAATATCTATAAGGATAAGAACCACCACACCCAGCTCAAGCCCATTTAATGTTTTTACCCAGTCACAGCTTATACTTTATAATGAAATGCAGTAGAACAATAATGATACATGTTCAAATAGGACCTGGAGAAGTGGTAAGCAAAATTGCCTGTGACCCTTTGCAGGGTTAGGAAAAAATCTAATTAATTGCTTATTAAAACTGTTCATGGTGGTTATGGATAAACAACCAGGATTTGCATATGCATTCACTCTTCAGGTTTAATTTAAGCCAAACAATGACAGTCACTGGAGTACACAAAAATATAAAAACTATATAAGGTTAGATAGCAAATAGGATAAGTATGGTACATTTATTGATTCACTTACTGGTAAAACAACCAACTAGAAACAAAAAAAACCTGTCATAGAGTATTTGCAACTTAATAATTTAGACACAAGTTTTATTGGCCATTGCTCCAGCAGTAGAAGCCATCCTTAATTAATAATTACTAAAACATACTGAGAAAATGAAATTAATTTAATTATGAGAATTTCCCTAACAGCTTTACATTGTTTTATTCAATAAGTCCAAAAAAGTGTGAATAACCCTTTAAAAAGTGAGACAGAGTAGATCAGCACTTGATCTGCAAAATTAAAATAACTAGAGAACTGAGTGAAAAGGTAGGTAAAAATATAGAAAGAAAAACCATTAAGCAGCTCAAACTTAACAAGAAAATGTGAAGTTAGTCTACCTAATACAGACAAGATGATGCAGCATTTTTATATCAGTTTGGCGTTTTTTACAAGTTCATGTATTAATGAAGTAGAATAATACAACTTTCATAGCAACCATCAATGCCTTCTCCATTTGGTAGAAAAGAATATAAATAATACAAGAACAAACCATTGAACTTTTCTAGTTCCAAACATTATTTTTTCTTATAGGCAGCCAGAATATGAAAGGCAGTTACACAAGCACTTATAATTTACACTGGTTAAGGCATTGTAATTTTATATTCTGGATCCATATAATTAGGTAAGGAGTTGTAAAATATAATCCCATGCTTTGTGGCAGTGTGATTAGATTAAGTACATAAATGAATTTTGCATATTTAAGTGCTAATTATTTCTAATTACTAATCAATTAATGCATTTCTATTTTGGTTTCTCAAAAGAAAGGCCATAAAAACATCATCATTTTCTTATTAAATCAATATTCTATAAACTCTTTTTAATCTTACATATAAAAATGGTTTTCCCCATTTTTCTTATTAATATCTTTGTCCATAAAGTGCCCTAGTGCATCTAAAAACAACATTCAGGAGAAAAATGTAAGATTATAAATGAAGCATCATGCCCTACTATTCAGACAGTAGCAACACATTTTCACAATAATGGTTGCTCAGAATCTTAGTAACACTTTGCAAATCACAGCTTCTAACAACGGTCAGCAACTGGCAGGCACTGTAAAAAAAAAAAATCAATATAAATTGACAGCTATCAGAGCAGCAGTTCAAAATCTCTGATTTCCTACAGCTATATTTTGGGTGGAGAAGACTGTTGAGAATGAAGTAACATGAAAAGCTTCCAACTCTCTCCAAGCACTAAGCAGACAATCCGGTTCCTTTTGAATACCCTGCAGCACAATACATCCAATATCAGTCAAAGCTGGAGCACTGCTGTCATCTATGATGCCAGTGTCTCTGTTTGGGCATGTCAGAGCAGTGACAATCTGAAATTCTCTTGCACATGATAACCACAATCCACACAATCTGCCTCTGTGTGCCTGAAAGAGAACTGTAGCATTTTCTGTTAGTTTGTCCCTCAATGTGTCTTAACATCAATGAATAAATAGAAAATTTATCAATGTACTAGAAGAACCTGGAGTTTGATGGAAAAACAAGGTTCAACAGCCTATAAGAGTCTCTAGAACCACTATCTTTTAAAATAGTTTGAAATCTCCAACACCTTAACATTCACTGAGGGAGTTATTTATTTATTTTTCTCACAACAATCACACAATTGATGACTATTGCCTTGCCTTATACTAGTGAAATGCAAACTTTATTGCCTTTCCTATGTTTTAATGTCAAAGCTTGGCACAGCAGAATTTACTAGCGGTGGAGTCATTCTTGATCACAACCCCACTGCCACAGATACAATTCCCAAGCAATTTCCATTCCTCTTCCTGTTTTGCCTAGCTCAACTCAGCAGCATGACAAGCACCTTAACATTTTCTGGTGAGTATAGCTGTCTTATGAAAAAAAAAAAAAAAAAAAAAAAGTGCAATTTCCTAAATGTAAGGGCTGTGAAATTCTTCTACTGACCACATTTATCCTTCCCTACAATATTTTAAGACAGTTTGGAACAGCAGCACCATCATGAAACACATGTCTTAAATTGGCATGGCTGAGACACAAAAAGTTTCAAAATTCATTTACATGTACTAAACTGGTACATGCCTACAAACAACATTTGACAGGGTTGGCGGAGCTGATTAAACTTTGCCTGTGCTCTGGCTCTCCCCAGTCTCTCTCAGTTTCTATTATCCTCTGTGAGTGATGCAGGCTATTGTGTAAAATCAAAGGGCTACAAAGATGGCATACAAAATATTTCAAAGCAAGTAGGCTCTGCTATTTTGTTGAAAGAGAAAGCCCTTATAGACCAATCTTTTTCCCTCTGCATGGAAAATAGATGTTACAGTTTTTACCTTAACCGTGTCAGACAGAGAAGCTATAGACATTATAGCATCATTAATTTCTTATTTAGGTTTCATTGATAGGCCCAAGCAGATTCAAAAAACAGAATAAATGTTTTATGTAGATAGAGATTCAATTGCCAGTATTTCCTGGTAGGGATTTTCTTTACAATGGAGCACGTAGCTTCTACATCTTCTCTAAGACCATGAGTTGGATAAACAGCAGAGTTTCAGTGATTATTCAGTCAAATGAAAAGGCTACTCATGGCTTCTTAGGATAAAACAAAGGGCAGAGGGCACCTGGACTCTCTATTTTTGGCATATATGGACACACTCCTGATTCCAGCACGTCCATTTAACAATGTGAATTATATTGTTGAGTAACACATTTCAGTGATACAATCATTCCAAACTTATTGGGAGGGAAAATATTTTTTAAAAAGGAGAGATTATGCATCAGACACCATCTAAAATACCATAAAATAGCCATCTAAACAAGGTTAGGGCATACCAGTGGAAGAGGCTAGCACAGTCTGTTCTCATCTGCTACATTACACAGGTCATAGAGCCTGGTTGTGACATATTATGTGTTTTGAACAGTAAGTCTCAATTAAAAGACTCTATATGTGACTTTTACACAGGAGACAAGGAGTGGTGGGGAGAAAAAAAAAATTAAAAACTGTGAAAATATTAAAAAGGAATTTGGCAAAGGACCAGGGGTGCAGAAGGTAAAACAGACAAAAGGAGAGAAGGTTATAAACCAGAAAAACTGTAGGTGGATGAGGCAGGAGCATCAGTCAAAACAAAGCACTGAGAGCTGGTGAAGGATAGCTACAGATGGCATTTAGTCCTTGATACAATGCAAGAACATCTCCAACACGTTGAAGGAGTTCTCAGTGGTTCAAGTACCTCATGCTCCATGTTAGGTACTGCATGATGAGCTGGCATATTTCTTGATTAGACCATTATGGCCTATTTGTTCCAAAAGACCTCCAGTGTCTGAGGAGTTATTCTGGATTAATTTCCTCTGGAAGATTATCTAGTTCACGTGCATCACAACCACCCTGAAAACTAAGCTCACTGGAGATGATGGAGACAGTCATGAAGGTTGCTTCAGAAATGTATTTTCCTGCTTCATATCTGACTGCTAATGTACACACAGTATCAGAGAGCAAGATCAATATTGATCTATTGTCTGCTTAAAATGCTGACACCTAAACACAGAGGAAAACCAATGTAAACATTTGGAGGGGCACATATTGATGCACTCCCTAAACAATTAACCCCAATTTGATAATTTCATGGCAATAAGTTTCCTAATTGTAAAATAAAGTGCTATAGCCTTCTAACTATGGCTGGATACAGAAAGATCTCTCTTCATACATCAGTTAAGTGGACACAACCACAAAAACCCTAAATTATGTAAATATAGGTATTATCTCAGGAAACATTTGAAGCCTATTTGGAAGGTCTAAATTACTTCAGTAGTGAGGCTGAAAATCACTCAAGCATGTGGAATAAAAAACTCTGAGCTGGAGTCATCAGCTCACTCACTGAGCTGAGATCATGCTATTGTTAAAGCAGAACCACAAATTTGAGTTGGATGTTGGCACCAAGTCACTCAATCTGAAAAATCCTTAAACGCAAATATGAGAAATGCAGGAAATTCTTCCTTCAAGCATTTAAGGCTGTATGATAAAGTATAGGCACTGGTTCGTTTTCCAACAGTTTCCAAATCTGAATATCTTGTCCTCAAATATTCTCAGATAATTGCAAAGCCCAAACCAGTAAACTCCAATTGCAGAATTTAAACATAGCCAGGGCCTGGAGTGAAGGTCTGGCATAAATTCCACACTCCTGACCCATTTCAGAAAATCAGTTTGCCAGTCTAATGAGTCTGTTTACCTGGATTTAAAACACCAGTGAAGGGAATTAGATCATATCATATAAGGAACTATTACACCTCAGCTTTTTTATTGTGTTTGAGAGAAAAGGATGAAGATTCATAGTGAAAGTATTTGTGTTAGAGAGCCACAATTATAGTGAGCTCTCGAGATCTCACACAGCAATAAACAATACACCTAAATGAGGAAATCCGAGAGGTAAAGTGATACTGCCATAGCAACAGAGTGCCAGAAAAATTGACCTGACTTTTGTAGCACCAGCTGCCCAGAACTGAAGAGAAACTCCAGGATACACCAGGCATATGTCTCCTGTGTCCCTGAACAGTCAGAGATGTGCAAAGATGAATAAATACGGTAGCATTTTTCACAATAGCCAAATGCTGTTAAACATTTCTGCTGCATAAAGTACAATGAGCTGCAAAATACAAACCATTTTAATTTTGAGTCTAGCCAATGAGCTTCAGAGCACACACAGTGCACAAACTCCAATTCCTAATGATTTACAGCTGGCAGTAAAATGATCATCTGCAGTAGCCACAATTACAGGACTACTCATTCATTAGGCACAGTCATTGTCAGACAGTTATAAGGAAGCCCTTCTCTTAGCAGCAGCAGGGATTTTTAAAAGTCTGGAGAGATGACAGCTCTTCTCTTTCCATAGGTTTTTCTGGAGCTCCACAAAATTTGGAGCTCATGAGTCCAAAAGCAAGCCTCTGAGAAAGCCACCTGGAGATCCTTCAATTTATTTCCACTCCCTGAGAAACACTCCTGCATACAGAATTCCCATGGAGCAGTATCTTGTTGCTCAGCCACCACATTACACTCACAGAGGTGAATCCAGGACAATAAAGATATAAGGTGAAAAAAAACAACCTGTCTCTCTGGAGATCTTTTTTTTCCCTGGAAGGTAAAACATGAGTTTTAAAACCTCATTAGAAGAGAAAGACTTGAGTCTGAGCTTTTTATGTTATGGAACAGAGATTTGCACTCTTGATTAGAATAATATTATTGTTATCACCTCCTTTTCCTAGTAGTGTACATCAGTCCTGATTTTTTTCCTGAAACTTCTGCACAAAGCCAGCTATCCAATGTATGAATGCAACATTCATTTTCACATATGACATTGACATATGCAACAGATAGAAAAGCAAATTAAAACTGCTTCTATAAAAACTTATTTTCCTTCCCAGCATAATACCAAACCACTGGTTTTTTCTTCAGTTACTATCAGTTTCTTTCACTTTGTTGAACTCTGCCACACGTGGAAAGATAAATTATGTATTGATTTTTTCCTCTGTTTAATAGCCTCATGAACAAAGAGGCAATGGTGTTGAAAATGGTGCTTCTGGGAGAGAAGGGACATCATCCACAGAGCATTTTGAATCACAGCTCTCTTTTGGGTGTTTTTTCTGAAGTTAACAGACTTATCACCACAGAAGCACACTTCCAGAAAGTGCATTCTGCTGATTGCTCCTCAAATTGGAGCAAAGGAGAGCCATATGCATCTATCAGTATAGTTCTTCTGCCAACAGTACAGCAAAACTAATGGTCCTTTTCTACCTCTGTCCCACTCCCTTTGCTCCTTCATACATTTTATGACAGCACACCACTCTCCGTGTTGTTGCTCTGTGGCTACTCCCATACCTGGTATCTTTTATGGGCCTATAAAAACTATCCTCCTAGTGGAGCTGCCCCAAGAAATGTATCACTGGCAATTTCAGCCTTAGGTGAGCTATCACTTCACCATAATTCACTGTGCCATGCACAATTATAACTACAACAGGTTACCTCTTTATTGAACACTACAAATCCTTCAGCTACTAATGGCAGAGTTTTCAGCATGCAGCAGTCAAAGAATATTTCATTTCTCTCCTCTTCAAACACATTTTGTGATGGTGAGTTAATTTAGCTAAGTTAGCTGACACCATGAGAATAGTCTCCTCAAGGTGTTTTGTTATTTCTTATTTGAAGTCTCCAGCCAGAATAGAGATCAACAATACTGGAGGGTGTGCAAAAAAACCAAAAATTGTTTATTAAGACATGCCACCACAAAAGAGCTGCCACAGAGTTTTAGGCTCTGCTTCAAAAACATGTTAACAATGTCAATCATCATTTGGTCCACAAACAAAATAATAATACCTATTCCAGCAGGAGTACTCCATTTCTTATCAACATTTAAACACCAAATTTTTCCTTCTTGTTGAAACATAAAAAACTCCAAATGTTTCACAAAGCATTATTTCAGCTATCTGGGTTTCTGATCAGAAACTAGCAGCAAAATAAAGACCTTAGTAGAAAGGGTGAAAAAAAAATTTCTAAAACAAATATAGATACTCAGTTTTTGAGAAAACATCAGAGTACATCAGAATTTTATCCCACTGAAAACATTCTACATATCATGTTTGAACATTTTTTCAAGTAAAATGTGTGGCTACAAGAAAAAAAAGAATTTCTGTCCAAAACAAAATTCTTCCCATCCAAACACAAAAATTAACTGCCACCCCCTCAAAAAAAAAAAAACCAAAAAACCAACCAACCAAACAAACAAACAAAAAAAACCAAAAAGAACCACCAAACCAAGAAACCTTCCCAGAGGCAGAAGCAAAATTAGGCAATCTCAACAGGGTTTTCCATCTCTGTTTAGGGTTTCGGCTTTTTGGGGTTTTTTTAATGTTTTGAATGTCTGAATTTTTCAAAATATTTTATTTGGGAAAATTCTAATAAAGGTCACATAAGAAAAATCCACAGTAAGATTCAAAGTTATAGTTGAGGAGAACAAGCATTCCCATTATCTCCATCCTTAAGAGGAGGTATGTGGATTCTTTTTTCTACCCTCTGAAGAGAAGCCTGCTACATCTCTCATTCCCCCAGAGTTCTAAGGAACGAGCTTAGTCTTTGCTGCTCGTATGCGATGGCTGTTCAAGAGGCCAGTGAAAAAGTGAACTCCAGCAGCACCTGGTGTAATGCATTGCTGGTGTGGTGCAGAGAGCATTACACCCAGAATGTCCTAGCCCTGGAGGCGTGGATACCAATCTAACTGGCCAGAGGGCCAAACTGACTCTCTGTGTTTCAGACATCTGTTAATGCCCCTCTCTGCAGGCCACTGCCCTCTCTTTGACCTCCTGTTTCTGGCCTGAAGTACTATATTACCCTTGCTTTTATTACAAGTAAACAAAATAAACAGCCTGTTTAAGGTTGCAAAAAATCATTTAAATCACCAAAGCATTCTCTTGATTTCTCCTTCAGCTTTTATTTATATTTTTCGTGTGCTTGTTTTTTCCATTTTGCTTCACTGTGCTGGGTCCTAAACCCTGCCTCAGCAGCTGACTTGGACAAAATATTGATGCACACAATTCTACCTTAGAGCATTCTAGGAAAGGGTTTGCAGCCCATTTCTCACAGCTCCTCAAACTCATTCCTTTCTTCCTCAAAGCTCAGTCTCAGTCCTACAGGAGAGTTTATGACTCTACTGGAGAGTTTACAAACTGGGCAGCCCCCATCCCTTGAGCTCATCACAAGCAAGAGCATCCCACTGAAAAACTTCATATGTATCACTGCAACCTCACTCACTTGCTCATTTCTCCAAAGAGTTCATTTGAGGATTTCCTTATCAC
This sequence comes from Argya squamiceps, assembly GCA_037834095.1. NCBI lineage: Eukaryota > Metazoa > Chordata > Aves > Passeriformes > Leiothrichidae > Argya > Argya squamiceps. The sequence goes on along the minus strand of JBBMKD010000102.1, from coordinate 80,089,017 downwards.
TTACAAGAACTTGTTTATAATTTGTAGGAGATTATACAATAGGCACTGGTGGACTTTGAACACTTCAAATATTCTGCCTGTCCTAAAAAAAATAGGATGATTGTGTCCTGAGTTAAACTAGAGTCTCAGCTGTCCTCTACACAGAACAGAGCCAGCTATCATGCATAAAGCAACTTCAAAAGCAAGGCCAGATAATTTCTTTGTGAAACAAAGGCTATTGGTAGCAAAAAAACAGTTTAAGTATAAAGCCAAGACATAACATGGAAGCAAAAGATGTGTCCAGTGGTGTGTTTGTGTAGAACAAAAGAGGGCAAACACAGATTCCTTCCAGCTCCTGCTACAAAACTGGCTTCTGTGTTTATTACCCACTAATGCTCATTGGCTTTCAATGGAAGGTGAAGTAACCAGAATATGTCTTCAAAATTTAAAGGTTTAAGACATCTAAATTCTATACAGTCATGAGCTGTTCTCTTCTCCCTGCTTTAATTGTGTGGATTTTTTTCAAAATGAGATTGTTAGTCCAGTGACACATGCTTTTGTCCTTGTGTGAAGAAAGCTGGCTTCAAGGTCACCTTAGGATCCTCCCCCTGAGGAAAGGATGTCTGTCACAGGAGAGGATTCTCCATTACAGAAAGCAAAGATGAGTCAGAGACCACAAATGCTGATTTTGCTCTAAACTCTGGATCTATGGTAACCTGGGAAAGGATTTGTGGTCTGCATGTGAATGTTGGAAAATTCAAGAATCATTATTCAAATCTGTCATTTTCTACCCTACATCTCCACTCACCCTGCACATTTCTAAGAGTCTAAATTACTGTGACAAAGTGCAGGGCTGGCTTTTGTTTAATCAATATTTTTTATATTAAATTACTGAGGTACTGAACTCTTTATTTTAGCAGTAATCAACATGACAGTTGATAGCTGTGTCCTGATGTCTTCCTCTACTTGTGCAAAACAGGCTGTTTTGTAAGTACAGCAAAAATGAGAGAAGATAGGGAAACATACAGACTGACAAATCCCTGAGATTTCTCTATTAAAAAAAAAAAACCACCACCACCAAAACCAACCTGGTAAAGTATTTCTGTTTTGCTCTTGTGCCTGAAGATACAAAGCTGGATGCTATCTTTCCTGTACTGGCAAATGTAAAGCTGTGAAGAATATCCACTGACGAGTTTAGGGAAATATTTTGCACTATTTTCCAGGTCGAAAAGTACTTTATTCCACAAATATTTGAGGGAATGACAAGGTATATCCAGTACGTAAAAGCAACATATCTAAGGGTCATGGAATTAACCATTAGGAAAACTATGACACCTAAGAGCACAGTAGTACAATCACAATTTTGGGTAGGTTATACAAGTGTAGATCCTAACAAAATTCGTGGGAACCACAGCAAGAAGGCTGAAAGCAAATCTATTAACACTTTGCTCTTATCCAAAAATTTCACAGAGTTTCCTGTTTACCTGTGTGTTTCATGTGCAACATGATTTTATCTATCAGGGAACTACTAAGTGAGAAGTCAACACCAACACAAAACACACAGTCCTACAGCATTAAAGCCTAGTTTACTGTCATTTCTGTTAAGGTTTACAACTGTGTCACCTACCAAGTTGGGTTTTTCTGGTCCCTAACCCCATCCCACCTCCTTAGCACTGTTTTTTCCTTTTTCTTAAATCCAAGAAAATTATAACAGACATACTGCAACAGTAAAAGCAAACATTTCAATAGGCAGAGGTCAAGATAATACAAGGTTATTGTTCCCAGAGCAATACTGATTTTACCACACTGAAAACGCTTCACGAATAATTGTATGCATGCATGTATTACTATGCAACAATGTCACATAAATCACTCAGCATAGCCAAGCAATTACTACCACGGGAACATTTATATTTTTATTTACCTGACATTTTGTGTCTATATGGTTTAATTGTTGTATTAAAATAATTTAATTTTCTCTGCTTTATGCAGTTTTACAGTATACCATGGCTTACTCCAATACACTCCACTATTGGCAATACCAAATAAAGAGAATTTGGGATGTTTTAACTAGAGAAGGTAAATTTTAGGAGATTTCCCAAGTTTTCAGTGATGAGTGACTTGAAATTAAGAGAGAATGAAAATTCGGGGCATTTATGTCAAAATATATAGAAACAGTTTCAGAAACTCTTCTAAAGCTTTAAAAAAGCTCAGTATGTGTGTTCCATTTGATAACAATAAAAGCACCTCAAAGCTGAAAGTTTGGACATATAAGGAACTCAAATTTCCATTTAGTCATCAAGAATTATTGTAAAAGCAGGATGCAAATGTTACCACTTCTGGCAAATTAAGCAACTAATCTTTTAAGGAAGAATTACCATACAGGATTTGCATCCCAAAATCCCAGATTCAAGTATTTACAAAAAGTTCTGAAAAACAACAACAAAAATTACCATCATCAAACCAAATGACACCCCAGTTATATACCCTTAAAACTAAAATCATATTAATGGGATATTCCTGATAAAGCACAGATTTGTAAAATCTTCATCACGTTAGAGAAAGGAAAAGGAATTCTCATCTGTAGAAGTCCAGTGATTAAGTCCACAATACTCACAAATACCCACTCCAATGATGAGGCTGTCCTGCTTATAGTTCTTCAATGCTGGTGCTATGAATGACTTCTAACTTTTTAAGCAGCTACTTTGTGTTTTCCTGAGAAGCAAAGGCCAAACCTTTAGTGGAGTAAGGCAATTTAGATACCTTCACAGCTGATGTAAACTGACCCATTTTACTTCTCTCCACACCACCTGTTTTTTTGTCTCTGTTGCTGATGCAGTAGCTCATATCCACAGTAAAAGACCTGATGAAATCAAGCAGAAGAGAATCCAATAGCACTTTCTCTCCCTGACACCACTTGTAGCTTTCTGGATGTGTCTGAAAGATGGGCAGTTCTCTCTCTCCCCACTTCAGAGACACAATAGTGATATATTCTGACCTACAAATGCGAAATGAAATTGTGATCTTTCAACATATTCCAGATATTAAAAAAACAACTGTGCCCCAACCTGTTGGTCACCTGTTCATACTAGACTCCATTTCTGTTTCTGTAGTTTGTGAGCCACAAAGTCATCTAGAAAGCAAAACATCTGAAAGTCATCTGCTCACAGAGAGCACTGCTAGGCATTCCCTTAGAGTTAATAATAATCTTGCTTCAGGGTATGGATCTTTCTACTCCCAAAATCTAAAAGCCTTGGAAGTAAACCACATATCCCTAAATAAAGGGAATACAAGAGAGTCAGGATGATGCATAAATTAAATGCAGGAGGAATTAAATGCAGGGCAAATGACACTGGAGTAAATATTTTAATTCAAACTATGGTATTTGACTTTCTTCCAAAGCTCAGGTCTTACTCTCTTCCCTGATAAATCCTGTTGGTCTGTCTTCTCTTCCTCTACTTCACCTGCTGAGGGCTTTTGAATTAAGGAAATACTAAATGAGAATATTTCCAGAACTTGACAGCTTTACTTCAGTTTGCAAAGTCCAGCACTGAAAGACATTTTTGCATTTTTAAGGCCTGAAAAATCTATCGCTGACCCAACCTATGATGATTGCAGATGAATTTTGATCCACATCTATTTACCAGCATGTTTGAATTAGTGAACTCAGTCAATGAAGAAGGGAACACTGAAATTTATGGGGTTTTTTCTCAGAAGTTCTAAAAAGTACCATTTCTCAACTATTTAGTGCATAATATATGCTATCAAAAAAAAAAAAAAAAAAAAAGCTGAGTTTCAATTGAAATTACTCATGATTATGGATCAAAAATACCTTAATTAAATCTATCTGCACATACTATTTGACTCAAAAGTTTAATAAGCTGTACTGGGCCTGGCTGGGATGGATTTCATTGTCTTCAGAGCAATCTGTATGGTGGTGTGTTTTGAGTTTGGGAATATGTGATTAAAAGCTAAAACAGTGTAGATAATACACCAGTGCTTTGGCTATCAGTGAGCACTGCCTCTACAGCATCGTGGAGTTTTTGATTTGTTTTTTTTTTTTCCTTTTCTTCTTCTCAATCTGCTCCTGCAGACAAGTAAGCTGAGGGTGTGAAAGGAACTGGGAGCGAGCACAGCTAAGACATCTGACCTAAACTTACCAGAGGGATACTTCACACCACACAACCATCCCCAGTAAAAGCTCAGCAAAAGCAGGAGGAAGGGAGAACCTTTGGGGCTACAGCATTTATCTTCCCTCCCCAGGAACTGTTAGGTGTGATATAGCCTTGCTTTCTGCAAAGTGACTAAACCTCTGCCTGTTGATGAAAAGTAGAGTGTGAACACCTTATTTTTGTTTGCTTCTGCTTGCAGCTTTGTCTCATCTATTAAATTGTCTTTGAGTTATCTCACTTTTGCCCCTCTGAGTCTCTCCCCCACCACAGCTGGGTTTAATGAGCGAGGGACTGGTGGAGGCTTAGCCTCCAAATGGGGTCAACACACCACAAAAAAAAAAATAAACCAAATAAATAGACTTCATTTTTTACATAAGGCAGACATACATGATTATGAAGTCCAGTTTTAGATTGGAAACTAGAACTAGATCAAGTTATCTGAGATGGAAAACAGCAGAAAACCTTTCCAGCCAACTAGAAAAAAAACCCAGTCTCTCAGTGTCATTCATTAAATTAATCAGGTCTGATAAAGGCTTAAGAAGACAATATCTGCTCCCAGGCATCCCTAATCATTAAGAAAATTAATTAGTAATAGGCAGAAAACTAGAATTAAGTGCAGAGCATGATGGACACATTCAAAAAAAGGAAAAAGCCTTCCCTGAACATCAACATACTGAAGAGGAAGAAAGAGGAAACAGTGTAAGAACATGTAAAATTCCCTATTAAAATCTCTCCTCTCTCTGGCTGGCAGAAACATTTTTTTTTAGAAGAAAAACTATGGCCACAGCTGGAGGGCCTTAGGAAGAAAACTTGCTTCCATGGGCACCTAGTTGATTAATACTAGACACTCACAGTATATTTATTACTTCTGCTGCCAAAGTTTTGCTCTCTGTTGAAAGACACTTAACACTCTGGTGCCAGCAGAAATCACACTGGCACCTGAGAAACTATTTACTCACAGTTTATTGTTGTTAACAGGAACCCAAAACAAATAAAACAACAAATCCTCATGCACTCAACAACTCATATTTTTACATAGGCTGATTGTGCATAGCCAATGCACGTGCATCATATGTTCAGACTTATCTTTATTCAGATCTATGCTACAAAATGGATATTGCAGTGAGAGCATAGACCCTACTTCACAGAACTTTGCAGAGAGAAATATTTACAATAACTTCTGCCTCAATAATGAGGAAGTTACCAGGCTTCTGAACTTCATTATTTCAATATCTAAATCTATAAGGGGTGAGGAAGGAGCCCAGAAGGCATGTGAGGCATAGGGGAAGAGGAAGAAGGAAGAGTCTCAAAAAATGTTGCATTGTTTGCTAAGATTAACAGATCATAACAAATAAAAATGGAAAAAACACCAGAGATGTTTTTGCAATCCTCATATTGAAGTCTGGCTCTGATCCACTGCACTGCATACAGTTAATAAAGATATTAAAAATGTGTATAATTTTGGAAATTTAGCGAAAAATTAGTGCTGGCTCCCTAGAAGCCGCCCACTTCAGTGTCATTCTCCCTGAGTTGTGCTACATCTAACTGTTCTAAAACAAATGAATCAAGACATGCTCTTGGCTGTTCTGCAGCTTCTCCATTAATCAATTCAGACCTTTCTTCACTTGCATTTATAAGAGAATATGCAGGCAAAAAGGTTTGGGGATTTTTGTCTCTATAGCTTGTCTCATTATGCAGCTGAGTGTGATTTAGCCCATGCATGTACAGTCAGCAAGCAGAACAAAACTGCTGAGAACCCACAAATATTGCTGAAATCAATAGAAACTGCAGGGACATTGTGACTTTCAGACTCAGCTTATCCTTCCTCAGAAGCTTAGTTGTAGGTAGAAGGCCTTATTCTGAAGATGTGTAAAAAGATTTCTGTACTGGTGGGTTTCATCTGTTTTATTTCCAGAGGGCAGAATCAGGCACACTGTACCAAACAGGCCAAGTCCCAGGGCAGGGTGCGAAGGAAAGAAGAAAACATGTCTCAAGATGAGTAGAGTTCAGAAGAATCATTTGTGCACACAGGCAGCAAATCCACGGCTGGCAAAGTTATTCTATGAATACATCAATTAACACTGCAAATTAATAGGCCCAGCAGAGGTTCCCAAAGAAAAAAAAATCTTTCTTTTATCTAGCCTGGATGAAGTTGGAGTGTTTGGCATTCAAGGACAGCACAACGGAGATATTCTACAAGGCTTGTCCTTATTTCATCTCCTGTTAAGCACTGCCATCAGAAGGGCAGGAGAGATGTATGGTAGTCTTAGCACAGGGGTCACAAGCATTTTCAAAGCTGAAAAGGCCAGGCTGTACAGGCCACCTGCCTTCATCATTACTGCCAGAGATGTCTCTGTATTATTGAGGTGAGTACTAAAAAGGCAATGTGATAGCTGACCTGTTTAAGGAAAGGCCCTTGCCTACAGTACAAGGACTGTAGTTACACTGCAATACATGTGACATCATCAAAGAAAGTGAAGGAGTCAAGAGGAAGGTCTAAGGTCTGAAGGAATTAATTGCTGTTTTTCAGCAAGTTCTCCTGGGTTTGGATTCCATCCCTTTCCTAGCACAGGGCTAAACTGAGAAGCAGGAATACAAAATGCAGATGATTCCCTACGTGACACAAACAGCTAGCATATGCCTCAGGTTACCACCTGAAAGTACCTGTCAAACAAAACTGAAAGATATTTTCAGCAGTGTCCTCAAAATACCCTGTTGAGACAGAAGATGCAGAACCTGCTAACAGGTTTTTCTTCAGAAAAGTTTGAATTCATTGCTTTTAGAGGAAAATAGGAGTGGACCTTCAAGTGACCCCACTAGAAAGACAACTTTTGGCAGAGAGCAGCAAAAGAACAGTGGCTACGCATGGGTCTGTGTGTGCCCATCCCACCACCCCAGCCACGAGCAGGGCAGCTACAGGGCACCAGGGAACCCCCAGCTCTGGGCATCTCCCTGGGGATGGGACAAAGATGAGCTGGGATGTGGGCCCAGCTTGGTGAGGCCCATGACTGGGCATGGCAGGGCAGGGCTTTATTGAGCTGGAGAGCAGGCTCTGCTGTGGCATTACTGAGGCAAGGCTGGACAGGCAGAGTCAAGGCTGCTGGCACCCCTAGGGCCACCACCACTTGCACAACATCATCAGCAAGAACTGTAAACAAGTAGCATATTGCAGATTTTGGTTTAAATTTTCCAAGTTTCACGGCTACCTAATAAAATTTGACTTGCTACTTGTAAACCCTGTAACATTTCGTTATAGGTCCTCACATTTTTTACACTAGAAATTTGCTTTTCTAGTGTAAGAAGTGCACTGATTTACAGTGGCTTCAGTGAAAGGCAAGATCTCATTGGAGCCTAGAAGTAGAAAAATAGCTGTAAGGCTGAACAAGGAATATGTGGGCTGCTGAATGGGACAGGTGATTTAGCAACAGCAGGCACAAATAATGTCTATGTATTTAATGTCATCTGTCTCAGCCTTCAGTAAGGTCTACCATACCTCTGTGATTAGTGAAAGGGATCATGGAGATCTACCAGCAGTCCATTAGAACTCAGAGATTAATTGAGAGAATTCAACTTACACAGGCTCATGGGATCCAACAGTCTGTATCCTTGCAAGGCTGCTCTCTATTATCTTTGAAAGCTCATAGAGATCAAGTGGTCCCGCATGACTGGAGGAGGGCAAATGTTGTATCAATCTTTAGAAAAGTCAAGAGGTAAGCCCAGGGAACTTGAAGTCTCACTTTGATTTCTGGAAAAAAATCACAACGTAAGTCTTTTTCAAGAGACTTTGTTTCTGAGCACATGAAGTAGATAAGGCAACTGTCTATTTAGCATAGACTGTCATCTTAGGATAAGATTTCCAGATTAGGGGGTGAAGGGAGAGCAGAGGATGTCGTTTACTTTCATCTTCAGAGATATGCTTGACTGTCACAATACTCTTGCATGCAATTTATGATGTTATGATCTGTATTGGTAGACAATTAGATATGAGAAAACCTGCTTGAATGATCAGTTTCAGAAGACAGTAGTAGCCCATCCTACTGTATCTGGAGGCTAGCAACAAGTGGAGCACCAGAGAGGTCTATGCTGGGATCTGTCCTTTCTGATGTACTTATCAGTGACTTGGAGGTAAGTGGTTGTACACACTTTCATCAAGTTTGCACATGCATCAAGGAGAAAGACCTGATATGCTTAAGAGCAGGACTTTGTTAAAAGGGATCTAGACAGACTAGAGGAATAGGTCAGCAGGAACTTTATTAATTTCAAAAATGAAAAATTCAAAGTCCTGCACCCAGGAAGAAATGAGCCCTTATAGGAAGGCAGGAAGGGAAACAGCTGTACTGGAAAGGACCCTGGGCAGACTGCCAGCAGCGTGCCCTGGCAGCAAAACAAAAGTCAAAGCAACCTAGGTTGTAATATGATAGCTAGTAGATAAAAGCACTTCATAGACCACATCTCAAATACTGCATCCACTTTTCCCCCCTCAATACAGACAATGAGAAACTGGAGCAAGTTCAGCAGTGGAGAGCTACTAAACACTCAGGGGTCTGGAGAAATCACCCTGTTATCAGAAACTGAGCTAATTTGGCTTATTCAGCCTGGAGACAAGGCTTCAGAGGAACCCAGCTGCAGCCTTCTAATATCTACACGGAGGTCACAGAGATGATGGAGACAGATTCTACAAAATTATGCATGATGGGAAGAAAGGAGACTGAGACTCGCTGAAAGGATTTCTTTTTTCACCACAAGGGCAGACAGTCACAGGAACAGGTTAGTCAGAAAAGTTGTGCAGTCTCCTTTCTCCTCAAGTTGGGTCAGGTAGAATGGGCTTCCCAGGAAAAGCAACATATGCAGAGAAATTTTTCACTCACTCTGCTATTAAAGTCAATTTCTCTCCTTTTCAGAAACCTTTATTTAAAACAAAACAAAAGAAAGCAAAACAAACAAAACCCCAGGGCATCCACTGACTTCTTTACCTGCAAATACCGACACAGAAATCAATCATCTCATCTGAAGAGTAGCAAAAATACACTAAGAATTCCTAACAAACTTGGTGAAGTCCCAGGATTGTGAGAGTCTGACAGAAGAGGACTAAAGCAAAGACACACATATTCGATGGAAACAAAATGGAACTGGTCTCAGGCAAAATTTCAGTGGCTTACTTTCTTTTAACTCATTGAGACATATCTGCAGCATATGTAGTTGTATTGAGCAGAGCAACTGGAAATAAATAGTGCTATGGATCCTCAGGCTGGAATTATCAAATGTTCTAAAAGCAGTGTAGATCAAGACTTTTTTGAATTTGAAAAGTTACCTGGGACTTGATACCCATTTGTGCATTTGTCTTCATACATTCTGAATAATAGTGTCTGCTTACCTTAATACAGGCATAGAAGAAAGTAAAAAAACCCCAAATAATTAAACAATATGGAGGAAGGACTTAGGAGTTTCCCTAAAGTTACTTGGTAAGGTGAATTTTAAATACACTATAGAATAAAATTACAACTTTCTTTATATTGAGACAGTATATTTCTCCCTCAAATAGGGTTACACTTTCTCACCTGAAGTGCCAAATGATTTACTTAGCAACTGATTAACTTTTAATTTCATGATCTCTAGCCAATATTTCACCTAAAATAGAGAAAGTTATCATTGTTCTTATTAAAAATCTGGAGATTTACTCTTTTGCTTTCACAACTCAAGGACTATAATTATAATTGAGATGTCAATGAATTTTTCTGTATCTACCGTGTAGTATAATGTTTCCTAAGTGAATTATAAATACGACTTTATATTTCTCCTAGGACTCTTTTCAAAGGTAGCTAAGTTTCCTAAGGTGTCACTTTATTCCTGGATAAATCTTACCTCAGCCAAACAACTACTAATATCTAGCATATATGCAGTTATCTTTCTTCCTCATTAAAATAGAAGTTATCTCTACCAACAAAGCAGCTTATCTCTGCTTCTCTCCTCTGGACATGAAATATCTCTGCTGCCAGTAGAATATTGCATTCACGTGCCTTTGTCTCAAAGAGATGATGTACTTTTTCCACTAATTCACATTAAAATAAAAGGAAATAGAGTTTCAAGTATGTGAAGGATAAAAAGTTAATCAGGAATAATCAGCAGAGATTTACCAAGTTCAAACCATCTGTGACCAACCCGATTGCCTTCTATGATGAAATGATGAGCTGTATGGACCAGGAGAGAGTGCTGGATATGATCCACTTTGGCTTTCATAAGGCTTTTGACACAATCTTCCACAGAAGCTCAGAAAGCTGAGAAACCATGGGCTGACTGAACTGTTAGATATATTGAAAACTGCCTGGACACTGGGCTCACAGTAATCAGTTGGCTCAAAGGCCAGCTGGCAGTCAATAACACAATGAAAATCAGGAAGTTTGTTCTAGGTCTGACGTTGTTCCTCATCTTCATCAGCAACCAGGGTCATAAGCAAGAATGCACTTAATATAAAATGCAAGGACAGTACCAAATGGAGGAAAAGTTGATGCATTGTGCAGTAGAATCTTAATTCACAGCAGTTTGAGAAACCTGTGAACTAGACCAACAGGATTTTCCCAAAGCTTAATAAGCAGAACTGCAATGTTCTGCACTTGGGGAAGAATAACCTCACACACAAGTACAGCTACAAAGTGGCTGCCTGACTGACAGCCCTGCTGAAAGTGCCAATATGGCCAATTCACAGGTGCCAATGTGAATATGAGCCATGGTGCAGTCTCCCTGTGAAGCTGGAAAGCCAATACTGGGCCACATTGAGGAAGGTACAGCCAGCAGGCCAAGGGAGCTCCTGCACTGAAGAGACCATGTCTGGAAAGCTGTGCTCAGCTTGGGGCTCTGCTGTTCAAGAAGGACAATGAGGAGCTGAGTAAGGTCCAGTAGAAGACTTTAAGGATGGCCATCACTTGGCCCCTTAGAAGTGACTGAGAGATCTTGTTTAGTCTGGCAAAGAGGGAGATCTAACAACAGCCTACAAGGGCTTGAGAAGTAGCTCCAGTGACCACAGAGACAACCTCTCATCAGATATGGACAATGACAAAACAAGGCCCAACAGGGAGTGGTTGCAGTTAGGAAGATCGAAGGACATTAAGAAAAAATTCTTCACTAGAAAGATAGTTGAGCACCATAATATATTATTCACATAAGTGGAATCTCCAGCTTCAGAGGTTTTCAGTGTTGTCAGACAAAACAGATTTAGGCTTGCTAACAGTCCTGCTTCAAGCAGAAGGATGGATTTGATGGCCTCCAGGGGCCACTTCCAAACAAAATTTTAATGATTTTGTGAAAATTTGTGAAAAAAGTTACACTGACAAGTGCAATTTGGTTTTTAGAGTAATGTTTAGAAGAGTTATAGAATATGCCCTCTGTTCATGAAGTTCCTTGAATAAATTTAACTAACAGGAGTAAGGACTAATCCAAAACAGTAAGATCTCCCTTCATATTACCTACAATGGAAGTTGTTTAGGACAATTCTTCACCTATTCCAGAACACCAAGCATTTACTGAATTACAAATCAACATGGAAAGGCAGCTTTCCATAGGCAGAATGTGGGCTGGACTTTAATCAGAGAACATCATGGAATGCCATTTCAGAACCCTCTATAATATATTAAACATATTTTTGTTTTTACAGTCATAGCACCTTCAACACAGGAGTGCCAAAAGTGTCTAATATTTGTTCACAGAAAAGAATCATGAACATTATTCTGTCAACTTTTTGGCAGCTTTCCCATGCAAGAATTTTTTTTACTTTTTTTAAATGAGACTGGGAAGGGTCTGCCACCAAATAAATATGAACTAAATAAAAATAAACTGCAAATCAAAACAGTTCATTTAAATCCATAAGAAAGTAACAAGATACTGAATTTTGCTCACGTCTTTCAAAAAAAAATGCAGGACAGCGTTGCATTTCAAATGTCAAGTAGTAAACACATATCATTGTATTTGGCTTTTTCTTCCCAACTATAAAGGAAACCCCTGGATATGATGCTTGTCAAACTCTCAGTTAAAAAGCCTGCCTCCTACCATGCACATTACTTAGTATCTGCATATGCCAGTATTATGCCAAATGCTTAAATGTTTTTTCCTGCTGTTGGTCAGTGTTTTCATATAATAAAAATATTATGAATTACTATGTAAACTGCATAATTTGTGGGACCCACCTTATCTCCTCCAGCAAAACAGTTTTCTTTTTAATCATTCCACTAAAATCAAGCCACTCATCTTTAACAAAGCTAATGAGCTACTTTGTACTGCTGCTGCAGCCATTCAGACTTCAATAGTATATAAAGCAACATATTTAGAGAAAAAAGCAATATAAAAAGCTCACTTGTGGTGGAATTATATAATGGTTTATAGAAAAATCCTGGGAACTCATAGAGAATACTCAGAATTCGTAAAAAGTACTGAATTAGCTGCATGTGTCTATATCAATAAATTAAAGGCAAGGCAAGAGCTCAAATACCAGCCTCCACTCATCCATAACATTTAATTGCTAACTTGTATACTCCATCAACAGTTGGCAATTAATATTCTCCCAGACAGTGGGAGATTAAGTACAGTCTGCAGGATAAGAGAGGTCAGGGACAGTGTGTTGTGAATGCATAAATGCACCATGGTCCATTCTATTTTCTACCATAGGCACAACCCTCTAGTCTTCAAGAAAGCTGTTCAAAACAAGAATCAGCATTACACTCTCCTGTGCCTCAGAATCAGAATGGGTATCAAAACCACAGATGGCATCAGGTAGCACCAATCCAACTAGTTTGTCATTACTCCAGAATTAGTTCTCCAGTGGGCATTCACTGCTGTAACCACAGCTCACAAAAACATTCCTGATAAGTCAAAAATGCAGAGCCTGGGCACTGTACTGCTGACAGTGCAGCCACAGCAAGAAATAGCCAACCTCATTGGGTAGAGTTTTTAACCAGTTTCCATTGTGTGGCTTTCCTGCTGCAGCAGTAATATTGACAGCACCTGAGCTCAGCAGCTTTGAGCTAACTCAACTCATTCACCCCAACTGCAGCTGCTATAACACAGGAATACCACAAACTCCAGCTTTCAAAAGCCAGGGATTTTCAAAGGCTTCCCTCAGCTGCTGGCCAGCCCTGGAGTCCAGGCTGGTTGGAGTTCATGGGGCACAGAGAGAACAGCTCACAACCTGCTTTTGTGAAACAGAAGCTGGGGTGATGTGAAGCCCCCCAGCACTGACAGAGATCCTCAGTGGCACCTCCTCAGGCCCAAACTGTACCCAAATACTGAGCATACCAAGGGGGTCAGCCCCACAAGTGAACAGGCAGGTACAAGATTCCCCCTCTATTACACCAGAGGGTTTTTCTCCAGTGAAAAACTGGAGGGCAGAGGGGAAGTAGTTTTAACATGTGGATATGCAACCATAAAACCTCAGCAGGAAAAGCATTACATGTACACAACAGCAGAACATCCAGATCAAGATGGTATACCTTAAAAAGTAGTGCAGCACCCCTACCTGACACCAATATGCCTAAGCAGGTCTGAGTAGCAATAAAGGCAAATTTTGTCTGTGATACTGATATGAACAATGCACTTCCTGATAATATGTCTATAATTATAACAGAAAAATACTTCATGTTGCATAATCCCATCAAACCAGTGAAATTCAGTACGCAGTACATGACTGGGTTTAACTGCCTCAAAAAAAAAAAAAAACAGCACTGGTAAGTATTTTAACTTCTGGTCCTTAACACCCTAAAGAGCTTTCAGGGTGATGCCTTCAACAAGTCATCTCCTGAAGTTCTGATAATAAAGGTTTTATTACTTTCCTGTAAGTAGATTAAAACAAGTCATGCCTCTGAGATAGGAAAGAGTACCAAAAGTGCTTGATTTTTTTCATTTTCCTTCTAATAAAATAAAAACCAGCTATTCTGTGCAAAAATGGGGAAAAATACAACACACCTAGAATTCCAACTGGCATCACCACACCTGAGTAGCAGAAGCTACGCAAGTGTTTTGCTTATATCACTAAGAAAAAGAAAAGATGAAAAGTTATATTTCACTTAGTAGAGATTGGTAGTCCTTTCACAAAAATACCTCTCATTTAAGGTCACATGGAACTATTTTGCTAAGTCTTAAAGAGCTGCCTTAGTGAAACATTAGTTTCTCAATTGGATCAAACTAATTTGACTTAAAGTAAGTGGGAGGAATGGTTTAATTAGCACTATTGAATATACTCTACACCAGACTAGATTTTCTTCTCAGCATCAGGCAGAACTCATTAAAAAAGAGAACTCAACCTTTTGCTCATAATTACCTTTGGTAGACCAGCACTTGAGACAATTTTCTAATTGCAGAAGAGGAACTGCACAAAGCTACCATTCAAATGCATATATTAATTTAGTTTTATTTTCTGCTCAGCCTTCCAAAACTAATTATTTAACACTGAGGTTAGGAAATTGGAGAGTGAGCCTCAAGAGGGATGGGGCAGAGGGTCTCTTAAATAAATTACATTTGAACCTTGAAGTGGAAGGACAATTCTGAGAAATAACTTGCAAGACTGCATAAGAATAAATGCCCCCCAGACAAGCCCTATAAAGGGCATGAAGTTCAGCATTGTTTTTGTCTTCACACAGCTGCCTTATGAGATTGGAGGGTTACATGGCAAACAACATTCACTTCTAAAAATAGAAGTAAATATAAAAGTATAGAAGTAAATATAAAAGTAAAGTTTTGTATGTGGAAAAATAAGGAGATTTGACATGGAGTGACAGGTTTTGAGCTGACCATAACTACCTCTAGGCACAACTAAATACAACTTAGATTTGCTCTGTGGCAGCCAATAGAAGACATGACAGCAATCACTGAGATCACCTCTGATGAAGAGAAGAACAAAATGCAGAGAGAGAAGCAAAAAAGGAGGGTTTCCTGCTCTGAATTTATTACTCAGAAGGCACACTCTGACTTTACAGAGCACATACTGCAGTGTGCACACAAGAAACTGTATGGAGCCAATGTTTTAAATTAAATCTGAAAACTCTGTGAATGTGAGGAAACTGCTTTCACAAAGCATCATTCATCATCAACTAAATGGTCAGGACAAAGTTCATATATCAATGGTCCTGCTGGGTACCCATAATCTGGATGGTATCTCACGAAAAGGGCAATAGACTTCTTAAAATCACCGTGTCAACCAAATATTTCCTATTGCACAAAGAAATGCTCACACCAAGTTTAAGACTTGCTTTGACTATGCTTAGAGCACAGCCAAAGATCAAACCAAGGAGTGTCTTGACAGCACTTCTGAGAGAATATTCAGCATCTTCCAAGATGTACCTCTAAGTCTGCAGGTTTTCTGGAGAGTAATATCCATGTTGTCTTGCATATGGTAATGCTTTCCTTTGCACAATCTAGCAAATCTCTGTCCTACTGTCATTCTATTCAGTAGATCTCCATAAACACCATTTACTGTTATTCCAGCTGCATCATAGATGGGAAGCTACTACTAAGAAAAATTACAAACACCTTCTAAAAAGGTCACTTTCTCTCTGCTATATTGCTTTTGATAGCATCTTGACTTTTAAATTTTTTGACAATAAATTCCTGTTCCACTGCATAACTTTAAGAATTGTTTTCTTGATAATAGAAAGAAACAAGTTAATACGTAACTTGGTTCATTACCAGGTGCAGAAGAATCCTGCAAACAGTAACACAGAGTACAAAGGCTGAGAGAGTCAGCACTGTGGCTAGATAATACCACTGGAAATACTCAGATATAGTCTCATTGGAAGACAGGAATCCTGTTTCTCAAAAAAGCATTGCCAAAGCCCCATACAAATTCTATCTTGTACCTTAACTGTCCCAAAACAGCACAAGACAGCAGAAATCTCTAACAACATGCTACTTAAATTTTAGTAAATAATTTTGTCAGCCTTACGCAATCAAACTATTTTTCATTTCACCTCACTAATTCTAGTTTTTCTTGACCACATCTTGCATACGACTTCCAATCCATTCATAAAATAATTACACTGTCCTATGACAAAAACCTTGGATTTGCCTGGTAAAAATAACTACTAGTCAGGAAACCTGTGGTTTGATAGTATTTTTATTTAGTTTAGCATATCCTCCCTTTAGTTTCATCCCTGATTGGGATACAAGAGGTCCTTATTCATACCAACATGACCAAAATCAGACTTCCTTCTCCTTAGAAACAGACTTGAAATCAGTTAAACGAGCTTTTTGATGTTCTTCTTGAAGAAGAGAGATTCAAGAATCCACAGTACAGAAAAATACAGGAAGAATAGTCTTTACTATTGTGGAGAGTAAGATTTCTTCTTAAACAAAATATGGAGAAAATACAATTTAGGAGAACCCTAACTACATAAAAAAGGTAATGTGTTATGACAAAAACACGGGAATTATATTTAGCAAAAATGCACTTTTAATAGCTGTAATTAAATTATTATTAAGTATCTTAAGGTGATACTTGAATATAAATGGAAAAAACACGATTAAAATCTAAATCATAAAAATGACTATATTTCATGGTGTTTCATCAGAATTACATCTAGGAAAACACTGAATTACACAATATCATAAGCATAATTCACATGAAGATTTTCTCTACAAATTTAACCACAAAAGAATCTTATGATAGACACTAAATAATAGCCTCTAATTGAAATTCAAATTTATCTGTAGCACCTAAGTGATTAAAGTTAATATGATTCAGAATTGTTAAAGGAAGACATCTATGCAGGACTAATACAAGACATGCATTTCATAAGTCAAAATCCATCATCAAGAAGTCAGGTCATTGCTGTGCTTCAGAGCAGCATACACATAAAAAATATTGCATATGAACAGAAATATTATTATATAGGTACCACTGTTAAGGGAAAAATATTGGGTTTTCTGTAAATGTGTCTCCCCTTTACCCCTACAAATGAGTCAAGACACAATGAAAAACATGTTTGCAAAAAAAAGAAGCCCCAGAGGCATATAAAAATAATTATGATATGAATCTTCTCACATGTAAAGGCCCACAGGATTTCTTAGCTCTGATGGAGCTCAGAAAAAAATCCTTCAGTCTATTAACCTCTTGCAGAGTAAAGAAAGTAAATGCCTGAGAAGCAATCAACACAATTTATTTGGACAGCATTTTCTGCCATCTTAAAGAACATTTCTACTCAAGACAGAGAAGTGTCTGTTAAGTAATGGAATCTCCAAATGTTGTTTTTCCTCCTGTTATTTATTTATTTTTAAAATCTCTTCATGTCACCTAGTAGTTTTCCCCACGCTGCCTGACGTAGAGGACATTTGTACACTTCATGGGCATTGTAAACCATGGACAACAGCAGGGAGGCAGGCCAGACCTGGGGTCCTCTGGCTACATGGATGTAATAGTGTGGCATCCCAGTCCATGTGGAAGAGTCACAAAACATGGAGGAGAGGCATAAGCAGCACATGGGAGACCACATGGGGTTTGGCTGCTGAGCTCTGGCAGGAACAAGAGGGCCAGAGGGATGAACCTTTCACTGCCTGCTGCTCCAGCAGGCTCTGGAAGCGTGGGAGCAGCTGCCTGTGGAGTCGCATGGGTACTGCCAAGGCTGGGAGGTGCTTTAGCCTGTCACTGGGTGAGTGTGGTTGCCATGGCTGGAGATGCCTGCCTATTCCCTGCCTGTTCACCACCCGGGCTTTGGAAGGGCTGCCTTTCACCCATCTTTGCATCCTGCTCCAGTGCAGCTGGGGCTCTCCACTGGAGGCCAACTCTTCTCTTGCACCTCTCCAGCAGGTGGGCATGCTGTGAGAATCGACACATACAGTCTGACCACCAAACCAGGGCCAAAATGCAAAGAGGAGATTGATCTGGTTACCTCACTAACACTGGGCCTCTGTACACACACAGAGGTACGTGGGCTCCGTTTGGCTTAGTTCATCCCAGCAAACAGAGACATACAGGGACACAGGCTCCATTTGGCTTAGTTCATCCCAGCCAAGGGCATGGCGGGCCTGCTGCCAGCCCCAGTGTTTCAGAAAGCTTTGCACATGCACAGTTTTCCACAAGGCTGTCTGACACAACTTCAGTACTGCCAATAGTGTGAAAATACTATCAGCTCCCTGTTAACCATTTTATTTTACTGCCAAACCTCCAAATTAGGTCTTCTTTTTTCCATATATAAGTAATAACAATGTTTTTTTGATGTAATCATGAAGTAAGTCCCTTCTAAACTTTGATTTGCACACCTGCCTGGTTCCTGTCCCAAACTTCTCTGAGGGTTTTGAACCCTGACTTTAACCCATCAATTCTGACTAAACCTCAGCCTCAATTCTTCTCCAAGGACTCTTCACTGTGCTCCCCCAGGTCATGGCAGGCCCTGGCAGAACCTCTAACTCTCTTCCTTCACTAAATGTTGAAGAAGAAGAGAGAGAAATTGTCTTTATTAGTTGCCAGCTATATGGGCTCCCCAGATTGTTCCACTCTCTCTGCTCTTTTTGCTTGTGCTCCAGGTAAGAGCATTGGACAGGGGAGGAAGGAAGATGGATGAGTTCAGCATGTCTCTGTTGCAGACTTCATTTGATGCTTCTACCGCTGAAGGTTAGCAAGCAAGGCAGCAGAAGGCTCTTTAATTAAAAAAACCAAAAAAACAAAAAAAAAACCCACAAAAAAACCCAAAAAAACCCCCCACAACAACAACAACAACAAAAAACCTAGACTGGCTTCAAAAACTGAGAGACAAACTGAAGGTACTTGTTCTGATTAACAACCCATAGAATTAAAAAATTCAAAAGCTACCCACCTCAACCAGATATTCAGGAAGCAAGTGTCAAATTTAGGTCTTCTCAGGAGAAGCAAGCAGGCTCATGGTGGGACACAAAAACATAGTCAGAAGCAAGAGTTCATGAAGCACTTTTCACACAGATCTGCTTTCATCCACAGAGCTGTGCTGTTTAGTGTCCCCCCTGCCTCTGGCAGAAAAGGATGATAAAAGAAATAGCACAACATTCAAGAAGACAGGGGAGAAAAAAAAAACCCAAACCACTTAACAGACCAAAACTAAGACACCTGGTGAGAAATGCTGTAGAAGCGCCCTGAAAGTTGGTTAAGACATTTTCTTTCCCTGTGTGCTGAAAGGCAGCTACCTGTCATCTTCAAGAAGGGGCATATAAGGGGTGCTGCAGGTACCATTTCTCAACAGTAAGGTATGGCTACATCAGATGTGGCATTAAAAACAAAAAATTGTAAGAGGGAAGGGGTGGAGAACCATCATATCAAGTATTTCTGTCTCATTGAGTTTGTGAAGACAGTATGTACATTAAATTTCAATATGCCACCTAAAAGTTGGGGAAGGAATCACTGAGGAAAGAGAAATTTTAAAAGGACTAAGAACAAAAGAGTTGAATTTTTGTACAAAAACTGAGTTTGCTAATGCGTGTGTAGAAAAGAAGAGTCTTTTTTTAATGATAGCAACAATGCAGTCCAATAAATCAATGAAAAGGGCAACTTGTGGAGAGTTTACAGAATTTAAAATAAAAAGAAAACCCACACAGAGAATTACTCAACTTTTCCTGAAAAAATTTCATCATGTTATGCACAGAATTATGCCATTAAAACTTTTCTAAACTATCTTTGATTCAATATCTGTATCGTGTAGCTTTTGCATTTGTGGATATCTTCGAGAACTTTATTTTAGAATTTCTAAAATATTAGTTTTTGGTTTTTTAATTAAACTTCAGTCAAGTAAAAGAACTAATATCACTTTTCTAAGACACAGTGCACATTGATATGCTGTATACATCAGTCCTTTCAGTTAGTCAATCAGAAAGTTGGGCATCTGAAACGTGAAGTAAATATACATTTGAGATAAAACTAGAACTGGTAGATTTTAATTTTAGTCACAATGCTGCACTTCTGTACTGTGTTCTTTTGCTAAAATATCCTAGTATTCTGCCCATTTTCAACAGTATGTGCTTCATTTCACTTTTAAATTTACTGGTGTTTACTTTTGTAATTCAGAAATAAGGATATAGAATTTCACAGGAACACCCTGAATACATTCAAGATAATTTCTTGGTAGAAACATGGATAGAAATACAATTGTTGGCTTCTAAGAATGGTAAGTAGCTCCCTGTTTTTGGTGGGCTGGCCCTGACTGGATCACAATTACTCACCACAAGCTGCTCTGTCAATCCTCAGATGGGCAGGGGAGAGAAAATATAACAAAAAGCTTGTGGATCTAGATAAAGGTGAGGAAAGATCATGCACCAGATATCACCACTGGTAAAACAGATGCAGCCTGGGAAAATTGATTTAATTTATCACCAATCAAATCAGAGTAGGATAATAAGAATAAACCCCCAATCTTAAAACCACCTTTCTCCTGCCCACTCCTCCCTTCTTCCTAGGTTCAACATCACTCTCAAATTCTCTACCACCTCTCACCATTGGTGCAGAAGGACAGGGAATGGGACCTGTAGTCACTTCATCACATGTTGTCTCTGCCACTCTGTCCTCCTCTGCAGAAGGACTCTTCACACTCTTTCCCTGCTCAAGCGTGGAGTCGCTCCCATGGAAGACAGCTCCTCATGAACTTTTCCAGTGTGGATCCTTCCCACAGGCTGCAGTTCGTCAGCAGCTGCTCCAGTGTGGGTCTCTTTCCATGCAGTGCAGTCCTTGAGGAACAGGCAGCTCTGCTGTGGGTCACCTTCAGGGTCACAAGTGCTTTCAGCAAACCTGCTACAGCATGGGCTCCTCTCTCCACTGGCCCACAGGCCCAATGGGCCTGCTCCAGCATGGGCTTCCTACCAGGGCCACAGCCTCCTTTGAACATCCACCTGCTCTGGTGTGGAGTCCTCCACGGGCTGCAGGTGGATCTCTGCTCCCCTTTGGAACTCCAGTCTGCAGGGGGACAGCTGCCTCACCATGGTCTGTCCCAGGGTCTGTGGGAGAATCTTTGCTCTGGGGCCTGGGGCAGCTGCTTTCCCTGACTCAATGTGGCTGAGGTCTAGCTCATGGGCAGCACAACATTAAAGCTCTGAGATTTCAGTTCTGATTGCAGTATGTTAATTTAGGATGGAATTCTTAATCAGTTGTTATAAAAATTAGCTCTCAACAACATTCTGAGTAAAGTATGACATCTGTTTCCCCCCTCAAAACACAATTGCTTCTGTCGCTTAAGTGTTCAATGTGCCCTGCCATTGCTCTCCTTTAGACTTAATCACTGTATGCACATACACAAATTGTTCTGAGACTAAAAGCCCTGCAGCTAAATACTGAACCATTCCAATACTCCTTGAAAAATAAAAGACAGACGCACTACAACAGATGTATTATGTTTGGGTGGCCAGTAAAATTCATTCCTTTGCTGAAACCACGATTGGAAAGATCGCATTTTCTAACAGAATGGCCCCTGTGTTGTTATACAAGTAGTATATGTAGTTCTGGAAAATAAGAGTTTGATCAGGAAGGAATGAAACCACAATATATTAATGAGAAGAATGAAAATAGTAAAAGGATTTCACATTATTCTATGAACATTGTAATGTTTTAATCTGTCCTGCTAACAGACAAGTGTGCAAATGGAGGGCAGAGGGATGAGTGTTTAGCTTTGATAAAAAGACTCCTCAGAACAAACTGAACTTCACAAATGTCTGTGAAACAGCATGAATTTTAAAAATAGATATATGATGATTTCAGACACAAAATTCAATTTATCGTGCTACCTGAAGAATCAACAACACAGCAGCTGTTGCAGACTAGTTATTTTAAAAAGCTGTAAATTAAAATGACGAGAAATAACCTCTGCCACAAATACAGAAGCCTTGCAAGGAGCTATTTCAAGCAGGACAAAAAAAATTACATTTTGTTAACAGAAAAGAAGTCTCATATAACAGCTAATGAAAATGAAAACAAAACTGTGACCAAGGGTGTTTAATTTTTCTCTTTATTAAAATATACAGAATGGATTAATAGCTATTCTATTTAGCTTTTGAAACTACAGTTTTAATACTGCTGTGATCTCTTTCAAAACCTAAAAGGAATGCAAACTTAATAGTACTCCTCTGATCAAGTTATGTTCAATTACACATGCATGATAGACCCCTTCATTGTTAACGAGAATGGAATAAATTCTGCCTAAATTACAAATTGCAAGCTACTATTTCTGCATGTTATGGATTTTCATTTAAAAATAGCCCTTCTTGTGAGAAGAGTAGCCAGCTAAACAACAGCAGATAAAAGAAATTCAGGAAGGAAATAAAGAAGGTGGGGGAAGGGTAGAAGGAGGCAATCTAGTAAAATGCTACACTAAACCAATATGCAAGTAATTTTCCTGGTGAGAAGATCCAAGAGAGAACAACTGGGACTGGAATTAAAAGGAATAATATCCTGCTCTGTGATAAATGTTCCATTATCTTTGTAGGCCTTAGAGCAATATTAAGGGCTGCAGAATTGTGGGAAGATAAGAATCTTCCCACCCAAAAACAAAACCAGAAGATCTTGCAGATGAAAGTGCTGGTGAAAATATAATTGCAAAAGGTGGCAGATTTTTACACTTTCACTAACACTCTTTTGCTGAAATAAGTTCTTGTTACACATTTGAATCTTTCACAGGAACGAAGAAATTTTCACTGTGGCACCATGAAAAGGTCTGGTGTTTCCAACCAGAGAGGCCAAGAAATTTATGGAGTTCCAATATTAACACTGATATTTCTGTTGCTTTGAATTATTCATCAAGGAACAGAAAAAATAATAATTAAACAAACCCCAAACTGTTTATAACTACCAGTTTTATGTGCGTAAACACTTCCTTAGAATTTTTGCATAAAAATCTCCTTGTTTGAAAAAGCAAACAAGCAGAGCCTGGAAATGGATGAAAGATGGAGTCTTTCTACACCTCATGAGGGAGCAGCCCTCAGGAGCAGGACAGGTGGCAGCTCAGCAGAAGCAGCAGGTCCAGGATGGGTAGGGAAGCCAGGCTGTCAGCCAGACGAGGGCATATCAGAGCAGACCTGGGGCAGACCTCTCTGCAGCCACTCCAGATATTTAGGATGCCAGGTGCTGCTTCCATCAGATGTCCAGAGCAGGAATCTAGTATCATTGGCCTCTTTTCTCAAAGAGATCTGGGATGAAGACTGCAAGCAGCAGGACCAATGTGCTATTTGAGGCTATTCCCTGAGAATGAGACCTAGCAAGAATGCTTCTAGCAACATCTCCACTGCACAGCTTTATAGGACCTTACATTAGACATTGTAATCCCTTGGTTCAAACTTGATGCCTGGCCAGCTGCAAAATTGTTGGTTGCATCAGTACTGACAGCAATGAACTCCAATGAATCTGGTGTAAAATGTGTAAAACAAAATACCGTGACCAGCCACGTTCTTTCATTTCTCCTCATAGAATAGCTGGGAATCTCAGCTGGCTGGAACTGCTCACAGAGCATCCCAGATGAGCCAGTTTCAGCAGATGAGCTGTTCTGGTTATTGTTCTGTCATTTGGGTAACAAAGGTCCCAGGGAGGTCAAGCTAATGCTGTCAATGGCTTTGTAAAGGAGAGTTCAGGCATTATTTTAAGGCACCTGTAGGTGCTACATGTGGAATTGAGTACACTGAAAATACAGAATGAAGGGGAGTTGTTTTTTTCCAGACAGATATACTGCAAACTCAAAGCATACCATGGCACTCAGAGAGAGCTGGGTGACAGGATATTTTCCCTAACGTGCACTTCAATAAATTCATGTACACATCAGAAGAGATTGACAGTGTTTTCTTTAGATGAATACTTCAGTAAACTGCACTTAAGCAGAAACACAATATACCAATTACAGTGGAAATTCTTGCTGAAATGTTTGAACATTCATTTTTAAAAGCCCAGCCATAAGAAGAAACAATGAACTTCAGACCAATTTGTAGCATTTGAATTACACTGCAGAATTTCTTGGTGTCAGAGCATTGCTGTGTAACATCATAAAGTCAGATACCACAACTACAACAACTACAATGCACTATTCTCTTTGTATCATCTCATTTATTGCATTTCAGCCTTGAAAGCCAAACAAATGAGAGCGCTAATCAGTGAAGTGACAGTGCTAATCCATCTCTTCATCTGAATTTTGAACAGAGTGTACTTCTGTAATGATTACAGGCTCTCAACTTTACTCAAAAAGCATGTATGAGATAGTATATTTATTGGGATCTGGAACTGTCCCTGTACACCAAGGGTCTGTTTTATAATTTGCTTTGAATTTGCTAACAGAGGAAGTAAAGTGCATTATGCAGCAAAATCTCTAATTTTTTAGAAGTTTACACTCATTTACTAGCATTATGTCAAAC
Source organism: Argya squamiceps (assembly GCA_037834095.1). Lineage (NCBI taxonomy): Eukaryota > Metazoa > Chordata > Aves > Passeriformes > Leiothrichidae > Argya > Argya squamiceps. Next base: position 80,064,547 of record JBBMKD010000102.1, on the reverse strand, counting down.
TGATAATTAAGCCTGGAATAACAGCACAGCATTACTGGGCTGCCAGCCCAAATACTGTTTAGTAGATAGGCAACTAATCATCCGTATGTGGCTTCCAACTGTGCTCCATCAAACAGAACTCTGGTCTAAAACTCAGGACACCTGGGCAGTGCACTTCCCATTAATGTAAAATGAAACTAAAAATTGTCTTCTTTTGAGAGATAAGGTTAGAAGAAGAAAGGCTAAACAGCAAGTAGGCTGCTACGTTTTGTTAGGTGAAACACCCCTTTTCACTTCAATATAAAATGTCACCAAACTTCAGACTATTTCAATGCTGTATCTCATCAATTCCATGCTTCAATCTCTAATGGCTTCTGCTCTTCCCACTCTTGCATTCAACTCGAACGAGGTATCATTCAGTTTTTCTGTACCTCTCCCTCATTCCAGAGGAAGCCTGACTTCTTCCATGCACAAAAAGGAAAGATTTGTCTCCTGGGAGTCACCCACAGCAGTAGTCTTCTGTCTGTAGGATAACTACACCCTTGGTTACAGGACTTAGGAATGTTTGCACCAAATGAGTCCCAGGACTGCAGGAGACAGAAGGATGGTCATACGGCTAAGGCAGTTCAGTGCCTTCCTCAACGACCTGACTGATTTGGTCTTTATCTCCTCAACCCTGGAGCTCTCTTCAGCTAACTAAACTCATAGCTGATCACTGGACACTCTGTGCATCCATTTGCTGAGATCCAGATTTACAGAAATGCTGATCATGCAGAAAGGTACATCCAAAGACACTAGGAAGTACATTTTCATAAGGAAAAAAACCTAAATAATTCAAAGTACTCTGGGCATTTAAAAGAACATGCAGAATTAGAAAATGTGACAATTTTGGGTTTAAATCTCCTTGTACCTTGCTTCATGCTCTGCAAAATGAAGACAGTTTATTTCCTCTCTTAGCATATTCTTTTTACTGCATCTCGGTGATACTTGTGAAACTCATTCTACAGTAGGAAACTTCGTTTTAGAAATTGTCTCTTCAGGAGAATATTTGAATTATTCATTAAATAAGGAACTAGATGAGATATGGAGGCTTTGCTATATATATATTTATTTATTCTGACCATTCAAATGTAACCATCAGTGCAGAAAATTCGCTTCTGTTTGCTGAACATTTTAAGGGTTGTACTTCAACATTATCCTACTGCTGAACTAATTTTCATTTCTATATTTCCTAGTTTTTTACTACTTACACTGCCCCTGTGCTGTCCTAGAGCTCAGCAAGTTTTATATCACATGAAAAAAAAAGATATAAAAGGGCATAGAAATGAGAAATATTTTTGGAATATTAGAAACTACCGAGTTTAGTTTCAAGTTCAGATTGAGCTTTCACAGTAACTCACATTTTATGTGCTCCTACTCATCCCATCTCAATTAAAACTTGCACATATGCCAATAAAGATTTTGGGATCAACAGTTCATTTATCACATTTGCATGAGTTACTCATGTCTAAATCATATGCCCACTCCAGCTACTTACCACACAGCAGTTGCAGGGACTGATTAAAGACTGTGGTTTCTGTTGCCAGTGACAGCTATGATAAAAGCACTTAAAAGAAGGAAGAATTGGATCTAGTGCCATGAAAATAATGTGCTGAAATATAGAAAAGTTTTTAAATCTCAAGATGAAAGTATTTTCCAACATGACAGATGCACTTGGTCTGATAAAAATTAAATTATAAAAATGAGACCCTGGTTTGCTAAACACAAATCCTGTGAGTTAAGAAAAGACAAACAGCAATGTACCTGTTTAAAATGAAAAATGTTAACTATTCCAGTAGCCAAGAATCAAAAAGAATATTCAGTTTGATTTTAGTTTTCCCAAGAAATGTTGTCTTCATGTTCAGAATTGCCATGAAAAATAATTACAGGAACACATGGCAGGGAGCAAAGAATTAACATGCAAAGGAAAACAAAACAGTGTGCTGCAGGGGTAAGCATTCCTGTGATCATACTGATAGAGTAGTCCAAACCTGCTTGCTCACTTGCTTCAGAAAACAGTGCTCAACTGTAAACTACTCTTCCTTCTTAGCTTGCAAGACTGAAATGTTTGAAATCTAGCTCTTACTTTTTTTGGTTAAGCTGGTCATGCCTTAAGCAGCTGCACAGCAGATCTTAAAGAACGTAAACCTTTCATCCCATTTGGCAAAAGCTCAAACTGCAATGACTGAACACTTAAGCAAAGAGGAGAAATCAAAGTGACTCTCAAAGACATGTGACTCTCCAAGAGAGTTTCTCCAGGATAAAATGAAGTCCTACAAGACTAAGAGAATTTATGCAACCTGTTCAGGGAAAACTCGCAAGATATTTGTAAATGAATCTCCTGAATGAAAAATTACTTTTTTTTTATTATTCTTTCACTGTGGAGTTATCAGGAAGGAATAGAATGCACTAACCCAAGAAAGTGCACACCTTGAGCATATTTTTATTATTCAAATAGACATTTTCTGACCTCCGCCCTCAGTTTCCTATGCTTAGCAAAGTTGCTCATGGCTTGACTGAAGTTTCTGCCTGCATAAGTAAGCATGTGGAAACAGCACACTAGGAAAGTTATGTGGCAATAATAGCTATAGAAGATAGCTGAAAACAATCCAGTTAAAAATTCCTGATTTTAAATGGAGCGCATGGCATTTTAGTAATTGGGTCACGATCATAGACAGTTTAAAGAAAGGTGTGCCTATATACAAGTTTTTCTGTGTGGTTGTTTGGTTGGTTGCTTATCTTTTCCCACAACAACAAAAATCCCCTGATCTTAGATCCCACAACTGTTTAAGAAAATGCCTATTTTAATAGTTTTAATACTCTTTGAGAGTTTTTAATACTCTTTGTTACTGTCTCTATTACTGTATGGACAAAGGTATGGTTCTGACTGAGTAACAAACTCAAAAAAGCAGGCGTTCATTTATCAAGTTTTTGGGATTTATTTCCAGTAAGAGGATTTATTGTTTGTCAAATAACATATGGCAGTGTTAGATTATTTAGTCATTGGTCCAAATATACTTTTCTAATATTGCTCTTTTTTCATCTGCCAGTAAGGCATTGGTTATCCACCTCCATGCTCAGGACTCAAAACTATGTTTACTGTACTGGTGAAAGTTTTTGGCATAGCATCAGGGTGAAAGTACTCAAATATTCATATGCCAAAGTCCTGAAGGGAAATACAGACTATCACTCATACTGTGGATGCAATTACTGTGTCCTTAATTTCATGCTAAGCTGTGACCCAAGGACAATTATCTGGCCTCTCTCTCCTCTCCCCTCCAAGTTATAAATTAAGAAAACCAAGCACACGGAACCAAGCATCCAAAGAAGTTGGAAAGAAAGAGCAGTACCCCAAAGCCCCCCTGCTTTTCAGTCCAGACAAACAATGTTTAATAGTGTATTTAGACAAGTAACTGATCTATTTGAGCAATGTGGGAAAAGAATCTCTTGGCAAGGATGAACTGCATCTACAGCCAGTAGACTCTGCTAGTAAAGTCAGTATAGATTAGATCTCTGTATCTCTTTCTTTACCAGTCCTCTCCTAACTTTATTCTGCACTCTCCAGGAGATTCTTATACAGATGTAAAATCACCTCTTGAAAGTTGGACTGAGCAGCCTGATAGAAAAGATGTATGCTTTGCTTGGATGTCCTTTTTGCAAAGGAAGTGTCTGAGACTACCTCTGCAGCCTCAGAAGAGTTTGGTCAGCTTTTAAAAACTTAATGCAAAACCAGAAGAGAGGAAGGAGGAGGGAAAATGCTTTTTTTTCCCATGTGGTTTGACTGATACACCTCAACCTAAACTTCCATCTCAGCGGCAATTCATGAATTAACCAAACTGTAGCATTTTTTGACCAAAGCAGAAACTTGGACTCACTGGAAAAGAAAAATTGCAGTTAGAAATTGTAACTTGAGCTCAGAACCCAAGAGAAACTGAGATGTCCAAAAAAATTCCTTCAGAGTGAATAGTTCCTTCCCTAAACACCCAATTCAGCAAGCGAATAAAAATGCAACATTACACTCTAAATCTTTTCCCTGTTAGAAATTTCTTCAAGATTTTGATGTTGATTTTGGAGAGAGAGGTTTCTCCTATCTCATTTTCCTTCCTCAGATTATATGAGATTTGTCTGTTTCCCAGTCAACAAAAAGGTCTTTCTGATAGCATGAAACCCACCAGTAGCATGCAATAAGCATATGAATCACACTCATATGAGTGTGGCTTGATTCAGGCTTTTGAATTCAGATGATAAGGAGACCTTAATCCTAAAGTAACAAAAGCCCAAGTGTTTTACTGTTTGGAGAGTGGAGGCTTCAGCCACGGATCAATGAATCAATGCCATTGCCACGTTCCTTGTAGAAAATTGAATCATCAGTTCTTTAAGTAAGTCAAGCCTTTAAAAGACCATATGGGATCTCTGAGAATAAATACAAAATAAAACAAACAAACAAACAAACAACACCTCTTGTTAAGTCTAGAAGTTCTTGAACTACAGATAGGTGAACAAATCCCTTGTAATTTATTCGCTGCTAACAGTGTCTCAGGATATTTAAAAACATGTCCATACAGGTAAATATAAACCTGCAAAATGTGAGTTTATATAAATAATACTCTATGTTATTGCTCTTATGTCCTACATATCTTGAAGAAATTCATTTCATCAAAGTAAATCTGATATTTTGCCCAGGAAAGGTCATAATTTGCCATCATCTTGTCATAGATTTAAATATATTTTCCCAGGTCTTCAAGGAAAATAATAAAAATAACAAAAAATATTTATTGTTCTGTTTAAAAAATAATTAAATCTCAAATTTATTTGACATGTTATCCACACAGAAGATTAGACTTTTGCAAAGAGGCAAAAATGAGTTTTCCCAAAAAATGAGTATGTAACATCTCAAAAGAGCTTTCCTCATTACTATAATTTGCATTTTAGCATTTTCAAAATATCTTTCCTTATATCTCTATATTTTTACTGACAAATCTGGATAAGGCAAGCACAGTTAATGACATAATCAACAAGAGGAGCACCAGTAGAAGTCAGACGCTTAACAGGACTTGGATCTCAGTGCCTTAGATGTCCTGCTGAAAACAATGTCAGGCATGGAAATTTGTTCAAGAACATGTGACAGGGTTCTCAGTATAGATCTAGACCAATATTAGCCATATACACTATCAGAGCATTTTGAAATACCTGATTAAATAAACATTCTTAGCCATCTTCTGTAACAATTTCAGGGCACCGAGGAACGAGGCAGACGCAGCAGGTCAAGGGAAGCTTGTGGTTCTTTATTCTCTATCTAATTATCTGACTCCATTATTTATATACATTTGTACAGAGGTCAAGAGATTGGCTACACAGGTTGCCACCTCTTTAACCTGGATGGTGAACATCACCG
>JBBMKD010000102.1:80029323-80059034 GCA_037834095.1 Argya squamiceps | reverse complement strand
ATGCTAAAAATACATATTGTTTTTGTGAAGCTGCATGAGAAACTCTAGTTCAAGAGTAAAAACAACTAAAAGCTTCTGCATCAGGGCAACAATCTTCAGCACAGAAAGATAAAGAATTAAAGTTTACCTTACATCCATTTTCTACTCATACCCTCAAGAAAAAGAATTAATTATGCAGTTGAAAAAATACTTTGATATAGAACTGCTGCCTTTTACTTACATGAAATGAAAAGAGGAAATTTTGAAATAAAAAGTAATAAAGGGAATTTTTAGTGCATTTCCCATTGTACAAGAAACCAATGATCAAACACAAAGAAACTGCTTGGCTACAGCACGTCCAACCCTGCCATTACAGCGAAGTGGAGAACTGGGGAAAACATTCCTATTCCCTGCCCATGAACCATGTGCTAAGTCCTCTTTAGCTTTCTCAGGGACTCACAGACTTTGTTTTACAGTGTACAGACTCAGGAGAATTAGCTATATCTGCCTTAATGCATGGGTTTGTATTCTACCTTCAGCACAGAATTGTATTTATCTCCCCAAAGCTGGAAAATAAGGCTAATACTGCAATAAGACTCATCCACATACAAGCTGGGGTCTTTTGTTTGTTTGTCTGTACTAGAAAAAAAATTGAAGCAGTATTTTACTTTCATAAAGTAAAACTTGGCGGGGCCCCATAGACTTTGATCTTCCCATTCCACCATATTCTCTCCTTTTCATATCAGCATATTAGTAAGTGCCCTGGATTGCTCATCAGAGTAATGGTCTCTCCAGATAGCTCAGAAGCTTGAGTTAACTCAAAAGAAAAAGAAGCATTTTACTGAATAAGCTAACAATGTCCTCCAAAATCTTTCTTCATGGGAAGCACTGGGCTATGTAAAAAGTCCACATCTAACATTATCAGGCTTCCTGTTCCCTTAATGCATAATTATATCTTCCTAATATTTGCATTCAAGACAATAATTAGAGTGGAATAATATTTCAGCTGTGAGACTATTTATCTGTGTACCAGATTCTTTTTTAAGTTCAACACAACACTGAGTAGTGATCAAAAATAATAATGCATATTGGTCACTAGAAAGTTATGCAACAGCTTCCTGAAGGTAAATCAGCAGACACTCAGAACCACCATCAATACCAATTAGCAGCAGCTGGGTCATGTTTTGTCCTGCTGTAAGTGTCACTCTAAAGGATGCTGAGCTTAATGGCTGCACACAGAACCTTGCAAATGTAGCACAGAACACAAAATGGTAACTTCTTCAACTTGAAGAGTGCAAGGTTTACATAGCCATGATCTGCTCAGTACAGAATTTAATCTTTACTTTGTGTTCCACTGCTAATTTTACAGCACCAGCAGTGCCATTCAGTGCTGTTAAATTTATGGCTGATAATTCAGCACAAACTAACACATCCATTTGTTATGTTAGCCAACAGAAGAACAGGCAAGTGGGTGCACTTAAAACTTTACAGAATAGGAAATTGAGTTCAGAGCACCCTGGTGTCATAAAACACCTTTATATTCTTTTCCAAGAGAAAAGGAAAAGTATGTCAAAAGCATTAACTGACCTTGTGAATGCAAGATCCCATACCAGGAATTACAGAAGCCTACATTTTTCCCCCCACACTTACTAAAATGTAACTATTGGCTGTAAACACAAATATCCATGACAAGTTGAAAACTGAAATTTTTAGACAAATAAGCAAAAAAAGCCCATTATACAAAGCTATATAAATGCCACTAATATTGGTACTGGCTGGATTGCTTATGCTTAATGATTAACTAAAGGTTTGAAATGTAATTTAGCTTTAATCGACACAAGCATTAGGTTGGAAAAATACTACTGAAATGAAGGTTGAGGTTTGTTTTTTGGGTAATTTTTTTGTTTGTTGTGTTAAAAGAAGCTTTGCTTATGTTGTTATATTTATTACAGAGAGCACTTTACCCATTTCAGGGCTCTTGGTGAATTTCAATAGCTGGAACAACAGAGGTTTCTAAGGAGTCAGAAAGGTAAAATAGTGTAAGTTATGATCCCATCCATCACACTTTCCCCACAGGGATAATATGAAAAGTTCAGTATCTCCCCATGGGGTCTAACTGTGATTTGGAAAATGTTCATGGGATTTTTTAGAAATTACATTTTCTTCAGTCTTCAACATCTTCAGATTCTCTTATACAACAACTTTACTTTTATGAAGTTACCTACAGTTGTGAACTGCAAGCCAATCAAATCTACTATTACTACTACAAGCTAAATTAATCAGCAAATGCCACAAAGCACATTCATCACAGCTACTGGTTTGCATTCTGATACCTGCATGATGGTTTGATATTTACTCTTCTGATCCATCAGCTGGCACACCGTGCTGCACAACACAAAGGCCACCTTCTGCATCTCAACTGTTGAGGCAAACATAATTCAGAATATGCCTTGTTTGGCTTGACCCTCAACACACTAAATTCAATCCAATATAGAGACATACAACAGAAAGATGGTTCAAAGAAGCATCTTATTGAAATAGGCAGAGCAATTATTCAGCACACAATCAGCTTGATAAATTTATGTGACCTATCAGAGCTGTCTCTTAAGAAATAGAAGAATTATGGGAACTCTGGAAAGTAGTGTAATGTTCAAACAATATTTTTTTTTAATAGAAAAATATGCTGGGATTCTATGCATTAATCTAATTGGAAAGCTATGCATGTTTCCTTTGTTTCATGCCAAAAATATATTATTGCATAAGAGTGATTAGTTATTACCAAAAGACATTGCTTTCCCAGAATACAATGTGATGATACAATAACTCAGTCTTCACTGCTCAAATCACAAACCTTTAAGTCTTTCCAAACAATTCAGTTTTTTAATTCTCTGAACACAAAAAATTGATGTATGTCTTCTTTACCTCTTCCCATGAATCCATATTCATGCAACTATTTAGAGAAAAGAAAGATGAAGCATTTTGAGGGAAATTTTAAAACAAACATGATGCCGGTCTGAAATCACATGTGATGAATCTCAGACCAAACATAATCTTTGGTGGAATTTAGACATTTTGGAGTTACAAAGACATTATCTTCACTTCACATTATCATTTATACCATCAATGTTAATGTGCTGTGTTCCTCAGAAGTTAGTTTATGGTGCCAGACAAAAGGCAACTCCTGGTTAGGCTTACAAGTGTGGGTGTCACAGACATGATTTTTGAAATGTAGAGGAAATTAGAAGCCAAATTTCTACTAGTGTCATTATCTTACTTGAAGCAAACAAAGATGATGAAGAAATGAGCTCTCCAAACATCTGATGGAAGCATTTAAAGGTGTCCACAGACACACAGGTGTAAGTGAAAGCAGAAGACTGAAAGTATTCAAGAGGGATTTTTAGATGAAAATGTAAATGTTTTGGGGAAACCAAGGAATTTTGGAAGACCAAGATTCAGAATCTAAGCAAAGAACACAGAAACAAATAGGAATAGAAATTACAGGAACACAGAAATATACTATAAAAACACAGGAGTAAAAAGGGTTGTAGGAAAGGCAAAGTACAAATCAAGAGACAAGTCTCTGCATTCTAGATGAATGCTGATTGCAAGCAAAATAAGAACAGGGGAAACAAGGAAGCTAAATCAGGAAAATGAGTTTACTTTCCAAGTGCAAATTTACCCTTTCTCAAGAACTGAGGAATACTGAGGTTTCCGCAGTCTCATTCCTGTCCCACAAACAGTGATCAGAAAAATGCAGCAAGAAAGCTGCTGGCTGGGCTGCAGCTGCCCTCAACATTGTGCAGCAAGGCAAATGAAGCCTCAGGCAGTAGCACTGCACTGACAGAAAACTAAATGGAAAGTGTTGTATTAATTACCATGAAATAGATACAGTACGGGAATCAATGATCAGTGATGCCAGCAAGATCCTGTCATTCTCTGATCCTAGGCAGTTAAATGTGGTTCAAAGAGCTGAGTGCATCTGCTCTGTATCATGCTAACCATCACTAGTAAATCTTTCTAGAGATCTTTAAAAGGAAAACTCAATTAGACCATTCTAGGTTTAAGAGGAAAATCTCACTTAACATCTCAAGAACGTTTCCCCTTCCCATGACAATCTTCAGCAGAAAAAACAAGAGCTGAGCTGGGCTAAAGCTTCTGCTAAAATCTGAACCATTTCTCTTAGCAGAAGACTACATACAACATGTATGTATGTATCTTCAAAAAACAAATATATATATATATATATATGCATTTGGCAATCTTTGCTGTTGGCTTACTCTAATTCCTTGCTGGACATCCCACACATTCTTACCACTGTCTTTAAGGCCTGGCAAATGGCCATGGCCTGGCCTGGTTGTAGCTGTCCCATTGTCTCAAGATGCACAGCAATGCCACAAGATACTTGGTTACTGACTGAAGAGCTGGAGGCTCCTTAATTAAAGGAAAACTCAGTAAAAGAGGAAAACAATGAAGAATCATATAAGAACAGAAGAACAGAAAGTTTGTAGTTAAATTCCTATTACCTGGAATTTAATAAAACAGCAGTGAAATGGTGTTAGAAAATCCATCTTAAGGAAAAAAAGTCAAAGTAATTAGACAAAAACCGTACATGCATGAACTATGTAAAGATGTCTGTCATTAAATTTTCCTGGTAACAGATCAGGATTTATCTTCTGTATATTTAAGGAAATAATCTTATATTGAGGCAATGGGTTTTGCTTTCCCAAATGACTTTTTTTCCAGATACCCATGTTTTAATTGAAGGTTTGCTTGGTAAGGCAATGCTTCCCCTTGACTATTCAAATTAATCCTGAACCTGGTTCCATTGGGCATGTAAAAGTTGTAAAATATGTTATATTTAAGACTGAGTATTGGTTTTCATAGTTTCAGTTGATGTCAGTGGGAGCTGGGGCACTCTCATCCCTTAAAAGTGGTTCATACATGTCTCTCAATAGAAGGTGAGGATTACTTCCAACCTCTCTAAGTACTTGACAAAACATAAAGCTCCTGGTGACATGTGAGATTAAGCCAAGTACAACATTTAACATACATCACAATCAAGACGGGAAGATGCTTGTCTAAATATAATTGCCAGACCATTTAGTCCTACACTTAAGCCCAGTGTCCCAAAGTTTTCCTGGTTTCAAATCTGTGTCACAGGCTGTGTGCTCCCCACATATCCCATGGTAACACCACAGTACCAAAGAGTGGGCAACAACAAACTTTGGAGGGGATTGTTAACCAAAGCAAGAGGCTTTCACAGAGGAGACTGACAGAACTTGCACCACAAACCAACGGTTGCCAAAGAAATGCCTGTAATTCATGTTGGGTATGTGCTATCCAGATTTTCTACAGCAGTCAGAAGGTACCGTGGAGACTTTACAGCTACTATAAAATTTCCTTTAATGCTTATGGCTCCTGAAGAGGATGCTTAACCTTCGATAACCTTTGTGTTCTCCCCTCTTTTTTGCAAGTACCACTACAGTTTACAATGTCCAAAGAAGTTCCAACTGTCCTAACAGAATTCCAAGTAAAATAAATTCATGAGCATAAGAAAAACATTGGACTTTTATAGAACTATTTCAAACATAAGTTTTAAAAAACTGAAATACAAAAACATATGCAAGTAGTTAAGTATTTGCTGTTCTGCTTTTTGGAATTATTTGCCCACAGCTGAAATTTAGGCTTTTAAGAAATAATGAATCTAAAAACTCCAGTATAATTTTATCCATGCTTACATGATTAAATTCAAGACATATGAAGAGTAATTATATATTTTTAATTAATTACTAATTACTATTCACTCAGACTACAAATTGCCAGACATAGCACTATCTCAGTAATCATCTGAATACTATTAATGATTTATTTGAAGTGCATTCACCTGCCTGCAGTAACATAAGATAATCTTCTATCTTCATCTTTAAAAATAAACTAAGCTAATAAAATAAAATAAACACAAACTCAATAGTCATACACCTTACTGGCAGTTTACTGAATTGAGAAGATGACCTCTATTCACTTTTCCAATAACCTCACTGAGTTATTTCTTTATTTACTTATATGCATTTTTTCACTCTAAAGACTAAAACTGCTTCAAATGTTCTGATGATTGCTTGAAAGTATAGAGCAGTAACACAGACACAATTGTCTTCTGACAGACATCCGTTTTGTTGGAAACAGATGATATCTCTCACTGGCTAAGCTCGTATGTCCAAAATACAACTAAAAACTTTAATTTCTGGTGATATCAAAGATTATCCTCAAGCATACTATGAAAACAACAGCTGCTGTTATAAAATTTGCATTATTTAGAAGATATTGTGATAAGCTTCCATCATTCCAGGGAAAAAGCCTTAAAGTTCTTATTTTTGTCCTCATTATAATGCCATCCTTATTTTTTATGGTTATTGCCCATTCACTTCATAGAACTGAACATACTTTTCAAAAAAGTACAAAAAGCAACTCGACAAAAATTTAAAGGAATCTCATGTGGAAGCTGATATTTAAACTTTACCTGTTTTTAAGTTGCATCCACTGATTTTTCTGCAGAGAGAAAATCAACAACTCTCTCCAACTGTTGTGCTTACAGGACAACTTAACATTAGACAGAAAAATCACTTTGCTGAAATTGCTCTTCAGACATAACAATCCTTTGTTTCCCTGCACCAACATCAAAACAGAGACCTTTTCTTATGTATCATATTTGAATGCAGTAAATTGCTTGATGTCAATGTGGTTTCACAGTTTCATGGAAAATAAACTACAAAAAATGCAACTGAGCAGACAACAGTTGAAATCAACTTTTTGCAAGTATATGTATACATAACCTCAGATCATTGCTGTTAAGGCAAAGGTTTCCTCCACATTTCATTTTGAAAAAAGCTATTTACGAGAAGACTAAAACATGAGGGGTCGACTGCATGAATACTTCTATTTTAGAAATACATTTACACTCACTGGCTTTCCATTTAAATAAAAACAATCCAAAAAGTGTAACTGCTTGAAAACCTTGCAACCGCAGACTTTTATCAATAATTACAGAAAAAATATGACTCTGTAAACAAATCCTCATTGCTTTTTCATGATGTGCAAATGCTCAATGAGAAACCCATTGTCAGGATGAGCAAATTAAGTGAAAATAGTTATGCTACAAATGGCTTTACATAGCACGACCTCATAAGAAAAAGCAAGCACTACAGTACACAGAAAGTGAGATGCAAGATTTATTTTCAAATTATAACCTTCTTGGTATTATTCTGGTTTTGTTTTCTTATCATTTACATTGATGTGACTAGTGCATTTACTGCACTCCGAAATTCTGTTTGCTTCAGAGAGTCACTTCATTGCTACAATAACTGCAATTTGAAATCTTAGCATACTTCTCACTCTTTCAATGTTTACCTCAAACTGTCTTCTCTTTAGCATCAGGGTTTATTAACTTTCAAATATCATCCATCTTCATAAAGCAACATCATGGTTTTGAGTGTTGAAAGATTCAAGTAAATTACATGAAATATGAAATACTTCTTAGTATGAATGTAAGATGCAAACTTGTGCAGATAACAAACAGGTACCCTAGTTCCATCTACTGATCAAACTTACTCAAAAAAAATCATCACTCTCTTGCCTTAAAAAAGACCAGCTAGATATTTGACAATAGTGCAAATAATTTTAAAGATGAACTAACACAGACTTTTCAGTTAATTACCACAAATTACAATGTTTTCAGCTGTAACACTGTAGTAGTTTTGACAGGTTTTAGTCTTTGTCATCTCAAAAGACATTAAAAAATAAAATATTTCAAAAGGGAAAGAAAAAATTCCACATATTTAAAATATAGTGGAGTACAACAAATATATGAACGTGATATTGCAAGTTTTCACTGCGCTACAATAGAACGCATTAGCGATTTATATGTTGCAAGAGACTGTAAAATAAAACACATCATAAAGGACTGCATATTAAGAAGTTTTTCATAATGTTCCACATTTAAGTTTTTATATCAATTATTTTATTCATACCATAAGATCAGGAGATCAAGATAACGTTTCCAGTTTAAACATACCACTTAATTGGTAGTCAGAGCTATACGGATTTAGGGCATGATCCAAAGTGACACTTTACTGGACAGTAACACATTTATCTGTCTCCTGTTTGTCACTTAAATCAAAAAAGAAAGATTTACTATGACAGAAAACAAAGCCCTAGTGTTGCCTAAAGTGATAACAGGCAGAAAATGAACAGGCTTGGTTAGAGCATGGTGCTAATAATGCCATGGTTGTGGGTTTGATCCTTGCATGGACCATTCAGTTGGGAGCTAGACTTGATGATCCTTGTGGGTCCCTTCCAGCTCAGGATGTTCTATGGTTCTGTGAATCTCCTTGAACAGCCTGAACAAGCAGCATGTGCAGCTCTGTAGATATCCTTGGGAAGAGGTTTGTCCTCATCACCAATGGCATCATTAAAACCTGAGACCTGGACAAAGCAAGGACAACCATGCACAGTGTTGACAGCGACCTTTGCCTGCATTCCTCATCCACCATGGGAGTGAAGTTTTGAGGAATAAGTGTAGAGCAGGTAGCTCTGTGTTCTGGGCCCCTCCTCGGATTAAGCTATTTTGAAGGATCTGGACTCTGCTGAGGGAAACCTGGGGTTGAGCAGATAAGAAAACCTGGTCTGACTGTGTGGGTGTGGGGTGTGTAGTAGAAAAGGGACCTCAGCCGCAGTCAGATGATGTGAGAGTGACTGACAGTGTGATTCCTGGATGATCAGACAGGGATGATCAGACAGGATCAGACAGTTTCCTTAACATGGTGGAGGACAGTGAGCAGACAGCAGTTCCTCAGCTGGGAAAAGCTGGAGCAAAGCCTCTCTAGGATGGAGAAGTTTCCATATCCCTTCTATACCACAATAATGCATGGACAGTCCTGAGCTGCTGAAAATATGGGGAACATAGGGGATACGAGGGGGGAAAGAAGATTCCTCCTCTGGTGGCAGAGAAATTGCTTCATCCTTGGTAGGATCTTTCTGCCAAAGCTGTCCTTCAGTACCGGTTACTGAGATGTGGGATTCCCAATTTGTTACAGTTACATTGAATCCTGACAGAGTAATTTCAGGACTTCATTACAGCTCAGTAGGATTCAGCATAGCTGCCTGTGATCATCGAGATCCCTACACAAAGCAGTCGTCTTCCACCTTAGTATTGAGATCAGCTTCAATTTCAGTAGGCCAAAGGACAAGGAGCTGTTCAATCAGCTAAAAGCCAGCAAATATGAAAGAGTAGCAGGTCCAGACCAATGACACTTGAGGGGGATTTATCACTAAGAAAGGCTAATTAATACTTTGATTCCCTCCACCTAGATTTATTTCAGGAGATAGAAAGCTAATTCCCCTTTGTAAGTCACAAGAACACTGCCAACTATAAGCATCTTGCCAATAGCAAGAAAAAGGCTCTGAACCCACTGGGACACTGCTAAATCGATTCTGCTGCATGGCCTTCAGAGAAGGCTGAGCCTTCTCATCATATCTTGTAGTATTTGTAACCACATCTCGTGTTTGGATTTGGCCTGCTGACACACACCCAGCTTGTTTCAGAAAATAGCAGGAGACAGCAGTTAAAGGAATTGATCCTTCCAGAAGAGGCAGATGCCCATGTGAAAACCCCTGTGTGAGCAAATGGGTTCTCCTCAGTTGTTGGATATGCACTGGACTGAGATTTTCAGCTGCTCTACCATTTTTTAATGCAAACTGTAGGACTTTTTTTTTTTTTCAAATAGCTTTTATCAGCATAATCACTTACCATTAAAGCAGTCTTCAGAAAAGATACTCCCTAAAGCATATAGATACAATAGATGCTGTAACAACTCTGTAACAAGGAAAACACTTCAAATAAAGAATACACATTTCTCCTCTATCACCTTTCAATAAACATTTTGAAAGCAGCTACCATAGAAGGTTCTTGCTCTTCAAGGAAGATTTAGTGTTTCTCAATTCAGTTGGCCTTTTGCATTGCCCACTCCACTCTTGGCCCTGGCTGAAAAGGAATATTGATTTTTATTCGATCTTAGGGCTCTAGCTGTACCAATGTGGCATGACAGAAGTACAGGCTGAACACTCGAGTGTTACTATGGCTGGATAACACCACCTAATTGCCACTAACTACTGTTCTCCCCAGCAACTTATCCTATTTAATGGAATTCTAGTGGTATTAATTACATTTATTAACATACTGAACAAAGTACTACTCTGCATAAGGTGATGCAGAGGAAAGTCTTTCAGTCTCAGGGCTGGGGAAGAGCTGTCACTAATCTTTCAATAAGGAGGAAAAAAACCCCACAACCAAATAATTCATGTTACTGTGTAGAAAACAATCTCAAGAAGCCATTTTTATAAGCCCATTCTGAATTGCTTTTTTGTTTGGCATGACTAATGTGATTTTGTGATTGTTTTTGTGATTCAGTGATCAGATGCAGAAACCAGGAATGCTGTTTACTGCATCGTTTCTGCACTAACAAACTTTGACTATGTTGACTTAACTAATAGACAAGATATTTCATTGCCATGGTAGACGTAGTGTATTTGTTCATGCATTGCTCACTACACATTTTCCTGGGAATAGTAAAGAAGGTATTCTGTCTTGAGTTTGTTCATATTTAGAAATTGTGTTAAATGGCTGTCTCTTATTTTAGAAAAATCAGACAAAGTAAATAATTTAGCCAGATTTCAGCCTGTCAGCAGCCTGTTTTTCAAAGTGCTGGTTTTGTGATGGTTAAGCTGATTGCTTCTGAACCAGAAGATCAAGACAGTAACTGTACTTAAAACTGATGCTTATGTCAGGTAAAAAGCAGTTTGGGATTGTCACGACAGAAAGTTACAGCAGCAAGAGCTGTTGATGAGTGACAGGAACCGAAACTTTTTCATTCTATTTCACAAGTTATATTGACAAAGTGTAAAGTTATTAAAGACCTAAGAAAAATAGTTCTTCTCTAAGATCATCTCATTTGTACCTATGAACAAATACAGAAATAAAAATGAGTAGTAAGAATATGTAGGCTTATTAACATAGCACATAACAGATCTAATATCTTCAAAAAAATCAAGTTTCATTTATATATAGTGAAGTGTCCTCAGGGAATTAAGATGCAGCTCATGCACAAAGGTTAAAAAAAAATATAAGTCAAGTAAGTCAGTAATATACAAAAGTCACAACACCTATACTGGATTAGAGAGAATTTATGTTTAATACTCCCATTAACAACAGATTTAAGTCTGGAACTTTTCTGTCACAAAAGATGGAAATCATCAAAACAGAGAATCAGATCAGGTTTTGCCCAAAAATAGACCAGGATGTAGTACAAAACACAAAGTCGTACTGTTTAATACAAATAATAAGTTTAGCTGTGAAGTAGCATGTCTAAGCAATGACAGAAGGATCCAAATGCAGTTAAAAGCAGTAGCTATGAGACATCAAACCTAGCAAGAGTTAATAAAAACCAAAGAAGCAAAGCCACGATCATGAATCTGACAGAGACAACCACTGTAGGTGCTATGTCTTACAGCTGTAAGCAGTAAGTAGGCACGATGTGGCATAAGTGAGCATCTGCCCTTTCCATCTCCAGCTCCATCCATTGTGGAAAGTGCACAGGTACTGCCACCCTCAGGAGCAGCAATTTATAAAACACGTTCTTCCAGCTGCACACATGGGCATGCAGTTCCCGGCTTCATTTTAATCACAGCGTTGCCACCAAGTACTTTTGTGGTCTTGAGCAAATTAGCTCTTTGCTACAATTTTTGCAGTTGTAAAGGGTGAAGATAATATGAGCCAATCCTAAAAAAAGTGTTTCCAGATTTATTATTCAGTAGCAGTTTGAAAATGAATACTGCTGTATAAACATTGCATTTTACTTTAGGGCTGAATGCAAACAAATAACTAGCATTCCAACTGCTATCTTCTACATCTACTTTTATTTCTTTTAAATACATGCAAATAAATTCTCTAAAGTTAATAGGCTTAACACATACTTACTGAAGGGAAATCTAGAAATTTCTTTCTCCAGCCTACAAATCTCCATTCAGTGGCATTTAGCTTAGTCTATTCCCAAAGTATTAGTATCAGAAGGTTATTCTTATATTTTCATTATATCAATACATTATGATATTTTTACTGGCATATAAAAGAAATTATGCTACAGTGAGGACCAAAACTTGGTTTTCAACACCCCAAAAGGCAAATAGACAAAGTTCTGCTACTCCAAGACTCCATACCAGACCCAGTATCAACCCCTTGGACTAACCTAAAGCCATAGGTAATTATACAAAGTCTTGGTGGAAAATCAAGATGTTCCTAACTGTGGTCCTGACAAAAAGCATATATATATCAGCAACAGGAATCAAAGAGAAAGCCTTCCCATCTCCACTGGTACAGGATTTTTGTGCTGCTGAGAGATTTTTACAAAGAGAAAGGGAAGTCCCTCAGTTCAAGAGCCTTGCTCTTAAGTTTGTGCTGAAGAGGAAGGATTCCAGGGTCTTTCCCTCCAGTGAAAGAAAGTTTATAAATAGACTATGCCAGAAACTAACAGCAGTGTAAAATTAAAGAACAATATTCTACCACTATTAGTTGGAGATTAAAGTAAGTGAATTTGTCCTTTGCTTAGCAGAATTCCTGAACTGGGGGAGAGAGAAAATTCAGCAGCACTAAAGCAGTCTTTAAAAAATCCCGTGAAAAACATTGGTGCTTTTTTCCATCATGCTAAGACAGCAAACCTCAGGAAATCTTTAGCACCCTGAGCTCATTTTAGTGCCTTCAAAGACTTTGAGGATTTCTTAGGCAGACCCTTGACTGAGACAGCTGAAGCTAGAACTGAGCCTACTTACATCAAAACATAAATTGAGCAGGTCTCACTAGGCCCATGGCCTAGATAAAACTGGAAAGAAATGTGGTCATTTGTACCAGCAGGTGAACAGCAAATAAACACATTCTGATGGATGAGGTTGGGGTCAGGGGCTGTTTATTTGGGGGCAGGGGAGGAGTCATCAGGGAGGACCTAAAAACAATAACTACAAAGCAAAGTTCAATATTTTTATTGGATTATCTGCTTGGAGCTTGAGCTCCAGTCTCCTGGCTTCAGTTCTGCTTGGAGCACCCCAAAAAGAAAGCAGCAGCATTCACAACACTGGTACTTACAAGCTCAGACAGTGAATGACCTGCATATCCAACACCAGCACAGAAACACTGTCTCACCATAGTAATAAAGGTGCTCAAGGACAATAAAACGTCTCTTGGGTATTTTGCACAGAAATGGAAATACACATTTCAAGTATTGTTGTATTGCCAACATAGATTCTTCAGGCATATGACAGAATAGAAAGATGAATGATAAGCAACATCTGGTTTTATGCCTGTGGAAATGAAAATTTTACCATTCAGACTAAAACAATACTAGAAAATGGATCACTATTGATCACATATTCTGAAAGAGATTAAAGGCATGCACCAACATCTCATTTATCCTTACATATGCAAGTATGACCCAAGTGGAAAAATGTTCCCACTCCAATCATCTGACATTCAGTCTCTCAAAGTACAGACAAGCATGAGGAAAACAGCTATAGATAAAACTTCATGACAGACCCAGCATGCAGGTTTCCTGTGCATGGAAAGTGCTTAGACTACTTAATTTTCCTGCAGTAGACAAATAATCCTGAGAAGAGTGTTATTTGATCAGTGTTTTTATTAGAATAAGCAAACAACCTAATTCAGAGTGTGTGTCCAGGAGACTCACAAGAAGCAGTAACTTTTTCTAAGTAACATAAACCATTTGTTAAGTCATTCCAAATCTGACCTACGTTATATTTCATGCGCTCTGGAAAATAAGAGACAGCTGCTGAAGCTGACATTTTTTCATATTAAAAGCTGTTTCCTTATATTTCATTTCTAAGGATGATAAAAGTAGTTTGCATTTTAATTTGGCAAAGTTTTCACTCTGAAGGGCTGTTGTTTTTTGGTTTTTTCATTTGTGGGGTGGAGGAAAGGGTAAGAAATTATGAATTGTTTATCTATTTATTTACAGAATAAACACTTCAAGATGCACACTAGCTATATTAGCTCAGCCAATAATACTCTCCTACCAACATACTCTTTATCAGAACAACAGTACTTAGCAACTTAGATGAAGGCACAAGGTAGCCTCTGAAGACAGCTTTAAAAAAATAAATTTCTTTTAAAGCACTCCACACAGTCCTGTTTTACTACTAGCCTTTCATTCCCTGGCTTGGCTTGACACATCAGACTGCCCACTGAAAATAAAAGTACCTCAGTGGCAGAAGACTCTATCATCACCGTCTCTAAGTAACGCTAGTGTTTTCCCATGATGACCACTATTTGTCCCATTCCTGCTCAAACTCTTTTTAGAATTGCTTCAGTGTGAGACCTGTGCTTGCAAATAAACTTAATTGGTATTGATCACACCCACAAAGCTTATTTATGTATTGATAAAATGGTATTCAGAGTATAAGTCTGGTTTCTGTGTACTGAAAAGAAGGAAGCAAGCAATAAAATATACATGAACACAGATGATGAGGGTTCCTGTGCACAATTTAGAGAATGGCACAATTAGACATATAAATTACTTCGATTTGTGTACAGTCTGAAAAAATTGAAAAAAAGAATAGGAAGGAAAGAAAAACAAGTGTACTTTCAAGAAGAGCTGCACAAAATTCAGGGAAAAAAAAAAAGCATCAAACCTTAAGAGCTGGAGGGACAGAGAAGGTTCAGATTTTGCCTGTCTCACTCACCACTCCCATTTTTGTCTCACACTGATCCTCCTCTGGATAACTCCTTTTGTGTCTTCTCACACCTACATTTTCAAAAAACATTGAGAATCAAGAGAGCATATGCAGGAGAGACATGCATTTCTGCCTCTCTGAACCAAAGCTCTGATATGGACAGCTGCTGACATTACAGCATTAAGGAGTTCCACAGGCTCTGTTGGCTTTTTAGACAGGCTTCAGTGGCAGTTGATCAGGTGTTTTGAAGATGTAATTTTAAACCAAAAACTATAATTGCCTGAAAAGCCAAAACTTTTAGAATGCAATGGGAATGTCCAAAACCATGAGGTTGCTCTCATATACCAGAACAAGAAATTCCATGCCCATCAGAAGAGACGGAGAGGCTTGTACACTGCAGAGGTTCAAAGCTCAACAATCCAGGCAAGCAACAACAGAAAGAAGGAAAAAAACCTTCCTCACTTTGATAAGCTCATTTCCACTTAGCTAGTATCTTACATAAATGCATATTTTTAGTTCAGGGATTCTCAAATGATCATTTCAGACACATTAAAATTTTCCAGTGGAAGAACACAACCACGGGTAGCAGATAGAAACCTGCTGATGGTAGATCGACTTCTTAAATTAATTTTTGTGGAGTCCTCAGAAGGTCGCCACAAACCTCAGGTTGAAAGCCAGTAATTTACTGCTTCTGACCTTGCAAAGACCTCTTTGTGCCACAAGTTTTATATGAACTTCAAGAACCCCCTTTACTTTTAAAAACCACAACATACACAGTAAGCTGAAAAATATTCCTGTGCATTTACTGGTAAGCAGGTTTCACATTATTTTTACCAATGCCAGCAGTTCATATGAGTATATCATAGTGATTGTTCCAGCTCTACACACCAACTTGCAGAAAAAACATTCATCTGACATTTTAACCAAAGCCTCTAATAGAAATACCAACATTACACTAAGAAAAAGAAATCAGCAAAAGTCACACCTGAACAAATAATCCAAATCCAAAGAACTACCAAAGGGATGAAAGGCCTGTATTCATTTCCCACGTGATGAAATATAATAAAAATGTGAAATTAGGTACTTAAAACTACTAAATAGCCAGAATTATTGTAGACCAAGGCTATTTTTCAGTCTAAATACCATTGGTGTGGATGTGTTTTTCTTTCATATACTGGAAACAAAAGTCATGCTATGTCAGCATAGACTGCTAAATAAATCAAGGTTAGTTCAATACATGTTAAAACGTTAAGAGAGAAAAAGAACATTCCTTAACATATTTAGTCGTCCTGCAAAGTGGCTAGGAAAAAAAAAAAAAGAAAAGGAAACTAATTTACAGGAAAAAAATGTAAAGGAAATTTGAAGACTGATTCATTTATGAAGTCAGTCAAAAAGACAATATGAAAAATCAAAGCAAACACTTAAGTACAAGGGAGAATTCAGGAAAAGAAAAGGGGGAAAATGGTAGTTATCCATGTATGTCTCCCTCAGTAAAGCATACAAGGATTAACAGAAATATAAACATGCAAAGAAAAAAGCTGCAGAATGAATATTTTCGGTAATCTTGCTCGAGTGATTTTTAAGTTAAACAGAGATGCTACACTGTCCTATCAAGAAATCTTCTAGAAGAAATGTATATTGTTTCTGAAAATCAAGTTGGGGCTACATTTTAAAACTACAGAACTGCAATCTTGGCAAATGTAAAAGAAAAATAATTCACTCACATCAGAATTTATTGGCGTTAAATCTGATGTTAGGCTGCCCTCTTCAACCACAGAATCACTGAATATCCAAAGCTGGAAGAGACCCACAAGGATCACTGAAGTCCAAATCCTGGCCCTGCACAGGACAATCCAAAATTCAACTATGAATTTGAAGGACTCACGTCCTTTCTTTAATAAATGCTTCAGTGAAAAGTGAAACTGTAGAAGTATGAGGCAATCTATCAATAATTAGTGTTCATCTGAGAGCAATGGCATCAGACACAAACCCATTTCTGAGTGAGTGCTCATCACAGCCCAGTCGTTGCATGGATTCTCTGATGCAGTGAGAAGTATACACAGATGATGCAAGTCTGCCAAACTGCTTTGGAAATAGATCAAAATCTATTGCCCTCCTTGGGCTGTAAGATCCCCTTTCTCCTTCCCTCTCTTAACTCCAAATATAAATGGTAACCAAAATGCTGCCTTTGCTCACTTCTCCTACAGATCTTAAAATGGTATTACTGTAGTCAAACTTCTTGATGAATACACACATGAGAAAAGCAAAGCTCAAGTCATTTTTAAATTATGCAGAATTCAGGAGATCTCTGCTGCTTTCTGAGCTGTGTCCTTCATGAAAGGTGAAAACTTCCCCAAAGCCTGGGTTTGGAACTTTTTCCACAGACCATATTCAATCAACTGGCCTGTGTGGTGCTTAATTTGAACCTGGATTCCATATCTTCTTGCCTGGCTACAACTCAGGAGTCAGAAACAGCAGCTCAGAGACAGAGGACTTCCTTGGACCAGTACTGCATTAAGTAGCAGCATATAATCAGACCAGAGGATAAACCAAGAACTTCAATATGCCTAGTAACACAGAAATGCCTAAAACACACAAAGTATGTGTACATTTCCCAACCAAATCTGGTCAAGTTTGGTTGACACTGCTGTGTGGCTGTAGTGACTGTGCAGATGTGGCCATGCCCTCCTCCCTTTCTCTACAAAGCCAATTTCTGCAAAATGGAAAACTACAAAATTAGAATTGCAACACTAAGATGCTGCATTTGTTCAATTCATCTTGCATCACAAAATCTGTATGGACATAATGTGTCTCATTACAAAAAAAAAAAAAAAAAAAAGAAGGGGGGAAGAACAAAGAAAACATTTGTAAGTATAACCCTGAGCTTTACTATTTGCAAACAAATTAAATCCTACAATATTTAAGGAAAGCATTAGTCATTCAGTAATGTAACACCTTTTTTTGCTAAAATCTGGCAGGGCAAGGAAAAAATAACGCAACTCCCAAAAGGCAAGTGATTCTACTAGACAATGCAAACAAAGATAAACTATAGGTTTTTCTGTGTATCTAAATTACTTTGGTATTGAACAGCATTTGTAGCTTGAATGTTTCCCCCTGCTGCCTTCAGACCTACACTATAATTTGATTATAGTAATACTCTTTTCTGGCTTTCAGAAGAAATATTTTTTTTTATTCTGAAGTATCATATCAACAAAATCATAATGCATTACCTTAGCAATTGGAAGTGTATCAACATAATAATCCATACAGTGATAACTAAAGTCATAGTTGAGTATTTAATCTTGAAAACTATCAAATAAACATAGCAAATGACAGAAAAGCATAATATGTCAACAAAATTATTTCCCAGTCCTCCTGTGTAAATTAGAACACTTCACTTTCCATTTCACACTTAAGCCACGGAAACAGGAAATACAGCACATTTCCTTATATGATAAGGAATCCCAAACCTTCAGACTATTGCCTAATTCAGTGCAGGCCCCCAAAAGAAAATAGCCAGAGCAAGAAAACAGCCCTCTGCTTTACTTTAAAATAATCATAAATCTCTCCTTGCCTGGAGGATAGCACTTAGTGCTCCTAAAGCTCAGGTCATCACATCATTAATTCTATTGTGCCCTCCTCAAAAAGTATTCCTGGAGCAATAGGTGGTAACTAGGAAGTGCACATCCCAAAACCTTTACCACAGGCAAAAATGAGATATGCAGTTTTACCTTTTAACAGGTAAAGGTTAATGCAACAGAAAAATATATAGTCAAATACAGGAGAAAAGTAAATAACTTCTTCATTCCCTACAAACTAAATTTAGTGAAAGCAGATTGTAGAAACCTGGGTCAAAGCACTGCACTGCAGATGAGTCACACAATCCAATGGATCAAAATACTTTGCCTCCTCTTTTCCTTTATGATCATTCAGGGAAGAACTTTGCTTAATTAGCTAATTTCCCCTTTGTTAGTCTCTTTTCGTTAGAAATAATTTCAGATTTACTTTGTCTGCGGTTCCAGTTTTATGGCCTTGGGATATTAAATTCAGGCATTTTAGATAAGCCACTCTATCCCTGTCCTGTCACTTTATCTCTGTGTAATGATTGTAACATTTAAGTCATTATAGAAAGAATTTAGTGCAGTTTTACAAGATGCTTTATGCATTCTTGCAGCAAAAGGCTTACCAGACACTGGTGCTCTTCAGTACACACAGCCTCCACGTTCACAGTTGTGCCTTGCCTTGCAAGGCTGAAATCACCTCTCATTTGCACACTACAGACATATTTGCCCCTTTCATCTCCTGCTTTGTGTACATTTTCAGGGCAAAACCATGCTCCATTTCAAATCCTCGGTGTAGGTTTATATTTTAACTTCTGCCTGTCCCCTCACATCAAAACCAAAAAGCATGGGTATAGGCATCATTGTAGACTACAAATCCCAAATTGCACCCAACTTCTCAAGTCAGATTCTACAGACCAGCCAAATTTGCTTTCCCACCACTTCATAAAATGTCAGACTTTGTTTTTACCTCAAATTGAAGGGTCTCAGCACTTCTCTCGGACTGAGCTAATTTTAGTTGGGTAATGACTGCCTTGAAGTCAGGCGCCAATTGCCCAGCTTGTTTTAGCTTCATGCTATGAGTAACATACATGCAAAGATCCGACAACTTACATTAGTTACTGCTTAACAAACAGGCTGGACGTCAACTGGGGCCAGGGGAGGGTGACAATGAACTTTGACTAACTGCTAATGGCTGAAAACAATAAAACTTTACCTGAGAACCAGAAAAAAAAAAAGGAGTAAGCAGACCATTATACAACAGAAAGGTATTGTAACTATAGCGGGAAAGAAAAACATCAATGTAGTGACAGTACCCCACTGCAAAGCAGTATCAGCAAAAGGACAGGGAAAACTTGCTTCACTTACAAGGAAAAGCCACACAGCCATACCATGAGTTTCTGAGAGCTCATCAGATGGTATGGAAAAATAAAAGGGAAAACAAGTCTGGTTGAAAACCTTCCTTCTCATCTCACTATAAATTAAATGAAGTTTAATCAGATTTAGCCAAACTAGCCAGAACAACTAGCTCTGGAATCAGAGACAGCCTTCAAGTATTCAAGTGTGCAATTCTCATGTGTATCTTTATCCAAAGATTGAGCACACAGAAATGGTGGCACTTCACTGAGAAGCAAATGACTGTTGAAACTCTTCCTCAATCAGAAAGATTAGAAAAAAATATGATCATCTGCAACAGCCTACACCAATAACAGCTCAGTAAGAGCACCCTTCTGCAGTCTTGCGCTCACTTAACAAGTTGTCCTGGTTGCAGAGAGAGGCCAGAGCTTAGTGCTGTGACCTCAGTGCTGTTATTCTACACCACCCATGCAATCACTGAAGGGCATGGTTTCCAAAGGAAAACCCTGGTGCTCCACTGGGAGTTGGACATTTTGCCTCCCCAGCCACCATGCTGCCTTTGTCTGAGGAAGTCACATTGACACGATCTATGGGAACCATCCACCATTATTCTTGTTCCCAGTGGTGAACACCCATTTTTGTCAGTAATATACCTTCTTTTTGTATCCTTTTGCTATTAATGTTGCTGTTGTTATTGTGCCATGTCTTATTCTTGCTTTGTGCTTTCAGTAAACTGCTGCCTCAACCCATGATTTCTGCTTTTGCCCCTCCCTTACTGAAAGAGGCAAAGGAGAAGGGGAGTGGCTTACTTGGAGTTTGTTTTCAAGCTGATGCTAAAATTGGGCACAAGTTAAATAAAAATACATTAATATAATGAGAGGTAGCACTTGTGTTAATGAACAAACAACTTGTTATATTTGCCCATGTCTTGGGTTGCAATGCAAGATGTAACCAAAAGTATGTATTCTGTTACCATCTGTTGAAAACAGCTGTTTTTCTCTTCTATGACCCACTCCTTGTGCCTCCAGGGGGGAGGGGGCAGGTGCCTTCTGTTAATGGGCCAGCTGTGAGGCAGTGTTCTTTATCTCTTCCACAACCCATCCTCCCTCCAGGGGGATATCTTCTGTTAATGGGCCATTGAGGCTCACTGCATGATAACATTCCATCATCCCATTGTGAGATGCTCCACCCAGAAGGAGGAGCCAAGCATTCCTACCTGGATAAAATCTGAGATTTAGAACAGCAGGACAGCCTGTTTTCCACTGGATTCCAGAGGAAGACCAGACCCATCTCACCATCACTGGACCTTCAGAGGAAAACTCACCCTTCTACAGGATCATCTCTACTCCAATAGAAGCACATATGTCACTCCAGGAGGACTTAACTGGACTGCTACCAACACCCTGACCAACAGGGTGTCAAGATGTATTCTGACTCTGTCAGTGCTTTCTTGTTTGTTTGCTTTTTTTGTACTAACACATTTTTTTTAATATTCCTAGTAAAGAACTGTTATTCCTATTCCCATTTCTTTGCTGAAAACCCCTTAATTTCAAAATTATAATTTGGAGGGAGGGGGCTTACATTTTCCATTCCAAGGGGAGCTCCAGCACCTGTCTTTCCAAACCAAGACAGCCCATTTTGTCATATTCAACTTTTAAAAGTACACATTCAAGGCTGTGGTGTGAAAGATCAGTGTCATCATCACACTCCATCTGGATCAGTTTTGTGTATGCAGCATTTGTGTATGTACTTGGCATTCAGACATTGTGGAAATACAGCTTATTTGAGGAGCGATTTGCACACCATTCCAACACCAATACCAAATGCTCTGTAGGGTCAGAAAGAACATATATATTAAGTTCACAAATCTGAGCTTTTGAACTTATACATATATTCCCCTTACTGTAGTCAAGGGTGTTCTAACCCCCTTTCCATACTGAAGTTTTCCACTTCTATAAAAACCTTTCCATAATTTTAACTAACTACATATTCTGCTTTCAGCTGGGAGCTAATTTTCCTCCTATTAGCTGGTACAGCACTGTGGTTTGGATTTAGAAAAGACTAATGCTGATAACACACTGATGGTTTTAGTTAACACTGAGCAGTGCTTACTCCAAGCCAAGGACTTCTCTGTTTCTCATGCTCTGCCAACAAGAAGCCAGGAGGAAGCATGGCCAGGCCAGCAGAGCTGAACTGGCCAAAGGGATATTCCACACCACAGAACATCATGTCCAGTATATAAACTGGGGAGAACTGGCAAGGAGGGACCAGTCGCTGCTCTGGGATGGCGTGGGCATCCATCAGTGGGTGGTGAGCAAGGGTATAGTGCATCACTTGTCTTTCTTGTGTTTTACTCCTCTCTCATTGTTCTTCTTATTAGTAAATTTATTTCAATTATTAAATTATTCCTATCTCAATCCATGGTCATGGGTACCACCCTCTTTTCAGTTTTCTTTCCCATCCTACTGGGGGAGTCTGAGGACTGGGGTGAGTGAACATCTTTGTGGTACTTCACTGCTAGATGGGAATACAGGACACTGTATTAAGCCATTTAACTACACCTTTCAGTAACCTTTGTGTGCTTTCAGACAACCACTGTGCTTCAGTTCTTATGGTGAATACACATCTTCGTATGCCAGGGCTCTCTCCACGTTAATCTTAATTTCAACAGCTCCAGTCAAAGCTAAAAATTTCTGTAAGAAACCAAATTAGGTGTCTAAGATTTTGTCTCTGGGGTAATTTCCAAGCTTTTTGTTTCACATCCTCTAGAATGTTTCAAATCATAGGCCCACACAGTGTCTATTCCCTCTCCAGTAGTATGATCTGGAATCCAGCAAGGGAAAGGAAAGCGACAGGCAATGATTCTGGCATTACATTCAAGTTCTTCTTCCAGCTTCTTCTCCAGCTGTGGCATCTGTTGAGTTACAAGAACAATCTCTCAGAAACAGTAAAAAACAGGAGCATTCTCTTTAGAATCTAATTCAGTTGTTCAGAGAAATCCAAGATTTGAGTAATTGCTTTTGAAGTCTTAGGAAAGCATTCATGATATATATTATGGCTTTGATGCCTTGACAAAGAACATCTGAAACCAGAATATGGTTATCATGCCCCAGTTCATGAGATCAATGATGAAAGTCAGGGCAACAATCACTACTTTTCTAGAACAGAGCAACACCCTGACCAGTCAGATGCTCTTTTTCTAATAAGTGCCTTGCAAATTCTGCCATGGATTAACTAAGAAATAAATTAACACATGTAGACTTAAAATAAATTTCCTTTCTATCACAGATAATGATTATGTTCTAGGGAAAAAAAAAAAGAAACCTGACAGATTTAGCCACTTTTGTCCTTGGGAAAATTTTAATGGTATGTTTAAGCAGATCAGCAGTGCACACCCATTTGGAGTTCCTTTTATTCTTACATACTATATCTATCTGAATGAGTAATTTTAACAGCAAATTCTACAGGCCATTTCTGTTACACGTTAAACACTGTTCACTTTGGTTATCATGATGTAATGTTTAATATTAAAAAAATTAAAAGGGCAGTAGTTATTTAAAAATATAGCTGAATTTAAGTCACAAAGACAAAAATACATAAAATTTCACAAAAAGGTTAAAAGAAAAAGAAAAACCAAAACAACATTATTAAAAAGACTGACTAAAGAAAAGATATTTCCAAAGGCTGCAAAGAGCTTCCACTATCACATACATGCAGGGTGTGCCTTTGATGTAATATCCTATTATAGCTACATTTAAGCTGACAATGGAATATTTTAGGAAAATTACAGTCATATATCTAATACATCAAAGAGTTACCTCCAAATATTTTTAGGAATCTGATTTCATCCACATTGCAAATGCTTTTAAACACTTTTGCTGCCTTAAACACCCAGAAAAAAAAGCCTACTACCACTTTAAACAAACTAGAAAAATAAGCCCACTTTGTTATCTAAAACTGAGTTGAGACACAAGAAAACTTTCTGTTACAGAAAACATAAATATAGACACGGACTAATTTTCTAGGAGTAATTATGAAAATTAGTGACATTGCATGTCCATATTAGCACAAATTAGAAAATATCATTAATAGCTCAGCCAAGTTTAACCAAAAAGAATTATATCCTTGAACCAGTCAAACTAGTTTTTAAGCTAAATATATCAGTTACATTAGGTGTTGCAATCATACTGTATTTTATGTGAAGCCAGGGGTTGGGGGAATTTTTTAGTGTGTCAATGTAGATACATAGTTTAGTAAACTTTTTGTACAGTATATAATCAGTTAAAATACACAGGAGCTGCAAACATGAACACTTGGCAAGAATTCCATCATCCTACCCTGAACAAGTAAGTC
Organism: Argya squamiceps; assembly: GCA_037834095.1. Classification (NCBI taxonomy): domain Eukaryota; kingdom Metazoa; phylum Chordata; class Aves; order Passeriformes; family Leiothrichidae; genus Argya; species Argya squamiceps. The sequence goes on along the minus strand of JBBMKD010000102.1, from coordinate 80,034,999 downwards.
TCTCTTTGCAATAACTCAGAAACAAACACACCTTCCCCCTAGATGCTTGCAAGAACAAGAGAGGTCTTAGTCTTCCCTGAAGATCAATAAATTCAGGTTTTTAAAGCTAATCTTGGATATTAAATGAAAGCACTGTGTGAAAGTATCAAATCAGGCCAGCATTATTAAAAAAGCTAAAGAGAGCTATTGTTCCTCAGTAAAAAAGAAGAAATGCATTAAGGTTTCTAGAAAATTAATTTAGTCATTCAGGAGGCTGAGCATAAGCAACTTCCAAAGTAAAGTTAAAGGGGATCATAAGCAAACAAATACTCAGGAAACACAGAAGTTCATATGTTTGCATCTGTTGCATTTATGACAGCACTTTTGCTGAAAGAATTTAACCAGTATTTACTGGATCTACAAAAGTTATTCTGAGCTCTATAGCTACCCTTTCTATCACAGCTGCTACTAATGTATCCCGCTTTATTACATTTAAAAGTTAATTCACTATATCTGCTGGGTTTACTCACATTTTCCCAGGGCATTCGTTTATTCCTAGTTTACTGAGCCAGCTTTCCTCACCAGCACTTTTCCCCTCGGTGCAACGGCAGAATTCCTGACCGAAAATCCAAACGTTTCCAGTGCCCCCTGCCGGAACTCAGGCAAGGGAGCATGTAACACTCAGGGCTGGAACATGCTCACTATTACCCCACCCATATCTGCTTCAGTTTCCAATACTGGTTACAATTGGAATCTGAAGCAAAGATTTACTTCTGGTGCCGTTGAAAAAACAAACAAGCAAACAAAAAAGCATAGAATAGGAAGGTTTATTATGTTTCCTGTGACTGCTGCAGAAATGTTTTCAATGTATGCTGTATGGCAATATAACATGTATGTATGTATGCACGTATGTATGTTGTATCACATAAAGCTCTTCCCTCACTTCCTCTCACACCTGTCTTAGCAAAGGAACAAGCAAGGCAGAAGCACAGGCTGACAACTGGGTTTGTTCAGCCTGGAAAAGAGAAGGCTTCAGGGGGACCCAAGTGCAGCCTCCCAGTACCTGAAGGGAGCCTACAAGATGGACAGGGGTCCTCTACAAGCACATGCAGTGACAGGACAAGGGGGAATGGCTTCAAACTGAGAGTAAGTTTAGATTGGGTACTAGGAAGAATTTCTTCACATGAGGGTGGTGAGGCAATGGAACAGGTTGCCCAGAGAAGTTGTGGATGCCCCAGCCATGGAATTGTTCAAACCAGGTTGGATGGAGCTCGGAGGAACCCGGCCTAATCAAAAGCGTCCCTGCTCATGGCAGGGGGGTTGGAACTAAAGAAGAAAGGGTTGCATGGACACCTCATAGCAACATTCCAATATCAGAAGGGAGCCTACAGGGAAGCTGGAGAGGGTCTCTTCATCAGGAACTGTAGAGGTAGGACAAGGGGGTATGGATAAAAATTGAAAGGAGAAATTTAGGGTAGACATTAGGAAGAAATTCTTTACTCTGAGGTTGGTGAGACACTGGAACGGGCTGCCCAGGGAGGTTCTGGATGCCCCAACCCTGGCAGTGCTCAAAGCCAGGCTGGATAAGGCCTTGAGCAACCTGGTCTAGTGGGAGGTATCCCATGCACAGGGGGGTGGGACTTGATGATGTTTAAGGCCCCTTCCAACCCTTAATATTCTATGATTCTATGATTATTACTGACTACCTTTGACCGTCTACAGGTTGATTAATTTTGCAAATTAATGTATTAACACTGAATGCCTCGGCATTAAAATAATTAAACATTGTAACAAATAATTAAACAGTATAATAAATAAAATAGACTAATATAATAAAAATTTAAAATTAACAGTAAGCTTACCATTTGAGGTACTCCAAAAACAACAACATTTCTATAATGGGAAAAGGAAACCTAAAATAAAATTTGAGAACAAATCTTGTTGAAAATGGCATTTATAGTTAGAGAAATTCTGACTATTCTTTTGTCCTAATCCCTCTAGCTGCACTTCTTTCAACAGGGATTTAGACCAAAAGTATGTAAAGAGATCCCTTACCAACTTTTCATCACAAAAATTTCCACATAAAGAAAACTTTATACTGCTGAACAGCAAAAAAGTTCTACTGTCTGGCCAAGAATATGGAATAGCAATTCTAAAAGCAGGGAAAGCATTAATTCATAAAATACCTATATGACTTTACTAATAACTAAAGGGTTATTTTCACAGCTCCTGTATGTGATAAAATCATGTATGCTTTAAGTTTGCCTCTTCTTTTGTTAAATGTTAGCTAGCTGTAAAAACTTTCTAGGCATCCTAACGACTGAGTTCTTCCACTCAGTGCCATGAAGTTCTCCTAAGCTCCTCTCCGAACACAAACACCTCCACGGCCAAAAAAACCCTCTCACATAATTCATCAATTCAGGCCAGCCCAGGCTTGCTCAAGGAGCCTCCACTGATAAAGGAAGCACTTGAATAAAGTACAAAAGCAGCAGAACAGCATACTGAGCCCATAGAAACCAGATTCCCAGCACAAGTACTTTGCTCAAAGCCCAATATAGCACCTTGTGGTCAGACAGCATTTCAGCTCTTTCAGGAAAATACTTCCAAACATAAAATCTCTCAATCATCTCAGATTCATTCTTACATAACTCATTACCTACCTTCCATAAGTCTGAAATATAAAATTTGGTGTTCTGATGTACCCCATCTCTCCAGGCACGGTATCTGGAGTACCAGACTAGCCAGGGATTCAATTCATAACCAACAGCCTGGAATCCCTTTTTCGCAGCTGCTATCACCTACAAGGAAGAAAATAAATCTTCACTTAGAAATATAAAAGTCTATTCACCTAAACAGGAACACACAGTTTTATTTAAAATATAAATCAAAGGAAAGCACTTTTCTAAGTCGCCCTGGTTTTAATGCCCAACAGATTAGCTGCATAGTGAACAAAACCACAAAACTACATTTTACCATTATTACCAGTCCGACTGAAATATAGTCAGGCAAACAAAATGAAAATAAACATTGACAGGGCAAAGCTGTGAGCTTGCAGTACATCTATGATTTACAGAAAAGTTTAATTTAACACATTCATGACACTGTCTTGGAATTAAAGAGTACCAACATTGATCAGAAAGAGAACAGTGAAACTCACAAGCAAAAACACTCAAAATTAAACCACTTATTTGAAAAGCAGTGAAAGATAGGCACTTGAGCAGCACCTTAATCAGGCACTTGAGCAGCACCTTAATCAGAGCCAAAATGACAACAGAAGGAGTCTGAAAGTAACCTGTTGATCTACATTTTTAAAATATCAAAAAATGCACTGATTTCTAGAACAAAGGTTTAAGACATAATTTAACAGGTTAGTGCCAACTTCTAATCAGGAATCGCCTGATGAACTATCAATTACAAAACAAGCAAGGTGAAATCAGGAAATAAACATTTCTTAACAGAACTTCTCAAACAGCCTTACCTGGATTGTATATTTCACACTGTTAAAATAATGCATCTTCCATCACACACAGAGCACTTGCAAATTCACCAAAAGAATCAGACATTTTAACCACACCTGGAATAGTGGTAAACAGCTTCATATTTACCCACTAACTGCACCTGAGAAAGTGCTGAATAATTAAAAGCATCTGAACAGACTTTTTTCAAGACAGATGCATCAAAGAAGCACTCAGCATTCAATTTTAGGCACCTGGCTTTCCAAATAGTTTTCAGTCCCCATTTAGGCACCTATATACTATATCAGAATTAATGACACAGTACCTATTGAAATTAGACACCTCTGATGAGAGTCAGCAGCCAGAACGATGTACAGAGAGGGCATCAGAAACTGCAGTTATCTCATGCCTGAGTTTTTTGGTCTTTTTCCATCCAGGTACAATTCAAGCAATCTTCACAGATTTGGGGGTCCATTTTTTTTTTTTTTTTTACATGGACAAATAGTTGACTCATTCACATAAAACATGGACAAAGGTAACATTCAAGAACTTGTGTGTTTCCATCAAAAAATCACCACCATGATGCTAAATCTGACTTGAAGCATAAAGTTATGAAAAAAGTACACAAAACATCACAGCAGCTACAGAAAAACCAAACCACACCATTCTCCACTATCTCCTCACCACATTTTACAAATTTGGGCTCAAGCAACACCCTGGAAACACAGAATCGCTTTTTCTTTCATGATTCTCACAACTTCTCTTGGTGTTTATTCCAGTTTCACCACATGGTTTGGAAGTGGGGAAGCCAGCACTGCACAAAGGTGTGACGACTACAGTTCTAACCACACCAGCATCTTTATTTTTATAATCTATCACTCAGTGCTCGTTTCTTTTTGCACTTTTATCACTTTCATACATTAAGCATCTCACAGCCTCACTTGCTGCAGCTACACACCTTTGTGGAATCACAGCTCTTTGTCAATCAGTACCAAGACTCTGATGGCATCTTTTCAAGTGAATGCACTGTGATTCCCCCCAGTCACCAAACTGATATTTTGTCCATTACCTTGGTCAAGTTACCGGTAAGACTGCAACAAAAACTATTTATTATTCATCAAAACTGAATGTAAACTTTTCTTAGCTTTGGTCGTTTTCATAAGACTCAGACACAACCACCACCGGATGCCAAAGACAAGACATTTTTAAGTGTGAGGAAACGCAGCCCCAGCACTTTGGCACTTTTTAAAGAGGTGATCTAAAAGAAAGGCAGCATCCATAACTTACAATGCGGCCATCCCCGCTACCAATGTCAACCAGGGAGCCACTTCTGTTTTCCAACATTTTCAGCACATTCTGGATCTGCGCGGCGGTCGCAGGAACGAAGGGCAGGCACACCTTCCTCAGGGCCGGGGTCACGAAGGGGGTGGCCACAGCATAGAGGGCCACCAAGGTGCCTCCCACACCGGCCGTGACCAGCAGCCCCCAGCCGCTCCTCCGGGAGCCGCCCGCGCCCTCCTCCTGCGGGATCTCCTTGGCTACCGCCTGGGACATCGCGCCCGGGGACGGACAGGGAGTGTTTTCGCTCACTTGGGACAAATCAGTATCTTGTAGCAGAGAGCTAGGACGTAACAGAGCGGAAAAAACCACCATATATCACTTCAGCCGGTCACAGGGAAATGCTACAGCTGCTGAAAAGCAGAGGCACGAGGGGCAGGAATGCGGTTTCCATCGAAACCCCTGGCCCTCCACACGCGGGCGGGCAGCAGCGCGCCCCGGAGCAGCTCAAGGGCGGCGCAGGCAGGGACCTCTCCGCCACGGACCGCCCGGGAGCCCGCCACTGGGACACGTCCCGAAGTTACTGCTGCTCCTTTGCGGAGGGACTTTTCCCTGGGACACAGCCACATTGGCCACCGCACACCCCAACTCGCCAATGCCCAACGCCGGGTTATGCTCGGCCTGCAAGCTTTATAGGGAAGGACAGTACCACTTCACTACGAAGGGGTGGGGGACCGAAACCTCTCCGAAGAGAAGGACCACGGGCGCTTTTTCCACCGTGTGTCTACCTTCCCTCCTCCGTCCTCACGTCAGCCGGCGCAGCCCGCTGGCGGCTCTCCCGGCACCCGTACTCCGCCCCGTTCAGCACATCCTCCCTCCTTCTCTTCCCTCCCCGCCCCCCGGCGCCGGGCGGCTTCCAGAAGGCTCCGCTGGGGGCGCCACAAAGGTCCCGCCCGCGAAATAA
>JBBMKD010000102.1:79989997-80029062 GCA_037834095.1 Argya squamiceps | reverse complement strand
CGGGGCCGCCCACGGGCCCGCGCCGGCTGGGCCGCCCGCGCCATGCTGTGCCGTGCCATGCTGCCGTGAGGGCCGGGAGGATGGAGCCCCTGGGGCGAGGCGCTGCCGCGCTCAGCGCCAGCCCCGCCCGAGGCGCAGGGCGGATGGAGCCTGGACTAGGCCCGTAAGCGGGGGAAAGATGGAGAAGGGAAAGCATCGCCCCGGGGCTGGGAATCCGCGGCACGGCCTCCGTGGGGTCTCCGTGCCGTGGATCCGCCCCGGAGCTGCGGGGCTTTGGGGCCATCACCACAACCGGGGGTGTAGCGCGCCCCTCTCCGTGGCTCCTACCCTGCTCCCCACTCCCCCTCCCTTAGACCGCCGCCTGAAGCTCGGCCGCCGAAGGCAGGCCTTGGCTGGTACAGATCCCGGCGGAAAGAAAGGAGCGGACACTGGAACAGAGAGGCTGTGGATGCCCCATTCCTGGCAGTGCTCAGGGGGAGGTTGAATGGGGCACTTAGCAACCTGATGCAGTGGAAGGTGTTCCTGCCCCTGACAGGGGGTGGGACCTGGTGATCTCGAAGGTCCCTTCCGAGCCAAACCATCTTGTGATGGTTCTGTGATGGGTGAAATTCCACTGCCTTCTCTTGTAGCGTTGCCGGCCTCTGTTGCTCTCTGCTTTGAGCATTAGGCTGTCATTTGGCTGCTCTGCTTTTGCATGCTTTAGCAGAGCCAGCACAAGCAATACAAGAAAAGGCATAGGAGATGTTTCTGTCATAAAACCAATACACGCATACTGATTCTTTTTCAATCATAATTGTTGTCAGTTAAATTACAGCATTTGCACTACTCGCTGTGTTTTCCTTAGCTTAATATTGTGATTTTGGAATGCATGATAGTGATATAACTTCTGTCTTTATTATCCTTTGTTTTACAGTCTCACATAATGGCAGCAAAGGCTGTAGCAAGTACTCTGAGAACATCCCTTGGGCCCAATGGTAACAATTAAGAACTTTTAGTGTTCTCTCTTAGTAATTTTGGAGGGACGTTTTCAAATTTTTCCTTCATCCTTTGAACATATGTTTTTTAGGTTTGGATAAAATGATGGTGGACAAGGATGGTGAGGTGACTGTGACAAATGATGGTGCTACCATCTTGAATATGATGGATGTGGATCACCAGATAGCCAAACTTATGGTGGAGCTGGCTAAATCTCAAGATGATGAGATTGGGGATGGAACTACTGGAGTCGTTGGTAAGAAAGTATTTTAAATTTAGCATCCTTTTCCATGTTTGAAATGAAGCTGCTTTCAGCTATTAACAAAATTGTGAGAAATAACAGTAGCATTTTTGTAGCACTTCTTTGGAGTATTGTTGCAGTATTCCTGTCAGTTCTTGTATTAGAAGTCTTCTATTCAGGAAGAAGTCTTTTGTGTCTTTTCAAAGTTTGGTTACATTTTAAGGTACTGCTGAGATTCCCCTTGATACTTTTCTGCAAAATTTTTCTGCAAAATTTTCTTCTGTAATCTCCTTGTCCTGCCTTGGTACCTGTAATTCATGTTGTTCTTAACATAATGTGGTTTTCTTGCTAAGCAAAGCAAGTAGGGGTTTTTCATGGTTTTTTGTTGTTTAGGAAGCCTTGAACTCTTAAAATACTGCAGAAAAATCGGAAAGTGTGCTTTTTAATCTGTTGATAATTTACTTAAAATTATGATCCAATCAAGAGTAAAAAATGCTTTATTTTTTTTTAATAGTTCTGGCTGGGGCATTACTGGAGCAGGCTGAGCAGTTGCTAGACCGCGGCATTCACCCCATCAGAATAGCAGATGGTTATGAGCAGGCAGCACGCATTGCCATCGAGCACCTCGACAAAATCAGTGACAGCTTCCCAGTTGATCCACAGAACATTGAGCCTCTGATCCAGACAGCAAAGACAACTCTGGGCTCTAAAGTGTAAGTCACAAAAACTGGATATTGAATGGATATTTTCCCTTCCATTGAAAACCCTCTGCGTGGAAAGGAGAAATCCTGGTGTTTTGATGGATTATTAAATTGTTTGTGTTACTGGAGGGCTGCTGAAGATCTTGTTTTGGATAATTCCTCAATGGGTTTCTATCTCAGCACAAGAAATTAGGAATCCTTTGTCTCCAAAGGGTCAATTCAGTAAAATTAAACAGCTGCAGTATTGATTTCATTCTAACTTGTTAGTTCCAGGTTTCTGCATCATAGGTTCCATTTGTTAAAAATATGTCATCTTTTGGATTTTTTTTCCCACTAAAAGGATTTTAACTTAAGATAGTTCCATAAGTTCATTTTTCTTTATGGGTTCTATGTGTAGTTGTAGTTGTAGTCCAGACGTTGGAAGGGCTTCCTTTGCAGAGTTATCTTACAGGTGGTTTCTGTTTCTTGAATGTTCTTTAGTAGTATAGTTCTCCTGACTTTTTCAAAACTTCTGTTGAGACTCCATTGACAAAGGTTCCCCACACCAAAGATACTGTGTTTCTGTTTCCTGCCATAGCCTTTATTTCTCTGAACAAACAAGCAGGACCCCCTCTTTTCATACAGTATGCAAAAGTTGATTGCTATAGTGGTATTTCTTGCTGTTTAAGATTGATTGATAGAATCACCTTTTTCTTCCAAATTGTGGGAATGGAGTACAACTTGATTTTATTTTTTCCAAACCTAGAGTGAACCGCTGTCACAGGCAAATGGCAGAGATTGCTGTGAATGCTGTCCTGACAGTAGCAGACATGGAACGTAAAGATGTTGATTTTGAGCTGATCAAAGTGCAAGGCAAAGTGGGTGGGAGACTGGAAGATACACAGTTGGTTAAAGGAGTGATTGTGGATAAAGATTTCAGTCATCCACAGATGCCTAAAGTAAGTGATGTTCTTGTGTGTAATGGCTTAAATAAGAATTTTTAGCCTACCTCAAATGTTGCCCTAGCTTTTATTAAATATTTACACAGTCTTGTGGTTTGGCTTGGCCTTTCACCCTTATGTTAATAAAGGAAGGGGCAAGGAGCATGAAACTTTTCATATTGGAAGAGATCATGTTAGAATTTGCAACAGTATTGAGAAATTGTTGTGGAAGGGAGGAATTATTGTACTATACTAAGTGAGGACAGGTGCAGGGTTCTGTGTTATGTAGAAATAATTATCCCTGGTGTGTGATATGTTTAATATGCTTAGTGCAATGCAGTGTCAAGGTTCTTAACCTTTATGAATTGCCACGTTGTCCTGTTAGAAACATTCCAGAAGCTGTCCTTGTTTCATGTTTGCCGTAGGTAAGGTGTCCAAGTCTTTGGGCAGTGTAATTCAAGAAAACTTCTGACATATTTATCTAGCAGGTAACAATGTTTATCCTGTAAAAGGAAGGCTAGTGGAAAATATCAGTCATGTAATAGTTGAAAAGTTGTTGCAAAGACGAGTAGTATTCTCAGTGGTCACAGTGGATAGGAATGGTTTAATTGAATTTTTCTTTTGTTTTTTTAAACAATAAACCATTAAAAGGCATGACTGATAAAGATTGTTAAGGGCTTAAACAGTGTCTTGGAGCTATGGAATTTGTTCCAAGTGCTTTATTGAGACTGTTGACAGAATTATTTAGTTATATTTAGTTAACTTTAGAATAAGTCGAATGATCTTCACATTTCCTGTTTTCACACTTCACATATTTCTGTTTATAAAGATACATCTGTTTTGCAAATACAAGAAAAAGATGTTAATGATGTCAAAAATCATCCTTTTTTTTTTAATTACCCAGGAGCTAAAAGATGCTAAAATTGCAATCCTTACATGTCCATTTGAACCACCTAAGCCTAAAACCAAACATAAGCTTGATGTCACATCTGTGGATGATTACAAGGCACTGCAAAAATACGAAAAAGAGAAGTTTGAAGAGATGGTGAAGCAGGTACCCTTTAGGATTATTTCTGTTTTATTTGTCTTTCATAGTCTTTAGAAAAAAAACAGCATAGTGCATTGATTTTTTCCTGTAAATGAGCTGCTAATCCTGGTGGGAAGCAATGTACAAGCAGTTGTAATGCTCTGGATCAAAGTTAATATAAGGAAGAGATACCAGCTTGGTTTATAATATATTTTGATCTCTGTGTGTGCAAGAGGGTTCTTCTTGAGAATTGTCTTTTGAGAAGATTGGGGAATTAAAACTGTGAGGGGTGTTTTTCATTCCTTTGTTCTGATCAGAGGGTTGGTGATTTGTGTTGCTTTCAGATAAAAGACACTGGTGCAAACCTTGCCATTTGCCAGTGGGGTTTTGATGATGAGGCAAATCACTTGCTGCTCCAGAATGAGCTGCCTGCTGTTCGTTGGGTTGGTGGACCTGAAATAGAAGTAAGTAAAACTGGGCTTTGTACCAGTTGTTAAAACATCTATGAAGTAATAGGCTGTACCAGCTAAGAGTTCAGGCTTTCTGGGTATCACTGCACAGTTGTGGATAGGGGTGCATATTGGAGAAAAACCATTGGAGATTTGTGAGAAGAGCCTACCATGAAGGGGGTTATGGTTTCTAATTGGAACATATATATGTATATATATATATAACTTATTAAAAGTTTAGGTGTCTAGGAAAGTTTTTGCTTTAGTCCTGCTGTTTGCGGAAACAAAACATTGTCTGAAGTACTTTGTAGTGATGGGAAGATAACCTATTGGAGTAGGCATTTGACAGATGCTTTTCCACTAGTTTTATGTTCTGAAAAGCACCACGGGAAACTGCTGTTTAAATAACTCACGGGGCTGTCTGACTGCAGTTAATCGCCATCGCGACGGGCGGGCGCATCGTGCCGCGCTTCTGCGAGCTCACAGCGGAGAAACTGGGATTTGCCGGCGTCGTCCGCGAGATCTCCTTCGGAACAACCAAGGACAGGATGCTCCTCATCGAGCAGTGTCAGAACTCCAGAGCTGTCACCATTTTCATCAGGGGAGGAAATAAAATGGTGAGATGCTTGCTTTGATGCATAGTTGCAGAATGTGTAGTTTCTCTGTAAAGCGTATTAGTGCACTCCTCTCCACTTTGTCTAGATCTTCCTTGTGGTGTGGGCAAATAGGAAGGGGCTTGTAGGCAGTCAGGACTGTGTGCCAGAAGTAACTTGTTAGATTTACATCCTATGTTTTTAAATGAATACTTCGGTTTTCTCTCTGTTAGACCATATAGTTCATAAATATAGAAATAATTTTACCTGTGGATGCTCCTAATTTTTTTTTCTCATGAAAGGGTCACTTTTATGAGTAAAGACATATTAGCATCTTTGAAAGATTAGGTTTTATTGTAGACCTAGTTGTATCACTTCTGATTTAGTCCAGTTAAAATAATTTCAAATAAAACTGCAAACTTCTGCAAACTGTAAATCCCCACACCCTATATCCCCCACTCCCCCTGAACTGAGACCACTTTAAATGCTTATGTACTTAAACTGGGTTTTGGTTGCACTATTAGTGCTAAAGTGTATTTACTACAGGTCAAGTCCTACTTTAAATTAAAAATCTCTGAAATTTTCTTTTAAGAAAGCAGAAATCTGCTTTACAGATTAGCATTTTTGTTAAACTTCCTACTTCTGTTCAAGTGAGAAGTGGACAGAAACTGCAGTCTGACAATAATGTTGGCATTTAAAGTTCAGAGTTTTATGTCTTGTAAATACGCAAGATTAAAAACCTTTTTCATTTAGATTTTTGTTATTTTCATGTAAGTTTTTGTTATTTCAAATTACAAGTTTAACAATTATAACAGTATATTTTAACAGTATATTTTTGTGTATATTTTTATTCTTTGCCACTGGATGTCTAACATTCTCTAATTTTAAGTAGTATAATGTAGAAATATTAGAGCTGCATTGGAGCCATGAAAAATCTCAGAGTTTATTTGCAGTTTCCATGTCTGTATTAGGAACCACCTGTTCACAGCCTTCAGCTGTGTGCATTGTCAGTCCCGGGCTGTTGTGTAATTGCAGATCATTGAGGAAGCAAAGCGCTCTCTTCACGATGCCTTGTGTGTGATCCGGAATCTCGTTCGGGACAATCGCATTGTGTATGGTGGTGGAGCAGCTGAAATATCTTGTGCCTTGGCAGTCAGTGAGGCAGCAGATAAGGTAAGAAAGGAACAATTGAAATTTTCTTTAATGTATGAAGGATTGAGCCTGCCTTAGGAGAGTCACTTCAAAGATTTTCCAGAAAGTTCTGTAACATGTGCTTTCTGATGTTCCCTGATAACGAGTGTTAAAAGTTATCCTTCTCTGTAAAAAGTCATTGCCAGTGCTTTTTTCCTTCTGTGCTAGGAGTAGTTTAATTCTTTTAAATTTTCAAGTAGTTATCATTCAGAAGTATTTCTTAAGTTACTATATTCCAAATAAAATCTGCTTATTGTGTGTATGTATGTTATATTTAGTATGAAAATCTGCTTTTACTAACATTGGAGCTTAATGGCTTATGAATTTGAATTTCTTTTCCTCTAGTGCCCATCTTTAGAACAGTATGCTGTGAGAGCTTTTGCAGATGCCCTGGAGGTAATTCCCATGGCCCTCTCAGAGAACAGTGGTATGAACCCAATACAGACAATGACCGAAGTGCGAGCAAGGCAGGTGAAAGAAAATAATCCTGCCCTGGGCATTGACTGTTTGCAGAAAGGAACAAATGGTAAGAACTGCAACGTGGAAAAGGAGGAGCATTAAAGCTTTTCTTTCTCAAAAGCTCAAAATGCTCACTGTTTTTTTTTAAACCTGTGCATCACTTGAGTTATTCTAACTCTTGTGCCTTGCCATAATAAATGGGAATGTGCTTGGAGAGATGATGTATGTCTACCAGGAGGAAAATGTCTAATTGTCTGGAAACTTCTGTTGGGGGGCAAGATTAGTTGAAGATGTTGACTGATGTTGTAGTACGGGAAAGAAGGCTGTTCTTAGAATTTCTGAGGCAAGCAGGCTGTGGTTTAAATACTGCAGTTTTAGTGATCCAGGTTACACTGCAGTCCTAAGAACAGTTGTTTTGAGAAGCAGCTTGTGAAAAAGTAAACAAAAGGCTGAAAATATTTGTAGACAATGATGTTCACACCAATATGTCTGCATATATAAACCTGGAACAAATATACAAAGACTAAGAAGCTAGTGTATAAAACCTTATTTACAACTGGATCTATACTTTTCACCTTCTTACTTACTCTGTTGGTTTTTTTTCAGAAAAGAATGTGGTGAACTGTAGTGTGTACATTCATAACCCTTGTTTAGGTGTTCTGTTTGATGGCATTTTACCTTTCACTTCTTTAGCACTTGCACGGGCTTTAGGGTGCTTTGAATATATGTGTATGGAAATTTTGCTTTTCACCATTCTGCATTACTTTTCAAAAAGTACAGCATTAAGAGTTGTATCTCAATGTCCTAGGATCTTTGGTAAAAACCCAGATGTAAAGCTCTAGTCTGTACAAATTATGTGTGTAAACCACGGTGGCCAACAGTAGTAATTTTAAAATATTCTTTGAAATTGTGTGGAATTCACTTACTAATTGCTAACACTTAACCTATAAGTGTTACATCTAGATTTCATGAAGGTGTCTAATTCTTCTCCTTCCTTTTGGCAGATATGAAGCAGCAGCATGTTATAGAAACCTTGATTGGTAAGAAACAGCAGATTTCTCTGGCGACTCAGGTTGTTAGGATGATCCTGAAGATCGATGATATCCGTAGGCCTGGAGAATCTGAAGAGTGAAGGTGGAAAAGCAGGAAACATTAAGGGGCCACAGCAGTAGCGAAGACGGTAGTATTCTGATGCTTCATCTTCAGCTATTTATTCTGGACACTTCTTGTTTCACATACTGTAATGGCTAGTTGTTGGAAATAAAACAATTTAGCACTGGTGATTTCAAGACTTGTTTCAGATGTGTTATTGCATCTTCTCTTAGACAGGTGTGAATATTCACACAAAATACTTCCTGAATGAATAGGGAAAAAACATAAATAATGCAGCAATAAAACTTAGGTCATTTTCCACTGTTCCTTGTGGGGAAAACCCACAGATTCTTATTTTAAGAGGTCTGTCACTCTTTGAAGCTAGCAGAAATTATTTTAATTAATTACTTTCATGAAACTTAATTAATTAAATATTGACTGATTATTTTAGGCTCCAGTAATTCTCATATGTTAAATATATTAAGTATGAAAGTTTCAATCTGAAGATTGAAAGGAAATGTGTTCCATGCTTCTAGTTGCTTCAATTTTTTTCTCTTGTTGTCGATCTCTTCCTTATTGAGGGTTAAGGAGGGTTGTTTCCCAGGGGTGTATGCATTGAGCCGAGTGAGGTTTTTCCCAGAACTTTGTCTATAGTACCACAGTTGAGTAGTGCACTTACTCAAAAGGTCCTCATTATGATCTTAGAGTGGTGGAGTAAAACTGATTAGTAAGGTGCCATGCCTGTGAAACTATCAGCAAGAATAAGTGGTAGACCAGAACTAACATACAATTTCTTTGAAGGATTTCAAAAGTGAAGGATGTTACAAATATCAACTGGGCATTACTTTTGTTACATGGGGCAGAGGAAGCTGTTTATGGGTCACTGTTTGCAACCAGGTCAAGTTCTGATTGGTTTTTGCTGTGACTACCTCACTTGAGTCAGGCAAAACCCTTCAGCGAGTGTTGGTAGAGGAAGAAGGGTAGAAGCAACAAGTTTAGTAATTACAGGACTGGTTTTATTTCTAGAACTGTTTGAGGATAAATCCTGCAAAGCTTTATTGTCATTGATAAAATATTAATAGTAGGTGTTTCATCATTACTCTCTTGCCTTTTCCCAAATTAGCTTCATTTAGATGCAGTTCAGTGGACAACAACAGTTTACCAGTTGTACTGCTGCCAAGCTCTGGCATTCTGAATCTGTTCAGGGGTGTAAGTGTGACTCTAAAAACCCATAAGTACCTGGGCTCATGTGAGAGCCATCTCTTACTTTATTTGCTAATACAAAATATCTGGAATTTAAAAGGGAGCAGTGTAGCAGTGTAGTTGTACTAATGTACCCCTTTTACCTCATAGCGAAGTTGTACATGTGATGGAAAGGAAGTGAGAAAACAGCTATTCCAATTTTACTGGTTTTTCATCTTCTGTCCCCTGGCGTGGTTGAACCCCCTTTCCCATCTAAGCCCCACGTAGTTACAGGTTTTGACTGTAAACTGCTTCCTAATACAGAAGCCCCCTAGGAACACAGGACAAATTATTTTGAAAATTGAAATTATGGCTTTACTGATCTGGCTTGAGGAAATAAACATTTTGTGCCCTATATATATATAAATATTTGTTCATGTTCAACTAGATCTTAGTATGGAAGTCGGAAGCTTGGTAATGGAACTTTGATAAAATTGTAAGAAATGGAAGTTAATTTTTTCAGGGGTTTGTACTTCAGCATAACAGATGTGTGGTATTAGCACTGTCAATGCTGCATAGAGGCAGCTGGAGGACAAATGGCTTTCATCACAGCATGCAACATGCAACTGGAACTATTAAACCAAATTAAGGAAACAACTGCAGCTCAAACTGCCACACTTTCACAGCAGGAATAATTAAACTTGTGCTTTGACAGAACAGTGGGAATATCCATATTGGTAATTTGTATGCTGTCTGGCTCTGGTCAAACAAAACAGGAAACATCTGAATGATGACAAGATTGAAGGAGACAAACACTGATCTTCAGATTGATCATGGTGCATTTGTAACCAGGGGGAACTAAAAGCCTGGCCTGGTGGTGTGTTTGGAAATGAGGTCCATGAGCCTTAATGTTCATGCAGTGCTCCATGACTCCTGGGACAATGCAGGGTTCACCACGGGAGGGCAACATCCACCCATCACTGCCATAGCAGACTGCATCTGGATTTTTTAAAAGCGAGCTGAGGCAGCCAGCAGGTCTCTCCGTGCATCACTGACATGGCACACGGATGTCCTCAGCAAGTCATGAATCTTTACAACTTCCCCTCAAGGGCTCAGTTACTTGAGCTAATTTCATGACTAAGTTCCCTGTGTCCTCTTAGATCCAAGTTTTCTCATACTCCTAGGACCCTTAACCTGGCCCTGCCTGTATGTCCTGCTGCTTCTCGTTTCCCTGTTACCAGCTGCCTTTTCTTGGCCTTATATGTTGGTTTCTCCTACTGCATTCCCAAGCCTGGGCTGCTTTCCTCCTCTTATCTCATACCTGTGCTGACGCTGGTCTTTGCAGGGGCACAAGGCAAGGCTGCCAGGAGCACAGTGCACAGCACACAGGCTCCTTTTGCTCCTTTGTGGTCACACTCAGACCGCAGCAGATGGTGGGGGTCATGCATTCAGGGCTGAGCTTTTGACTTCAGGTGTACCACAGTCTGAGTGGATTTTTTTCAGGAATAAGGTTAAGCAGAGCTGTGCAGCAACTTTCTTGTTTCTCTACAGACACTTTTTAATACTAATGCATTCTTCCTCTGTTGAGAGAAAAAACTTGCTTTTAGATCGTATCTGCATAGTGCATGGGGAAGGATGCCTTATAATGTGAACAGTTCCCATCCCAATGATCCAATGGGACCAGTTTACGGATAGGATCTTAAGTGGAGCAAGTCAAGCAGGTCTTGCTAATCTGCAGGTCTGTTAGTTCTCCCTCTAATATCAAGACATTTGGCTATTAGGATACCTACTTAGCTAATCTAACCTGAGTGGCTCTGGAACCAACCTGGGCTGGATGTCCTTATGCAGAGTCTGCACAGAAAAGGGGGCACCGTGGTAGCTGCTCTCCTCTATGGCAGTATGGCAGGACTGTGCCTTGCAGTATTAAAAACTGCTGTTACCTAGGCCATGAGGATGATTATTAAACCCTCTGGACTCATCATCATCTGAGGAGCAATGATTCAGTTGTGAGGTTTGGGTCTGGGAGACTAGCCTTAGTTGTCCTCCCTGCACAGAAGTACCTCTTCATGTCATGTCTTGGAGGGTTTCCCAGGAACTCTCTGCCAGGGAACATTTGTCACCATGTTAAAGAGCTAATTAAATGGACTGACAGCATTTCCTTTATAAGCAACTCATCTCTGTGACACAAGAGAGACACTTTGCTAAACTCAAATGACAATGGAATAAAGCTGTGGTGCATTCTCTGCAAGACATGGGCTCTATGATACCTGCCTGGTGTACATGCACTAGAATTGTGTTCCTTGTTACATTCCTCCCTGAGCTATTATTTGGAACCAGTAGTTGTGAGGCTATGGGCTCACAGCAGCACAGGCACTGAGAGGAACAGGTCTCTGCCAGCTCTCTGTGCCTGGGTACTCACTGAACATGGGAAAATGCTGGAGGTGAGAGAGCTGGGGAGAAGCTCTCCATCTTCTGTTCCAGAGCTGCATTTAAGCTCAGCCCATGCTGAACCTGAACTATGTCTCAGCTATACCTCTGCCTTAATGACACTGATGCTGGTTTGACTTTATGGCTTGTCCTCAGTCTTGCCTTATCAAGCTGGATTTGCCTGGTGATCTCGACTTTTCACTTATCCTGGTCACTGTGACTGAACCTGCTCTGCTTTTTCTTTGAGTACATGGAAGCCATGGAGCTCTGAAGGAGAACACTGGCCAGAAGTCTGGAAAGAGAATTTCAGACAGCCATTGAAGGAGTCATTACTCTTTGGCATAGGCAGCTCTCCTGCAGTGTACAAGCGAGAAGGTCTGTTCAAGCAAAGGAGTGAGTAGAGCAAGCATAGGAAAGATGGGAAACCTCAAGGAAATCCGCACAATCAGATAACTTGATTAGAGGGAATGGTGGGCACTTGGAACTTTAGTAAGGATGTAAAGAAATATGTTAGAATTAGGAAAATAGATGTCAGTCTGAGTAATGCTATCATGGACTGCTAGACATCAGCTCTGAGGGATGGGGTATTAGCAGGAGTGCTCTCTCCCTCCCAGAAAAGTCAAGCAGCTGAGTATCACAGGATTTTAACACTTGATGTGTATTCTCTTTCTGTTTGAAGTAGGGCCTGTAATGGGATACAGTGGTTTTTGACCAGAAAAGATAATGACTTCTTCAGTATCATTTTCAAAGTATTCCAATGCAGTGGCTAAAGAGGGAGCAGCAATGAGGAACACTTCCTGCTCTGCATGAACCAGCTGTGTTGCCAAGGATGATATATTCCATTCCCTGGACTGCAATATGTAGTGTCATTCTCAAATCCATGAGGGAGAAAAAAATCTATTAAGGAATGCTACACTTAAAGTCTCCAC
Source organism: Argya squamiceps (assembly GCA_037834095.1). Classification (NCBI taxonomy): domain Eukaryota; kingdom Metazoa; phylum Chordata; class Aves; order Passeriformes; family Leiothrichidae; genus Argya; species Argya squamiceps. The sequence continues at coordinate 80,016,876 of JBBMKD010000102.1, read as the reverse complement.
CTATCTACAGACTCCTCCTAAGTCAAAATCTGCCGAAAGCTGGGAAGTGTCTTTGAGGAATTGCGACTATATGCTTGCCCTATTCTGATAATTTTTTTTTAAGAGATAGGATATTGGATTAGGTTAAACTGTTGGTCTAATGTGGAAGTATAACTATGTTGAGACAAGCTCTTCAAACTTTGTGGCATACATAAAACTAGCTGATGTAAAGAGCAAGGAGCAACTGGCTAACACTGGTGAACTGGCAGATTGTTTCTGATTCTCACAAGGCAATTGTCAAAACTATGAAGCTAAGACTTTTAAAGAGGGACATTTAGATATACATTTAGGTACTTTTAGATGTACCTCTTTTCCTGGAACACGTCCAAAGTTACAGGAAGAGTACATCCTGCCCATAGCCTAATTTCTGTGAGAAAAAAAAAAATTTTTATATTTGGGTCAATCTTGTACAAGTTCAATAACAAAAAAGTTTAAGTCATTAAAATTTACAGAAATGCCACTGAAGCAGCATTGCTTTCCCTCTTTAAATATTTTGATTAGTTAAATAATTAATGAATGGTCTTGTAAAAATTTCCTTGAATTCACATTTAATTTGACATTATTTGGTTCTAAAAGAAAAATAAGTATAACTTATAAATAATAAGTATAACATTTTAAAATCTGGTTTGAATTTAGAGATTTTGTGATTTCTTATGCAGTATGGTGCTTTTTTATACCATGTGAATAAAATCGTCTGTTTCTCTAAAATTCATAAGTAACCAGGCTGATTCCTAAAAAATGTCATTTACCTTTTCACTCCAGATCATGACGGGGTGGTTTCCCTGCTGGCACAAACAGAGCCCATGTACACAGGGAACTATCTAGTGTCACCTGAGCTGCTCTGATGTCAGGGCATCAGGGTCTCACACTGTCTCAGTTTCAAGATTTGATTTATGCGCCTTATGGCACCTAGTTCTCAAAGTATCATAAAAAAACCTGCCCAACATTAAAATTGCTGAGTTCTCACTCTCTAAACTGAACTGTCTCGTGGTGAAATTCTCTACCCGCTGCTGGCACTCATCACTCACTGACTGTTCTCATCACCCAGCTCACAAGTGAGAAGTGCTCTGCAATCTCCTGATCATTCCCCCACATGTACACCACTCACTCCCCAACTGCCTGCTCCCAGGTGTGTGTACCCAAAACCCACTGGCAGGAACTGGTGGTCCCCACCCTCAACTTGGTGACACTTCTCCAAGGACCCTTGTATCATATCTTGATGTGCTCACCCCCAGTGGTCACGGATTCTCCCTGCTCTCTGCTGCTCTTTGAATTTGAGTCTTGCTCTGAGCTGACGTTAGCTGGTTTCTGTTTTCCACATCTAGCTACTGTGCTGGCTGGCATTTTGCAAGTGCCTTGACTAGACAGTTAGATATGAGGTCTTCTCATTAACGCGTCCGCTGTCATTGGAGGAAGGCCAAAGGCCGGGAAAGGCAAGTTTCCAGCACTGCCTTTGATTTAAGGGCAGCACTAATAGTTAAGGTTAAGTGAGTGCAAGTGCTAGTGACTGGGAGTGAGCACAGGGGGACAGAAGATGATGTACAGTGAGCAGTGGGGAAGGAGTGACTGAAATGACTGAATATCCACTTAGGAAACATCCTTAGCTGAGTAACTTCAACACAAGGTTGCAATGGTACATCCTCTTAACACTCGCTATGCTGCCTTGCTTTTCAGCTACGTTGACTCGCTCCCAAGAAAAGCTACTACTACAAATCCCATGGGAGTTCCATTTCTGACTCCCCAGGATCTGGGTCAAGCTCTCTCTCTTGCTCTTTCATGCAGGGATCATGTGAGTGCCCAAGAGATGGACAGATCCTCACAGCCTTGCCTTCTTTTCCTTGACAAAGAAAGTTTGCAGCAATTTCTTCTCTTTTTGCTAATATAGAAAGTATGTAACCTCCAGCTCCTGATTGTTTAGGAAGAGCAGAGAACAGAGGATGTACCTATTCCAAAACTGAGCAGTGAACATTAATGCTTTTGAGTAGAAGTGCAGAAGTTAACAGGGACAACAAAGTTCAGAGGCTGTTGCAGTGATTTAATTCCTTGGCTGAAGCTAAGTATGAGAGAAGATGAAACTCAGTTCTGGAGGGAGCACTTTAGAGCTGGTGGAAAACAGGTCATGTTACTAAGGCCCAGGCAAATTTGGATTCCTGAGGCAGGAGTTATAGTGGGCATGGGTGTCTGAATCCTTGGCACACTCCCAGCACTGGGAGCTTCAGCTACTGCAATGCAGCAGTGTGAGCATCCAAGGCACTGAGATGTGGCAGCAAGAATTCCTGTAGTGAAACAGTCCCTTTAAGGTAATGCAAAAAGCAGATCATACCTTGCTCCGAGGAATTACTCTGCAGATAAGGCAGACTGTGGACAGGACCACCATCAGTAGTTACTGTGGGAGTATTATCCTTTCTTCCAGATCTGAGCTGTATTCTCTGCTCCAGGTCCTTAAAGGAAGTCGAGCCAGCTCCTATGAGGGTTTAAGTAGTGCCACAGATGAGACAGCAGGAGTCCTGTTGAGCACACAGAGGGTAATTCAGTGGATCTGGTGTCCTGATTGTCCACATCAGAGACCTGGTCCTGTTGGCTTCTGCTCTGTGTGCCAGGATTTCTGTGGAAGTCAGGACCGCAGTGACCAGTAACAGTGCACACTCAGGCTGTGCTCCATCAAGGAACAAGGATACAGAAGGGATGTGCAGGAAATCATTTACATATACCCCAGTTTACATGCTACCACAGTTTACCAGCTCCTAATCTAATGCTGAATTTATCTAGTATTTAATTTACTCACCTACAGTAAATATGTACATTTATCCTCTCTGCATACTAACATAACTAAATCTTGGGGCAAAACTGTAGGCCTGAAAATTGAGAAGGTTTGAGAAGACTATAGACCCCTTTCTCAGCAACTATTCTCAGTTATTCCCATATCACTAGCCTAGTGACAGCACTATAAATAAAGAAAATGTGTGAGTGGGAAGAAAATCCAATAAATCCAATAAATTCTTGTCTGAGGCTGTGAAGTCTGTTGCAAGACATTTATTGCCTGATTTTCTGTTTTTAAATGCTTCTTTTTCAGCCCCATAGCACAGGCAAGAAATTGTCTGCTTTAGTGACTGCTCAGATATGACAGGTGTGGTGGTGCTTGTCTGACAAGCTATACAGAAGGGCGAGATTCACTCCTCTAATCTAAGCAACATGTGTCTACATAAGCTCTTCCCTTGTCTGCAGCCTGCTAGGTAGTAACCCTAATTGCAAAAAAATTATGTCAATTAAATGGTTACCAGATTTATTTCTGAAGTAAATACATGTTCAAAGACATGAGGGAGATTTGCAAAGCTTTGTGGACAGCATGGAAATTTCTTCCAGTATCCCATGAGACCCCAGAATAAAGGGAAGAGCTGGAAAAAAGAGTGGAACAGTATCCAATTTAAAGTGAGTTAGCTTTGCAAATGCTCTGGTTTTGCTCTTGGTAAGGAAAGGTTTCTCTCCTCTACCAAAGATTCTAATTTCTCTTTCTTTTTCTTTACCATCTAATTAGGATTACCTATGGGAAAATAGCAGTTTCCCCATGGCATTTTCCTCAAACCTTAAGAAGAAGCTGGAAATTTAGAAGGAGGGATGCAAAATCCAGCCTAATCCAACCTGAGGACTGGTCCTGACCTGTTACTCTCCCCTGCATAATTCTAACATAAGGATGATACCCAGCCATCCTCTACTTGCTAGTAAGAGCCACTAAAGAGCAACAACAAAATCTGCATCAGAGATTGGCAAAATGAGTAGCCATGCCAAAAACTGGAAACACAGGAAACAGGACCTGGGTCCATACAGACATTACTGCCCTTACTTTCCCTAACATGAGGTAAGAAGGGAATGAGTGGAAAGGAAAATGAGCAGTCAGGGTCAGCACCTGCAATTCTCTGCCTAACTCCAGAAGAACAGTGACATGTCTAATGATTAATGAGACCTGAAGTCAGGATTACTAAAATATTGTTTCCAGCCTGCTGGGTGACCCTCATCGCAGTTCGAGACATTCCTTTGTATGCAAACTGCTTATCAGCAAGGTTTCCACTCATTGAACCAAACAGATTTGTGGTGGTGGTGGCAAGCTCCCCTCTTGAGGTGCCACCATTCCTTTCACCAGTGCCACTTGGCAGTCCCCACACACCACATGCCATAAACTCATCTCTCTCCTGTCACAGAAAGAAAGGAAAGGACAGGGGCATCCTGTTACAGCCAGGTCTCTGCCAGCCCTATCCAATTCCTGACATGCCCTTGTGTAGCCAGGAACCAGTGGGAGGGTGGCAGGCTGCTCAAGGGTTGGCTTATAGGGACTGCCTATCATGGCTCCCACTTCATCCCCAGATTTCCATCATGGAGCAGTACAGAAGAGACCACAATCAGTTCAGCAGTTCCTGGGGCAGCCCAGCAACAGTAAACTCAGGGACTGGCAATGGATACCTTCAAAGACATGCAGAGAATCACCAGGAGGTCCAGCTTCTCTCTGCACTCACCTCCTCCGTGCTGGGAATAGAAGCCACCCAACTTGCCTGCTAATGTCCCCTCCTACCCCACTACCAGCAGGACCCAAACAGCAGCTGCTCTTTGTGCAAGTGTCCTCTTACATTTCCAGCTGAGGGATAAACAGTCCTGATGGGATAAAGGCACTGCAGCCTTCTCTGAAGTACTCTGAGCAGTATGGATGTGAGAGAGGGGAACCTGAGGACACAATGCATGCTGCTTCTTGCTACAATCCCCAGATCAGTGGTGCAAGTGAACTGATCCAAAAGAGTGGCACCTCTGCCAAATCAGTGAAAGGAGCCACTGAGTTGTACAGGGAGTGTCCTGTGCTGCTTCTTGAGAATATAAAGTCTTCCAGGGTTTGGTATAAAGGGATATTTCATTTGCACCAGGATGACTCCAGCAAAGGGAAAGAGTGGATGGGCAAATGATACAGAACCAGGGCTGAAAGTGTGAAAAAGACTGAAAAAAATGAAAGAAAGGGAGAGAAAATAAACTGTACCATAGAAATCCCTGGAAGTTCCTCAGAACTAAAGGAGGAAAAGGGTCCCTTCCTTTCTTTCAGTGTAAGAGATGTCAGTCCAGCAGTGTGAGCACTGTAATTTTACCAAAGCCTCATATCCATGGAGCAGGTCTCACCTGGGACAATCTGTACCTCTGAGGATAGCACAGCTATTCCTATCATGCCTCCATGATATATGTGGCTGTATGCAACAATGCTGAATCCTGGACTAGGACAGTCGTGTCTGTCTGTAGTTTGATCCATCATGTAAATCTGGCGTACTGCAAAATTCCTGCCCTTAATCTGTATTGTCCAGTTCAAAGGCATGGAGGTCTACCATTTGCTCATCTCGCTCATTTCTAGGGCTTTAGACAGGTAAACAAATTCACACCTCAGGCAACTGACCTGTAGGCAACAAAGGGCTTATCCATCATAAAGGTATGAACAATTAAATGCGTTTTGGTTTCTTCCAAGAGGGCTCAGCAACCAAAAGTCATGAAGCAACTGCAGAAAGGGGTGCAGATTAAAGCAGAGAGAGGCTCTGCTAAAGGAATTGTCAGGAGTTAAGCCTGTCCAGGATGCCCCTAGGGAAGACAATTGTGAGTTAGCATTGCATTTGGCAATCTCTGTGAGATTTACTGTCCTGAAGAGAAAGATAAAATAATATCTCAAAGCAAATGTCAGCTGCAACAACTGTTAGTGACAGAACAAGGGGATGTGAAAGCTGCCACTTTTTCTCTACCTGAATTTGGAAAGAGCAGATTCATCAGATGTCAACCAATGCCTGGACATTTCTGTCCTTGCTCTGCTTCCATTGCCTACTCCACCAGTGGAAGGGAAGACAACCAGCTGTGCCAGGCACTGGGCAACACTGGGGTCAAGGACACAGAACTGTTCAAGCAGCAGTTTGAAGACATCTGCACTACCTCTAATCATGGTAACATGACTGCTTTGCTTGAAGCCAGCTCTGTATATCTAGATGTCAGGTATAAACTTAAAAAAACTACTGTTTTACCACTGAAGATATATTTTCTCCCTGAGCACCACACTTAAATATATCTGTTCAGTCATTAATCATTTTTCCAACTATCCACTAAGAAATATGTCAGCAAAGTGGAAGCTGCACTCTGAGTTAGCACACAGAAGGTGGCTACCAGGGAAGCTGGAGCCTGGTGTGAGTCTACCCTGAGCCACAGGTGCCAGCCAGAGACACGAGTCCTTGGTGGGGGGGCAGCTTGTAAACAGCAAAGAGGGTTACAAGTGCAATTAGTCTGTGTGACAGCCGTGACTGCCTTCTGTCACCACCCTGGGCCAGGCCAAATCCCCTTTCCTCCCTCTCTTGCACAAGCTGAGCCAAGGCACAGGGGTTATAAACATGCCCAGCTGCCAGTCAGCCCAGGGGAAAGAAAACAAATGCACCACAGCAACAGGCAAACCTGTATATGGGCAAGCCCAGATTATTGACTGGTGTGCCTGGCTGTCAGACCTCGGTGCATCCTAACTAGGGAAGTCTAGGATGCTGGCTGATAGCAGCCATTAGGGGACTTAGTAGTGGTCACTTGTCTTCTTGTGGTCACCAGCAACACAGATAGCACAGCACAGCACAAGGGGAACTAAAATTACAGCATGGGTAGCAAGGTACTGTGCAAGCTATGGGATGTGAAAAACACCAAGGCAGCTCCTTTGATTTTCTGTCTAAGGCATTTCCCTCTGGTTTTTGCACCTCCAGCCACAGATGCAGGGTAGAGGTAAAAAAAGGCTAAAAGCTGAAACTCCATGTCAGGGATCAGGTATCTTGTGCTCCAGTAACTTTCAATCCTGCAACTCTTTGGCACAACAATGGCATTTTATGATTTCTCATGGCTTCTCAGCTACAGGCAGCTCTAGAAGACATTAGCTGGGTTGCAGTTGTCACCAACACGCCCCTATATGAGTAAGAATTAAAGGTAACAGATTTCACCATTTTTACTCTCTAGCTACTTTCTCTTCCTATCCCTGTGCTCAGGAGAGTTGCTCAGAACAGGGCCATATTTTATGGTTTTTAACAAAGTTTTATCCTGCTTTTTCTTTAAAGTGAAAGTCGAAATTCAAGAATAGGCAGTGTGGGAGGAGTTAGGCTCACACATCATGCAGTCCTGCACCTGCCCGATCACATTCCCTGGTCTGAGATGCTTTCCCCCACTCATTTTTTGTAACTGGTGCTCAGACCTTTTGCAGTCTCAAGACCTGACACTTGTGTGCAGGGTGGGAAGGGTCACACAGAGTGGTCAGCATGTGGTCTTGTTCAGGGAATGCTGGGGAATGCCATCCTTCTCAAGAAACTGATTCAGTCACAGTAATGATACTTAAGGGAGTTTAAGTGGGAAAGGATGGAACTAACATAGTGATGGAGTTGACAAAGCAGAAGGAAAGTTATATGCAAGCTACTAGAAATTACTCCAGAAGCCTAACTGCTAAATCCCTGAAGGCTGGGTCTCTACCCTGCCTTTAGTCACTGCTCCAGCTTCCAATAGAGTGACTTTCATCATTTTTCCTGTAGAAAGAGGAGATGACATTGCCTCCACTATGCAATTTGGTCCTATCCTGCCTTTTGTCCTGAGTCCAGCCAGCATCACAACACAGTCTCTGTGTTGGGGACACTTCTGACCTGTGTTAGCCCAAATAATTTGCCTACAGTCACTTTTTAGCATTCATATTTTAATTCTGAGATGACTCACTGGGGCACTGTTTAACCATTATCACAACTTGGGTCATCACTTTCAAATCAGCCTGAATTTTCACATCTCTGCCTAGCAAACAGCTTTCACTCTCACTTCTTCCTAACAACACTTCCTAACTGGGAGAAGAGCTGCAATCAAATTATCTGTTCAGTTAACAGATCCAGGTTCAACCCATCACCCTTCTGCCTGTAGTGCTGGCCCATACTTTCCCTACATGCTGCAGTCTCTGATCTGCACCACATTCCCTGGGCTGCTGCTGAGTGTAACTATTGAGGAGCCATGTGCAGTGTACACTGCAGAAGTGGAAACAGAACCCATAGTGAGGTGCACAAGGAGATCTAGAAATATAGAGTGTACATCCCATGAAAAGACATGGAATCCATGCTCCCAGCCCATGCATGCAGTGTACTGCAGGCATCAGGACACCAGGGCCTGGATTCACACTTCTTGGACCTGCAGCCAGAACTCACATCGTGGGGTGAGCTGGGTAATTACCCAATTTATCCCTTCAGTCCATCCCAGAGAGGAGCGAAGTACCACGTTTTTCCCTCCTCTTCAGAGCCACCTGATGCCCCTTTGGGGCTGACACCAGATCCACCCAATCCCTCCTGCCTACATTAGCCGAGATGTTGCCCTTTACAGTGCTGGGCACCTGGCCAGCCCTCCTGCAGCCGGAGGCTGGGCGTGCAAAGGGCCGGCGTGTTTGCACACAGCTCCCTTCCATTCAGCCTCTCCCACCAGCTGCTCCAGGGGTCATGGGGCCAACCAGATCCTTTTCCAGACCCCCTGGGGATAGTCTTTGCCAGGTCTGTTTATTCATTGATTTAAGAAATCCAGTTGCAATTACGAACAAGTTACTGAGAAAAGAAGCCTGAGTTGGGGACTTGGCTCAGGGCACGGCTTTTTGCCACTGTGCTCAAATCTGTGCTTCCTTCATTGCAGCCCTGTGCCCACCACCATCACATGCATGATGCAGTCACAGCGCTGATTTCATCACTCACTATGCATCACACGACTTTGTGGCAGCAGAAACCCCTTCTACCAAAGTCTAAAGGCTCTGTGACAAAGGAGACAGAGAAACAATCCTGGTAATTGCCACTTCTCACTGCCATTAGCCTGTCACATTGCCTTTGTCAGGCAGCACTGAATCTCTGATCCTCATTGGCATAATTGGCTCCTGCAAAAAACCAGCCTGGGTCCTGATGGCATGGGGCAGCTTGATCTGTGTTCCCAAAGATGTCAGTGTTTCATCACTTCATGTTTACCGTAATTTGGAATAAATCCTAAAATCTTGCTAACCCTTTCTTGTCAACCCAGTTTTGCATTTGGGACACAGCTTTGCTGAGACCATGCTGAGCAATTCCAAAGGAGAGACACTTGGGAGCCCTAAACATCCTTCGCTGCGACACAGAGTGTCTTCAAAATAAAAAATGTTGCGGAATCACAGCATGGTTGAAACCAGACAGGATGCATGAAGATTGCCTACATCAATCTCCTTCTCAGAAGAGAGACAGCTGGAGAAAGTGTACCAGAGCCTTGTCCAATCATCTTTTGAACTCCTCGAAAGACATAGACACACAACCAATGTTATGAAGTTTGGCCACCATCACCATAAAGCCATTTTTCTTTTGTTTAAATGCCTCCCCTCTCACAATTTATACTTGTGCCTGAAAGTATAAAGAGGTATGACTGACTCTTCTCTCTACGCTGAACATTCCCTATTCTTTCAGCCTCTGCTCACACGATGGTTTCTTTCAGTCACTGCTGGAGTGTTTGGCTTCAACCTCTCATAGCTGCTCTTGGACCGTTCTCAAATTAAAAAAGGTCATTAGTAGGTGGTATTTTCTCCTCAGTATTCTATACCATAATCAATTCACCATACGGTCTTCCTATTTTAGATAGTTTAGCTTGTTAGTTTCTTTAAGGCTTTCTTACAGTTTTATACCACAGTCCCACCATGGTTTTTTCTCAACCGTCTCCAGTTTTCCAGCTTGCCTGTAATTATGGCACCATACCCAGGAGGTATCAAATACTGATCACACACTCCTACTTCCCATACTCATCTTTAGGCCAGCAGGAATCCTGTTAGCTGTTTTTGCTGAAGATTTGACCATCCCTACTCTTTGCCCCTCTTCAGCCATGCAAGGAGTCCATTTGCCTTTTTTCACAGGACAACACAATAAGAATGCATGTAATCTTGTGTATCCTCTGTGACTTGGCAAGTTTTTAGGGGTCCTTTTGCAAGGATGGCTTTTATTCCTATGTGTTCCTACCTAATTATGTTTCTCCTACCTGTTAGAAAATGTATTTTGTTTGAATATACTTATCAAGTTACCCAGATTTCTTTGACTAGCCTGTTCCTCTTGCTACCACCGTATTCATGCCTGTGTCAACTGTTTTACATGCTTTGCATTTTCCTTAAAATCATGGTTGGAAATGTTAACCAGTTTTCATTTAACAACTGATCCCTGCAGAAACCAAACAGAATAATGCATTCTAAGCAGATGAATATCTCTTCTGCCTATTGAAAGTTCTCAATCCACTTAATCTATATTTTAGGAACTTTGCATAGTGCATTTTCTGAACCAATTCAACATACCATAATTCTCTTTTTATCAATAGGCTATGCCTTACAAAAACTCTGTACCATAATGCTATGAATTTACTGTATCAACAAGATTTTAATATAAAATATAAAATTTTATATTTTTAATATGAAATATAAAATTGAATGCCTCATTTCAAAAAGCCACATTCCTGTTCTGTAATTCTCCATTAGCAAGCATCTGTAACAAATTTTCCATTATTTTTCACTCAATAGTTGCCAGCTACCTGGCCTTTAGATCAACTGCTCTTAAGGGTTCTCCACTTTAAATACAGGAACTATTGGCACCTTAACACTCTTCTGCTATTCCTATAGTCATTAAAGAGTAATTAAAGCCAAATCTCAGCAGGCTGGAGTTGAGCAGCATTTATTATGATTTCATGTAACGAAAGATTCTAAGAGATGAAAGTGAGCAGAAGAAAACTGTATCTTGGACAATGTGAGCATAATGCTGCTTGGTAAGGTAGGTTGGGGAGTTGGAAGGAAGACTCGAGGCCTAAGTGATGTAGGGAACAGGAACAGCACAAAACAGTAGTACAGAGGTGATGTTGCTGAGATAGGAATGAGCAAAAGGTGTTTACCAGGTGATGGGTAGTATTAGTAGAGAAGTTAAGTAATGCTAAAGTGCCAGTGGGTGAGAAGAAGCTGGAAAAAAAGAGCTGGAGGTTGGGGAAGCATAGAGGAAAGAGTGTGTGCAGGAAAGGGTCTGACATGAAAAAAAAGCTGGGACACTACAAAGTATAGTGCTGGGATACTGCATTTTTAGAAGTTATGAAGCCCCTGAGAGTGGAAAACGACCTGTGAATGTTTCCAGCAAAAGACCAGGTTAAGTGCAGGAAGGGATTATTATCAACAGCAAAATCCTGGGGACTGAAAACAGGTAGAAAAGTAAAAAGGGCTACTAACCCCTAATTCCATCTTCACTACTCCTTTTCAGGATCAAAATGTGCACCTAGGAGGATATCATCAAGATAGGTGTGTGTCTAGGGAAGGTTTAAAGAAATGACAGGAAAAGGGAAAAGGAAGGTCTTTTAGAGGGGTAACCAGACATCTAAAAGAGCATGAAGGACATCATCTTAGGACCTGAAGGCAGTACAAGGGAAGAGATGTGTTTGGGCTGGCATGAGATAACCTCAACACCATAACCATTCCCCAGCCATCATCAATGGCCACGTGTTGGAGTCTCCCCAGCCCCTCCACCCCACCAGCCCGAAGCCACCCTCCAGGGGTCCTGGTGTGGGCACAGGCAGCCTTCAGAGATGGTGCCTGCTTTGGACAGCTTGTCCTGAGATAGCTGCAAGTTCTGGCAAACTCCCTGCTTCCCAACAGCAAGTGCGTCCCAACAGGCATTTATTAAGAGAGAAAACGAGCCACATACAGAAACACAAAAGTACATATTTTGCTCTATTTTGAGACACGGCGGGTGCTGCAGCCTAAATAACTCCCTGGAGTTCTTGGGCTAGGAAACAAGTGGATGCTTCACACAGAGTCATTTCCAAAGGAAAGATGTTTTCAAGCCACAGGGAGGCAGCGCTGGGCAGCACTGAGTCGTGGGGTGAGGGCCATCGGCTGGGGAAGGAGCTTGACTCTGTGGCAGCGGGGACAGCGCTGCAGAGAAGCAGCTCTTTGGGTCGCCATGGCCTCTCACGCTCAGGTGCCCAAACCCTGAAGCCCCCTGTAGGCTGAGACCCTCCTTCCCTCCTGCCGTGGGGAGCGGGCTCTAGGACTTCACGGCAGCCTCCTCCACCCGCCAAGGGCACTGGACGTAGCGCAGCACCCCGCTGACGGGGCCCCGCTTGGCGGGATCTAGGGCCAGCAGGCTCCGCAGCATCCCCGCAGCCTCGGCCGTCAGCCGCCTCCAGTGCCGCGGCACGTCCTTTTCTAGGCCTGTCTCCTGCCACTGCATGAAGTCCTCAAAGAAAGGGTCCTCCGGTAGGCTCTGCTCCCAGGGGAAGTAGCCGGTCAGCAGGCAGAAAAGCAGCACCCCGAAGGCCCAGGCATCCATGCTGGCGTCGATGGGCACCCCCTGGGCATCAGCAGTGCTGCTCAGCTCGGGGGCGGTGTAGGGGATCACCCCGGCCACCAGCTTGAGCTTGGTGCCCTTGGGCCGTGTGAGCCCGAAGTCAGTGAGTTTGACGAGCCGGCAGTCGGGATCAAAGAGCAGCACGTTCTCGGGCTTGATGTCACGGTACACCAGCCCCCGGCTGTGGATGAACTCCAGAGCACTCACGAGCTGCGTGGCACACTGCTTTGCGGCCGGCTCCGGGATCCCATCCTGTGCAGGGAGAGAGACAGGCAGGATGGCACACATGGGGCACCCCGGCAGCCCTGCCAGCTGGGCTCTCACCAGAGTGTTCTGCACCGGGAAAGATCTTTGCATTCCTCACCTTGCCAGCCCAAGGCTGCTTCAGTGCTGCAGACCCCAGATGAGCCCACAGCCCATTGCCTTTATCTCCCTCCCTCAGACCCAGCCAGCCTTCAGATGCCACAGCCCAGTCCCCATGGCCTTGTAGCAACACTCACGCGGGGTTTGATGATTGAGATGAGGTCTTTGTGCAGCGCTGGTTCATAGAGGAAACCATAGTACTGGCTGGACTCAATGGCAATTCCAAACATGCCGATGATGGCAGGGTGGGTGGCAAGCGACAGTGCTACACAATACTCATAGAGGAAGGTGTGCAGCTTGGTACTGGCTTTGGGTAGCAGCTTGAGTGCCATAGGAGTCCCTGGGGATGGGAAGAGTGGGTTTGACTCCTCTGAAAGTCATACCAAGGCAAGACAGAGCAGCCACAGATCTAAGCAGTCACAGCCGCAGGGAGGTCTCTAGTCCAAAGGTTGTGTGGGTATACCCTGTGGACACCATGTCTGGGAACAGGCATTGCCACTGGTGTGGGTTTTGAGCCCTGGCCATGCACAAGAGCCCTGGGCAGACCAGGGACGTTCAGGATACATGGGCCCATCAGTCTGAGCTGGGACTACTGGGGAAGAGCACTCATGTCAGGGTACTCATATGGCCAACCCCGGACCTTCATTCACAGCCTCTGATCATGGGCCTTAGGGCACCACTTCAGCTCAGGCTTGGGGCTCCTTGACTGAGCCCTGTGGTGGGACCGTTCTTTCCACCTATATCACACGCCAGCTGGTGCCTATCTGTGAACTCTCTTGATCCTCACTTGTGGATTAACTTCCCGGCTTGACCTTGGACCTGTCTTGTAACTAATCTTGCCAGATGTTCTGGGCTGCCCCCTGCCATCACCTGGTCCCTGGCCGGATGTAGTGGGATGGTTCCTGGCTGGGGAGGTCCCCATCCTGCTGGCATCCCTGGGAATCCTCCCTGCCATGCCTCATGCCTGGCCCTGACGTGCCACCAGCCCACTCCATGCCCCACGCCCTGGTAAGTGGAGAGGAGACAAGGCACAGTAGTTCACAGGGCACAGCCAGTTCCTTACCTCTCTGCCTGTGGGTCACCAGCATCACATGGCCATACTTGCCCCTGCCCAGCTCGCGGATAACCTCATAGTGCTCAGCCACCTCGGCGCGCACCAGGCTCTGAGCAGTGATCTCCAGGAGCTCCTCCAGCTTGGTTGGTGCTGCTCTCTCTGACACTGCTGCAGTCACAGCTGAGCTCTCGGCCATCGCTGAGTGCTGCAGAAACACCACAGCCAGAGTCAGGAACGTCACAGCACACAGAGAAAGCCAGATCAGACATGCATCACAAACCATGCCATGGCAGGGAATATTCCTGCCACTTGCAGCCTGAGCATTCTTGCTCCTGTGTTAAAGTTGAGTTTGCACTTTTATACAGCACAACTCTGGGCAAAGCCCCTCATCATAGAAAAGGTCTCTGTATTGAAGGGAACCTCCTCCAGCCCATTAATCCTTTTGCCTAATACTAGATGACAGGAAAAATATTAACAGAGCCCCAGATTTTCAAGTGTGACCCAGTCACCTCCTCTTGCTCTCCCTAGCTTACTGCAGCAAGACCTCATCTCTCCACTCAGAATTCCACCTCTGCTGCTTACTGGAGAAAGTCCTTGAGGTAGCAGACAAGACAGACCTGTCCCTTAGGCAGAGGCACAGCTAGCATGTGACAAAAGGCCGAGTGCCCTGAGGAAGCCAAAGGGAGCTCAGTACCTCACATGCCTGATGACATTTCTGACCAAAAGTCATGCATCTGTGCAGCCAAGTAACTTACACAGGAAGTAACCTAGGATATCAATGGTATTTTGAGCTGTAGCAAGCTGCTTCAGACCCATTTCAGAGAAGTGTTTTTTCACTTTTTCCAGCCAGCTACAAGGCAGGATTTTAAGGCCTCTGTGGCAGTGCTCTCTCCCTGTCTACCTCCGTGTGCTCTATACAAGGCACTTTGGGCCCAGGAGCTCCTTCTGGCCTTGGTGCAAGGTCACAGAACCAGAGTCACAGGATGGTCAACACCAGAAGGTACTTCTGGAGACCACTTACTGCAATGTCCTGCTCAGAGGAGGGTTAACTAGAGCAGGTTGTGCCCAGCCCAGTTTTAAATACCAACAAGGATGGAGACTCCACAGATGCTGTGGGTAACCTGTTCCAGTGTTCAATCACCTTTATGGTAAAAAAGATTCTAACTTATGCTTAAATAAAAATTCTGTTTCAGGCCCACTGCCTCTTGTTCTGTCACTCAGTATCATCTGATACTGTGATACACCTGGTTGTGTGTTTTTGCAGGTATTCATATGCATCAATCAGATGATCCCCTCAAGCCTTCTCTTTTAAGGCTGATCAAGTCCCAGCTCTGTTAGCCTCTCCTCCTACGAGAGATATTCCCGTATCTTAACTGTCTTCACTGTCTGGATTTCTTCCAGTACGTCCACATCTTCCTTCTGCAAAGGAAACCCACTGCTGCTAAATCCAGTCATTCTTCAAAATAAAGAAATTTGGAAAAAAATTATTATTTAAACCTGGGAAACCTACAACAAGGCTGAATTTCTACAGGAGCCTGGGACTATTTGTGGAAAAGTTCTCCTTCTTTTTCCTCTCTCCTAAACTGCATTTCTAAATCTTATCCAATTCAGAAGTGCCAAGTCATTTGCCCTATTTTTCTGCAAAGGCTTTGATTTGGTGTGAGAGTCAACAGCAGTCAAATTTAGTACAGTCCATAGATAGTATAACAATGAACAAGTGCTTGCATGGGAGGGGATAAATGGAAGGCTAGGGAGAACAAGTATTTTCAAGATTTTGCTTTGAAGTCCTCCTGATTGCTGCCCAGCCAGCGAGGCTTGTGAAATTCCAGATAGCAAGGGCATCTCAGAACCCACAAATTGGTCCACCCTGCCAACAATATTTCCAAACTGGCACCTTCCTTATTTAAGTGTTATAGAGAGAAAAAATTAGGCGGAATATAGAGAAAAAACCTAAAATGTAATAGACCTAGGAAAGGCGTAGACTTCCCTTTGATATTGGATAAGCTGAAGCCACATTAAAGAGTGGAGTGGAACAACAGGAGAGATGTCTGCTTGTCATTTGAAGAACACTTGAAGAAAATAAATCAATATTTGTGGAAAAAAAAAATCTTTTCTGCAAGACAGTGTTTCTCCTATATCAAATTCATGGTCACATTCAAGTTCTTGACAGAAAATGGTTCACAATCTTCTTAGATAACTGAAATTCTCAAACCTGAGTTAGGTAAAATTTCTTCCCTTGTATGCTGGCAACTGATATTTAGCCCGAAGGTTAGAATCTTCGTGCTGCATCAACTTTAAGTATTATTCAATAGTTATATACTTTCCAAATATCTATTAATTAATATCTTTTATTAGCATTGAATTATTTACAACAAGATTCATCTATTTTATATGATTCTTTATTTGTCTCCTATTTACTATACTAAAAATTGCTCTTGTGAGTGGGAGGATGTGCTTTTCTCTATATTCTTGGTTCTCAGTTCACCTTAGGGAATCAAAATATTTCAGTCCATAAGCTTTTCCAATGAAAAAAAAAAATAAAAAAACCATAAACGCCCCCACACAAAAACAAACAAACAAACAACACACACAAAACAAACAAACAATCGAACAAAAATCACAGAACAACCCAAATCCCAAAAATTCTTGTATCCTTCCACTTCACAATTCAAGTCAACTGCAACATAGGTGGAACGGATCCATACTTCCATTCATGGCCCCCATAGCATGGAAGGGCAAATGGTCCAGGTTCAGAGTAGAGCATTAAAGTGAATGAGCTAGCTTGGAAGAACAGATCATCCAGAGGATATGGGTATAATTTCTTGAGGGCTTGCGACCTGTGAGTCTGATCAGGGCTCCTTGTGAAGGAAGCCCCAGCTGCAGCCACTCCAGAACAGTCTGCAGACTTTGGCCCTTGCTGCCCTTGAAGTCATTAATTACAAGACAAAGTCCATACTTGAGAAAATAGCTGACGTTGTCAGGTCTTTCTTTGAGATGCCACTGCGATTAGCTAGGAAGGTAAGTGAGGATCAAATTTGGGTCACTGCTGAGTAGAGTGTGCCTGGGTGCTCTGCACCTACTTCTGATACCTTCTAAAGTGTCATTTCCCCTTTGCAGATTGACAAGCACTGAAGAGGAGGTCACCAGGGCCCTGGCCAGGATGCACTCACCATTTGACTGTGCTGTGTTGAAGGCAGCAGGCAGAGTCCAATTCAAAACTGTTCTTCCCTCTACTATCCTTTCTGTGCTTCATTCCTGCTAGAGGTCTTGTTTCCAGGCTGCTGACTGTGAGAAACTGTAATTCCTCAAAAGAATCTCTAATTATAGCAGCAAAAAACTCACATCCTTTACACCATCACGAGATACTTCTGAACCACCTGGGAAGCTGAGGGGGATCTAGCCTATGGAGATACAAGGTCTTAGTCCAGGTAATGTTATTCTGGTTCTTCAACCAAAATGATTAATATATTTAGTGCAGAAAAGCACTTCATACCTGTCAAAAGCCAAAGAGTGTGATCTCTGTATAACAGAGACAGTGCTATGATGACAGAATCACAGAGGTGTTCAGGTTGGAAGGGACCTCTTGAGATCATCTAATCCAATTCCCCTGCTCAAGGTGCAGCAACTGAAGTAGGTTGTCTAGGAAGGTGTCCAGCCAGCTCTTCAGTATCTCCATAGATGGAGACTCCCATCAATGATCACCGCTTGGAAGAGTCTGGCTCCCTTTTCTTCATGCCCTCTCATCAGATATTTATATACACCAATAAGATCCCCTCTGAGCCTTCTCTTTTCCAAGCTGAAGAGTTTCAGCTGTTTCAGCCTCTTCTCATATCAAAGATACTCTATTAAAAATGGCCTTGAGCATATGGCATGTGGGGTCCACTTTCTTGTCTGACCTTCTACAGGGCCTTAACACAAACCAAATAACAAATAGCATCTGGGGCATCTCTTTCAAAAAGTCATTCAGGCTTGATCCAGAGACAATTGGTCAATTATAAATGCCAGTGTGAACACTCTTGCTGTTAGGTATTCATATGATAACCTAATCTGAATTTACCAAACGTGCTGTTGAAGTTTCTCAGATAGAGAAAAGAGGTTTCTAACACCTGTTAAATTTCTCCAGAATCTTGCAGGGTTTATATGCACTGTAGTCAGTGGTATGACCCCAGGCTATGAGAACATATTTTCAATTAATTATGTTGTGTAAAACTATCAGACTGAAGCTCAGGCTATGCATTTAACTGATGCTTTACTTAGGCTTCACAAAGCATCTGTCACACTGTGCTTCTGTAGTGCCTGCATCAGTTAGCTGAGAAACAGATGTGATGCTGCCAAAAAATGTGGTCACATTTTGAATTGAGAATAAGCATCTCTACGCTCTCTGATCAAGACACCTCTCAGTCTTCTTATTGGTTCAATGCCTTCAAATAACTTTCTGTCTGATTGTCAAACCAAGCTCTCAGATTGTCAAGACCACTTGTCCAGCTCTCAGATCTGTTTCGTGGCTCTTTTCTAAAGCCTCATAGTTTTTCTCCTCCCATTCCCCACATTAAAACCCCAACTGTCTTGGGGGGAATGCCTCCTGTCACTCATTCAGCTAGAATTCCCCCCAGCCTCATGCTGTGGCCTCAAGATCTCTTTCTGCAGGAATGACACACAGGCTGCACTATCTTCTACATTCATTATGAGTCCAGAGGTTTTCCAGATTACTGGGGGATGTTGCAGAAAAAAATTAACTTCCTCTTCATGTTCCTTTATGGGTGCTGCCTACCTGGTTTCTACCTGAATATTTTTGCACCATGTTTAGTAAAGCATATTTTGCTCAAGTGGATTCAGTGTACCGAGTAATTCAGATCACTTCACTCAGTTGTTACCACACTTCTACCTAGGGGCTGAATAAGGACCCCACCTGTAGGCACTTCCCACCAACTTCTAAATTGTTGGTTTGAAGCAGTTGTCATCCTGGTATTGGTTCATATAGCACCTGCCAGAAACGTCCCATTCAATGGTTGTTTCCTGAAAGTTACCTGTACAAATTCATCCTGGCATTGGTCTAAACCACACATTCTTAATAAATTTTTAAAAGCCCAGTATATAGTGAAAAACACCATATTTGATTGTTGTTCTCACCTTACACAATTTTTTTTTAAATCCTAACTCTGTTGTAATACTTTTACCTTCATCAATGATCTAGAAGAAAACACTGAAATCATCCAGAAAATGTTTGCAAATGGCACAAAAAGGGTTTGGGTAGACAATGCGTTGCTTGGTAAAACTAGTGCATGCACTAACACACATACAAAAGTGTTTCAAATGACCAAAGAAGCCAGGATTTTAATCTGGCATTGGATGGGTGACAGGAAAAAGAAAAAAAAAAAAAAAAAGAAAAAGTCACATAAATCAGACACATCTAGGTTTTTCATGCTGCATAATGGGCACCATGTAAATCCAGAAATGTAGATTTGGTATTTGAAGCCTCACTACCTTTGCAGGCCTTAAGACATTGGATGATACAGAATTGCAGTAGAAATAATCTACAGTGATATAGATACACATCTTAATGTTGCAGATACAAGCCTAAGAGCATAACAGAATAAAGGTTACTGATGTTACAGATTCCACTTTTGCATTCACTCTTCTAAAGAGAATGCCCAAAAAGAATCAGATGCAGGAAACATCAGCAGTGAGAGTCAAACTAACATTTTCCAGATACTAAATTAAGAAAGTAAGCTTTACTGTAAACAAACAAATAACAGAAAAAGAAAAAAGAAAACCAAAAAAAACCAAAAAAACCCAAAAAAAAAAAAAAAAAAAAAAAAAAAAAGAAAAAGCAGAGACAGCTGTTCAGCTTCACGTAGGCTGAGATGATTGTAACAAAAGAAGAGATCTGTTCTGAGGCGATGTGCCTCTTACAGTGAACTCCAGTTTCTGCAGAAGTTCCTACATACAGATGCCATGAGACAGTCTGAAATTTAATCTCCAAAAATCAGCTGAGTTAGGGAAGCTGTATTTCTGAAGAGCTGGCCACCTGTTAACAGCTTCTGCACTACAAATGAGAGTAGTAGAACAGTGGAATTTGTACTTTTATAATAAATTTATTTTTCCACTTGCTCTGCTTTATATTCTTCTTTATCTACCTTTTTACAATGTTTCTTGAAATGTTAAAACAATACTGATATGAAGAAAGCCTGGGTAAATTTCCTGAACTCTTCTGGAGGCTGATAGATCAACGGAACCAGTTGCTGGATGTTTTCTATCTTTTTAATGATATCAGTGAGCCCACACTTCAGGAAGCTACCGCTGGTGTCCCCAGTTTGACAGAAAAAGGACAAGAGAAAGTCATGACAATGGCAAGAGGGCTGAAAATTACCGGGAAAACTTCCAGTGGAGCTGTTTTTATAGTTCATCAAACAGATAGTGAAGACGTTACTCAACCATCTGTATACACCTTTCTGAGTACTGGAATTTCACTAAAAAGGGCTCTCCCAGTTAGGTAAAAGCATTAGAATAAAACCAATAGATGAAGCTGAAGTGAGGCCGTTTCAGACCTCTGTTGGGGTCCAGATTCTGTGATGAAGGATATTTACCCCCAAAACTCTCACCAAACATTATGGAAGAATATCCTTCCATCTTCGTAACTTTTGGTTCAAGAATAGCATCTTTTTTTTTCCCCCGAAAAGGTCCACTCTGGTGCAAACCACGTTTAATACAGCAAGGGATAAGAACAGATTATCGCAATGTTTGCTTGTGGCCTTGCTGCTGGTAGATTTATGAGCTTCTTTCTAGAACTGGTCGGCGGGCTAGTGCTTAATCTCGCTGCAGAGAATGGCATGACTGTGCCGGTACCGCTGTTCTGGGCAGAGGCACCCCGCAGCCTCCCCGGAGAGCCCCGTAAGCCTCTCCGAGCATGCAGCACTCCACAGCCTCCTCGGACAGAAACCGGCCGCAATCTCACTGGGACCAAGCCACATCACACCTTTCTCCCAACCAACCCACCGAACACAAGTGGACACAAGCGACCTTCTAGGGCAAGGCCACCAACGAGCTCGCCATCAACCCGCTGGGGGAAGTGGGTGCGCTCCGCATTGTGCCGGCACACCACGCTCGAGTCTCCAAAACCAGTTTGAGAGGGGTGGGAGCCCTTCCACACGCCTGTCCAGTGTCTTTCATCCTGCCACCGCTGCAGCTTCCCTTCCCACTCTCCTTTCCGCCGGCACTAAGCCTCTCACCTTCTCCAGCAGCGCAGGACAGCCGGCCAGCCGCGCCTGCCGCGCTCCCCTCGCCGCAGCCGCCGGGCTCAGGCTGCGCCAGCGGCCGCAGGGGGCTGCCAGCGCTCCGGGGTGAGCGTGACGCTCCGCCCCGTCCCCGTGGCTCTGGGCCTGGGGGCACACTGCCTCCCTGCTGAAGGTGACCTCCCGGAGGGGAGAAAAGAGGGGGAAACGGGAGCAAAGGACTGTCCATCTACTCTCTTAATGGAGAAGGATGTGTTTCAGGAGTCGAGGGAGGGAGATTGTTTCTGCTCTAGCATTATAAACCCCCGGGCACCCACTGACAGACCCACCTTGTTCAGCCCTTTGCTCCAGCTTGGGCTCTCGTTACAGCTGAAGGAGCAAAGCAGCTCCCTGGGCTGGAATGAGGTCCTTGCTCCAGGGCGGTGCCAAGTAGGAGTCCGTTCCTGATGGCATGGATCAGAACAGCCATGGGCTGCCCGTGCTTCTCCTTTGGCTACCAAGGGTGCCTGTGCCAGTGAGCAGCACAGTCCAGGCACAAAACATGGCTGGCTCAACGACCCCTCTTGGCGCCCAGTGGGTCAGAGTCCTCACACACACTGGTACTGCAGAGCAGGTGAAGCTGAAGTTATTAATGATAACTATGATGACTTGCAGGCATTTCATGTATTCTCAGTACCTGCCCCCCAAGCATACTCCTGTGCCAAGGCCTTCCTTCTTCTGCTTGAGTGTGGAGATGAAAACAGCTCCTGGGTGCATGGACACCACACAGGCCCCGGATCTTGGCTCTTGAACACTGCTTTTTTTCTCTCAAGAAAGTGGATCAGTTTGTGTATCTGAAACAGTAGTGCGTGCACCTATGACATGGGTATGTCACAGCACTGGCCTCCCTGTTCCCTAGAGCCAGAGCCATGCTGGGCACTTGTAGCAATGAGCCTTGGCATTCCCTGGGGACAAAGAATTGGGAGGAAGGCTGGGAGAGGTAAAAGACAGCCTGAGAAAAAAGAGCAGTCCCCATAAACATAAATACTGTGGGTCTCCAGCACAGGACTGAACCGTCTCACCTGATCTCAGCAGGAAGAATAATTATGCCAAGGGCTTGTCTCTCAGTGCTCTGCCCTCACAGAGGGGCAACAATGTGAGGTGCACTGGACTGCTGGCACAGGCCTGTGAAGAGCCAGCCTGATGCCACTCAGAGATGGTGCAAATCAGAGGGCAAGAGGAGTAGCACAGCCAGACTCCCAGCTGTCCCTGTGCTTCTGGATAAGAGGTGGGGAGTGAAGTTATTTTGCTGATGACCTAGAGGTCTTGTGCCCGTCAAGGCTGTGCCTTTACACCTGTTCTGAAAGGTGTGATTGGGAACAGCCTTCAAAGTCCTGTGCAAAGTCCCTCCAGGCAGGAACATTGCAGTTAGGGGTGATGTGAGTGTGCCAAAGAAACCTATCCAATATCCAAGGACTCAGCACTGGCATAAATGGTGTAGTGTAAGCACTGCTCTCCAGGAACGGGGACCCTGTATAATCTAGTCTTCTGGTGCAAAGTGTGAGACTGTTGCCTCTACTTGAGAGACAAGTCAGAACTGAAGAATGTCCCTGGGGACTTGCTATAATTTACAGTAACAACGCAATGCTGGGAAAGCAGCCCAGGTTCCCTGACTCCCCCAGTCCCTCTCTCCTTCTCTCCAATCACTATCTTAAACATGCTTCCAGATAGAGGAACAAAACACACTAGTCTTCCTTATTTTCCAGTTAATTTTGTGAGAATCTGTACGTGATCCATTCCTATTGAGATGGACACCTGGGGTTTGGTTTAGAGAAGAGACCTCTTCCCCAGCCTTACCTGGAGTGCACTGACAAGTAACAGTTTTACTGAGGGCTTGCTCCTGATCTCCCATTCATCTGACACTACATCTGCAGGGCTTGTCCTGCATTCCTCATCAACAGGGAATATGTCACGTACTGTGTATCACATGAATGTTTGAGAATCCCTGACCTCCAGTCCCTGAGCACTGGGCACAGGACAGCTGTTGGAGGCCCTAGAGCTGCTGCACTACTAGTGAAGTCCACACTAGTGCATTTCAGGACCTCTGTAATTTAACACCTACACCTCTCCCACCCACACTGCACACATTTTGTCCAGTTGGCAACCAAGGTGTTGGTCAAAGTCAACACTGACAGAATATGAAAACATGATGTAACCAAAACTGCATTAGTGTCTTGGACAGTTTGGTCCCAGGCTGTGGAGGAGGTAGAGCTAGGAAGGAGAGAAGGGTGTGGGGAAGGTGTTTTTTGAGGTCTTATTTTACTTCTCAAGATCCTGCTCTGATTTTGTTAGCAATAAATTCAATTATAATCTCTCCTTCAAGCATGTTTTTCCTGTGACAGTATTGGTGAGTGATTTCTCCTGGTCCTTATTTCAACCCATGAACCCTTTGTTACATTTTCTCTCTCCTGTCCAGTGGTAGAGGGGCAGTGATGGAGGGATTTTGGTGAGTGTCTACACTGTAGTGTCAGCCCACTATAGTGACACACACAAGCATTCGGGATGGCCTATGATATGCAACAAATACTGTACGAAAATGCATCCTTTTCCTCCTCTGAATTATGTGGTTTAGCATGATGAATGTCCTGTCTCTTGCATGTCTGGCTCAGAATAGGCAGTACACAGAAAAATAATAGAACATGAAAATTTCCAAGAGCCAGAATGGCAGCCAGTGTCACAAAGTCATAGCAGTGGCAACTGCATGAGGAACAGCTGGACTAAAGTAACTACAGTAAAGGGACATAGTCAAGAAGGGATCTCCTCTTCATCCTTCTTTCTCTTCCCTTGTTGCTCATCCTCTGTTGCTCACATCTGATGCGAGCGTACACTCACATCAGAGCAGCAGCAGTTCTTCAAGTACAGGCATACACAGCTCTAAAGGATCAGGTCTGATCTCCTAATAGGGAGTGCTCTGTAGTCAGATGATGCCTCATGTATGATTCCAAACGAACACTGCCCCACCATCTTCCAGCAAGTACCCTAAGAACCACGGAGGGAACTGGCTCTCCCAACACACTTTCAGCAGGACACTCTGTTTCTCAAGTGTTGGCTTTAGCCTGAACCCTTTTTCACAATATCCCTGGCTAATGACTGATGATTTCTACAGGAGCTGGGTGAGGAGGTCTGTACTCCTGTTTCAGGGTTACCCAACCCCACACAGCTCTTTAGTCCCCATCCTATCATATCAGAGGCACCAAAAGCATCTGCCGGGATGGAAGATTTGGTGCTATTTGAACCCAACAGAGCACTCTTGAAAGGTGTGGAGGCTTATCAGCAGGGGTAGGTGTAAGAGAAAGTTGCTGAAATATGAACATCAGGCTCCTTTACCTAAAGGGCCTAAATTGTCACTGCTCTTTTAATATTGTAGAATATGGCAATGTTCAGTTTGTCTCTATATTTTCAAACTGACCACAAGCATTTATTCAGAGCAGCTGTAATAGCAGCTGTACAGAGCAGTCATGATCCCTTAATTTCCAGCACTAAGTTTTGCTCAGCCTTTTTCAGATCCAGTTTTGTGCCTGGCACTGGGGAATCACTCTTTGACTTTCCCCATTGCTCTTCTGCTTCTTCTGGTAATAATTCTGTTAGCTGCCAACACCTTCCTCCCCCCCATCCTCAGCAGACAGCCAGGCAAGCCAATCTGCAGGGTACTACAAGGTGTGGGCTGCCTCCCAGGAGAGCTGGGGCCCTGGTCTCTCCTTGGCACAGGCAGGGTGCTCAGAGGAGTCCACCAGCTGCACAGACCATTTGTGCTCTGAGGTCATTCAGTGCTACCCCATCACAGAGGAATCTGCTGGCTGCCGTCCTGACAATGCCGTACAATGTCCCACCTCACTTTCCAGCTAACACAACAGTCACTCTGAGCCTGGGCCCTGCTCCCCAGAAGGGCTTCCCAGCCATGTTCCCCATCTTTGTCAGAGCCCCTCACACCTGAACTCTCTGGTCACCCACTGAACACCGTACGTGCTTCGAGGCATTCTGCTCAGTCTCACTTCAGCCCACTCCCTTCACGTTGCTGTTAGGTGCAGTGGATGCAGAATGATTGCAAGAGGCAGTGCTAATCCAATGGAATCCATGAGCACTGATCCCAGTGCCTCAGAGCAATGCTGGGGCAGTGCCCTTCCAACCCAGCACAGGGACAGGGATCCATAATAGCTGTTTTTTTAACCTTTTCCATCTCTGACAGCCTGTCCTCCAGGGTTTAAAACAATATAAAATATCCTGTAACCGTGGTGTACATCAGCCTTCTCCCTAAAACTTAATGGCTTATTTGTCGCCACAGGTACAGGTGGGGACTGTTCAGGAGGCAATTCAGCTTGCAGCTCCCACCCTAGCCTAGTAAGGTGGTGCCACTGCAGGAGGCTGAGTTGGCTGGGGCTCCAGATGGCTTGGTGACAGATACTGGGAAGAGTTGTAGTGAGGTCTTGCAGAAAAAAAGGATAGACTTACAGAAGAAGAGTGGACTTGGGTGATGGGGCAGGGACAACATGTTTTACTGGGAAAGTTTTCTTCTGTCAGGACAGAGAGATGGGACAACTGCTCTTAAGCATCTGGGATCCAGGAGACAAGGGAGAAAAGGATGGCAGGACAAGGTCTCTCCAGCCAAGTCTTGTCCCAGTTTCCTGCAAGGTGAGAGCAGGCAGGCACAGGGATGGACTTGGGTTCAAATGAGAGTCCAGATCATCAGGAGAGCTTGTGGTGGCAAAGCAGGTCCAAGGTCCAGGTGAGAAGTTGGTTTGTTGGTCAGTATCACTCCTGGTGGTGGTAGACAGTGCCAGTCACGGTCCAGTGATTGCCAGGCAAGTATGAGGTCAAGCCAGGAAGTCTGTTCAATTTCCAGGGTTCAGGCAAACAGTGAATATGGCCACTCATAGCTGGGAAAGATAGACCACATTAGAGTTCAGACAGGGACTAAAAGCCCAGGGTTGAGGCGAAATGGGTTTCCTGGTCCCATGGGAAGATGTTGCAGTGGGAGACCCAGGAGAGGCTGGTCAGGGTCATCAAAACTTATCAGTACCCTTGAAGTGAGGCAAAATCATGGTTTGTGCCTACCTCTCAATTCTTCAGCAGCTTCTTGGCTGCCTCTAGCAATGGTCTGTAAGGCAAAGGCTTCCATTCCCTGAGGAAGGCTGACCCCTTCTCTGCTACCCTACCTCATTTCTACAGCTTCATCTGCACAGAGAAGGCCAGTACCCTGCAAAACATCTTCCACCAACCAGCTCCTAGGGACCACTGCTGCTGGGACACTGTTCCCAGTATTGCTGTCTGTCTAATGTCAAGGCATTGTACTTGTCTCTTCTGGGGCTGTCCAAAAAATTGTAAAGAAGAAAGGCAGGGAGTTCAGTCACTTCCTGAGATCATCCATGAATATGCTGAATAAAACTACTCCTAGGAGTAATACATGGGCTACGCTTGGAGGAAAAACTCACTGCTCTCTCTCAAGGTTCCTATGGAGGGGAAGTGAAGGGGGAGGGGCTGATCTCTTCTTCCTTGGTTCCAGTGACAGGACAGTTCAAAGCTGTGCCAGGGTAGGTTCAAACTGGGCATGAAGAAGCATTTCTTTACCACAAGGGTGGTAAACCACTGCAACAGGTTCCTAGAGAGATGGCCAATGCTACCAAGCCTGTCAGTGTTTAAGAGGTATTTGGACAATGCCCTTAATAGCATGCTTTAACTTTGACGTCGAAGTGGGCAGGCAGTTGGACTGGATAATCCTTCTCTTCTCTTCTCTTCTCTTCTCTTCTCTTCTCTTCTCTTCTCTTCTCTTCTCTTCTCTTCTCTTCTCTT
>JBBMKD010000102.1:79963840-79983589 GCA_037834095.1 Argya squamiceps | reverse complement strand
GGACCTTCCCACTGGATTCCTAGAGGATCAGAGCTACCAGACTTTTCTACGGGATCACTGCTTCCATCATCCCACTCCGGTTGTATTCTGACTCTGTCAGTGGTCTTTTTGTATTATTGCATTTATTTTATTTTACCTTTTTTTTCTTTCTCTTATTAAATTGTATATCTGACTTGGAGCCTCTCATTTGTTTTGCTTTAAAACCATTACAATTTGTTATGTGCCTCTATAAAGAGAGAACATTCTTCTGGTTATCACATCTGAAAACACAGTTGTGATATAGAACCTGTACACACCAGGAACACCCCTGAGCAGAAGGCCACCTCTACTTTACCTTGCCCTTGGAGCCAGAAGTTGGTTTCATCTGCAGTAGATAACACCCATGAGTGAGTCTGTCCCTTTAATTTTCACCCAGGGTATATCTGTTTCTCAGAAAGAAAAATTCTGAGTGATTTTGGAGCTAAACCGGCTGGCTGAGGAAAACGGGAAAGGCAGGACAATAATAAGCTCTCATTCTATTCAAGCCATCCAACAGCATCAACTTACCTTGCACTGCTAACCTACCCTGAGCTGCTGCCTACTGCTCTACTGACAGGGAGAGCCTTCACAGCTCACTGCTCTCCAAAGCAGCATCACAGAACACTGCAACTACAGTTCTTGGAAATGTATATACAACAACATGCAAGCTTATCCCTTCTCCCTGCATCTCTCTCTTCTTGCAAACACCCATGCCTAAAAATTACCTTCTGCTTTTTGCTCAAAGGAGTCAGAGGTAAAAGAAAGGTTTTTTCTTTACTGAAGGACATAGTTTTTTTTATATTGGCTTAGCCAGCCATCTAAAGTTTCTTAGCAACTTTCTTAATTCTCTAAGCATTCTGGTAAAAAAAAGAAAGCACTTTAAAGAAATCATCAACAATCTCTAAGCTCAACACCTGGAAGTAAAACTGAAGAACAGTTTATTAGTGCAGTTGGAATAACTTGCAATCCCCCTAACAAATAACATTAGCATAACTTTGCTGAAGTTCTGGGCAAACTACCAGCCCAGATGTGAAATTTCTTCCCAAGCTCTTAATACAGCAGTGGCAGGAAGGGAAGGGAAGGAAATGTATTGCTACAGGTGTCACCATCTGCTCCACCGATAGTCCGAAAGGGGAACTTTGTTTTGGAGCTTTATTAGCCCATTCCACTCCTCACTTTCTGAAATTTAGCATTCGGTTATTCACTGGGCTTTGATAAACTTCAGTGCCAAACATGAGAAAACAGAAAAGGAGCAAAGTGTGCTGGAGGCTTCTGAAGGTATAAAGAGGAAGAAGGTACCAAATTCCATTGCTCTTCCCATGGGAACTCCGACTAAAGTGCTTTCAGTGGGTCTATCTTTACTTTTTCTTATCTCAAATAAAATGAAATTTGATTATTTTGTGTCCCTGTGGCAAAAAAACCTACCTCAAAAATTGTGTCCTCAGTGCACCTTTCTAGAGCCTAAGCTACCACTCCTGGTCTGTGGCAGAACACATTGAAATTTCATTAGTTAAAGGTATGGAGGCCAGTTTGATCACAGCCTATGTAGGCAACGACAGTCCTAAATAGCAAACTTAGTATGCTGTGAATGTGGCCAAAATGATTTACAACAAGGCATTCAGATGAGCTGGACCTGAGTCTATTGGTGTAGTCATCTCTATCACATCTTCCATCAATTCTCCAAATTCCATCAAGTTCAAATTCTGGTCAGGCTTCTAGCCCTGAAGTCTTCCTAATCCAGCATAGCAATCATTCAGCTCCTTCCCTAGGGCCTGCTTTGAAGAAAAAATAAGACAAAAGCCCTTTCAAGACCTAGCAGCAGAGCTCCTTAGAGTCAGAGGCTGCAGCTGAGGAAGAGCTGCTCCCCACATTTGTGCAGTTGGTGCTATGCAGAGGGACACATTTTTAAAGCAAGTGCACAGTCTCTTATAATGTACCATAAAGCATAGATGCCCTCCTGCCTGCAGGCCAGAAGGTGGAGAGCATTTTTTTATACTGACTGAGTGCACATTATTTTATGGGAATATTGGCACTGCTACATAGACATGTCCGGGGTGGAAGGGGGGTGTGATGGGAGCAGGAGTGCTTTTCTTTCTCTTTGCTAACTATGGCCTCTGCAATAAAAGCCCATTCCAGTTTAGGAGTCAAAGAGGCTGACAAAAGTTAACAAAATAAAACAGTGGCTATCTGGTTTAGATACCACAGAAATAAAAAAAAGTGAACTTGACAGAGAGCGATGCAGAAAAAGAAACAGAGGTGAAGAGGCATTGTGAGGATTAAAAACTGTTGCCATAAGGATTTAACTGAAATCCCTACAAAAAATCTCCCATTCAGCATGTAAAAAAGGTAAGCAAATTGGAGTAGAAGTTAAGCCAGTGTAATATTAAACTGATTAAATATAACAGATGTATCAAAATGCTTGTACCGGTACTGAGTTTTCTGAGTTTTTCATCTTGGTGTATTTTACAGAATCACAAAATCACTGGTAAGGTTGGCAGAGACCACAGTGGGTCATCTGGACCAACCTCCTTGGTCAAGCAGGCTCATCCTAGAGCTTATTGCAGTGGATTGCATCCAGACAGTCCTGGAATACCTTCAGTGAGGGAGACTCCACAACTTCACTGGGAAATCTGCTCCAGTCCATGGTCACCTGCACATTAAAGAAGTTCTTCCTCATATTTAGATGGAACTTCCTGTGCATCAGTCTCTGCCCATTAGCTCTTGTCCTATTGCTTGGCACCACCAAGAAGAGCCTGGCTCTGTCCTCTTGACCCCTTCCCTTCAGATACTTAGGGACACTGATGAGGTCCCCTCTGTCATCTCCCCTTGAGGCTGAACAGGCCCAGTTGTCCCAGCCTCTCCTTGAAAGAGAGATGTTCCAGTCCCCTCATCATCTTTGTTGCCCTCTGCTGGATCTGTTCCAGGGGCTTCATGTCTCTCTTGTACAGAGAAGCCCAGAACTGGACACAGCACTCCAGATTTGGCCTCACCAGGACTGAGTAGAAGAGCAGGATAACCTCCCTTGAGCTGCTGGCAATGACCTTTTCTAATGTACCCATTTTGTTTTTTCCTATAAAACCAAATATATAATAAAATGTAACACCTGTCCTACAGCAAGAGACTCTGAATTCTCTAAGGAAAATTAATTTTGGCAAAACACTCTTCAGTTTTACAGTCTTTCCCCGTCTCAGGGAAAATTTGGCAACATTTAGCCCTATTCCCTAAGACACTTGTTCATTCACATAAAAAACCAAGCTGGACAGGTTTGCCAACCAAGACATTAGCTTCAGAGAAACCAAGGCTCTTTTAATTTAAAATCCACAGGAGAAAATAGTTGTAGAGAATTGAGTTTCATCATTCTCTCTGTTCTCATAGCAACCCTGATAAATTGGGCATGAATCCAGAGCTGGGAATTGAATTTACACTTTACAGATTGGCTGAACCACAAACCTTCCAGGAAGGTTTGTGCATTGTTATGTTCCCATTCCCTAGAGCTGGGCAGGCACACACATCAGATGTGCCTGCCCCAGTGCATGGAGGTGTCTGCAGTTCTCTCCTGGGAAACTGTTCCTCTTCTACCTGTTGAGAACAGAACCATGCCAGGACTGGCAGGAAGCACAGAAATCACTGTCTGGCCCTTCCCTCTGTCTGTAAGTCACGGGGAATCTGCACAGATTGAGCACAAGGGCAGGATCAGGGGAGGCATCATGGAACTTCTCACCTTCAGTGTGGAGGGACTATTTCTTCCAGCATGACTCAGGGCAACAATGCCCTACACTCCTGAAGAGGCTTTCCCTGCACTGGCTGGACCCAGTAAGAACTCAAGGCTGATCTCTCCTGAAATCATTGAGCAGGAAGATGGAAACAAAATGTGCAGTGTCCAAACCACAGAACAGCAATAATCAATGACCAAGGGCATGAACCAAGGAATAAAGGAAGATTTTGCATTTTTGCCTCAGAGGTCCACATGAAATCTTTCAAAAAGATAGGAGTTTTTCTTTAATATCAACCAATGTGCTGCAGAGAGAGCTATTTTCTCATGAGACATACAGAGTGCATTGCAGGAGGCTTCCCTCCTGCAATGAGTGATGTGAAAAGTGGGGTTGAAATGCAGGGATGGTTGAAGCATTGCTGAGGATCTGGGACCTGAGGTGGGATCCACATGGTGGGAGACTCCAAAGAGACACCATGGAGTTCAGACAGATGCTACAGACTCTTAGGCCCCCAGGTAGGAAAGAGCCAGAGGGAATGTGACTTCCTGAGGGAGCTGTCAGGCATGGCTGGCAGCAGCAAACTCAAAAAAATAAAAAATGTTGTGGGGCAATGGGAATCATGGAGGGGCTGCAACTTGAAAGGGAATATTCTGTGAAAGCCCCCTGGGCTCACACATATTTCCCTAAGGGGAAAATGGGCAATACAGTACAATATTTTAGCCACATCTATTCTCTCAGCATCACAAATACAGGCAAGACCTCACCACAAGGTTTCTGGGAATTACACTGTGAGGGTCCAAACAAGCTGAAACAGGGTAACATTCCCCCAGTCATTAGGAATGGGCTGTGCCTTACCAATAACAATACTCAATTAAATCACAGCAGAGAGAAACCTGATGATAAAGGAAAGATTTGTGGGGATGAGAAGGTAACGTTGGAGGTTGGTTTAGATTAAACTCATGCCTGAAACCATGAGAGATTAAGTATTTGCATCAAGATAATCATGAAATTATGTGATTTCCTCTAATCTCTTCAGTCATGGTGCCCAACTTTTTACAGCTCCCTTTTAGTTCACATACATTTCTTTCCATTGTCTTTCCCTTTCTCTTTTCTAGCTCTCTTTTAATGAATTCTGAATAGGATATTCTGTTTCCAATAAAATCTCCCAGCCTTCCAGCCCAGAACTCTACCTAAAAGCTGAAAGTCTTGGAGGTGAAAATCTCACAGCTAAACAACACTAAACATGGCTTTAAGGAGAGAATTTCTCAAGCATGGGCAGAGTTTCAATGATTTTTAATCAAGTTGATATTTATATAAAAAATTAAACTTTCAGGTGCCAGAAAACATGCCACATGAAATTCTAATATTTTTAAAATATACAAGACCAGTTTTAAAAATCTTCTTTACATTTATAACTTTCAGCATCTGAAAAGCCATTTCTAAGCCCTTACTTAGAAGGTAAGTGCAAATAAGTAGTAGTGTTATTGCAGAAGAGTTTTACAAAATATTTTTATGGTTTTAGAAGCATTTTAAGCAATATAGTCTGTATTATTTTCTGATTACCTACAACAATTGATTTTGTTTATTTGCATTTATTTAACCTAAAGATATTTATTCAGCCAGTTGATCATATCCTTTCTTCCTTCCTCAATATAAGGTTTATCTTGAGGATTGATATCTTCTCTTTTGCGATGCACGAACCCATGTGTCTGTCCAGGGTAAATTTTAACTTCATAATCAACTTTACAGTTTTGTTTAAGCTTCTGCTCCAGTAAGGTAACCTGTAACACAGAACATTCTATGTTGGCTGAGTACAAATTTAACATGTTCTATATTAACAGTCCCAAAACTGTCCTCATATTTTACTTTTCTGAAACACAGACATAATTTATCCTTGCCACTATTTTCTCTTCTACTAATGTTATACCTAAATGCATTTCTGTTACTGCACTTGCTTTATTTAACTAGTTTTTTTTCCCTGTAAAATACTAGCATGTGACTGTATAAAATGTAAAAAAATATTATATGGATTACTATTAATACCTGCAAAGGTAAAAAACCTACTGTTCAGCATCATGAGAAGGTTATCATGTAGTGAACACTATGAGTTGCTGCTGATAGACTTCACATAAAAGAAGATGGGGCAAGAGTTTGAATTAATTTGAAGTTGAGGGAGGAGGGGCAGAGACAAAATCAGCAGTTCAAAGTGCCTGGAATTTTTGCTATGAAAGCTAAAGCCAACATCACTAAATAAAAACATGTTTCCTTTTGATCCCTTTGCCAGCTAATTATCTTTCTCCAATCATTCTGCACTCAGGCTCCAGAGACAGGTTGTTGACAGAGTGACAGAAAAGAGAATCTCTGCAGGACAGTGGAAAAAGGAAAAGGATAGCCACAGGATCTTTTTAATTCTCCTGCAACAAGTGATTCCATTGGAACAGGCAGATTTTATGGACCACTGGTATCACTAAACAGGGTCTCCTGTCTTAAACTTGTCAGAAGGCTTTCTTTGGATTCTTGCTCCTTTCCTAGGAAGTGATGAAAATCATCTAAATTTTCAAACAGGAACAGAAAATATTTTTAGTGTCATGGTAAAACTTTTTGATTTGGAGATAAACAACATAAATTTGTGAAAAATACTGTAAGAATCAGTGAAAGAGAAAGAAAAGTGCAAATTATTTTTCTACTCTGTGTTCATTAAAAACAAAATTACAAAACAAGCATGAAAAGCATTAAGAAGATAAATATCTGTGATGGGAAACTCACCTGTTCCAATGGAATAATGTCATCCTTCTCACCAAAAATGAAGAAGGTAGGATGCAGCAAACTGTGTTTGTCCTCAAAACGGCTGATCACTCCTAAGGAAGAAGAAAACATACATACAATAAGTTATGCTATCCAAAGTAGCTGAAACACTACAAAATCTATACAGTGAAACTTTGAGACATTTTCATCAGTTACAGCTGATCAGTTTGTAATGGAATTTAACACACTTTGCTTAAAAATCCCTTTTGTTGTGAAGTGTTGGCAATGTCATTAAACATAACATCAGTTGTGTGAAAAAGAAACCAGACACCAGTTCTGGGGAAAAAATCAGGGAAGAATTATATTATGTTATACTTGCCCCATTTTTGTGGGTTGCTTTGAGCAGCTGCTTCTGACCACTGTCAAAGACAGGGTTCTGTGAGAGATGAACACTTTGGAACTGCTCACCTTTGGCTTGGGAAGACCATTTTTAAGATAATTGTAAATATTCATCATTCCACATACATGGTTACAATTTCAGTGTATGTATATTTACACTGATATAATTCCATAACAAATTGACATTGCAATTTTGACTATTCAAATATATTTGAATAAAAGTTACAATAGAACTAACCAGTTGCCACCCTGGCTACTCTTTTCATTCTTGAGATTATTACAACAAAAAAGTAAAATATTAGCAAGTAACACTGTTGGATTGACTCAACTGATCAGCATATCAGTGCAGCAAAACAATCCCAATGATCTTTCTGGGAAAATATTTTCAATTTGCTTTCACCTCTAATTAATATAAGTTGGTCTGGGTTCTGTAGAAGTACAGAGGTTAATAAGAAAAATGTCAAAGGCAGCATAAATGCATTGAGTAATGTGTGAGAGTACAGGGTTAAAACAGAAAGTTAAAAATGGTTCCTATTAGTAACAAGGGACCACTGCCTAAAAGATGTAAAAGATGTGCCTAGAAGGCCTTTTGTCATTGCCAGCCAAGAGGAACCTCAGGCACAGTGAGGCCATGGCATTTGGCACTTTGTTCACAGATGTGATCCTGGTCATGCCACTCTTTAAATACATAGATCTTACTGGATACACTTAAGTGTAAAAATGTAAGTATTCAAAATCAAATAATGGATAGATTGTTTATAATAAAATCACCTTGTTCCACTAGATGTCACACTGAATTTTGTTACAGCAATAGTCCTACAAAATTGCTTCCTGCACTGGTATTCTGTCCAGAATGCAGCACATATTTCAGGCTTACCATAGAGGGACACTCCAGTCTTTAAATGAGGATTTTTCAGCATCAGGTGTTGCACTGCTGCTCCACCCCAGCAAAACCCAATGACACCAATCTTCTTCGCACCACACTGGTCCTTTAGATACTTGAGGACAACATCAACTTCTCTGAGACATGCAAATGAAAGTGAATTAGGGCTCTAGCCCTGTTTCTCTGGCCTCCTTAGCTGCTGCTCAGAGACTGGGTGAGCATCAGTCTGCTTCTGGGATGGAGTGACTGTCTGCGTCACTCCTGGTTTCTCTCTTTCCCTTACTTATCAAATTGTCTTTATCTCAACCCATGAGTTTTCTTGCTTTGTTTCCCTTATTCCTTCCCCTGCTCCTCTAGTGGGAGCAAGTGAGTGGTAGTCCAGGTTGTTGGCTGCTGGCTGGGGTTAACCCACAACACTACTTTACTATTATTCATTTCTAAAATACAAGACAAACTCCAGGGAAGAGGACAAAGAAGAAAATCAGTCTTCCTAGATCATTGTTACTAGGACATGGGGTGATTTTATAATCAGCAGTCCAACTAATTTCACAAAGAGCAGTAGTTATCATACAGGCTAACACAAATAAAAGTTTGAGACACACAGCTAGTCAAGAATATCCTGTTGTCACAAATGTGACTGATATGCAAAGCATCTCTCACAAGGTGACAAATATTTTATAAAATTGTGGAGGCAAATTTCAAAGTGTTTTTTCTAAATCAGCAGCTACTTTATGCAATCAAGCTATGTGCCAGATAAAAATGGGAAAAATACAGAAAAGTGGGAAAGCAGCATGCTTTGAACTAGCTGTGATCTGATGGGGAGTAAAAGAAATGTTCCCTCGTTACACAGTGTTTGCATTTGCATCCTATTAAAATCCATGGAATATGTGCCTTCCTGAGGGATCAAAGTGGCCAGAGTGAGCTGTATTTTCTAGCCTTTGCTGGTTCTTTTCTTTTGAGTTATTCACTTTGCTTCAACTTCCTGTACAGATAAACACCGGGCACTTTTATTATTCAAATGTCTACTTTTGTCCCTAAAGCACCACTCACATAACCATGAGCTTGTCCCATGAGCTGCATGAAATTTCTATTTGTGGACATCCAGCTATATTTGAGCCACTAATAATCTAGGATCTGATTTTACACTTTTACTGAGGCAAAAATTCCTATAAAATACTGATGCCCCCTCAGTGGACAAGGAACAATGGCTGTACTTGTCTATTTTGCCGGCTTCTCGTGTTTTCACCCAGTCATTGAAAGTTGCCCAGTCATTAGAAGGTTTCCAGGCTTCTTGTCCCACAAAAAAATCTGGGCAGATGGCTCTGCAAGACATATGAAAATATTTTATCTGCATGAAATAATACTGGAAAAGGATTAAAGGGAAGACCATATGTACTACACAACAAATTCATTTTGCTGAATACATAGTACTTAACCCACACCAAAGCATTATACCAGCAACCCTCAATAATTTCCTAATTAGAAGACTTAGTATAATTTCCAGTTACATTTTGCACTGTTAAAATTAATTTCTTAATTTGATAAATAGTTAACTGTAACTGAAAATCCTTGGTGGTTTCCTACCAAACTTAAAAAAAGAAATCCAAAACCAAACCAAAGAAACTAGAATTTACACGGTATATATATTTAGCCTAAAAGGAACACTAACCCAGCAATGCAAGAAAGAGGATACTCAATATGCTTTTCACATATTTGAGAATTTGTTTCGCTATTTGGCACAAGCTAGTACACTTTCCCTTCACAGAAAGACCTTCAGCTTCTTTGGAATTTTTACCATAACAGTCAAGTTGCACAGAGGAAGGGAGGAAGCAGGGTGCTTCAGGCTCATGGAGGATGAAAAATGCAGAATAAGAAAATTTTCTGTTTCTTCTCTCTTCATCTGTGCTTACTTACTAACTCATTATGGTAAGACTACTCAATTATTTTAGGCTTCTTTCACTGTTTTACCAGAAAGCTCCTTGGAGAAAGGGGTAAAGAAAGACAGTGAAATTATTTGAGTTTGTATGGTTTATATGATAAAGGAAATGGTTCAACAAACTTTCTTATTAAAAAAGCACTTTGAAAAGACAAAAGACACTTTCTTACATGTATCCATTGGTTGTTAGCATATCAGCTATGTATCTGGTGTTTGGGAGCTGCCATCCAAATATATCATGAATGACAATCACAGCTCTGTCAGTGCTGGCAGAAGGTTTGCAGACATATGCCTTGATGTGCCCAACCTGCACCTCCTGCCCACGGCCTCCATAGTCAAACTTGTCTCCAATATCACATGGGCAGGGCCTCGATTCATTGGCCATGTGGGATACTGAAGAACAAAAAGGATTCAGTAGCAAATACCAAAGCATGCCACACTGAAAAGCATCAGAAGACAG
The DNA here is from genome assembly GCA_037834095.1 of Argya squamiceps. Lineage (NCBI taxonomy): Eukaryota > Metazoa > Chordata > Aves > Passeriformes > Leiothrichidae > Argya > Argya squamiceps. The sequence goes on along the minus strand of JBBMKD010000102.1, from coordinate 79,973,435 downwards.
TAGTATCATGGGCTATTGAATTTTTTAATCACTACAGGAACAGGATGAACATGCTCATTACTGTTTGGTCTAAAATGAAGCATTAGTCAATAATCCCACTGGGGTATTTAACATAAATAAAAATCTTGTTAGAGTTTCTTATGTTATGAAGTCTTCAGTAGGGACCTGGTGCATGCTAGGATTTCCATGGCCTACAGTGAGTAGTACAATAAAAATAAAGTTATGAGCAAGCAGCAAGGCAACCATCACAAACTATTTACATAGCGATGAAGCCAGTCCTTCCACTCTTCATCATGTGTATTTCCTGTCAAGAATCCATAGCTTCTTTAGTAGACAGCAAAGGCTTAATACAAGAGACAGCATTTTGAAAGAAAAAAACAACAGCTACTGTGTAGAAAGATATAATTACATATAGATTAAGCATTATATTTTCATCCAGGGACTTAAAATATTACATAACTGAAATTTTCAGTGTCAATAAACCCTTTTTCTAAACTGCTTTTGGCTCAGATGTTGCAGACTTTTGAAGAAGGATACTTAAGAAAGATGCCAAGAAAAATGTACCAGCACAAGCCAGAGTATAAAATGGTATTTCTTTAATATTAAATAAAAAAATGCATTAAAGCTCCAAGACAGGAAAAAAAGAAAACTGAAGATAAAAAACCAAAATCTTAAAATCTTTTGTCAAGAAGATAAGAGTAGGGTATGGTTAATTTTTTTCAAACTATTGCTTAAATGAAAATAGATAAGTAATTCGCAAAGGTCAAAAAGTACCAGCAGAATCTAGCACTCCTTTATGTAGCCCCTTAGACTCAAGTTAATGATTTTCTGCCATCAAGCTTAGGTTAACCAACTGAGCGAACAGACCTGAATAACTCCTTTGAATATTCACAGAGTACCTACAAATGATTCAAGAACATGGAAAAAATTTAGATAAAGCTTTGCCCAAGCTCTCTACAGATAAAGCATGTGTATTACCATAGAAACTTTGCTAGTAAAGAAACAAGGATCTTGAAACTTGACTGTGTCAAAAATACCCAGACAAATAGGAAAAAGCAGATTAGTGAACTGTCCCTGGACAAAGTGGGATTTAAAGATTTGTGGCAGTAAAGGGATAGCTTTAGGAAAGCCAACAAACAACTTGGCAGCCAGGAAAGTTGGACAGAATTCTAGAATCCAACATATTCTGGATTCAAAGACTTTAAAATTCACAATCTCCCAAGCAATATCACCAGGGCTAGATTGCAGGTACCAGATTTCATTTTTGCAGATCAGTTCAGGCACTTCAGTATTTCTGCAACTGCTGTAATACATACGAACAGCATTTTTTCCCATTTCTAAGATGCTATTGAAACATCACTTAAAAATTAATTTCCCCCTCTTATATTTATCAAAACAATTATTTTAGGAGGATCTGAAAACCCACAGCCTTGGGGTACCACCATTTCCACCCGCAAGCACTTGAGAATTTATTGGAAGAACGAACAAGAATTAATTTGCAGATACTTGAACCTGCAGCCAGTAAAAATATACAGATACTGCTGTGTGGTACCAACACACTCTCCTGAATCTTTCTCCTCAGAGGTCTTTCCCACCTCTGCAGAGAAAAGAAAAGGTTTCTGAACCATCATCTCAAAAAGAAAAAAAAAAGGGGGGGGAAGAAAGTAAACCCAATTGCATTTAAATAAGCTTGCACTCTGCCTGCAAATAAAATGAAAGTCTCCCGAACATGCTGAGTCACGCCTCGCAAGCACTTGTTCTACGTTTCTGGGGGGAAAAAAAAAGCCATGAGTTCTAAAAAATCCCAAGCGAACCTACACATACCTGTGGCACTGCGAGTGTGCGAGACAGCAGAAGCAGGATGCAGGAGCTCAGCGTGGATGGTTAGGACGCGAACTCACAAATCGAAAGGGGTGAGCGCAAGGATCAGGTTCCTTTAAAAGAGAGTTACATAAGCCCCTGCCTTTATCTTTGTGCCCGCGGAGTGACGAAGGCAAGGCCGCTCTTTTTAAAGCTGTTCATTTCACTGCCACCGTAGGCGGGGTGTGCTGCCATGAGGATCTGCTGTAGCTGAGCACCAAACCTTCTGAGATTACACGAAATGGTATTCACGCCTGGAGGGCTTTTTTTTTCAGTTTTGAAAGCATGTTGATTTAGCTGAGCAATCCATCTACAAAAAAAACTCCTTTTTTTTTTTTTCTCTCTTTTTTTTTTTTTTTAAGGGTGTTTCTTTGTTTTTGAAGGTTGGGGTCACGCCACTTTTAAACACTACATTGGCACAGTTAGGTCCTTAGATTATTCATGTGCGGGTAAAAGGCATATTTTAAGTCAGCAGGGTAGGTAGTGAAGTAGAGACATCATTTCAAAGCTGCATACTAGACAAAGCTTATACACTAAAGGAAAAATATTTTCTCTTCAGAATGAAAGTAAGTAGCATGTAAGAAAGTAATAGCTTTCTAGATTGCTGTTACCTCCATGCTATATAATAAGTGTTTAAAACACAGGCATTTTTATCCTATCACAGCACAATTGATACTTTTTTTCTTTTTCATTTTCAGTCTGTCTGACTTTCCCATCCTCCTGATTTTCTTTTTATGGGATTATTAGGAATTTTTTTTAAAGACCTTTAGCTAAATATATTAGCAATCCAAAATTCCCTGTTTCCTCAGAGGTACATCTATAAAGTAGACTAAATGCAGGCTAGTCTACCACATTTTGTCTTACAGTTTAGTCCTCATATATAAGCTATTTGCTCATATTCTGAATACCTTAGTTAGTGCTCTTTGTTTGCAATCTCTAAAATAAAGCTAAACTAATGAAAAAAAGCCTATCCAAGATTCCAAAGCAAAGTCATCAGGCTCAAAACACAACCCTGTTTTTTTTAGGTTTTTGGCTCTTCCCAATTGTGTGCTGCAAATTATAGCACACAAGGACATTAGGTGCTCCATATCAACTTTAGAGAACAGCAGTCAAATAAACGAGAGAACAACTGTAAGTTTTCATCATTCCTAGAAAACAAAAATGGCAGCAACGCTTGCAGAACCTTCACTCCACTAGAGCTGTTTAACCACATTTCCACTTTCTTACTCATGTGGTCCTGGAAGTAATTCTTTATATGTAAGACTATTCCCCTTTACCTTAATATTAACATTAAACTTTAGAAAATAACTGCTTTTCATTTGATTTCCTGTTGTTTCATATTCTTTGTTTGGCAATCCATGCTGGTTTTCACGTAGAAGTCAAAACTGAATTCAACGCATCCATGATCTCCATACATGCATTTGGCTGCACTTCACACTGTAAACACGTGCCTCTTTCAGATCTCACATTTCCAGATCTTACTCAGGAACTTAGGTTTTGATCATGAATATTTGGCTATACTTGTAGTAACTATAATAATACATAAAATGTATATATACACACATACATATATATATATAAAATACACACATACATATATAATTCACACATGTGTAAAATACACATTTATAAAATAACTATGATAATGTGGCTCAGTAGCTATCTACCCTTTCATTTTGTGAAAATACTGCATGTCAGTTTGGTTTTTTTCCTTTTTGCTTAGTCACAGTGTTGGTGTTACAGTTCACATGCCGTTCCAGAATTTATGAATGACTGCTGTTCTCTAAATAGATGTCCTGATTGTCCTCTCCCACATTAACTAACCTTCTAATGCTAATGGAACACCATTAATGTGGAGTTATCCAGGTTTGTCACTGGGGTAATTAAGGCACAATGCACTTCCAGACTTCTGCATCCTTCTCCTGGAAAATATGTGTTATGACCGCTGTATCACCCAGGAAGCATTGGGATTATATTATTACATATAGGAGGTGTCACATGGAAATCAACATTTAATCAGCAGTTTCAGCTCAGAAATCTCTGACGACCTCCCCATGGGGAAGATGGAGGGCCATTAGCAGCATGTAAAGGACAAAAACCTTTACAATCCCATTAAGAGAAATGGAGATCATTAGTATGGTTGACTATCTTTACATGAGAGACGCCACAATAAATATTTCTCTGACAGTATATTTAATTTGAGAGACGGTCATTAGTAAAATGAAGTCTTCCCTAAATTACATTTTCTCCATATTTAAATGGCATACAGTCTTTATCTGTTGCACTGAAAAGGTGAAAAGGGACACACACTCATGTTTCATTTTCTTACAGCTTTAGAAGTACCAGCACCTGATGAAGATATGAGGCAGCTGGGTTTTAGCTAATGATCACAAGCTTTTCTCCCTCTTTAATTATGAGTCATAATTAAACCATGAAAGTCACTGTAACAAGATGTGCTAGAGCTCAGCAGTTCAAGCAAGTTCCAAAAGGGTCTGGCAAATCCACAGACTCTTGGTCCACCAGTGGCCACTTGATGCAGTTGCAGGAGTGGCATTAGAAATTTCTATCTCAGAAATCCCCGAAAGCACAGGTTGCCAGGATGTTTAGCAAGGGGGATATTCCCTACTGCTGGCCAAAAATAGAGGATGGGTGCTGAGGTGGATGCAGTCTTGAGCTGACGCAACATGGAGAATATTGTCATATCACTGGCAGTAAAACTAAGGAACAAGATACATCATGCAAAAACATGGATTGTTTTCGACATGTGAGATTTCTTCTTCAGGCAGCAGCCATGGCTGTAAGCCTCACATTAAAATGTCCTGTCTGCAAATTGCATTGCACACTTCGATCAGTTTAGGAATCTATAGTGTTTCACAGAGCCACAAGTAATCCAAGAAAGTAGAATCCCATCTGAATAACCTTAGCCACAAATATTTAAACAAGATGTGCTCCCTTACATCACCTGCTAAATACAGGTCTGCCACCCAGCCACAAATCCAAAAAAGTTTCACCTCTCTAAATGAACTTCACCAAACAATGTGTTTGTGTTCCTAAATTTTGGGCCTGTGATTTATTTGGAACATGAGTGACCAAGGGTCATAATACACAGATTAATTTACCATTAGTCTAACTTCATGCATTCATATGAACCTCAAGGAACTGGAGAATATTTCAAAGCATTTTAAAGTGTGACATCCACTTTTGCAGTCAAATTCTAGAAAATTTGTTAAAAGGAGGCCTCTCAATTGCAAAGACATGGACACAACAAAGGTATTTCTTATATGTGAAATATATGACAGTGCCACATACACTATAACTGAACAAAAAAACCTCTAACAGACACATATGCATGCAATTCATCACGTGATTTATGAGTTCCTAGGACCAATAGAAAAAAGTGATATACAGCAAAGGATAGGTTGAGTAGATTACTCCAAAACAGCAGTGGAATTTTGATAAAACTTTTATACTTGGGTTAGTAACCATACTTTTACAAAAGAAAGAGACTTAAAAAATATATATGTAGATTTCATTCTTTGTCTGGGTTACATTAGCCCTTCTATGTCTAGTTCCATTTTTCTGCTTGTTTTTTTGATCTTCAAGCACTATTAGGAGGCTGAGGTTTAACTCACAATTTAGGATGTAAATTAAAACATTCAGAAATCAAAATGATGGAGGTTATTAGCATATTTGATGAAAGGGAATGAAGTAATCTTTTTCAGCAAAAATGAAAAATTTAGGATTCATGAGAGTAGATATATCATCAGAATCTTTGATTAGTCCTAGAAGACATGAAAACAAAATCTTCAATTGATATTTTAGGGGAAATACAGACTCAAATAGAGCATTCTGCTTCTGCAGTGAGAAATTTTCATATCTCAATGACAATATCTAGTCATACATACTAGCTTTACTTTGAAGCTACTGGTATCATGGTTCCTCAAAGAATGTTTCTAGATTAAAACTCTATTTAAGCCGGTTTCTTAATGTAGACTGAATATCTGAATTAAGACTTAAAAGATATCTTCTGTGCATACAGGCAGTTCTTTCAAACTGACTGGGAAAAACAATGCTTTAGTAAGCAGTCCAAAATGTACATTCTGAGAACATCAGGAAAGGGCAGGTCAGCTAACCCAGCTTCTTCAGCAAAAGCACAAAAGGAAAGCTGGTGTTAAAATACCTGCAACCTAACTTTACAGAGCAGCTACAACAAAAATAACACTCTCTGCCCCTGGGTGAAGTTCTGGCTCTGCAGTATGCAGAGCAGTAAACAGGAAAAAGGAAGCTAAATTGGGAAAGTGACCCAAGGACAACATGTATGTGTGTCCAGATCCAAAATGAGGACATGGCTGCTATGACCCATTCCAAAACTAGGAATGAATATCCTCACCATCTTCTTCTTTGCATAGTATCCTTCCAGCCCTGCTAAAAATATCTCTCTTCATCAAGTGATAGCCTCATTTGAAAAAATGATGCTACATCAAGTGTTTAGGCTGTACAATACACTTATGCATGTGTACCTGCTTGTAGGACATTTTTGGATTTACCTACCATAGAGAGATGTACTGGCCTTTAATTCCAAGTGTGTGATCTTCAGGTGACCTACATCAACACCACTCACTCAGAAACCAATGACCCCTCATTTCTTTGCACCACACTGCTCCCTTAGGTATTTCAGGACACCATCAGCTTCTCTGGAACGTGTAAGAAAATGCAAATCAAGCATCATACTCTGGTTTTACCGCAGTAAAACCAGTATTTGAAAATATGAAAATATAGAGATGCCTTTGACTGTCACCATATTATGCTGCTACTATATTTTCTTTTGCATGCTTTAATTAATTTTTCCAGGTAAATGTTAGAGGTTGATAATCTGACATCATCAGAAAGAGAAAAAAAAAATCTTAATGGGATTCATTTAAAAAAGCAACGTAACTACATCAAAGAAAACCTAAAAGGATGCATTGGGAAAGGATGCATATTGATTACACACCTATCTAAGAGTTAAAAAAGCTTGCCATTCTGTGAGAAGCTGGACAAATTTTTGCTTTGTAAATTTTGATAGAAAAGTAATAAAAACCTCTCTAGAAAATATTACTTATTAGCCAGTGAAAATGCTGACAATAACTGTAAGTTGTAATCTGGGATATTTGTTGCAGGGAAGTCAACGTAACAAACATGGTAGATGTTTTCAGAATTTACAAGGTAGCCTGAAATACATCTTGCCAAGGTGCTGTGTTCTGAAAATACCCGTTTACCCCTGAAGTATGTGTCACCATGCAGAGACAGTACAGAAAAAGTATTGATGGGAGCAAGGTGGCACCTCAGGCTTTTATATCATCTCCAGGCTGTTCCCAGCCCCAGTTCCTCACCCCCCCCTGGGCACCAGTGAAATTCCCCAATAAACCAGCCTCGAAAACACAACATTATCTGCCAACACACAAACACACACAACAAGCAAATTAAGTGCCAAGAAATTCTTTCCTGACTGGAGCTGACACTTGAAACGTGTGAATTGCCTGTAAAAAATGCCAGGCAGCACCCAACCCTGCCTTCCCATTGCAGCAAACAGATTCCAAGCTAAAAAGTTTCCAAGACAACTGACCCCTCTGAGACAGGAGCATTCTGGAAATGATTCAGTTATGTCTCCCATAACCTTCTCACCAAATACCCAAGCTCAGCAATGTTTGATGCAGCTACTCTCAATAATCCAAGATATTTGCTCTCCCAGGAAAGTTAATTAGTTTGGCCTCTAATTAGTCTGACCCCTTCTCAGTGTTGTCTTGCCAGCAGCTTCCCTCTCTGTTATTAAGGCAGCAGAGCCTGCCAGTGACAGGTCTTTGCTGATAAATGTGTGGGCAGTGTTGCACACAGGAGGGGAAGATGTGATACTCCTCCTGGCTCCCAGTACCACGTTCCCTAGGGAGCCACTGGCCTCACTCTGCCTGATGCAGCCATCACCTCCCCAGGGGTAATTACACCATGCTGGGAAAGTTCTCTGGAACAATCAATTCTCTGGAACAATCCTTTCTTCTTTCCATACAACGCCTTAAAGGATCAGTCTGTTAGACTCAGACACCAGATCAGAACTGACCACTTTTAAACTGGGCTTTTTGTCAACGGCAGATGGCAAAAATTCTTCACCAAGCCACTACTAAGAGAGTTGTTCTTGAATTCTCTCCAAGGCAAAATCATTGATCCTATCCATTTCTAGGAAGTCATTTCAAAAGGCCACTTTCGGTACTGTAGCTAAAATAGATGCATCCAATCTCAAACAAAATGAAAACCAAAGAAACCCCACACCAATCAAAAACAAGCCAAACAAAAAAAGTGGGAAATGCAGTTTCTGTAGAGCAACAGGCAATATGATATCCAGCTCCCTGAGATTTTACTTGTGTGTTTTCCTGCCATCTCAAGTTTTCAGACAATCCTCAAATTCAGACCACTCACCAGAAAGCTTCTAAACTTTTCTTCCTGAAAAAAGTCTGGGCAGCTGGCTCTGCACACACAGACACAAAAATCAAAATTAAATTAATTAATCATGCACTGAGATTTTTTTGGCTCTTCATTGCATGGAAGATTTCTATCCAGGCATAATTTTAATATCGTTTTTCCTGAGAAAGTAATGTTTTTAAACAACATTGTTACCTATTCCACAAAAATACCTGTGAGAATTAGAAAACATTTAAATATACCCATAAATGCTTTTTTCAATGACTAAACCACAAAATACATTCTGTGATACAAATCTGGAAAATATTAATACTCTTATCTGTATTTTACCTGTGTTTGAGTACATAATTTGAAACTATACACAGTAAAACAACAGATGATCTTGCAAAAGATGATAAAACTATGTCACCATTACAAAAATTTTACATTTTGCATGCAACATATAGCATTTAACATAAATTCATCATGAGTAGATTCCATGTAGACCAAGACAATTACATAAAATTGTTGTTTACTACAGAGCACATGGTGAGGCTTGTGAGCTAGAAAAAACCAAAACAGCAGACGCCTGATGGACTGAGGTCAGCAAAGAACAAGTGAAGGGAAACTATGTGAGAAGAAGGGGAGTAGTGTTTTACTCTTTTGGTAACTGGGAAGAGGGAAGTGCAGTAAGAATCCAGTCAGTACTGAGTTCCTGCAGCACGGGATGCAAGCCCTGTCTCGGGATGACCTCAGCTGAAATGTGTCCCATGACCAGCAGCAGAGTTGTGATGATGCACTCACGAGTGCATGACAGAGCTTCCTCATGCAGAAGGGACTCTGGAGGCTGGCATCACTAGGTCACCACCAGGTGCTGCTGTGTGTTCTCCCAAGTCCATTCCAGTTGGAAGCAATGGGATCCCTGGGGAACAGCAATCATCTTTCACTTATTAAAATGTCTTTGGCTCTCTCCATGCTCAGACACACCTCATGGGTATTATTGACCATGGTGAAATGACTGGATCGGTTTGGCCTAAATCAGACTGAATTATGTTGCTAGCATTTATTTTTCTTCACCTTGTTTGATCATTTCTATAATTTCTATTTAAAAAACCCCAACAGTGACATCCAGAGCATAAATGTACTTGGAAATGTAAGGGCAAAACTGTGCAGCCTTTGGATAAGAAACACCCAGTGCTTTGAAAGTGAACCTTCCCAAACCCATGCTGAGGGATGGGTTTTCCCACTCAAGCTGATCTAATAAGGTGATACTAGCCATCAGGCTTAATATGGTCTCTAAAAT
>JBBMKD010000102.1:79929841-79963740 GCA_037834095.1 Argya squamiceps | reverse complement strand
CTGAGGGATGGGTTTTCCCACTCAAGCTGATCTAATAAGGTGATACTAGCCATCAGGCTTAATATGGTCTCTAAAATGGAGGTCCCATAGCTCCTCATACCATTCTGCACTAGGAAAAAATCTCTCTATTTTCATATCAGTAAACATCAGTGCACCACTTCAGCAGCATCTTGGAAGACACATACAACTTCTTTTCATTCAGACACTGCTGCCTGAAAACACTCAGTTCCCCTGAAGCCTTCTTCCCTTGACCACCACATTCTTAACAGTTCGGGTGGAGGGAAAGAATTTATCCCAAAAACAAATATGTCATAGCATGACTCACAGGGAAAATTTACAAGGTAGTACAGAAAAATACCAGTTGATCAGACACTGGGCACTTTTCGATCAGAGCAGACTCTTGCTGTAACAAAGCAGCACATTGCCATAGCAGTGATTTGCCAGTATCCTGCACAGCAGCATGAGGGGTGTGTGTCCAGTCACATGTTGAGAATATTTGCGTTTGGTCACAAGACAAACATGCTTCCAAACATGGAGCAAAATAGGGGGCATCAAGCCCTCACGAAAGACAGTAACAGGGAGCAGACAATAGACCCTTGCATTGTTCCAGTGTATCAGAAAACCCTAATGCTTGCAAAGGTAGAGTTTTTTTCTCCAGAGACAGTTTCTACTCCTTTCAGTTCCACAGATAGCTCTCAGTCACACCACAACTATCTGCTGACTTCTGGCTTCCCTCAGGCTCCACAGGCTCAAGGCATTAAAGGCACTATCTCTCCAAACTAGACTTCTACAGAATCATGTGGAGGTTTGCCTTTTGGTACAGCATGCCTGTTCAAACCCTATATGAATGTCTGTAATGTATATAAAGCAAATGAAGTACATTGCACCATGTCCAGTTATTGCAAGATTTTTCTGTATGTTGGCATTTAACTCTTGCAGGACATTGAAAATAAATGTGAAAGCTTTGAAGGGGGAAGGATATTGTATTTAATATCCATGTGTGCATATGAACCATTCATATGCCCATATTCAATGTCATATTCAAAATATATGACATTCATTCATATTTCTGCTGATGGAAAATTTTTTAAATCCCATCATATATCTCAGATTGAGTGACTTTATTTTAAAAAGGCTTGCAAAAACAGAATACATTCTTGTGTTTCAGAACACACTATTTTTAAAAGCCATCTCACTTTGCTGGGAAAATAAGCAAAATCACTTTTTATTGCATAGTGTTTTCAATATTCTATGCTTTCTATGTGTGCAGTCCCTTCTTCTGTAAACAGCAAGAATGAAGGAAGCATGCTGTACTCTGCCATGCTCCACAGCAGTGTCCCTCTTTGGGTTTGTATTATGGGAGTGTATTGCTCAAACTGCCCTGGTAATAGTTTCCATTCACATATAACAGCTCTACTGTAAGGCTAGAAATCATAGAGTGGGATTTCTTGGAGAATAAAATATTTCTTATATATCCATTAGCTGTTAGCATATCAGCCATGTATCTGGTGTTTGGGAGTTGCCATTCAAATATATCATGAATCACAATCACAGATTTGCCTGTGCTGGCAGGTGGTTTGCAAATGTACACCTTGATGTTCTCAACTTGCACTGCCTGCCCCACAACCCTCATAGTCAAATCTGCCTCCAGTATCACATGGGCAGGGCCTCATTCCTCAGCCATCTAGGAATCTGCAGGAAAGCAGAAATGAAAACCAGTTGTTATCTGCAATAACAACTAAGATTATGAGTCAATCTTCATGCAGTCCTCCCCAGCCCCCTCCAGACACCTCATAACACCCACTTGGTATGGCAAGGTTGGAAGGGAAATTTCAGGTGTTTATTGTAAACAGGCTGTTGACATGTTTATTTCATAAATATTCATGAATTTCAGGTCAGTCAGCATAACCCATGAGTGTGTTAAGGCCAGAGGAAGGCTTTTTGTCAGTCCACCACTCCTAGCTTTGTGCCTGGAGCAATTCAGCATGTGATAACTACATTTCCATGTGATGTCCCCACACACTGTGCTTCATAACCACTCCCCTCATGTGGTCTTACAGTTCCCCCTCACAGGCTACCACCTGGTAATCTCTTGCTGTAACTCCTGTGGGACCCTGCTGTCATTATACTGCTTTTCTGACTATTGTTCCCTTCAAACTTTCATTCTGGATGTCCCCTTTCCCTTCCTCTTTAAGGAATCCAAAGCTGATGCTTCTTACGTGCACTTTGCTGGTCTCTTGTATCCCCTGCCACATATAATCCTTTCCCAGGGAACCCATCATTAACTGATGTCTCTAAAAGTTCTAATAAATCAGCTTGAAGAAGGTAAATCAGCAGAAAATTTCTTTGCAAAGTTATAAACTGTGCAATCTGAAATGAGAGTGGTCAGAAGAACAGAGACATCCATGAGTGCTGTGCATATAACACACCCTCATACAGCACAGATTTGTAACTTCTCCAGAGGTAAACATTTTAAAGGACAAGCTGGAAGCTACTTCATTTCTCCTCAAGTGAAGAAAGGTTTCTATAAAGTTTATGACCTAGGAGGTCTTCTCAGAAGAAATCCTCAAGTTCAATTTAATTTCTTGTATCTTTCAACAGGAGACAGGCCACTGTAGCATCTTTTTAAACCAAACTAACATTTGGTGATCCCTACTCTTCCCCTTCACAGGCATTAGGTAGTCATACAGAGAGCATTTATTCTACCCTGCTCTGAGAAGCTGTTTAACCTTACTCTGCTGTCACTCTTAACTGATCAAAATGGAACTTTTTTTTTTTTTTAAAATATTTACTTATTCCCATGTAAATGCATGTACTGGAACAATATTCCTTGGTCTGGCGGGTCGTCTTACTAGTGAAATGCATCATGCTGGCAACAAAAATCAAATGCACTCTTCAATGCTTCGCTGCTTTTTGTTCAGAATATATCTTAGTTATTTATCCCAGTCTAGATTTTCTAACTGATTAAAATAGATGCCAAATGAGACCTCTTGTACACTTCCAATAATCCCTCTTCAATTTCTCTGCTACAATTGTAATGTAGTAAATGGTATTAAAAACAGTTCCAAGATTTAGTTTACCACACAAACCCTCTCTAGAAAATAAAACCAAAGAGCAAAACAATTTGAGTAAGACCCAGTTTGAGCAGAGTCTGATCTGTGAACTCCTAATATTGCAGCCACAGCACAACAGCATCTGTGCTGTAGTCTTACCCACAGCAATGAGTCTGGGGCTATAACATCAACACAGAAATAGGTAACAAGACTCCAAACAGCACAAGTTTGAAATGCTTCCCTGCCTTCTCCTTCATCCATCTATTTATTCTTCCCATTGCTCATCAGTCCTTGTCCAGTTTCTTCTATGGCATGTCATCAAGTTGGCTACTCCCCATTTCCTCATGCAGCATAGGAGTGCCAGAAACAAATCTGTCTCCACAATCTTCATTCTGTAGTAGAGGCTTTTCCTACATCTAGTGAGCACTGGTGATGCTTGGATGGCAGAAATTCAGATTTACTAGCTGATATTCTTTGAATACTACTTTTCGAGTGATAAATATTGGGACTGCCCCTCTCAATTGAGTTTTAGTTTGTTGAGGAATTTTAAAGTGATTTTGCACTCTTTGACCAATTAAGTTTAACAGAGAATTGCAATGAGATTAACTCAGCATTTTGGAACTAAAGCTGTTTGGCACAGTTAAAATTCCTTTAAGCAGCTTAGTGTAACTCTATTTATACTTGCTTATATTGGAAAAAGAAATATTTGACTCAGGATGAGCAAGCATAAAGAGAATAGCCTTGGGTTAAAATTCAAATCATGCTTCTTCCAACTTATTGGCTTATCAAGCTCTAATGATATCCCAAGGTAATTTGATTTTGCTACATACAGGAGATAAACTGATAAATATTCAGTAGTGCAAAATAAAGCACAGGGTGTGATGATGCTGTATGGCAACCAATGTATTCTCTGAATAACTACAGACTTCTATCAAGCAGGTGACATTCCACCTTTTATCACAACCCAACAGGCTGGTTCCTTGCTACACGCAGAGGCAACATTCAACAGCTTTGCTTGCTACAGCTTCCACTTACTAGGAAGCCAGGTTTCCTCTGACACTGGTGTATTTTTACTGCAGGATCTGACAGGGACCATTCAGAGTGTTGATTACTGTAATTAGAGCCAAAGTCCCTAAAAGTCTTCTTCGTGGCTGTCAAGAAAAGGGGCCCCATCTTGTGAACATTTGCTGCAGCACGTACGGTCTGGCTGTGAAGCTGTTAACCACGGTGCTGTTAATGCAGCGCTGAAAACAAGCTGTGATAACCAACTGCAGCAGATCTCGCCTAATCTGGAGTCGTGTCTGGGCTGAGAAGTGCGAAAACCGCCTCATTTCCCTCTCTCACAGCAAACCACCCTCCTCTTTCTGTAGGTATGAGGCATCCTGCCCCAACACAGCTTTTAAAGAAAGATCTGAAGGGCATTTTTACATACTACTTGCAAACTCCTTACCTGCTCACTGAAGAAGAGGAATGAGAAAAGAGAAGGATGAGCAGAGATGAGGTCAGGGCATCCACCACCACCGAGGTCAACTAACCAACCCAAGGAGCAATTTGTCAGGCACCACAGAGGCCATGGTACATGCTGTGAGCATGTGGAACAGGAGAACCTGGATGGCCAGGACAAGCGTCACCTAAAGAGGCTCCCCACTGAACACTTATTTTGAAGAAGACACTTAGTATTTGGGAAAAGAGACAGGAAGAAGCTGTTGAACATGCAGTGTATATTTCTGTCCCACTTCAAACATGTTTTAACGCCAATAATGCAACCAGCATTTTTCACTTCAGGACACTAAGCGGACACTGCTTTCACAGCTCCCTCAAATTCCTATTTCCAGGAGCTTCATCATGCTTGGCCCTTGTCTCCTAAACAAATGACATCATGTATGGGGCTGCCTTCACAAAGCCATGACACTTGGAGAATTTTTCTGAGGTTATGTAGGCACAGAAGTGGTGCCAAGGGCCTGGAGCTCTCCTTGGCACACACAGAAACATTGTGGGACTGGGGCCTCGATGTTTGGCAACACAAAATACAGCTGATACAACCCTCTGGGGACATGAGTAACAGACTTGTACTGAAAGAACCAAGTCAGGTCATCATGGGGATTTTGGGGATCAAAGGAGGTTGGAGATTGAAAGTGCCCTTGGAACTCACCTTGTGCAATTTCCCATGGGCCAGGATGAGACAACACCACTCACTCCGAAGGTCTTGAAACCCTCCAGAGAGAGATATTCTGGGCAGCTTGCCCCAGAGAAGTTGTGAAGCATCTCAGAGCTCCATGGTTCCCCTAATGTCTGCTGCCTCTTCACTTTCCTCTGTGCCCTCCCGACATGACCTTCTCCCCTGCAGCCATGGAGGGTGAAGGCAGAGGCAGCCCCCCGGGCCAGCCACCCCCAGTCCCCAGCCTTGCTCCACTCCTGCTGAACTCCAGCCCAAACAACCCCAACTCTCTCACCCTGTCTCCACAGGAAAGGTGCTCCAGGCCTCTTACCATTTTCGTGGCCCTAAGGTTATTTTGGCCTATAACCTGCTTCTGATGCCTTCCTTCATTCCTGAGAACCATGAAGGCAGCCAGTGGTTAGGTCTAGTAAATTATTTGTTTGTGTCAACACACTCCCAGCCACCACCTTCCCAGGGTGAGTCAGGAGCATTTCAGGACATGTGTGTGCTTTTTGTCCTTTGTGAATTAAGCCTGCTTAGTCCTAGGACTGTGATCTAGGCATGTCTGCATGCACCCATTTTTCAGTCATCTCAGGCACATTCATCTCCTCCTTTGCCTTTGGAAAGCATTCTCTTCCTAACTTGTCTGGAAAATTTGTGCATCCATTTTCTATGCTGTTCCTCAGAATTAAAAAGCAAAAGCTTAAGTGCTTGACTGTAGTGAATCTAAAAGAAGACAAATCTAACAATCCCCTGCATGATTTTGGACTGTCTAAATACAAGTATTACATAAATTAATAAATTCAGTCCTAACTCTTTGTCATGCACAACAAACCAGTAGACCAGGCTTCTTTACTGGTACCTGAAGAACAGAAGTGTCTTAGTTCCAGCATTTTTTGGAAGGTAAATAGCAGCAAGTCACACTGATGATAAATGTATTGTACTGTACCTTACAATGCATATTTTAATGTACAGCAGTGACCTTGGCTGTGTAATTTAATCAGTCCTTGAGTATAAGAGATAACCATTTGTGTCATGGATTTCAAAGTCCCCAATACAACGGAAAAGAAAAATGACTATGTTCACATGCCTTAAATGCCCTTATTTACACATGCACAAAAAAAAATCCTTCTTTCTTCTTCCACCTGAAAAATCATTGACTGCAAAGCAGAACCTCAGACTTGGGAAATAAGTAGCACAGATTCCCCTATTAGTTGAAATTCATGGATATAAATGTTTTCCATCTGAAGTTGTCTCACAATATAATTTATATGTCTGTGGCTCACAATTGCCCAGAGATGGCTCACCATCTTCATCAGAGATTAAGGCAGCAAATAGTCTTAAGAGACTTCCCTGACATGGCAAGGCAAGGCAACTGTTGACAAATCCATGCTTTCACCACCAGGGTTGTATTCTATAGGGAGGCAAGGTTCTTCAGATTTCTTATGGCACAGTGATGATATTTCTTTATACACCCACTCAAAATGATTGCATATGGATGGATCAGACTGTGTCTGGGTGTCTGGGTAATAGAAGGTGCAAGGAAACGGGTACTGAAATGTCAGCTCTTGCAAGCAACAGAGTGCTAGAGGAACTCCTGCTTATGTCAGAAGGAATAATTATCAAAAATCAGGATCTCACATACAGAAATGGTACCTTTCCTGTAATTAAACAAGACCAACTACTCACATATTGAATAAGGACTCTAAAATATTTAAATGCATTAATACAGCTGGACATGCAACTGTGAGAGACTGAACACTGCTGGAACTAGAAATGGTAGCTATACTTGTTCTTTTCTGTATCTTTTCTGTCTTTGTCTCTTTTGTATTCTAATCCCTTCTTCTTGGAGTTTTGAATAATTTAAAATTAGATAGGTTTGGAGTTTGATAAGTTGAATAGACAAGGTTAACCCTTTGTGAGATGTTGTATGTTGACAGAATGCTGCTCTAAACCTTTTGCCAAAGTTCTCTGATTTTCTATAGTTGCCAGTGAAGTTTGGGTTTTTTTTTTTAATTTGGCCTCTTGAGAATATCTTGTTGGTATTTCTCCCATGCATTTAACTCATAAAAATGCAGTGAGCCTTTTAAGAGGCTCATTGGGCAAGTATTGTTTAATGTACTCAGGCTGTTGAGATGTGTGGAGAACCAGCATGCCATGACCATATAGTTACCCTGAGAGCATAACAATGTGTGAAACTGCCAGACCGACTGATATCAAAGGGAAAGTCGTATTAGTGTAGCTAGCTAGACTTAACTTATGGCAACATGAGCAAGGTGACAAGGTGAGAAACAGACAGGTAGAAAATAATAAGGGCCATGGGTTCCTTAGAGAATCTCTGAGGAGATTCTCTAATTGCCAAGTCACTGCCAAGGCAATGAAATTCAAAAAACACACAAAGGCAGAGTGTACATGAGGGTGCTTATTTTTGTTTGTACATTATGTTGTTGGGAGGATATAAAGGTGATAAAGGGGAAGAACTTAGACAGGAACAGGGATATAATGTGAAGCAAAAAACATAATCAGGATTGCATGAACCCTGTGCCTGACCAGCACAATTTCACCACAACATCAAACTCACTGTTTCTACAGTGTTCATGTCTGGGTTACTTCCACAGGAAGGAGTGTTTATGTTTTTTCCTTGATGCTGATGAGGGAATACTAGAAATACGCTTCTTAATATTGCCAAGGAAATTACTGGAACGTGTCCCTTAACAACATAATTTCTTCCTAACTCCTTAGTATAGCAAGGAGTTTGTTTCTTGCATGGACAATTCTGCCCAGTGCAGCTGAGAAAACTACTTTGTAGATAATAAAAGAAAATGTTTGTATGCAAACCCAGGGTATTCCCTTGTAAACACCTATGACCACCAATCATCATACCAAAATAAAGCCTGAAATTACTCAAGCAAAGTCATGATGAAGTCATGCTTCCTAGCTAAGAAAAATGGATAAACACTATTATGGCTATCAAGGTCATAAAGTAAAATAATGAAGCGAATAAAAAGCAAGAAAATTTCAAAAAACTTTTTAATGCCTAATTATCCTTTAGTTTGACTTTTATTTCACAATCTTCTGTAAATATTGTCAAAAATAATTTAAAGTTATAAATTAAAACGTTCCTATTTAAGTTTATGACAGCTTTCAAAATGAGATCTTTATCCCTTGACTGTTTTCTTCTCTCAAATTAAATCAATCACTGATCTTGAAGCCTAGCATTTCTTTCTGCTATTGTCAAACAAACATTTTGATCCAATCAATCATATCCCTTCTAGCTTCTTCAATATAAGGTTTATCATCAGGTTTCATATCTTCTGGCTTCAGTTGTGCAAACCCATGAACTTGCCCAGGATAAACTTTAATTTTATATGGAACTTTACAATACTGTTTCAGCTTGTCCTCCAATAAGAAGATCTGAAAAATAAAAAAAAATAAAAAAAAAAAAAAGAGCATTTTTTCCATTACATTATGGGGGGGTTTTTTTAAGTTTGCCAAATTTGCTGTTTCTCATAGAGAAAATGCCTCTTTGGGTGTAAGACTGAAACTTTTTTTTTTCAGTATGGGTGAGTCTAAGAACCTCAACAGTTGTAGCAAAGATGGTTTGGTAAATCTCATTGCCTTAAAGGAACAGGTGTGTTTCTGTTCAGACTCTCAGGCTTGTAACCTACACTTGAAGCTCTGATCTTGAGAGGACATACTTCATGAACCATAGTGGCCATCAGTCCAAAACAGTTTGATAGGCTTAGTTACAGAGTTTAAGAAAACATGGAGGGCTTTTTTAATTTTTAGTTTACTGAACAACAAAAAGACATTGCTCTTGCACAATGTTTTGGTGATTAGTATGCATACAAAGTACTAATAATGTGTTCATCTACCCATATACATTTGTTGGCACAGTTTATGCTTATTTCCATTAAAAGTCAGAAAATGGATGAATGAACACTTATTTTGCCCCACAAGCTTACTTCTACCCATTGTGCAGATTAGAGAGAGCATTGCAATTTGTTTCGTGGTTTTTTGTTGTTTTGGTTTGTGTTCTTTTTATATGGAGCTCTTTTTTTCAGTACAGAAAACTCTGTATTTGAAGGTTTTGTTTTTTCTTTTAACATAGGAACTTTTACGTATACAATCTGCACAGAAAGAAAGCTTCAGAAGAAAAAGGTGTGGTTTCAATGTGTAACACATGACAGAAAAAAATGCAATTTTGCTAAGATTGTCCCCCTGAGAGAAAGACACACTCGCCATAAAATGAGGACAGAGAGTGAAGGGTTTGTTTTCCTCTGCAGAGGAGACACATATGAGGTATGGATTAACATGCTGACTTCTGCAGTTGGAAGTAAATATTGAATGACTTCTGCATTCCCAGAGCACACTGCCAGTTCTCCAGTCAGACCCTACCCTGAAAAACAAGCTGTGCTAGAGGTGGTATGTTATCCTTGTCACTGAAGAAAAAGAATTTATGCACAGAAGAGGGCACCAGTTTCCTACCCATATATTTATCCAGCCTCACACATATGCTTACAGCAGGGGTTATATCAGAACACAGATGGCAGCCAGGAGTCAAATAGTTTGAGTCTACAAGTCGTTGTTGTCTCAGCTAAAATTCATGGCCTCTCTTTTGACATGGTTAATTTTGTCTTCTTGTGGCAAAAGCAGTGAGTCATTGGTCCCCATCACCAGAAAGTTCAGTTACTAAGCTGAAACTACTTTGTTTTTTCCATTCAGTGTCCAAAATCAGTGGTTTATCTACCTGATTTCTCATCCATAGCAGCAGTATATAAGTTTTTGTAATGCTTGAGATGCTTGGCTCATACCAAGTTGGATATCCCTGCCCAGTTTCCCACTTTGCTTATCTAGCCCTCAGAGACTGATGACTGTTCTTTATTGTATTTCTTACCTCAAAAAAGAAGCTTTGAGTAACCTAAAAAGATAGGGGGGAAGTTGAAATATAAACAGAACTATCCAACCTGTTTCTTTTTTTTTATTTGAAAATGGTTTCTAACAAGGATTTCTGTGTAGGATAAATGAACTATGGGAAAAGAAGTCTTTCCAGAACAACAACTTACCTGATCCAAAGAAATAGTGTGGTCTTTCTCACCAAAAATGAAAAATGTGGGATTTAGTAAACTGTATCTTTCTTCAGTGTCTCTAATTATTCCTATAATGTTTTGAGAAACAGTCAATTAGTGAGATTAGCATTCCTGCAAGATAAATGGCAAATTAAAAGAGAACATTTCTATTGAAATTTGCTCATTACGTACATTACTTAGGTCAAGACAGTAGCTATTTGGATAGAGAATAAGCATTTGGAAAGCATATTTCTCTGCTCTCCTAAAACAAGGAATGATTTTTTTTGTTTCTTTACAGTATCCTTAATATTTTTATACCAATATAGCCTATTGCTGAAATTACCATAATCAAAATCTGCAACTCACCTTTGAGTTGAGTATTTATAGAAACTGTTACAAAGTGATAAGTAGAATTACAAACTATGCACAGTCATGTGAACCCAAGTAAGTTTTCATGTGTTCTACACTACCATAGAGGGACACCCCAGCGGTTAATTGAGGATTTTTCAGCATCAAGTGATGTACTGCCATTCCACCCCAGGAAAACCCAACGATACCAATCTTCTTTGCACCGCATTGTTCCTTTAGATACTTCAAGACAACATCAGCTTCCCTAAGACATATAAAGAAAAGTAAACTAAGGAATCTATTGCAGAACCAATACTTGACAATTTAAGAAGTTTATTAAAAGACATACATGGTATTTTTCTGTGTCTGCACCTTCAATCATTTAACACAGACATTACTTGAAAAAGCACATTTCAGGCTAGAGCACTGGCTTCTATTATTAAATGAGAGTTAACATCTCTGGTCCTAGCTTAGGGAAGTACAGGTGTAGGCACTTAAATACTTACCTGAACTGTCACCTGCTCCTTTGTTTTCAAAATTAGTAAAGTTTTATTTGAATCACTTTGTCTAGGACAGGACAACTAAAGACAAGACATATCTGCAAGTAGAACAACATCTTGCATTATGGACTGTAGGAATAGATAAGCTTCACTGTACTATCTCTACAGAGTTCACCTATTTAGATAAGATTTTCCAATGTCATTCCTGTTACACGAGTTAATACTAAATTATCTTACCAAGCCCACATGCGAGAATGTCATGCTCAAGTAGTAATTACTCAAATTACACTGTCAGTAACGACAGTGTTTAAAAAAATAACTTTTGCATGAAGTGCAATGAAAAAAACTATGAAACGTATTTTTATTGTAGGTGTGAACAAGTAGAGTTTTTTTTTAATTCCTGACTTCTGCCGTCTCAATATTTTTATCTTCTTCATTACCTACAGAGTTTTAAATTAAGTTTAAATGCAGAATTCATAAACTATTAACTGTATTTTCAAACTTTAGGTAGAGTTGTATAGTCATTGGTGTGGTTAGGCTGACCAAAAAAACTCAGTATGAGAGTCACATGAAGAGCACATTGGCCTGTGGCCATGCTCTCTCAGATTTGGTTTGTTTGAAAGGATGCTAAGAAATTCATGGGTATGTTGGGTTCCATGTTCACTGAAAGAGCAGTGGGTCTGAATTGGAATGTTCACCTACTAGTGACCCCTCAGGAGACAGCAAAGGCATGTCGTGAGATCCTAATTTTTTAAGACAGTGCTCACATATTTGCTCCTCTTTGGACTTGGATTTTTTTATAGTTGTTAGCCATTTTTCTTTTCAAAAAATTTGGTCACAGCTTCTGGAATTATATGGTCAAAAGCTTTGCTGAGAGACATTGAAGATAGACTGTGGCTGCTGAATGTCTGGACAGGGTCAGAAGAGTATTTGTGGCTTGCAGGATGGTAGCTGAGTAATAGGATGTCATTGCCTCACTATTATCTGAAGTTTTGAGCTATGGTGAGAGACGCTGAAGAAACAGCAATGCCTCCCATATTTACTCCCAAGAGAAGCCTTGTTACAGGCTCATACAGATAATGATCCCTCTATTTCACACTGAAAAGAATAGTACATTTGATCAGATGTATCTTAGGTTTTGGTCAGTCTAGCAAATTTTTATGTAGTGCTGCTCAGGAGAATCTCATCAGTACCTATCATAATCTGCAAGGCAAAAAGCACGATGGGCACGTGACAACTGGCAGAAAACATCTGCCGTTGTAGAAGAATTTTCCTCTTTATCATGAGGAACTGGGTGCTGAATTAGCACTTGTGGGTGAGAGTGCTGGGCATTTTGTAGCCTGTGAAACACTGTGAGCCTGTGTAGCCAGTATAACACTGTCAGAAAAGGGCTCAGGAAAACAAGATGGGGACAATAAGGAGAGTGATGGGCAGAGCAGATGATCCTTTTCAAGTCCTAGCCAAGACAGTGCCCAGGACCACAGAAGAATCACCCAGAATAAGAAACTGTGGTTGTGCAGCCAGCTTGCCATGCTGTGATGTGCCACTTCTAACATTTCATATAAATTCTCCTTGTTTGCTGGATACTTTTTAAAGTTCAAGTACAAATATGTATCTTACTTGTCTACTTTCATAGGATCATGATTTTTCAGCCAGTCAGGAAAGTCAACCCAGTGATCAGTCGATGTCCAGGGTTTTGTCCCCTTGAAGAAGTCTGGGCAGATGGCTCTGTGTGAGATATGGAATTCAGTCAATTTTCACTGAATCTGTGGATGTCTAAATGTCTCCTAATATCTCCTAGTCCAGAGTATACATCTACATGATCACTGTCTGAATCATGTTTTACTCATCCTATTCTGGTGATCAGCTAGCTAAAAGCATACAGTTTTGCATGGAAAAAAACCCAAAACACAAATAAATACTCATTGTTTCCTTAGACACACTTAATACAAAAATAAAGGGATTAAACAAACCTCCTGATTCTGTAAAACACATATATACCTCTTTGCTGTTGCAAGCTAAAGCAAATGTTCAAAAGGTTTAGTCCTGAAAAGCTTATACAATTTAAAATAGATACTACTGTTTCTCTTTGGATCACCCACACTGCTTTATAAGCACAAACACAGGCACTTCAAGACTCCTTGTGCCTTTGTGGTCAGGTAGCCATTTTTCCTGGGTCAGCTTTAGTAACTTTGGTGGCTCCATGGAAATATTTTGTCCATTTTCTTTTTTATTTGCTCAGACTGAAATGGTACGGTTGTTTATGTGTATTGAAAACATTATATGCCATGCCTAGCTTTAGGCCTGGTGATGTATCAGTGCATTTGAGGGGAAGATAAGAAAGAAAATTGCTTACATATATCCATGACCTGCAATCAAATCAACTATGTATCTAATATCTGAGAACTGCCATCCAAATACATCATGAACCACAATCACAGCTTTGTCCGTGGAAAAAGATGGTCTACAAACATATGCCTTAAGGTGCTCAATTTGTACTTCATGTCCAAGGCACCCATAGTGAGACCTTTCTCCAGTGTCATATAGGAAAGGATCAGCCATTTAAAAACCTAAAAAAAAAAAAAAAAAGAAGAAAAAGATAGCAAGAATGTAAAAATAATTTGTTAACAAAAATTATTTAGGGCAAAAATGCAAATATGGTCTTCCAAAAGTAATTCAGTAACTTCTGTAAATAACATTGACATCCTTGTATGAAAAGAGAAAGTAGAAAAAAGCAAAAGCAATGTTCCAGTGCAGAGTGCCTCTTTGTCTATTATGTTATTAAGTTGAAAATAAAGAGAAATACCAAAATCAAAGTTTTCAAGTTAACAACCCACAGATGTAGGTCTTGACACTCATGTCACATTTGTTTTGCTGCCATGTGGCTCTGTCAGCACTGGTGTGAAGCACTATGGCTTTCGATGTCACTCTCTTCGGAGGCGTGGGGCCATCATGGGGAATCCTGTGCTGGTTCCTCTGAACCATTTGCAAGGACCACAGCACTCAAGTGCTGCATTGAAGTGTAGTATTCAGTGCTTCTCTTAGTGCTGGTGCCTGGTATCTCATCTGTGCTTTCTGTAGCAGCATCACAGCTCTTCTGAGAGCAGAAGTACTGGGCACAGTTAGTGAAGAACTGCAATGTAGATTGGTAAACTAGATTCCGATGCTGTGTGCCCCTATGCCCTTGAAAAGGATTGCAAGAAAACAAGCTTATGTGCAAGCCTCATTCGTAATATTTGAGAGTGTATGGTTTTGTCCCTTCTCCAAAAGTAGCAATTAGAGACAATGAGCCAATAGATGTGCTAGACAGATTAATGGCAAAAGTTGTTCTGACTCTGTGTGTCAGGAGCTTGGAATGGACTCTGCGCAAAAAGTAGATTGTGATCCTGTAATTAAAAGTGGTGTTACAATGCATCTGTACAAGGAATCCAATTAAGTCTGCAGGGGCAGTGATAATAGTAGCATTTCCTAGTCATGTACTGACTTTGAAACTGTCCTTGGGCGTGCAGTACACAGGCACATTCACTATGACTGTCTCCGCTTCATCATTTCTACACCGAGCTATTATTTTAGTTTGCGTTGTAACATGTACTTCATAAAACTATCTAATCTTTATGGAAGAGCAGCAAATTCCTGTATACATGCCTTCCTCAGCTCTCCATTAACTAGAGCAGCAAAGGGCTACATTTCACAGAGTAATGGGAAATTTTGCCTAGGCAATATGGACACATTTGGAAGCATGGTGTGGACAGACTGAAGAGAGTTGATGCCACAAAGACTCAGCGCTTGCTTATGCCCTACACAACACTTCCCAATTTGCACCATTCACTCTGGCTCAATAAAGGAATCCATATTTTATATGCTTTTAGACTACTTTATACCCAAGATAATTGACCTTCCCAATGCATAGTGCAGAGACACTGTTCTTCCCCATCCTCTCCCAACCCTAGGGCTGCTGTCACCAGATCTGGCAGGGCCAGCACTGAGTTTGAGCAAATACACTTGATTACAACCACAACCCTGGCTAATAGTGGTGTAGACATACAGGAACTGGGCAGACATGGCTTTACTGCTCTAATCAAGCTCATTCAGATAAATCCATGAGATGAATGATCTCTCATCATCAGTAATCCCCTGTGCTGATAACTGAGAAATGATTACATGTGTTAATTTTCTTCCCAGCTTTCTCAACATCAGTCAGGCTTGGTTTTAGGAAGTGTGAAGTAGCCTGATCTTCAGGATTAAGACCTCCATCGTTTTGCATTGTATGAAAGTGGATGGTGTACATACATGAGAGACAACCTCCTAGTGTAAGTCCCCATAATGCTTGAAATGCCTCAAAATGCTTGAGAGAGAGGTCTGTTCATACAGAAGTGCTTCCTACCTCTCTTTTCTGTAACCTAAGACAAATGAGCTTGTTGAAGGAGGCTGCCTGGAGAAACCACAGGCACTCCCAAAGATAGCTCACACTGCTGCTTTCTGAGATGGCAGCCACAGTCTTACTCCTCTGAAGTATTTTGTTCAGAAGGGCACAACCCATGGTGTCCCCTTCAAGGAAGTGTGCTTTAGGAGGCATTAAGCTATGCAATAGTTGTGAACCAGCCTCCGCCCTATCCACTTCCCAGAAACCATTTCTTTGGCCTGTGCTGACTGAGGCCCAGCCAGCTGGCTCCTTTCCAGGCACCAGCAGCAGAGAACGTTAGTAAATAGTCAGCCACACCTGAACTGCTTGGAAGTTTGATGGGATCCTGTTCAGTCAGAAGCTTTCTTTGCTCCTGCCTGCTTTGTCCCACGCAATGTGGTGTGGCAAAGCAACACGCCAGGATATTATTTCCTACTTTTCCAGTCTCACCTCATTCCCTCTTCCCACCAATTTCAGCCATTACACTTTTCCTTTTCCTGCTTTCCCCACGGCACAGTTCCAAGCAGGCATCATCTCATCTTTATGTCCCACTCCTCCTCACTGCGCTGCAGAAAGAGATGTGGGGCCTGCTGGGAACAGGGGGAGAAGTTACTGCTGCTAATGGGGAAAGCCACAGATAGTGATGAATCTTGTGTCATCCTACTGCTCATTAAGAGAAAGCCTTCTCAGAGCTTCTCCTTCTCTCCAGTTGTCCTGCTCTTTCTTGGGCGTCTTGATATCATTCAGCTTTCATGCAAGTAACATAAAAACTGAGGAGAGTTATTTACACAACACAAAGATGGGCTCCACCAAAGGTGTTAGGACAGATCCAAACTATTGCATTTCTAGGAGCAACAAATCACATAGTTGTATTCTGCTGAGCCTTAGTTTTCATCAGGAGAAATAAATCTCTACTTGGAAAGTGAGCTTAAAAGTCTTTTTAAAACAATCAGGTTAAACAGAGGCAAAGATCCTGCTAAGGACAATCTCTACTTCTCAGAAAGTGAGTATGAGCACGTGATCTCCAAGTGCTGTGCTCTTTGGCAGAACCTTGGACTACTGATGCCAAGATGTGACATCTCTGCCCTTTTCCCAGGTCAAGCGATAACATTTTAAGCTACAGCAGCATTTCATTTCAATGCTAGGGGCCCAGTGGACCAAACAAGGAAAAAAATGGAAATTCATTACCATAAGGGTGAAAAAGATTATTTTGGTCCTTTAATGTAAACTTGCTACTTGATGAACATAAATTATCAGTGTCCTCAGAACTATTGCTGTACCCCAGCTTGTAGCAAAGACTCAAAATGAAATTTAGTCTTTCCCAAATTTAGTATTTCCCAAAGTTGACAGCCTTTATCTTCATCTTATCTGCCCCTTGACCCTTGTCTTTGTGCAATTTTTTACTGAAACCAAAATAATAGTCTCTCTTTAAAGAAGTAGGTTTTGCTGGTTGTTTCATGCCTTTTCAAAGAGCTATATTTACTTGCTTAACAATTTCAGATTTTCCCTTTCAGCACATGTAGAAGTAGTTATCTTTTTCTGCTGTCAACTCAGTCTGCATGGACCAGTTTCCCCTCACATACCTGGAGTTCAGGATCTTTCAGCTCAGCTTGCTTCTTCTGCTCAGTTAGATTTCTCTAAACATAAAGAGAAGACCAGTTCTTGCTGACAGTTTTGCTCCTGGTGCTGCCCATCCAGTTTTCAAGTGCTCTTCAACTCTTCTGCAGATTTTGGGATTGGGAAGTGAGGAGGAGAGGCTTCACTCAAGAGTCATCCCGAACGGAAGGGGTGGGGACAGATCATGCAGAGAGGCAGCCTGCAGCAGGCCCTGCATCAGTTGCCTTTACTCCACCTTTCATTTATTCATTACCTAAGGAGTTTAGAAGGAAAGATGCACCCAAACACTGTACTACTACTACATTATGATACGTGTGATGAAGATATTTAAGACAATGCAGAGGCTTTAGACTATTTATAACTGAGATATTTAGCATCAGTGGTGCGTGTGCTGATGCATTTTCTTGAAGAATATTCATATTCTTTCTTGAGTATAATAAATGTCAGTAATGAAATTTAAGGCAGATTAATTGGTCCTGGCAAATTTGCAGGTTAAAAAACTTACTAAGTCTCCCTAGCACACACAAACATATTACAACCACACCCATAAGTATTCTCAACAAGTTGAAAAGTGTTCCAGGTTATTTGTGATTAGACTTGCATTTCACAGATGAGAAATACTTGAGTCTGTGGTGGCTGATTGAAATTTTCCATTCCTATTTCCACAATGGCACTGTATGCAAGGAACATTACCTGAGCCCTCAGTCTGACATACACTCATTTTCTCTGTTTGTACACATGGTCTGGGTGTATGTGCACATTGGAGGGTGGGGGGGTATGCAAACGAGAGAGACAAAAGAGCTCAAAGAAAATTATAATGTAATTTCAAGACAAAGAATCAGTAAAGAAATTTTTATTCTTGGTGTATATGACAGACAAGTTCCCCAGTCACCCAGTAGATGCTCAGGAGTACTCTGTGAGGTAGGGACCATCATCTGAGGACTATGTTAAAGAGGTGATAGATGGATCCAGTTCACCAAACTTCAGACATTTACAATGATGATGTCATCATGTTAGCAAGGTGTCTACAATCCCACAGTGTCATCAATATTTAGAGTATGATTCACCCTCCATGGGTGTATTTTTTTGAATGAAAATAGGTAGTCCCCTAGATGGCCCAAGCAGTGCAGTAAGATTGCTGTGCTGAATGCATAATAACCCAGGCACGAGTCCTACCTCTCTGTGCTGTGGAAGCTGCATACAACTCAAAATTAAGCTTTGTCATGACCAGAATGAGGGTGTTTGTCCTGTTACACCCATCAGTAGATTTGCACATCAGGATTGTACAAGAGACCATTAAAAAGATTGCTTGTGTTGCAAGGGAGGGAGTGGGGAGACTTGACTGAAAAGATACAGTTTGTACTTTGATATTAATGGCATCTTGCTTGACCTTGTGCAACCCCAGCCGGGTGGGTATTTTGTACTCAGATCCACAAGACTGAAGCATTGTCTTCCTACTTTGCCCCCACAGAATGTGGATTCATCCCAGCTGCAGTCCCCTGGAACAGACTGAGCCAGCAGAAGGGTGTATCTGATCCCCACATGCATCTCACGACTGTAACCCTGCCTTGGTGCCCAGCCTTGTGGGTGGTTAGGGTAAAAGGAGAGTAAAGGACTCACTCTGCTCTAATGGAAGCCTTTGCCTGTACACAGTGTTTATGTTTGACCTGCAAAGCCTCTATCATTCAGATCTCCCATGCTTGATGAGACTTTTTCCCTGTAAGATACAATCACCTCTGTAATGGACTCAGGATTATGGAGATCATTGCATCTATGAACTTACTACAGTCTCAAGGAACTTATACATTTATTTTATACCTGCTGTGAACAGTTCTAATTTTAGGATTAAAAAAAAAGAAGAGAGATAAGAATTGGAATGAGCACAACAGATTTATTTGTTCAAACACAGGGGTGGAATTTCTCATTCACCAAAGATACACAGCTGGTTTTTGGCTGGTTTGACTTCTTTTGCTCCTTGAGGCTTGCACCAATACTTCTCCAACTGCTGCTCCTGATTTTATAGAAATGGGCATAGACTAAAGCCCAAAAGTTAATCATCACAGCTGTGGGCTGCAATTTTAGTCGTATGTCAGTAAAATAAACAACATCCTAGGACGTGGAGGGCTGCTGTCCTGAGGCAAAACAGAAAGGTATTCTCTCCCAGATGACTACTGATGTCTAAAAACCCAAAAAGGCAGGTACTCTGGTGGCATCTAGTGCAGAAGTGAAACACTCAGATGGAGAAACCAATGAGCAGGCTTAAACATGCCCCATCTACAGTCACCCCATACAGTATTTGGAGTGCTGCTAGTAACAACAGACTCGCCAGAAAGTTGAAATCATTACAGATGTTTATTTATGTTGTGAAAAAACCTGTTCAAAGCATCTCTGTTGAGTGTCAGGATTGCAGCCTAGAAGCTGCAGACGAGGCAAGAGGAACAGCAGGGCTCCCCTCACCTCTTACACAGTGCCAGCCAGCAACAGCAGCCTTGTTCAGGGGTTACCACTGCTGAGGTATCTTGTGAGGAACCTGTGGGGAGACTCCTGGGAAGGACCAGAGCAGAGGAACAGTGGGATAGAGCCAAAATGCAGCTCTGCAGAGCCAGCTGTAATGTTGCTGGGGACTCTGTACACAACATCTGCCCTCATAGCAAGAGGAATCCTCTGGGATTTGGTTTTCTTCCAGAGGGGAGCATAGCTATTACTTCAATAAAGCTTCACTGAAAAGACAGCCTTACTACTAAGCTTGTAATTTGGAGCTTGGTTTGATGCTTTTTTTTTCTTTTTCTGTATGTTAACCTGATTCCTTTCTCTCCATCCAGTAAAATGGTTCATATCTAAAGGTACCTACTGAGTAGGTACTTGGGAGGAAAGAAATATATTTTAACAAATCTGATTTAATACTACAGGTTTCTGTCTGAGGTGTCCAGTCAGCGTTTGAATAAAGACCCTTGGGAATCAGGCCAGCTCTTACTTCAAATTAAGGCTTGGCAGGAGGTTTACATGTACAGATACTTTCTTTATCATCAGTGAGAACTAGTCTTACACTTACAATTTTGTTATTTACCATTTACCTAGCATGGTACTCTGGAGTTGGTGGCTGCCTTTGCCTGGAGTATTACAAAAATTCTCCAAGGAATCCTGTGATTTGATTAGTAGTGAGCCATATCCCCACTCTTTCCCATGCTTTCCCATGTGTCTGAGAAGAAAGGCTCCAAAGTCTGTCCTCTGTGGGAGTGAGTGACCTTATCCGCTTCATCTGGTGCATCATTGGCAGGCGTGACCATGTTCCTTCCCTGCACTGATCAGAGCACCCGCTGCTCCTCACAGGGCACCAGGACCAGGGTGATTGCTGCTCCTTCACCATAAATCTTCACATCTCTCACCATGCTTCCACTCCCTTGTGATTTTATTTGCTGCTAAAAAATAATAGGCTCAATCTGTCATCATCACTCCCTTTGGCCATCTCCCCGTTGCATACACCCCTTCTTCCTCCTGTTCCACTCTGTTCCATTTATCTAAGTTATTTGAAGCCACTGGTTTCTGGGTTATTCCTTTTAATGTTCCAGGGTTTTTCTGGGGTAGGCTGGGGTCAGCTCTCAGAGCATACAAGTACTTACCTATCTAAAATCAATATTATGACTTTCACCAGAGGGGCAGAAGGACAATCTGCAAATTATAGCTTTCCATAGGTATGTCGCTAGTTTGCAATGTAGAACTGGTTGACCCAAGAGCTTCTGGATTTCTTCCACCTGTTTTGGATTATTTTTTACTTAAAAATAAATTCTGAATGTTTATTCTCAATTTTTCTATTTTTCCTGAAAGAGTTTGTGGGATTTCAGAGGGTGTGTGCTTCGTGAACTTTATAGAAATCGGGTGGAGTACTTTAATTACGCCAAGCAATAGCAGGAAATCTATTCTAATGTTGTGGGTGACATGCAAAGAGGGGTATTAAAATTACTTACCACTGTCCAGGTGTTTCTAGGCTATCAGAGGCTCTTCATTAAGGAACAATTTCAATGAAATTTCAGTACAAGGCAAATTATTCCAAATAATAATGAATATTAATAACAGTAGATAGGGGAAATACTACACTCTGGAACAATGGCTCAAAAACAGGTACTCCAGATCAAAGGTGATATCTGTTTTTCACTGAACACCATAAATGCACATATGAGCAAGACAATACAATTAAGAGTACATGGATAATTATATGGACTAGGGGCTGATTTTCTTCTCTAAAAAACAAAACATCTATTTTGTGCATGATTTAAAAATATGTATTGTCTTTTTCTTATCAAATATTTTGTCTTTCCCTCTAAAATGACAAAAATTTGAAATCCAGTAATTACTAAGAAACACTTCTTTTTTTCAACTATCCACCACTCAGAGTATTACTTTCAATGATGAATTAATGCCACGTGTTTAATCATTGAAACTGAATTTTGCATGCAGAATTTTTCCCATAAAATGTTGATTACATTAATGATCTATATTTGGTCAGTTTTTATTTCAGGGCATAGGTCCTTTTACCTTTTTTTTTTTCTATTCCTTTATTTGGTATGTGTTGTCTCATACAAAACTCATCTAATGCTCATTTTGTTTCAGGAACTTTCTGGGATTAATCAGCTGGAAGGGAGTGAATTTTTTTCCTTGTAATTGAAGCCATATTTGCACGGAGATGCAAATACTATTTCAGTCTTCAGTACAAATAAGCTGTTCTGGACAAAAAGCTGCACCTTGCATCCAGAGAATTTATCTTAATTATCAGGAAAGGTAACTTTCATGCATAGAAATCTGGCTTCTCCTCTGTAAACTTCCAATGTGCACTTGAACAGATTTTCCAAGATATCCTTTCCAAAACCAAGAGGACCCTAAAATTTCCACCTGCATATGATCCCCCACAGGCTACACATCTTTCAGATGAACATTTAGGGTTTTTTTTCTAACTGGAGAAAGGGAAACAATCAGGAACACGAATTGTTCAACAATCAGTGATAGCTACTATCACTGAATATTGAACAAATCTGGCAAAAATTCCTACACTAATCAGTGTTTTAAATTCCATAACTTTAAACAGAATGCCAGGAAAAAAACTTTTACCCATGTTTGCTTGGCTTTAAAAGCCCTATTTTGCAAATATGTCTATGCATTAGTAATCTTGGAATGTATCCAGACATCTTTGGACTGTATCCCATAAAGTAATACAGACGCCCAAGTGCAACATCAAAGCAACAAGTTAAAGGAAAGTATATATAAGAGCTTCTAATTATATAACAAGATAATTACCATACATCATTCAGAGCAATCAAGGCGCTTTATTAAATATGTTTGCAGAGAGCACCTGTCTCACCCTTTTTCTAAAATGAGATAATGAACTTTGCCCTAGCAGAAAAAAAAATTACATTTTGGTGTAATCCTGCAAATGGTTTAGACTGTGCTGGAATTATTCTAAGTCTGTGCCAGTTAAACAAAATGAGTTTCTAAGACTCCCTGAGTTGCAGTAAACATGTAATGGAGCATCTCAGAAGACAAAAGAGGTCCAAGCAGGAAGGGGGCCAGCCCCCCATGTGAATCCTGACCTGCACTGCCCAGTGCAGGTACAGGAAGGCACACAGGCAGTGTGTGCACCTGGACCAGGTAGGCCAACCAGATTGCAGTCACTGCCCACCCTGCCTGGTTCAGATGCTTGTGGCATCAAACATCATGGTGTGGAAGAGGTTCTCTTCCCCTGCTCATCTGGATAGTTCAAATGTTTGCTAGTGCTGTGTGTGCTGAAGCTGGAGTGCCAAGAGTGAACTCCCAGGCTTCATCTTCCACAGCTTGGTGGTGAACTGGAGTTTCAAACTGGACACTATAGCAAGTAGAAAACAGGAGCTTAAGCAGGAAATCCAAGGCCTGATCAGATTTGCTCTAAATAGCTCATGTTAGCACTTCATGACTTCCCAATTTCCAGCATGCGGCTACCTTCTAGTGTGAAATTGGATCTCAGTTTCCTGATAGATCCACAATGAGATTGCAGAGAGCTGAGGTGTTATAGACCATGAGACAAAAAGTTTAGGCCCTTATTCAGTCCTTTACAAGGTTCATCTCTAAGGTGCTTTGATTTTCCCTTTGTTCCCTGGAAGCTGCAGAGATGATAGCCTGTCTTTACTTGACACGGCAGGTAGCATAAAGCAGATTCCTTCCAAAGACCTGTCTTGAGCTGCAGCTTAGACCTCAGGACAAACTGAGGTGTTCATTACAGCCTGTTCTCCTGGTTCAGGGGAAAAACTAATCCAAACCCTAAGCCTCAAGCTGAAATCAAATCCCGTCACCTGCCTCTTCAAAGAGACCAACAGGCTGTATACAACTTATTAACTTCCCCAGAACTCCTGGCTTGTTTGTAGTTTTGCCTGGGGAAATGAGACCCATTTTTTTGAGTGAAATCATCACTTGCTTCTACCAAGCTAGACCCCAGTGAGTTTCTTTCCCTTGTGTGCAAACCTTTTCATAACTCCAGATACGAAAACTGAACAAGTTCTGCAGGGTGTGGATTACCTTCTGGCTTGTTATCTGGATAGAGAGGGAAGGAAAAAAGGGAAATTATTCATCTTCTCTGCCGAAGGAATTCATAGTGTGTCTCTACCATCACATACTCTTTCTCATGAATGATAGACTGACATTCATGGGAAGCATTTGTCTGAATGTTCATACAAAAGATAAAACTCAGATATAAAGCAGGTGGGAGCAATTTTGTGAGAGAAGTCTTGGACAGGCTGGTTCTGAAAGAAGGACCCAGGACTTTCTACCTGAGACATACACCCTCAGTGTAGAGCTGAAGATTTAATATAAATATGCTGGCTCAGAGAGCTGTGCTCAAGCTACTTCTCCACCATGCTCATTTGTGCAGAAACCGTCATACCCACATGGCAATTTCTTCCCTTCTGTCTTCTCTGGAAGACTGCCTTGGTACAGCCACTTCTGGTTTTATGTGAGCCAGAACCAGAAACCTGATTCCTCTCATTCCAGTCAGATACCAGCTACTATCAGCTATTCCAATACTCCCTCTCTGGTTTTAAGCAGAAATTGCAGCCTCCTGAAGGTGTCTTACCCAGAATTTTTTTCAAAAGCGTCACCAAAACTGAATTTT
This sequence comes from Argya squamiceps, assembly GCA_037834095.1. NCBI lineage: Eukaryota > Metazoa > Chordata > Aves > Passeriformes > Leiothrichidae > Argya > Argya squamiceps. The sequence goes on along the minus strand of JBBMKD010000102.1, from coordinate 79,939,461 downwards.
GAATATATGGATTTCTCTGATGATGCATATTTATCCTAAAATAATCACATCTAGATAATTTCAATTCCTCAAGAGTTAAAGCCCATGATTTAGCTGAGCACAGTCATTGCTGTATGTTATTCAACAGTCATGATAAGTTCTTTCCTGTGAGAAAAGACATAAATGCCAATATTTTCAAACTTAAACCTCTGAGAACTAAATGAATTTCCAAGGACAATAACAAATGTGAATTGAGTGCAAACAGTAAGCACGGCCTGACTCAGAACAGCAATGAAACTACACACTCCTCAATGAACTTGTCAATTATGTAAACAGAAAATCAGAAATTAAACAACAGGCTCCTTCTTGGCATGGTAATTAAGGCTCTTGGTTACCATGTAAGATGTTATAATAAAGGTTCATTAAAAGGCCTATTTTTGTTTACTGCTTTGATGGGATAAAAAGATTTTGTGAAGTTTGGGAAACAACTGGCTTCCCTAAACGCAGTCTAGATCTTGCACATTTCACCTGGGTACACTTCAAAGTAATTTTTGCTGTGTTTATGTTCATCTTTCAGGCAGCTGAACTACTGGCAGTTGTGTTGATTACACCTGGAAACCTCCCAGAGAATCTGCAAATGTCTTTAAAAGGTTGTTAGGAATTCTTCTTATTCTTTAGGTATGGTATTTTTCCAAGGAATTCTTCTTTCAGTGCTCTCCCAACAGCAGCTGAAAATCAACAACTATAACTTCTTCATCACACTTGTAACTTTCTCTACTCTTGTATTAAATGACTCTCTGTTTATCTTAAATGCAAATTTTACAAAGAAGAAAATATATTTTTCTGATTTTTATTATGAAAACAAGAAATATATGGGGTTTTCCAGTTTGTTATCTCCAGATTTAAAAAAACACAAACATGACTGAGAGGATGAAGAAGAAACCATGTTCAAGTCAAGATCAGAAGAGTCAAGTCAGTCCAGGTCCCAGCCCTACAACATACAGCACTTGCCCAGGGTCCCAGTGATTTTATTTCCTGGGTTCCACGGGGAGCTTTGATTTGTTCATGAGCACAGCACTAAAGACATGTGGCAAACTTCCAAGTACAATGGATCCAGGTGAATGAGAACTTATAACTTTCAGCTTTAAACTTTCATTAAAATATGGTCATATTAAATAACTGAAAATGAGTAGGCAAAGAATCTTATTAAATATCTGTGATTGTGTATGATACTAAAGCATAGGACATTATTGCCCTGCATGTTATGAATATGGGTTTTCAAAAACAAAAAGAAGTCTTTAATGTCTTCCTTCTCATGTGGTTTCAAGAGACAATCTAAATTCACACCTTTTCTTGCTTGTGATCGCTGCTCTGAAATTGATTCCACATCCAAAATCTACAAGCCACTATGAAGCGTGCTTCAGGTCTAAGAATATTTTAGATATAATCATTAAGGATGTGTTAACATAGATAAATCAGAGTATTTAATGTAAGTACACACTTTCAACCCCCAGTTTTAGACTGCAGTGAGAAAATCTTTAGTAGAAAATCAAGCACAGGCACTTCTTGATGTACAGATTTCTAACTCACCTACATTCACAGATCCTTATGGCTCAGATGAATTGGAGAGTTCTGGGTCACCTCTCCTGGCCTCTTGGACCTTCTCCAAGTGTTTTCAAGGTGCAGGCTGCTGGTGAGAACAGATGGATTCACACAGGCACACTGCCCTGTGGGGCTGGGCTGACATGCTGCTGGACTAGCTCCCATCCTTTATGTCCTTTATGTCACACAACAGGCTCCTTGCATGAGGACATTTCGTGTGTCAGTGCTGAAGCACTCCTGTACCCCTTCCTGTCCCCTTCCTGGTGGATTCCTAAAGCATATCTCTTTCCTCTTGGCTTCAGACTGCTTGATACTGTGGACAGGACATTTCAGCATTTTGCATACAATTTCCCAGATTTAGACCAAAAATTCACTGAATGTCGTTGGGGTGACAGTTACCCCTACCTGGATCCTCATCAATAAGGTCAGGATAGAAATTTCTGACATGTTCTCCCTCACATCCCCCTGAACAAAGGGATAAGGGCCAGTCCTTGGTATAGGAGCTGGGGCTGGTCACCACTGGGGCTCAAGGAGTGCAGCACTTTGTGCAGCTGAGTGGAGGCAGAGACCATCAGGCACTGTCACATCACCCCTATGCTCCCAGGGAAAATCTTAAGCCCCTCATCTTTCTCCTGAACCACTTCCAGCCCCAGCTGGAAGTCAGTCACAGGCAGTGACTGACACAGCTCAAGGGACACTGGCAGTCATGGTATGTGATCTGGGGACAATTCTAGTGATGATACAGGATGATGTGGCAGCCTGAGACAAGACAGCAATTGGCAGCCCCTGTTTACTGAGTTATTCAGCTGCCACCAGTGCTAGTAGCAACGTGCAGGCAGCTGTGCAGGATGCTGCTGTGAATGCTGAAGGTTTTAGACACCTGGAAATGCCCTGGGGGCCCCTCAAGTAAAAGTCTTCCTTAATCAGGTGGCAGCACTCAAGGCAATAAGTTTCCCAAAATCAGCAGCTGGTTGTTTCATGGGCCATCAAACTGGCAGGTGGCCCCAGCGGGTGCAAGTCTCCATGGTCCCTGCCTGACTGGCCACTGCAGGCCCCAGGGAAACTCCATCTCCTCCGCCACCGTCTTCTCAGGGTCCCCAAACTCCTCCTGGGCCTGGAGCAGAGGTGCCCTCTGGTGGCACCCTTGGAGCTCTGTCACCTCCCTGGATCGGTCCATGCTCCTGCTCCTGGTGGGCAGTTTCCTGTTGCCAAGAGATTCTTTCAGTGCACACTGCATAATCTTGCTGTAGGTGAGGTGAAGCTGACTCACCTGGAGTTCCCTGAATTCTCTTGTTTTGCCTTGAAGATCGCTGTGACCCTTCCCTTTTCCCTATTTCCAAGGACCTCTCCGTATTACCATTTTTTTAATTCATAGAACCATGGAATGGTTTGGGTTGGAAGAGACTTTAAAGATCATCTAGTTCCAACCTCCCCAGCATGGGAAGGGACATCTTTCACTAGACCGGGTTGCTCAGAGCCCCATCCAGCCTGGCCTTGAACAACACTTCCAGGGATGGAGCATCCACAACTTCTCTGAGCAAACTCTTCTAGTCTTTCTCTTAGTCCCAATCACACTCCTCCCATCTTGCCGTGCTCATCTTTATTCCCCATGATCCTTTCCACCATGCATCTCTCTAGCTCCTGGCTGTTCTTCCTGCACTCTTGCATGGTAGCACCCCTGTCCACAGAAGAAACTGTATTTGCCCAGCTTCAGTTTACCCTGATTGGGAATGAGTTTGAGGGAGGAAAAGAGGTGTCCATGAGCCTTTGCTTTTATTGAAGCTACTGTGAGGTTGAGGCTTCCCAAAGAACTCCCTGCCCTTTACTGTATAAAATTCTCCCCTGAGTTTCCATAGAATCAGGATCAAGAACTTGGCTCAACAGGACCAGGAGTATAAGGAAAGCAGAGATAAATCAGTCCTCTCAAGAATCCATAAATAATTTGAAGACTCCTGATTTCCTTCCTATAGAAGATCAGTGAAAGAAGAGGGAAAAGGAGTACAAAACTTGAAGATACAGAGAAAAATGAAAGAAGAGAACCAAATTTGTCACTCTGAATATGTAAGACCTGACTGGAAATTTTGGTACAAGTTTTTGACAGCAGTTTCTACTCTCAAGGCTCATGTGATAATGAATCAGAAAAGACAAGCTCTCACAAGACTTTTCCATCTTAAACAGTGATAAACTCAATACTGACTTTTAAAGTAGGACTTTTCCCATATGTTCTCAAAGTTCAGTTTCCAAACAAGGTTGTTCTCAGAAGCTGAATGGTGATGCTGAATGCCACTGTTTAAATAGTCTTCAGACCCTCTGAGGGCCAGGCCATCAGAATGAAATACATTGCACTACCATTTATTTCTCTGTGTATTGTCATCTTTGTGAGATTACTCTTTCTTTAGCACTTCTAACCTGGCTGAGGCCATGGCAGAGGTCCATCTTACATGACTACATTACAAAATGAGTCTAAAAAATATATATAATTGACACACAAAGGAGATAGAAGAGAATGTACCTTTTGAGTAGTAAGCATGTTTGACATTCCATGTCAGTCACCCAACTGAGAATCTACTTCACTGAGCCAAGCATTCTTCTTAGACATCAAAAGCATTAAGTGGTTTCTTCACTATATTTTTGACCCTGCATTGAAGGCAGTACACACAGCAGATACATTCTTGCCATAGGGAATCGAGCAAAAGCTGGGGGTTATGCCCCATGATGCACATTCTCGGTGTGCAAGCTACTGTGAAGTGAAAGTTACCACAGAAATCCAACAATCTCACAAAACAGAGGTCATTGACTCTGATCAGCCTGTAATAACTCTGACCTTTAGACCATAGCTCACTTTCCCTGGACATTCTTTTTCCTGTTGCTGTAAACATTTGAGAAAAAGTAATGACAAAGTTATTACAACTCTAAGCCCTTCTGTACTTCTTTCCTAGTCAGTGCTGCAGAAGCACAGGCAGTAACACAGGTGTTGTTACGGAATGTAACTATAGTGACTATGTGGACCATTCTCTCTAACAGATACATTTTCTTTTTGGCAACACTCATGGTTTTAAATGAAGTAGAACTGAATCTTGCCCGGAGGAGTTCAATTTAATTTGGTTGGCAGTCATAACCTTTAATAACGTCTGGAAGGTCAAGATAAAGGTTCCTGGCAAAAGTAAGTTTTTTTCTGCTAAATACTGAGGATAAGCCCTAAGTGCTGTCATCTGCAGGGATATTTTCACGGAATTTTAAAGACACGGGAACCAACACGTCCTCAGAAACACTGTTACGCAGTCACTTGACTATGGCAACGTTTCACACTACAGCCTCTATTACCAAGGAGATCAAAGTTCTAGAAGTAGGAAAAAATCTTTCTAACCCAATGACACAAATATCTGTCTAAAAGGTTCACTTGGGCATGTGATGAAAGTGTTTTAGGTAAAGAACTGTATACTTCAAATGATATGACAGATACTCTGAAATACCAATACAGGTGTGGGGTTTTGTGGGTTTTTTTGTTTGGTTTGGATTTTTGGTGGTTGTTGTTGTTTTTGTTTGTTTGTTTGTTTGTTTTCTAATGCAGGAGGCATCCACCAAGTAACCACAGCTACAGAGCTCTGAATCCCAAGTAGATTAATAACAGCCATTGGCTCCATTCTCAGCATGACAGCAGGATCTCAACCAAGCTGATAGGGTCTATGTTTTAAATAGAAAAATCCACTGCAACATATGTGAAAAGATCCCTGCTGTGCTTAAGAAATGTAATTTGGTGAAACACATTCTGCAGATCTTGAAAAGACATATGACATTCTGCAAATACTTCTTTACCCTATGGAAATGGTTTGTGTTAATTATCCAAGTATTACCTGGGTTCTTGAAATCTAGACATATAAACAGCCTTGACTGTCTTTTCAGTCAAATTCATTAAACAGTAGTATCATTTAGACTGTGTTTTTTAACCTCATCTCTCACTTAAAATGCTAGTGGAAATAGGTTTTTTTCTTGGTTGAAATGTTAATAATCCATAGAACAAACCCCAGTGCACAGCCAAGCATCTCCTCAGAAACAGTTTCTAAAACACCAGACAGGTCTGGATCCTCTGTCATGGCTGTGTCTGATGATGCTCAGCCATTATGTCCATCCCTTCATTGCTGTTTGGTACAGTTCTGTTACACATTTCACAGCACAAAATATGAACCACAAGTCACATATTCTATTCAGGAAGTTTGACTCCTCCATTACTACTAATAGAGTTAATCATAGCCCAGGTTTAGTCAGACACAAGCACCAGCCAAAGGGAAGCTCATTGCTCAGTATTTCACATACTGAGGCATCAGAGTCAGAATTTAGCACCAGTGCAGCAGCCTGGGCTAATCTGCTGGTGCAGCAGCAAATGGCATTGCATTCACAGTACATCTGAGAGTACTTCTCTCCATCCTCATTCCAGGAACCCATGGCCACAGCAGCTACCTGCTGGTTAGGGAGGGTTCAGGAGACGTCACGGCAGAGCAGCCACTGCCCAGGAAGCACGTGCTCTACAGTCCCAGCAGTGCACAGGGAAGATCCAGGCTGGCAGTGCTTTTCACCATGTGTCTTTGTAGTCCACAGACCTTTGTGCTTTCTGATTGTGTCAGGCCAATATTTTGTGGGCCATGCTTTGTGCTACACACCAAAGGGCCTATTCTGATGGTTTTTCTCCTGCTGTGGAAGCTCTGGGCCTCCCCAGTGGTGGTGCATCATTTAGGAATCAGATACATGTTCACGCCAAATACTGCTTGGTTTGTCAAGATAAGCTGACATACACTTGGTTTTACTTAAGATAATCCACTGTTTTCCACATTTCTGCAACTTGCTGTTCATAACTAACTGAAGCAATTTTGCAGTGAGAGTCAGGTGAGCAGATGAGGAAAAAAACTAGGATAGCACCAAAAAAACCTCCCAAAACAACTAGTTAAGAAAATAAATGCATTTTGAAATGTTCATTTACAGAAAAAATGAAAAGAGGTAGCTTTTGTTGTTTGGTTTTTTCAATGTTCTGAACTTTCAAAATAACTAAAAATGTAAGGGAATCATTTTTATGAAGCCATTTTAATATGTCAGGGGGAATGGAAATGTCACAGTACAAATGCTGGATAGTTTTCATTTTGCAATTATTATTTTGTATTCTCTTAATAGAACTCTTGAATAAAAATTCATTATCTAAGCATTTAAGTCATGTAAAACCAAAACAAGGCCATATTGAAAAGAACCTCATCTTTTTTTCTACTCTTTTTGTCCACACTTATAAATATGCTTTTCCTTTTGACATAACCTTCTGTCATTTGTCTTCAGTTTACACCTGTACAATTAACCATATTTCCTCCATTATCTTGATAACTTATATGGAACAGAGACTTTTTTTTTTCAGCATATTTGTTCAGTGCTTGTTGGCACTAATTCTTGACCTTGTTGAGAGTCAAAAGCTAACAATAACCTTCTAATGCCCTTCTTTACCAAAAACGAAAAGCTACTTAAGCCATGGGTGTTTCTTTGGCAAAAACCACCTAAAATATTACTAAATAGACAGGGATTAATAACAGGTTCACCAAAAACACCAAGAAGGCTGAGAGATGCTTAATTTAATTTAACTTACAATAACATACTATAGGGGTTTTTAAATTGTTTAAATTAAAATTGTCTGCCTCCAACTCACATTTACTGGTAAGCTATTGTGTAGCCCATACTGAAAGACAAGGTATGAACAAAATTTTGGGATAAATTCTCTCTAAATGCTGAGAAGATGTAATGTTTGTTAGGTAATTTAAATGTAATGTTTGTTAGGTAATGCATGTAATGTTTGTTAGGTAATTTAAACAGCTGAATAGACAGATACAGACAGAAATGAAATTATTCACTGGCAACATGCAGTGACTCCTTTCAAAACCTTTAATCGAATTTAAAGAAGCCTACCATGAAAGACTGAAATTGGAGAATTATATACATTAATTTTGCCATGGTCTTTGAATGAGAATCATAATTTAGGGACTTTTATTGACATTTAATTTACATTTATCAGAGCAGAGTAACGATGTAATGAATAATGGTTACATGTTTGGGAAATAGAGTGGGAATTAGGAATATAACTGGAAATTAAAATTCTCAATTTCTTGGCTTTTTCTCCTGTTTTTTCCCATTGATTTTTCCTTCCACTGACAAAATTAGTATTACAGCATTTCTCAGATCCTCAGTACTATGCTGACAGATTTTTAATAGGCCAAGATAATTTGCTGACACTGAGCAAAGTGAAGCTCAAAAATGAGCTTATTTTTAAAATAAACAGATTTTTTTTTAAGTTATAAGTGGGAATTTTTCCACCTTGCCTTTCAGAGAGGAAGGACACAGAAGAGCTGAGTATGGTAGTCTAGCCCAAGTGTATTTTATTGCAGGACTTCACTGTACTTATTCAGCTACTGGAGAGCCATATGAAGCCTTCACTTTTTCCCTAATTTTTTTGCTTACGCAGGCCAGTATCATGCACTCCACCAGCTTGAAAAATGCAATTTTGAAGAAACTAATGTGGTTACAGTTTAGGAAAATATAGTTACAAAATTGCAAATTGGGCACATGCCGCCTCTGCACTCTAAATTCAGACTTGAACCACTCTGCTGTTGACACGAAGCCCAAAGGCTGAATGCAAAGGCTTTAATGACTGGCTGGACACAAAGGGTCATAAAAGGTAAAGAGAGCTGAGGGCTGCTGCGACTCATTGATCAACTAGAGGGGTTGAAACATCTGCCACAATGGAACACTAAAACAATGCACGCATACTTTTCATTCTGGATGGAATTCCTCTTTACCCTGAATTAAATTAAATTGCTTTCTTCCTTTCTTCCTTATTCCTGCCAACTCAGCAGAGCCCGAGCGACAGCTCTCAGTGCACGTGGCAGAGTACAAAGTTTTAATGCGCGCTGCCCCGGCTATGTAGGGCAGCAAGACACGGAAACATAAATGATTAAGCTAAGCGAGAATTTTGTCCTTTACTGAGCGGTTTATTAGCTCTGTTGGAAAGCCCCAGCTCTGGGAGGCGCGATGAGATGTGACAAACAGCACAGGGAACCGCTTGACTCTGAGGCTGTTTCTAGGGCTTTATCCATCCCTGATCCCTGGAACACTGACCCTCTCAAAATCTGGCCGACTTCACCTAGGAATGCAGCGTTTCTCTCCAGTCGGGAGTAGAACTTAGAACCGATTTTGGCTACATTTTGTCCGACTCCCGTGCCCTTCTCCGGTCCGCCCACTGCCCTTGTTCCGCCTCCCGCCCGCTCCCTCCCGAGCGGCGGGGCCGGGCCCTGGCGGAGCTGCGGGGGCAATGCCAGGTCGTGAACTTGGGTCACAGCAACCCCAGGCAGCGCTACGGGCTGGGGACAGAGTGTCTGGAAAGCTGCCCGGCGTGAAAGGACATGGGGGTGTTGGTCAACATGAGCCAGCACGTGTCCAGCTGGCCAAAAAGGCCAAGGATATCCTGGCTTGGATCAGGAATAGCGTGGCCAGCAGGACCAGGGCAGTGATTGTCACCCTGTACTGGGCATTGATGGGGCCGCACCTCGAGTGCCGTGTCCAGCTCTGGGCCCCAGTTCAGGGAGGATGTTGAGGTGCTGGAAAGTGTCCAGAGAGAAACAGCGAAGCCAGTGAAGGGTCTGGAACACCAGTCCCCTGAGGAGTGGTTGAGGCAGCCAGGGTTTTTTAGCTTGGAGAAAAGGAGGCTCGGAGGGGGCATTATCACTCTGTGCAACCACATGCCAAGGAGGTTGTAGCCAGGTCGGGGTCGCCATCTTCTTCCCAGAAAACTAGTGATAGGAGAGAGGACATAGTCACAAGATGCAGCAGGGGAGGTTCAGATTGGACGTTATGAGAAATTTCTTCACAGGAGTGATTGGGCATTGGAATGGGCTGCCCAGGGAGGTGGTGGAGTCACCGTTCCTGGAGGTGTTTAAGGAAGAGCTGTATGTGGCACTCAGTGCCATGGTCTAGTTGGCATGGAGCTGTTCGTTTATAGGTTGAGGCCGACAATC
>JBBMKD010000102.1:79889775-79929318 GCA_037834095.1 Argya squamiceps | reverse complement strand
GGGCTGGGCCGGGCCGGGCCGAGGGGGGCACGGCAGTGTGTGAGGCGGCGCTCGCGGGTGCCCCTTACATAACCACGGGGAACGGGGAGCGGGGGGGGAAAGGGGCGCGGTGCCGGCAACACCCGGAGCGGGGCTGGGGTGGGCCGTACAGGGGCACCGGGGCCCGCCGGAACCTTCCGCTGGCTGCGGCTTTGCCTGGGGAAGTGGAGGCCCGGGGGCGAAACGAGATCCCGGGGCGGAAAGCAGCCGGCGGGGTGCGCACGCCGGGGCTGCGAGAGAGGCGGCGAGGAGGTCCCTGTCGGACCCGGCCGGCCCTCCAGCCCAGGGAGGCTTCAATATCCGCGTTTGGCTGCATAGGAATAGCTGCTCCTTTCGCAAAGCTGCTTTGTTACGTGTGCTGGGCAATCTGTTTGAAAAACTGAAATTTTGCAGGAGCTGACATGTTTCTCTGTCCGTTTTACGTCAGACTAATACATAGTAACTTACCTAACTTTAAAAAAGAATTGTCAAAGATATGACAGTCATGAGGGGATTTTTATGTGTAGTATCTATCCATTTTTAAGGGTATCGCTTTATTTGAGATCAAACATTATGTGTTTTGTCAGCACTTTTGTTATGCTTAGATAATCACAAAATCACGGAATTGTTAAGGTTGGAAGGGACTTCTGGAGTTCATCTCCTCCAACCCCCCTGCCAAGGCAGGGTCACCTGGAGCAGATGACACAGGAATGTGTCCAGGTGGGTTTTGAATGTCTCCAGAGAGGGAGAGAGACTATTTAGTTGAAGCAGATACTGGAGAACTTGGATAGATCAGCACTTCATATTGTAGCATAAACCAGACTAAATAAAGGATGTTTGTTGTGCTGTTTCTTGCAGAATATGGGCTTTGTTTGTCGTAACATATTGCGGTAGCAAGGCAGTTCCAAGGAAAGCATTTTGCATCTTGGCTTTTGTTATAATTGGCATAATTTTGAATGTAGCTTTTTATCAGGTGTCACTTGATTTTCCTGCTTGAGAGGATTAAAAAAGAAAAGCTGGAAAAACATGAACCACTGGATGAAATAAAGCCAGCACCTTTGTAGCAGTGTCGTTTGTGTTGTGCTGTAGACATGTTTAATACCCATGATCGCTGATGGTTTATCAAAATATTAGTGTTTCTTAGATCTAACACTTAAAACTGCTTGCTGCAGCTCTGTAGAACCAGTCACTTACACCGATCAAATCAACAACAAAGTGAAACTTTGATCCCTTGTCCTCTGGTTGCCCAGAAAAACTGGTTTTTATGCAGCCTGTGAAGTGGATACTCAGAAATGACCTCCTGATTTTCCACCACTGCGGTAGCTGGTAAATCCATCTCGGTGGATTTAATTCAAACAGCAGAGTTGGTAATTTGTTACAGGCTGTTACCAGTGGTAGACTTTGATCATACCTGACTTAAGTGGGTGAACAGAAATACCAGCAAGACAAAGAGTAGGAAGTTTTTATTTAATTACATCTTTAAGGCATTGTCTTCTTTAACTAAACCTTTGTGTTAAATTCCACACTTGAAATTTGGATTTTCTGGTTTTATGTATATATAAGCACTCACAAAGGCATGTATATGTGCAGCCTTAGATATTATGTTGTGGCCTTATCAATGTTGTCCTCAAAAGTTTCCACTGGTAGCACGAAAGTAACCAGTCTATATACTCACTTTCCATAAATACCACTAGAATGTTACAACTTCTTCTACAGTTTCAAACCTCAGATCCTACTATTAGAACTTCACATGGCTTGCCAGAACGCTGAAGAGACTTCCCAAGGTTAGAAGGCTCTGAACACCAGCAGCAGCAGCAAAGACACTGTCAGTGCCTTGAGGAAGAGGAAATACAATATTATTGTGTGCTTGAACTTCTGCTACAGAGTGTCAGATGGACTTTGTGAAGGGGTGATTGTCTGATAGCAGTGTTGTGGCCATTGTGGTTCTGGTGGGCCTTGTGCTTGACTGAACTGTGTTGTGGAGCTGGGAAACTGAACTGCATGAGGAGAGCTTAGATAAGAGGGGCACTCTGGGGTCATGGTCAGACCTAAGTGGAAGCTGCTTCACCTCAGAAGAATGACTGGGAAAGTTGCTTCTCTGCAGCACCTGAAAGCACCAGATAGCAGGTTTTGCTGAAGAGAGGTAATTCTGGGTCTTTCTAGATAAATCACTTTGTTGCTAAATAACGTAGTCTTCACTTTTTGGTATTCCAGTGTTGAATTCAGTTGGAGAGATAATAGGCAGTGAATCATTCTCGGGGGGAGCAGGAAAGAAATTTACCACTCTTCAAGGTCATTTTTTCCAAAACACGTGCATGAACAACAGGATGCAAAGTGTGTGTGTGTGTGTACACAGAAAAATAGTGACTCTTGCACGGTGGAATTCTCTTTGACTGTGGCTGTAGGTCATAAGGTGCACAGCTTAACATATTGACCCTCAGCAGGGTTTATTCATTTGAAGCTATCAGTTGCTTAACAGTCCTAACAGTTACACTCAATATGTTTATTTGGATTTATAAAACAAGTGGAAAGATTTAGAAATTATCATAGCTTTAAAAAAAACAAAATTTAGGTTTATTTTAGTAATCTAACAGGCAGTCTTTTCTCAAGTAAAGCATTCTTTTGCTCACAGTAATGCAAATTGCTTTTTCCCAGAAGTTTTGACAATGAGTGAACAGTTTGCTGGGAGAGTCGAGAGGCCATTAAATGAGCAGATTCAGAGAGCAGTGGGCATCTTTCAGGGAACAGTGTGCTTTTAGCTTGCTTTCATTGGTGCCAGAGTATGCTTGAGGATGCAGTGGTTTCATGTGCTGTCTCGTGTTTGTCTGACCCCTTGTGAGGCTCATCCAGCCTACAAAGTTGTCAACTTGCTGTAGTGGAACAGCTCTGCTGGAAAGAATGCGGGAGGAGGTGGGCATGCCACAGCAAGTGGGCAGGGCCTGCCTGTCAGCTGGAGAGACCCGTCCTGTGCAGCCATCTGGAAGTGCTCTCTGGGATAAAAGAATCGTTTGTTAAGTGAAGGAGCAGTTCTGGTCATTCTTGTCAGCAGAGGAGTGCTGATGTTTGCAGCAATACTGCAAATCATCAGTGCTCAATATGGCAGTGAGGGTAGTGCTCTTTGTGTCTCTTTGTAGCATCACTGATGTGATATTGAATACCTGTGTCTGTTAATTCTAGGTTTTCATGCTGCATGAATGAATTCACTCAAACAACACTTTCACAGATAGATAATTGTTTAAATTTATTAATGTGAATTCTTATGCTTTATGTGTATGTTTCCTAATACTCTATAAACTATGGCTACAGTCATAATGTGACCTCTTTATAGAAAAGAAAATCAGTCTTTAGTGCCTTTTGGAAGTTTTTGTAGAAAAGCATTAATTTTTGAAGATTTTGGCCAAGAACAAAGATAGGTGGTTCAGACTTGAAATTGCATATTTGCAGTATTCACAGCAGTTGGTATTTTTCTAACAAGGATCTCTGATGTGCGTGTGTTCCACTCTTGCATGTTTGCTGGATAGTGGTTGATAGAGAAATAATTTACAAAAGGTAAAATCTCAAACTCACATATTCTGTAAAAATGGACATTTTATGTTCACTTCCTTAGTAGAAGTAAAGGGAAGAGTCAAGGGAAGATATGCATCTGTCAATAAACGCATAAGACTTGATTTTTATTCCTGTTTATTTGCATGTTTAGAGCTCAGGCTAACAGAATGGTATTTAAAATAGACATCTGTTCTTTAGAGGGAAAGGTTTATGATCACTTCTTCATCCATAAAACCTCTTGCAACATTCAGTTGTGAGAAAATATCAAAAAGGGAATGAAGAAGGTGCGGAGTCTGTGGAAATATTACTGAAGTTAGGAAATAAGAAATAGAAAGTGTCTTTTCTTGCTAGACAGTAGGCTATGTCCAAGTTGGGTAGAAAACTGCAAAATACCTATGTATGTTTGTTGGTTTGGATTTTTTCCCTTTCAACAAGAGCACCAAGGAGACACCTGGTTTGGGTTCAAGAGTAGCAAATTACTTAAGTCATTGTTGGACATCATTAAATCTCTTCTGTTCAGCCTCTGCTTAACTTTTTCCAAACTCAGATGAAATTTTTCTATTTTGAAGTATCCACTTTCAAGAAAATTATCCTTAACAGTTTGTATGTTGTTTTAGTGATAACTCTTTAGGTAGGAGACACATCCTCCTGTAGTTTTACTGTGTCTATTTCCTAGAAATCCTAAAACTTTATAAGACGTGTTTTGAGTTTATGTAACATGATCAGGCAGATAATGTTGTTGTTGCTCTTTCTGGTGATCTCCCAGTCTCTGTCTTGCATCAGATGAAATCTGTCTTTCATCCTCTTTCAATTATTCTGGCTTCATTTTGCTACATGGTAAAGTTTCTAGGATGTAATTGTGTCATTTGTCTTGAAAATTGGAGTTTTTTAAGCAGGAGTGTAATCAACTTTTTGTCCTCGCCAGCAGATATATGCAGGGTCTGTCGGTCGGAAGGAACTCCTGAGAAGCCCCTCTATCATCCATGTGTGTGTACTGGCAGTATTAAATTTATTCATCAGGAATGGTGAGTTGTGTCTGTGTGTTTCTTAATTTTTTTTTTCGAATGAAAACATATTAATGTGTTTCTGAAAATACTTCAAGTCTTCGGGTTAACTAATGAAAAAAATCCAGTTTTCAGTGGAAACGTGTTAGGGATTTGGATGGTTTTTATGTGATGATTCATTACAATTCAGGAAAAATTTAGTAATTATATATGGAAAGAAATCACTGATAATTATTTGTGTTTGGGACTGCAATTCTGATTGAATATATAGCAAAAATATAATAAGCAAAAAATCAGTATGTTGGGGCCTTTTTTGCCCACTTATAGTTGTGAATAGAAAGTCAAACCTCACAGAAAAAGATAAAAAAACTGAGAGCTTTTTGGTCATTTTGAGGTGTGTTTAATCAGGAAATGCTAAAGTAAAAACTGTATTTCTGGTCTATATGGTCATGTCTGATGGTATTTTAATAGTCCTTCTTCCACAAATACAGCAGTTCTAAATCTAAGCTGTGTGCATCTATATGTCGTATCTTGAAGTATTTATAAGAGCTGGTTCCCTGGAACCAGGATATCTGCTTTGATCAATAATGTACTCAAACAATGTTCTTTACCAACACTGTGACATGTGTCAGTTTACCTTTTTCTACTGTTTGAAACCTACTTGATGGCCTAAAGCAGGCAAATTTAAGTCCTGCTTGACGGTACAAATATCCTGATTGAAGTGCAAAAGCAGAGACTTGGTGTGTTTTCCTTAATGGAGGGATAAGACTGAGAGATGTATAGCATGTGTTAATGTGATCACTTTTTATTGCAGCTTAGTTCAGTGGCTTAAACACAGCAGAAAAGAATACTGTGAATTATGTAAGCACAGATTTGCTTTCACACCAAGTAAGTATGTTTTACTTGCTCCTATTTTTTTCAGAATTTTTCTCACATAGTATCTATGAAGTGATTACTTTTTCATTCAGCGTGGTAGATCCAAACTTGTGGTGTAACTTCTGTATTCTTGCTTTAATTGCAGTTTTTATGCGTGTTATTGCAGACTGTGAATTGCTTAAATAATGGATAGTTTGGTTCTTTGATAATCTTAAGTGAGACATAAAAGTATTATTCTATACCTTTTCTGGCAGCCTCAGTCCCATTCTTTTGTTGCCAACATTACAACGTGTGGCATGTTTTCAGCTTCATTGATAAATTTGTGCTTTTGGAAGTCTGAATGGTAAAGGGAAACCATGGCAAAATTTGAATTTGAAAGGTAGTTTTCAGTTACCTTTAAAGGATCTGCCTGCAACACTAACACTTGGCTTCTGTCAGTTCCAGTTCAAGTGATCTCGACAAATAAAAGAAATTATGATGATTCCACTTACATTTCAAGAAAGATATGCTGACTACTCAGTATTAAGTTGCCTTTTATGTTAGATACAACTAAATAGGTTAGTCCACTTATGGTGAAGAATCTTCCTATAGTTCCCAGAGGATTCTTAATTACATTTTAACTGACTGTAGTAGGAATAGGTGAGGTGGCAGGTTGGTATTATTTAGTGTTGTCAGTTTATTGCCTGTTGAGAAGGTAAAGTGGATTTTATGGTACATTTTTCTCTTTAAATGTACTGATTTATTACTGCTCCCCTCTCACCTTTTTTTGTGTGTTGGAGTTTCTTTTCCACCTAGTTTGGTACTTTGGTAGAGAAATCTGAGGCTAAGGTGGTTTACTTCATTTATTTTCTGTTTCAAAAATCCCTTAATCCACCTTCCTTCTATATGATGAACCTTCGTATGATGTATTTCTGCCAACAATTAATTAAACACATTAACCAGCAGTGAAATGTGTGATATTAACTCTGTCTTGGGAGGGTAATAGTGTATTTCATGTTGAACACAGCAGTATTTTATGCTGAACCAGCTTTCTGGTTATTATTCTTAAATATTACAGTGACCTGTATGAGGAATGTTGGAGATCATCTCCTTGCAGGTTTTATTAGTTGAACATTTTTATAAAGGCATTATATTGCTTCTGTATGGAGCTTTTGCAAATTAGAGTTTACCCGGTTCTGAATCTTCCTACAAGCTAATTTGCCACTTTCAAAATTGCATACTGTGACTGGGTCCTCTACAGAATTTAGTGTGCAAGACCAGAAAATGGCATTTCAGTGATTTATTAGCTGTTAAGAAAGACTTTGTAGTTTTGTGTGAAAAGAAAAAAGCAACTCAAAAGAGTTTATAGTGTTTTCCTTGGGATCTAGGAAAAGAGGAAGAGCCACTCTAAACTAAACACACTTTATATGCATGTTACTGTTGATAAGAGGAAGGTTAGTTACTGCCCTGTCAACAGAGGTGTTCCTGCAGAAGTTTATTCTTTACTGACACTGCTGTTGCCAGCACAGCTTGTAACATATTTGCAGGTTATGGACAGGGGAGAAAACTTAGTTGAGTTAGTGTGGCTCAAAAAGTTACCGTTTCTTGTAGGAGCTTTGAAATTGGTGATCAGGAACCACCTTCTTCCTCATGCAATAGAGTATCCTCCACATTCAGCCTCTAGTAAAGGTCTGCTTATCCTCTGGCACACACTTGTCATTCCCCTGACTGGACAGGCTCAGCTGATAAGGTTTTCTTAGCTTGCCACCTTGCAGTGTGCTCCTTCCTACCAGGCTTCACACACTGGTAGCACACCAGGTACCTTTCACCTGATTGCTGCTGCCTTCCCGAGCCATCAGGTCTTGTTTCATTGTTTCCCTCACACCCAATATGCAGTTATGGTTTCCCTAATTTCTCTTATCCCCCTTTCTTTGGAAGATAATGTGGCTGTCCAGTCTGGAAACTGGATCTGCTTGTGGGAGCAGGGAAGGAGTCACAGGTGCTGGAGAGAGAATGATAAGGCAGAAAAAAAAGGGACTTAGGTAATGCCAGTCATCCCAAGCAAGGTTGTAACCATGCCAGGTGTAACACACTTTCAGATGAGTTGATTCACCGTGGGATGTGGTCAAATAAACACATGTAATTAATGTCTGTGCTCCAGCAGATAAGCACTAATAGTGTAATAGAGTATTAGTGCAGTCATACCAGCAACTCCTCTCTTGTTTAGCTTGGTTTGCTTGCTAAAGCTGTTGCTGTCATTCTGTCAAAAATGCTCCCTTGCTGTTGTAACTTCTTGTATATGGAGTATTCATAAACTATTTCTAGTGCATTTATTCTCTGTGTTCTGTAAGATTTTGAGATGTTTTTAGCACCTGAACTGCTACTTTTGTTTTGTTGTAAGGAGGGGAAGAGGAGAAGATTCAACTTGTATTTTGGCAGGAGTACAAAGGAACAAATTTTTCTTTTGAATAATAGCATCGTTCTCTAAATGTGTTCAGTCATGTAGGTAAATGACTTGATTTCAAATGCATTCTTTAAAGCTATTTTTTTTATGTTTTAAAATAAATTCCTTTTCTGCAGTTCTGCAAGATAAGAATTAATGCAACTATTTAAAAAGTAGTTTTTGGCATTTTTTGATTGGTACTTGTTCATTTTTAACTTGTGAGTTTTCTTCCTAAGTTTTTAAAGAGTAACTACTCTGTATTCTTTTCCTATCCACACATGTGGTTTCTTCTGTCATGTGCAAGGATGTGCTTCTATTAATGCTACAGTGAACATTCATAAGCACTGACACATGAAAGAAAGTGAGGCTGTATTTCCCAAAAAAATACAGTTGTCAAAACTTCTCCATTCTGTAGGAGGTAATGTTGCCATAAATACTGTCAAAAACACAAGTATGGAAGCAGACTATGCTGATCTTTGTCTGAGGATTGGGATGGGTCCATTTCTGTGCTTCCTGTGCAGCTTCATTGCTGGTATGTGGTTCATGCAGTGTCACAAACTTAGTTAAAGACTGTAAAACTGAAGGAAGCCATATGAGTAGTGTGTTCCTTATCATGTAGTTTGGATATTACATTATTGAAGGATATATTAATCTGATTTCTTTTTGTTTTGGTAAACTTTTAACACAGTAGTCGATAGCTTCAGCATTTCTAGAAGGTCTAATTAGAAAAAATAAATTTCGGGAGCAAAATACTACATGCTGGCACAGAATTCAATGTGTCTTCTGCCAGCTCCAGTGTGCAGAGTATACACACAGCTGAGATTTATATGTATGTTACTTCTTATTTTTGTTAGAGCTGTGCTTGCCTGAGAAGGAGTGGAGTTTTTCTCCTTTTACCTTAGTAGTCTGAAGCAAAGTCTGCGTGTGTTTGAGGGGTGTAAAACACACAAACATAGAATGGTTTGGGTTGGAAGGGTCTTTTGAAGATCATCTAGTCCAACCTAAAGAATAACTCACAAGCCCTGTTTAACCAAACCAGTGCTTTCACCCAGGAGCTATCAGATACCTGGTTTTTACTTATGAGTTACAGTCTTATTTCACAGTCAGTGCACGAGGATGACTGAGGTGGCATGTAAATGGCTTACAAGTGCAGTAGTTAATAAAAATTCTATGGGTAAGAGGGTTGCAAGTGTGATGATTCTGTGAAGTAGGCTAAATGACAACTTCTAAAGAGAGCCTTGTGATTTTCCTACCTTATTTGTGTCAGTGTAAGAGCAGATTTTTGTCATACCATCTGTTTTGGAGAAGTAAAATTTCTAATTGTGTTCCTGGAAAAGTTAGGCTTACGGGAGGGGAGGGTAAAACAAAACCCCACCTCCTGAAAACAACCAACTGAAAAAGAACCCCACCCAAATTTAGGATTCACAGCTAAATTAGCAGTTACACTGCATAGGTGTGACCTAAGTATCCAAAAAGCTTTCTAGTGGTTTTTCCATAACCCGTACAGCTCCAAGAAGTTGAGCTAAACCTATGAAAAACTCAGCCAAAGTCTGTTTGAATTTCATGCTATAATAGAAAAAAATGACAATTTATTGTTCCAATTTGTCTCCAGTAGAAATATTTTTATTTGGAGTAACTGTGGTAAATAATGCAGGAATTTGGTTTCTCAAACTGAATTTGGAAAGATTCCTGGGGTGGAAAGTAAGGGATGGAGGTGTGATGAGGAGGATGGATGCTGTGGTGGCAGGGGTCAAGGTCTCAGGCCTCAAAGTGATAATGGGGAGTGGACAGAGGGAGATGCACAGAAAATGGCACTGACAGACACAGGTGGGGAGATAAGCTATGAAAATCATGGCAGCAAGCTTCAGTGGGGCAGGGTGCTTGCACAGCAGGGGTTCCTCTCATGCTAGGAATTCCTGCATTTCATGCACCTGAATGTTGCAGGATATAAAAGGATTTTATCTTGTCATCATGGTATAAAGCTTCTAGTGGAAAAAGCTGTACGTATTTTGGGGTAGGTGTGCACAGGAAAAACAGCTTTCTTCCTACCCTCAGCTTCTGAAGTCACCAAATTGTTAAAATTTGGGGGATATGGCTTGTCTTCTCTGAGTAGTAGCTGCATTGTGCTTTTATTTGGAAATAAATATTTATTTTATTTAAATAAATATTTATATTAATTTTTTTTATGTTGTAACCCTAAAGCCTTTAGAAAAGGGAGCATGCTAAAGTAATAACTTTTGTAAGCACTTTCTGCTTTGAGTTAGGATGGACAACATTCTTTCTTACAGTTCCTTGTGTGTTCAGTTATTCCTAAAAGGTGCATTTTTTTTTTCAAATTTCAAATATTTTCAACTTAACAACTTGTCCCTAACAAATAAATCATTAATACAAAGTTAGTGTTTTCAGTGTAGTCCTTGTTGCAAAGTATTGATCAAAACATATTTTTTGAAAATGAGAAAGTTCTCAAAGTATCTGCTGAATTTTCTGAGTGGTACCATAAATATTTAACAGATACACTTTAAATAGATATTCTTTTGCACCATTGACAAAGGTGTTTTGTCTCCTGTGGCAGTTGTTTTCCAGAATGAAAACTGTTCAGTGTGAGGTGACATCATTAGTTAGACTTCAGTTGGCATTTTCTGTGGTTCCAAATTGTGTACTAAATTTGTTTCTGTAACAAGAAAACTGTAAGATGATATCAAAATATGTTTGAGTCCTGCTCTCAATTTACTGTTCTATGTTCTCACAGCTACAGTTCCCTAGTGTTACACTTCTGTCCTTTCTTTCATGAATTTCAGTTCCTTGCCAGATACCTGGCAAATAACAAGTTTTGAAATTTCAAACCAGTTACTACTTGTCTCAAGGGTACTGTTTTGTTGTTGCTTTGTCAGTTATAATCCACATATTGCTGAGAGGCACCAGTCTCTCCCCATTCTTTGGCTGCTTCTGGATGTTGATACTGTTTGTGTTCTTGACTTCTCTTTACAATACAGAAACAGAGGGAAATAGCCCTGGAGAAGAAAGAATTCCTTTCTCCTGTAGAGGCTTCTTCTCTGAGACTAGTAAAAGGATGATTGGGAATGTAGGTGAAGGGGTTGCTTGTAGATAGCATAAAGCAGTATTTCTTAGACTCTTAAAGGATTGGTCATGAGAGAAAATGAATGCTTTTCTATCTGTTATTATAAACATTGAGTTTCCTTATGTAGTTAGAAGTATGTGAGGTTTTAAAAGATAGCCCATAACGTTAAAGTCTTCAAGCACAGATGTTTCCAACATAACAAACATCCCGGTAGTAATGTCTTTTCACAACTCCCAAATATAGTTTATGTTCTTTATTCGAATCTGTTACTCATAGTGTGCATTATCACTTCTTGGTATCCATGTGAGTGTATAGAAACTAAGTACGTGTCATGAAATTGTTAGATGTTTTCTAATTGTTTGCAAAAGAAGACCTCACCACTGTTTTTCATGCCTTTTGAGTAGGGATGGACATATGCAACATATATGTGTTGAATTTAAAAGGTCCAGAAGATTTAGCATTATGAGAATATCTGTGCAGGATGAAGGATTTGCGTTACATTCTGTAATAGGAGCATCCTTAGAAGAAATTCCACATGATATGAAACAGATATCTGTTGAAAGTCAGTCATTGTGTGTAAATTCCAATGTCTGTGGATACTTAATCAGTTCTCTTCAATTTTCTTCCCTGTGTGCTGCTTTTATTTTGCAGGGATTTTTTTGGTCTGTGCTGTTGGATGGCAAGTAGAATCTAAATTATGTAGCACAGACAAATGGATATTGTGCAAAATTGCTAATTGCTCTTGTTCCTTGTGCCTTTACCATGAACTAGGTTTGTAAATAACAGACAGAGGAATCTTTGAGATAGTGTTGAGTGAGAGTGATACTGATTTTAGAATCTGCTTTTTCTTGAGCTTATTTTTAGGTAATTGGAGTTTACAGTTAACAAATAAAGCTATTAAAAAACCTCTCTTAGGTCAAACCTGGCATGGAGTTTATTAATTTTCCCATTCCACTTAGAACACAATGAAACAAATGTGTTATGTGAAATTTTTGTTGTTTGTTTGGAGTCCTCTCTTGAGAATATAAAATATGCTTATTCTTCTAGTAAGTTGTTGTCAGATACAAACAGTTTGTAATTGGCAGGACTTTTACATAAATGCTTCTCTAAAGGACAAACTGTTTCATAAGTGCCTTTTCTACACAGTTTATTCCCCAGATATGCCTTCACGGCTTCCAATCCAAGACATCTTTGCTGGACTGGTTACGAGTATTGGCACAGCAATACGCTACTGGTTTCATTATACACTTGTGGCCTTTGCATGGTTGGGAGTAGTACCTCTTACTGCATGTGAGTACTGATTTTCTGTACATGATACTCTTATACACAGGGAAGTGTGCTGCTTCCTGCAACAAAGTTTTCTGAGACCATTATTGTTTATTTAAAAAAAATTCAAAAATGCTATTTCATTTATTTTTACTCAGAAATTCTACCTGTTTGACTCTTAAGCCAGTATTGCAATGCAGAAAGGTGTTAAGATAGGAGAGAATACATGAAAGAGCTTTTAAATATCTTACTCCAATAAAATGCTTCTTCTCAATTATCTTATTTTAAATCTATGTGGAAGGTTTTATTTTATGCCATTTATTAATACTAGGATAGAAGAGTTGTCTAATTTTTATTAACCATCTATAAATGAAAGTACAAGTATTTTTTATGTGAAAAATAAAATTCCTTTACAATCATGGACAGATTGAGCTGTAAAACTGTTCAGTCTTAAAGTCATGTAAGTAATAATGGAATTCAGTAGAAAGGAGAATGCACATTTAAATTACTCTGGTCTCCAGTTTGAAATTAACTTTCCAAATAGAGATGGAAAAAGAGCTATGGATGCTTCAACAAGCTGAGAATACACAGAAAATGGAGAAAGGCTGAAGGGTTATAGTGTTCAGTCAAGGAAATAATTGGAAATGCATCTTTACAAACCATAATGCATCCCTTGAAGGAGAGAGTAAAGGAGTAAATGCATCTCCCCAGACAGTTTCTCAGTGTGTTCTGTGTTTTCATTTGTAGCTGGCACAGGCTTCATCTGAGAATAGCAGAATATTGGCATCACCTTATTTTCTGAAGTGGACCATATACACTGATGGCCTACTTTTTAAATACAAATAATGGTAAAAAGCTAACATTTCCTAGCATCAACTATTAATCCATGAAACAGTTACTTAAAACAGGTGATGAAACGGTGATGATCCTTGCTACATGATACCATAACACCAGAAGTTTATACACATTCAAAATATGGTTGAGCAAATTAAAGGGGGGAAAATTCCATCAAAGGTTAATTAGGTGTGAGATATTTTGGCATAGGAAGTGAAGTGTGTGAGAATGTATTGAAGAAGTAACCTTGCAAGTGTCTTTAACCTGCTTCCTTATTCTTCCTTAGGCGTCCATTAGTGTGACCAGTGCTGGACACAGATCCAGATAAATCTTTGGTCTAATCTACTATGGCAGTTCTTACACTTTGTATGTTTACTCTTAAAGATGTGTGGCTAAAATACAGCTTTGTTCCACGGGGCTGTATATGGACTGGAGTTCTGTTCATGCACTGAAAGTTGAGATTTTCTTCCATGTCATAAATTTAGTTGGACACCAGGTGAAAAGAGGGTACCTGGGATCTTTTCCAAGTGAAGCTATGGCCAAAACTGAATTTATATCAAGCTTCTGTTTATTCACACAGGTCGTATCTACAAGTGCTTGTTTACTGGCTCTGTGAGCTCACTACTGACACTGCCATTAGATATTCTGTCCACGTAAGTACTTCAGTAGTTTGATACAAAAACCTAAAACCTGTCCTAGTTAGATGACCCTGAAAACAGTAACTTTGGAACCTAGTGTCCCTTTCCAGTTACACTTGTTATCTTCCACCATCTTAATAAGCAACTGCCCATTACCCTTTGCACAACCAGATGTATGGACAACACCATTACAATAGAAATAATTTCACTTTAGAGTTCCATTATTCAGGATCTTTGGAGCTAGAAAACTGACTTTGCAAAGTGGGCTCTGGTTAATGAAAGTTTTTGTATTTGATGTCACGAAAACTTAAGCTGCAAAATTACACTTAATAATTTAAAAAAATAATTTCCTATAGTTTAAATCAAATACATAGTAGAATATTAAGAAATGGTGTCACTAATAATGTCACTTCCTGTTTTCTTTGTTGCATTTTTATATTTTGAATTTAATTTTTTCCATTCTGAGTCTCTTATGTGAGAGGGATTATTTTTTTATCAGATTTCTTTCTAGCTGATACTTGGATTTTTAATGCTTCAGTCACCATCTGCTATTGCACATTGTCTGTCTTTGTCCTCTTTAAATTCATTTTGCCTAGAGAATTAGTAAATACCAAACAACAGAATTTCAAGCTGCCTCTTACTTTCACAATATCTTGAACATGAGAAACTGAAACTGAGTTTAAGTAGAATCAGCTGCACATCAAGCAAATTTGGAATGAATTTTCTCTGTGGTTCAGCTAAGTCATCTCAACTGGGCTATCTGATTTGAGAAATCAGGTCAAGTTGTATTTAACTAATTTTCATTATTGGAGAGAGATGCTTGTTTCAGTCTAACAACAGTATATTTCCTGTTACCTCTGTAGTGTAGATTCTATCTTTTATTTTTTGGAGAAGAATCTGAAACAACTGAACCTAGAGCACCTCATGTCTATTACAATATAGGGAGAAAATAAGAGACTCAGGTATTTGTCAGATTTTAATGGTGTGTGAAACTGTGTTTTGACGTTTATTTCTTTGGCAGAGTCAATTACAGTAGTCTCTTGTGTCTTCTTTTCATTTTGGACTTCGTGTCCCCATGGTATTCACTGTGCTGTGCAGGCACAAGTGTGCAGCTTCAAGGGGGACCAGACAAATGCTTCTTTGGAGATGGGAGAGTACTATGGTGCCATGTTTCCTACTTATTTTTAGGAACACACTGTAGTTTTCCAAGGAGGTACCTGAAGTTAGGGATGAGAACTGCTGAAGATGGTTTAAGTACCTCTTGTATTGCATGAAACCCTAGTTTTGGTTGGCTGTCTGAACTTTGCTTTGCTGCTGCCATACAGTTGTATACAACCTGATAGATTAAGATTTTTAAGGTTATAGAGATAATATCTGAGGTAGAATGCTACCTGGAATGTAGAGCAGTTGAAGGGAAACCCTACAGTTCCATTCTTCTGGTTCAGGTAGTTCAGCAGATAAAATGCTTAGGTGGACTGGATATTATGCATTTAGCCATTTAATTAAACCTGTTATTATATCAAACCATTTACTTAGTGACTTGTGTTTCCTTTGCTGTTCTGGAAGATTGTTTTTTTCTGAACTACTCTGTAGTCTTACCAGCAAAATATTGTTTTCATTAATAATTTTTTTTTTTTAATCAGGGAGAACTTACTGGCTGACTGTTTGCAGGGCTGTTTTGTGGTGACGTGCACTCTGTGTGCATTTATCAGCCTTGTGTGGTTACGTGAGCAGATTGTCCATGGAGGAGCACCACAGTGGCTGGAACAAAATCAACAACAGCCACTCAATGGTGTTGGTCAACAAAATGAGGTAAAACTTACTGCTCATTAATTCGCAATTAATTTAGAAAATGTGGTTCTGGGAGTAAATACTTTATCAGAACACAGTAGTAATGTTATTTTACTTCAGAGTATCTTTATGTGTTAGCAGAAGTTGAACACTTGTTCCCATATAAACTCAGTGACACCACTGTTATGTTTTTGAAGTTGTTTTATTGTGTAGCATTGCCTAGATTCTTACTGCTGTATCTTTACCATTTTTAAAGATAATTTCATGCACATAAAGCTGAATTCTCAGGCATAGTCAGTGAAGATGCAGCTTGCTTTTATTTTGTCTCTTTCATAAGTATGTCAGTAGTTCATGAAGTAACAATTCACTGTTCTCAAAGCAGTTGGAAGTTTTGTTGACACCACTGAAGCTGGAGTTTCTCTGCCCTCCTCCCAGTCCCAACACACATATGTGCTTCTTCAGTGCTTTCAGGAGCCTCTCGGGTGGGAGAAGTTATAAGCAATGCATCCATAGGGAAGAAATAATGCAAAATGTTGTTTTATTTTTAGTAAATGTCAGTTTTTAAAAGACAAGAGATTCTCATCTTGGTGACTGACTCGGGTTGGCCTTGAATTGTCATCTGTCTAGTACAATGATAGTTGCCATGAGAGAGTTCCCTCTGTTTAGCACTGGTGAGACCACACCTGGAGTGCTCTATCCAGTTTTAGTATCCCCCAGTGTCAGGCACAGACTGAAGTGAGTGCAGTGAAGAACCAACAGAAGTGATTATAGGACTGGAATATCTGACATGATGAGAAGCTAAGAGAACTGGAATTGTTTAGTTTGAAAATGAGAGTGCTCAGGGTGGACCTTACCAGTCTGTATAAATGCCTGATGGGGGGCTGCAAAGAAGACACAACCAGAGTTGTCCTGCTGGTATTGAGTGACAGCACCATAGGCAGTAGGCTTAACTTAAAATTCAGGAAATTCCATTTAGATATTAAAAAAATAAGGTGGGTTTTGTTTGTGTTGGGTTTTGGCTTTTTTTTTAATACTACTACTGTGATCACCTACTGGAACAGGTTGCTCAGAGAGGTTGTCAAGTTTCCACCTCGGGAAAAAGTGTCTCTAAAGCAAAGTGGAAACAGCACTGACCCTGCCATAGCTGACCCTGCTTTGAGCAGCTGGGTTGGCTAGATCATCTCTGGAGGCCCTTTCCTACCTC
The DNA here is from genome assembly GCA_037834095.1 of Argya squamiceps. Classification (NCBI taxonomy): domain Eukaryota; kingdom Metazoa; phylum Chordata; class Aves; order Passeriformes; family Leiothrichidae; genus Argya; species Argya squamiceps. Next base: position 79,912,640 of record JBBMKD010000102.1, on the reverse strand, counting down.
AGCTACTCTGTAAAGTTATCTGAATGTTTCTTTTCCTGATTTTAAAGGTTTAGTGATCCCAAGTGTAATTCTTACCTAGAAAATATATTATTGACTTCTTTTAATACTGTTCCATTTCATATATATACAAGATAAAAGCATGAAGAGAGCTTGATCAATTTAACCAAGTACTAAATCCCGTTTCTTCAGGCTCAGGCTGCTGTGAATGGAGGTGTTGAAAATGCTGTGCTTGATCAACCTGCTAATGCAGCTGGCGAGAATGTAGTTGTAGGTGAGAACCCTGAAATCCAAGAGGAACAAGTAGATGAAGAAGAGGAAGATAACGAAGATGAAGAGGATGCTGTAGTAGAAGATGCAGCAGATGCAAACAATGGAGCACAAGGTAACAGGTGACTCGAAACATTAATGTTCTAGTTCTTATTAAATATAAATTAATTAAATATGAAACTGTCATAATTGAAGGAAGCTGTGTAAATTCCCACTTCAGCTTGTTTAGCTTGGCTTTGCAAATTTCATGCATTTTGAGTGCTGAGGCATCCGCTCGCTGAAAAGCTGTCAGCAGTTACAAGATGAATATTATGCACTCAAGTCTTTTTGTTCATTTAGAACATAGCATGGAGTGGTTCTGTCTTGTTTTGAGTGATCTAACAGCTGTGAAAATGGCCATTGTCTCCTCAGATGACATGAACTGGAATGCTTTGGAATGGGATCGAGCAGCAGAAGAGCTTACTTGGGAGCGAGTGAGTAAGAATTATTTTCTTGAATTTAATAATTCAGGCTCATACTTGAAATGATTTATAGTATTGCTGTGTTAAAATGCATTTGGGATAGATTTGGAAATCATTCTTTTGGAAGAGCAGTTAGTAACCTGTAAAAGTTGTTACATTATGAACAAAATGTTATTATGTTACTTCTTAACCATCAAAGAAGGCATTTTTTAAGTATAGCAGCAGCTTCTAAGTATCAAGTATAGCAGCTGCTTAAACATATGTTAGTAGTCTTTTCTGAAATCTTCCACTTGGTGAGGAGTAGAACTGACTTGCAGCTTGCTTTGGGGACCCTGGGCCAGATTAGGAGTGCACATATGTTGCATTAGATGTAGTTTAATGCTTAATTTTTGTATTCGTGAAAGCATTAGACCAAAGAAAAGAGAAATGGAAGTTTAGGTTTCTTTGCAAAAAGCAAATGTTTCTCTAAAAACGATGGAGCATTTTACATGTAACTTGGTTTCTGTATTGTTTATGGATCACAAAATCCATAACCAGAGCCTGACATGCATGTACACTGTAATCGTGGAGTAGTGTAGAGACTTGAGAACTAGGTTTTTGTAGCTGGTCTAGAAGTAGCCAACATCTGAGTTTAAAGCTCACCACATGCAGCAAAATCTGCCTTAAGGTAGGTGCAGCAGCTTCATGTGATTTACTAGCATTCCTACTAGGCTGTGGTATAGTTGTTGCAGGGTAGCAGAAATACAGTTTTCATCATGAGTGGCACATCTTGATATTTGTTTTGTATCTACTGAAAGCTTCTTAGTGTGTTTTGAAAGATATTTAATGAAAAAGGAAATTTATTTCATAAATTCAGCTTCCTGAACCATTCTGTTGTTTTTTCAGGATGAAAGTGTTGTATTTCTGAACCCAATTTATTTGCTAGAAAGTGCTGATATATTCCTAACCAATGATATTTTGTCTCTCCATAAATATAGAAGTCTGTTTCAGCATACTCTCATAATCACTTCCAATGCTATGTGCTAACATAGGCAATAGATGTGTAGGTGACATTTAGTATCAAAATTGGGGTAGGCTCTTCTATTATATCATACTGTAAAAATACCATGCAAGTTTTCTGAATTTGCAAGCATTTTTGCATCTTGGTTTGATTTGTAAAATATCTGCAACTCTTATATCTTGGAACTTAGTGCAGAGTCCTCGTACAAAAGAGCCTTGAGCATGGAACTTTACAGCAGTAATTGTGGAGTAGGAGTGTCTGGATTGAAATAGTAAGATACACTCAAAGTGGGGGGAAAGGAGTTGTTTTTTTCTTTAATGGATGCTTTGGTTTTGGCTGCTCTGTGGATGCTTCCCATAACAGCTGTGCTAATTGATGAAGAATTTGTTTCCCATCTTTCCTAGCTGTAAAACAATTTCTGTTCAAAAGTTAATAGCATACAGTGTAGCAAATTATCCCGTTAGTAGTTGCTTTTATACATCAAGGGTAAAATACTAACTTTTCTCAGTGCAGCATAAACTGATATTTTGCAAGTCGGATGAAACAAAAATTTGCCCTTGTATTTAAATATTGAGTTGATTAAACATGTACATAAATAGCCATTCAGTCACTACAATATTTTGTAAATACAAAATCTTTGTCAAAGTCTTCAAAGTCTTGGAGAGAAACAGCTTATAAATTAATAGATTATATGTTTGGTTTGACACATACAGATGCATAGGTGTTCAGATACTCCACATGTATATCACTGCCTTTGAACACCTGAGTTTACTGTGTTAAATGAGAACTTAGTTTCTCTCTTTATCTGTAAGAATTTATGTCCTGGTACTGTTGGATGGGCCATAAAAAAGCTTTTGACTGTATTGGTCAGTGCCAAAGAGGCTTATTTTATATTCAGGTTGCTTTGTTTTCCTGATAAGTAAAAATTGCTTTATCTTCACAGATGCTTGGCCTTGATGGATCTCTGGTTTTCTTAGTAAGTGCAGTCCTGCTTTTCAAGAATTTCTGCAGAAGGATTATTTTAAGTTCCTGTGTTTCTTAAATAGAGATAATTGTATTTGGAGTCCTTATTTTCATCTCATATATATTGCTTTGAAAAGAGTTTCATATAATGTCATGTTCAAGCAAACTGCTTTTTTTTAGGAGTTTCACAAATTACAGTGAGGGGGGTGTGGCATAAAAGTGGAATTTATTAGAAGATGTAGATAACTTTTAATCATTCCATTGTTAGTAAAAACTAGAGCTTTTAAAAAGCACACACTGAAAATACGTATCTGTTCTAATCTTATGTTTTGCTCTTTGATATAATTAAAATACTGTTCTCATTCCGATGCCTTTTATTTGTCCTAATACCACCACTCTAACATGAGATGTGCAAGTTCTGGTGATAATAGACTGTTGAAATAAGAAGTTGAGATACAAAAGTCAAGTCACTTAGTTAAAAGACTGACATTTATGTGCTGTTTTCTTGTCATCTTCCTTCCTCTTTCCCCCATGCTCCTTACAGGAACATGTCTTTTGGGTGGTGTCTTTAAATACGCTGTTCATACTTGTCTTTGGTAAGTATCGTTTGCTCTCAGGTTTTAAAATGATCCTTCTTTGTGAAGTGATAGTGCAGGTCAGTTTTAAGGCTGTTCTAGAGAAATGAAGATGTGACATCTAAAAACAGAAACAAAAATTAACTGGCAATATGAATAACAAATACTTATTATTTTCTAGTTTTGTCATTTTAATTTCTTTAAGAGAATAGATTTAAAATAAGAAACCTAGGAGTAACTCAACCATGTCAACCAAAGTGTTGCCTTTTTCCCAACCTGGAAATGATACTCAATATAATTTTAATAAGGAGGTAATGTAAAAGGGGATCTTTATTTGAAGGCCTTCAGAGGCAGTTATGAAAAGATGTCCACAAAAGCCCACACCCCCCAGGGTGAGTACATTCTTATAGGTTTCAGTAAATTGATCTGATTGATAAATCCACCAATTAGGAGGATAAGTGGTGATGCAGTTTCCCTGGTCAAGCCCCTCCTCTGGAGCCTCCCTTCAGCATTAGCTGTACTTTGTCCATGGTAATGTATCTGGACGAGTTGTTCTCAGGCTTGGTTCCCAGGAAGAACCAAGATAGGACAGGGGCCTTGCACCCCCCAGGGCTTGGAGCTCTGGAATTTGTTTTGTCTTTCTGCTTTGGGAAAGACCATGGAAAAGTACTGGGAAAACCAGCTACTAATACAGTAGGTGACAGAGTTAAAAATATATGTGTGAAGAATACAGAGAGTACATTAAAGAGACAAAACCCAAACAGCATCAAAAGCACAGAAAATAATATTTATTTCTAATATTGTTAAATTAAAGAAGGAATCTCATGGTATTTAATTTGTGAGGAAGTGCAGTACTTTGAGGAATGGCTAAGATATTTTTCTCTCCTTATAGTTTTTACTAGATAAAGTTATATTACTTAATTCCATTAAGAATCCATTCTTGGAGCTCAAATTGGAAGGGAGGGAGGTTATGCAAGAATGTAGCCTTTTGCTGACAAGATAAAGCATATTATACACTTCAAGAGATACCAGACAAAAATACCACAACATTTCACTTGCTCTGAATGATCAGTTTAGAAAATATATTTTATGTTGCTTTGGTGGTTTTTCAGTGGTCTTTCTTGGCAGAAGGGTTTGAAGTTGAAAAACCGAATTTGTACTGTAGATAAGTCTTTACAGACAAACTAGAGCTCCCAGCACTGAACCAGTGATTTGAGCATCTATAGATACTGAAACAGAACAGCAAATCAAAAGAAAATAAGCATGCTTACATTGTATGTTTAATTCACAAGAAATTGTAACTGTTCTAAAATAAGAGTTGGAAAATACTTGAATTATTTCTTTCTGATAATTATCTATTTTAATCTGTAGTTATCAGAAGTTAATTAGATTCTATAGCTACTATTATATGGAAGCTTTTTTAGTGAGTAGATAATAACCATGAAATTTCTAAACCATTGATGAAAATTCAATAGTAAGTAAGCAGTAAGAATAATTAATGAGGTTGTCATATAGAAACATTCTGTAGCTGTTTTGTCAAGTGGGAAACTCATAAATAGAGAAGAGAATGACTCTCCTAAGCAAACAGGAGTTCTGGGAATTTAATATGTGACTCTCAAGCCTATTTTTAGTATCTTTCCCATTAAGTAATACTGCTTAATTTACAACTGTCAAATCTCTAGTAATTTGTAATTATAGTACTTGTGAGTTCAGATGTCACAGGAGGTACTTTATAAAAGCTAAAACAGAATGAAAGCATTTGTAACCTTAATTAATAGTCCAGAAATTCTCCTTGGACAAATTAATTAATTTCAACTTAATTAATATTTTCTATTGCTCATTCTAGTATTAACCGAGGAGTTTGTACTCCTTTCTCCTTTTTTTTTTAAAGAACCTATTAGAAAATCTCTTTTAAATGAAGTTTTTTTAAAAACATGATAAACTGTACACTATGTTCTTAGAAAATGTCAAAAATGTAACTTTTAAGTCATTAGTCTGATATCTGTAGGAGTTGTGAGTGTGATCTTTTTCATCTCACTTTTCTTTCTCTAGTTCCTATTGGGCAGGGAGAGCTCAATTCCTCCCTTTATCTTTTATATGTTTGTTCTTCCCATTAACTGCTGATTTTCCTAAAAGAGACATAAATGAAAACTTTTCTTATCATTGATTAGGGTAATATGAGTCCTGCTAAATCTTTTCCTGTAGTTTTTGGTTTGGTTTGGTTTGGTTTGGGGTTTTTTGTTTTTTTGGGTTTTTTTTTTGTTTGTTTGATTACTTCTTGGGTTTTGGAGTTGGGATTTTTTAATGTTGGTCATACAGAAATGAGGAGAGAGAAAATCATCACACTTTTAATTTGAGGGAATGTTTAGTCTGTAATAGTTCCCAGAGTGGGCTACTGTGATGCTGTGAAGACAATATGCCAATAAAAAATTGCCATTTCTGCAGCCCCTTCACTTTATACTGATGCCCTCCGCTCCTACAAAAATTTGATGCTGAATTCTGTAGTCTTTAGTAACTTGGTTAGAAGACAACAGAATTAGATAAAATAATAAAAAAAGATTTTGTTGTAAATACACAGGTTTCTAAAAATGGGGAAGTGCTGTGTTTTCTAATGCATTTCTCCTGAAACCTCAGAATTGTCAGGAGTGAGTTGTCAGAAATGATGAACAGTTTTCAGTACATTAATTCAAAGTAAAAAACTTTTCAGTTGCTCCTCATCACTTCACTGGGTGTCATCTTTCTCCCCTCCTCTTCCCTTTGCAGATTTCTGCAGGGCTTGCATTTTTCACAATATTTTAAGTATTCTTAAAAATTAAAGCACTAGAACTGAAACCTTGCTAAAGCAAGACCCATCTCACCAGGCTGTAAAATGGCTGTTGAAGTCTTTTAGTGCATGGGAAAGAATGAATATACAGCATGACAGCTTAGTGTCCTACAGGAGTCTGAGACAGATACCAGCCTAGTACATACACTGAGAAACTGAAATAATTTACACACTGCAAGAGGAAGTAAGAAGGAAAAGACTATCCTCCTATTCTGTATGGTTGTATATTGGTTTAGTCCTTAAGTGCAAATTCTGATCTGATTTTCAGTGTTTGTAAAATTACAGAAATCTAACACTTGCAAATATTTGCACAGAAATTAATTGTTGTACTTTTTTCTTAAAACTTAGGAGAAGTAGAATGATACCATGTTACAATATTCATCCTGCAAATAAGGCTTCATTTAGCAGTTTTCATGGCCTTTTTTTCTCCTTTCTGCTTACATTATACAGCATTTTGTCCATACCACATTGGTCACTTCTCCATTGTTGGCCTCGGCTTTGAGGAATATGTGAGTACTGTGTTATAATTTCAAAATTAAAAAGAAACTACCACTGTTTATTCAATCATGGTATTTTTGTAGCATCTTCCCATTTCTATTTGTGTTTGGAAAAGTAACTTGGAGTATGGTCTTCTTACTAGTCCTTCAACCTTTTTGAATCTATGATTAAAAATGTCCCACTCTTTTCCACTTCCTCCATTATTTACATCTCAAGTGAGGTTTCTTACTGTTTGTAAAAACTGTGTGTGTCTTCAGGGTTTTTTTAACAGCCTCTTGTTCCTTGTGTACATTTTTAACTTGTGTACTAATTTTCATAGTGGATGATAATACGTAGGGGAAACTAGGGAATGAATGAGACAGTGTAAGGTGACACTTTTTGTTTCATATATTGAGGTTGTTTTGAGTTAGAACAAAGTAGTTGTAAAGGAAATGTAAACATTATATACTTTTAAAGAAGATTACAAAAATAGTAGTAGATTATTAAAATATGTAAAAACTAGAGGAACTTGGTATTCTTCTTGAAGAGTTGAAATTTGGAATTTATCTTAATAACATAAAAAGGAGATGTAATCTTTGAAGAGACTGATAAATTTTCCCCTTTTTTCCTCTTTGCTCCAGGTCCAAGCATCTCACTTTGAAGGCCTGATTACAACTATAGTGGGATATGTTCTTCTAGCAGTGACTCTAATTGTTTGTCATGTATCCTTTTGTCAGTAGTTACTTGGTTGAGATTTACATGTAAATAATTTTTCTGGCTGTGCTTTGAGGAGGTGCAGACATGATGCAGGTGCACCTAACTCACCATTTTTCTCTGCTCTTTTGGTGAAATTAGAAGGAAAGGTCTCTTCTGTTCTCTTGGATGTTTAGAAGTTGTCAGTGTTACTGCCTGCTTTCAAATACTTGCACATGGTTATCAACACAATCAAAGGCTTTTATGCTTGCTTGAAGGTCTGTCTGAGGAGAAGAGTGTAGAATTGTTTTTTCCTCACTATCCCTATGCTTCTGCTGTGGACTGTAGTTGCAGCAAAGAGATTATAAAAGGAGGGATTATGAAAGTATGGGGAATATAATGGGAAATGTATTAGAATATTTTTAAATTTTTTGAGTATGAGTTATTTTAATTTCTTTGTTATGTCTCTGAACTATGGAGAGTTTGCAGCAAGAACTTTTTTCTCATTTTGTTACTTTTTTAGAGAAAACTACTTTCTCATAGTTGTAGAAAATAAAGTCCTGGAATCTGGAAGGATTTATTTGGTCACAAGTAAGAAGGCTGCAATTCCAGCTGCATGTTTTTTTTACATCACCTTCAATTTGAAAGAATATACATTTCTTACCAGTTTTCTGTTCAAAAGTACACAAAGTTAACATCACCTTTCTACATCAGTAGACCAATGTGCAGTGCAGGTGTAAAACATCAGTAAATTAGCATGTAGGTTTTGCCTCCTAAAAAAACTCCAAAGCAAACTCTCGAAGTGCAACATGCATCCAGCTTTTCTTGGAAAAGGTGAGAATTTGATTTAGACAGCAGGGCAGGGAAAGTTACTATTTAAAGTAGGTCTTCCATTTTTAAACTTACTTATTTGTGGCAGATGTTTTCAGAGACAACTCTTTATTTCTTGAGAAAACTTCTGCTTGCTTAGTTTAAGAAGAGTCATATTATTAATAATGATTTATTTACTTTAGATGCATGCTTGGGGGTGTTACCCAGCACACCAGATTGTGACTTCTGGAGTCACAGCCAATTTTGAAAATAGAACCCTGATAAAACACATACTTACTATTTCATTTTTCTCTTTTATAAAATTTCCTGTTGCTAAAAGCAGCATAATACAGTGTTTGATATTAATTAGACTGTTACAAAGTGTTTTCCAGTGGTATTTTCTTGACAAAACTGTTCAGGGTTTGGCAGCACTTGTTAAGTTCCAGCGATCACGTCGTTTACTGGGAGTTTGCTATATTGTTGTCAAGGTAATCCTGATTCTTTGTGTGGGGGGAAGAAAACCCCTCTCAGTTTAAACTGACATTATCATTTTCGTAGCAATTTTTGTAAACTAGCGAGATGTTATTTTCTCTCTTTTCCTAAAGGTTTCTTTGTTAGTGGTGGTTGAAATTGGTGTGTTTCCTCTCATCTGTGGCTGGTGGTTGGATATATGCTCCTTGGTAAGGACAAAAAGAAATAATAAATGCTATAAAATCTTTTGTAACAGTGTTTATATTTGAACCAAAAAAAAAAAAAAGTTCTGATGAGAAGACAGTTGTAAATACGAGTTTGACAGCACTTTTCTGTTTCCATAAACAGCATTTCCAGAGGGAATGGGTTTTTTAGGTACTGCCTAATGCTAATTCTGGGGGGTTTTATGTTACTAAATACAAATTAACATGCTGTTACTAAAATAACAAGATCTTAATCCTTTTTAGTGCAGTTACAAGACTACTGTTGATAATGAGCTTACTTATAGGCAAACTTGTGCACTAAATAAACCTCTTTATGTGGGCATCTTATGTGAAATGGTAATGGCTTCATATTTTAAGTTGTTCAGTCTCTTTCTGTTGTGGAAAAGATCCTTGCTGCATTTGCTTGGAATTGAGGACAGTTTTTCTGTCCTGAAAAATTGAGTGATAAATTTGAAATGGACAAAGTTAGTTTTTTCCAGCCTTAGTAGAAACAGCATTTTACTTAGGAATTGTTTGCTTCCATCATAGTGCCACTTTATTTGAGTTTATTTCAATTGATTTGAATTTACATATTTATAACCTGTGTAGAGTCTATTAGTGATTGAATTGACATACTTCTTCTTCCTGTCAGAAGAAATAAATTGATCTTTATTTGCTGTTCTTACCATAAGTAATCCCTTTTTTCTCTTATTAAATGGTGTATTTATGTCTTGAAGCAAACATTTAAATTCTGCTTAGTAGTAGATATGAACTGGGGTAAGCAAAATTAGTAGTTATGGATGTTTGCCAAGCTTTATTCATATTTGTTTACTACTTACCTTCTTCTAGGAGATGTTTGACGCCACTCTGAAAGACAGAGAATTGAGCTTTCAGTCTGCCCCAGGCACCACCATGTTTCTGCACTGGTTGGTTGGAATGGTTTATGTCTTCTATTTTGCATCTTTCATCCTATTGCTAAGAGAGGTAGGTCTCTCTGAACAAGATTGGTATGTAACACAGTTAGAGGTTTACATACAGAGCTGTTAAATCTTTCATGTGTGGGTATTGCTGCTACCATTTTTTGTGTGTATATTAGATTCAGTTTTTTGTGAAAAGGCCAAGCTGGTACTTACTGCAATGGAAAAATCATGATTTTGGTTATATTTTACTTAGAGACTTTTGGTTTACAAGTAGCTGTTAAATCTGAGTGTTACCTTCAAATTAACTCAAATATGTTTTAGTTGTATAAGATCAATCAGTACTTGAAAATTAAGTGTTTGGTTATTGGTACTCTACTTCCCTGTAGATATCTCTGTATTTATCTCTGTGATAATTCTTTGTTCTATTTCTGTGCTATTTTGGTGAATCTTGTTCAACTCATATCCCTATTACATTTATTTTCTGCAGCAGTTGTTAAAAATGAAAAATAAATACAAAGAATATATTGTCCTCATGTATTGTTTTCTATTTCCTACTTCAGGTATTGAGACCTGGTGTCTTATGGTTTCTCAGGAATTTGAATGATCCAGACTTCAATCCTGTGCAGGAAATGATTCATTTGCCCATCTATAGACATCTCAGGAGGTTTATCTTATCAGTGGTAAGGACTTAATCTGAAAGATAACTTTATTTGGAAAGAAAGCTTTATATGTTGGCTTTCATATACAGTACTGTGTATTTAAAGAAAAACATTTTCACCATGGAAGTGAACTGGTACTGGAACAGGTTGCCAACAGAATCTCAAACTCAACTGGACAAGGCTCTGAGCAGCCTGATGTATCTGGGTCTGCTCAGAGCAGGGCTTTGGGGAGAGTTGGTTGGACTTGAGAAGTCTCTTCTAAACCAAATATCTTAGGCAAAGTCACAGAAAATGTTTGTGTATTCAGAAAACAAGTGTTTATTATTATGGATGTTGTAAATTGTGTAACTTTCATGATGCCCTCAGTTACTGCAGTAATCATTTTGTGTCCAGTTCAGCCAAAATAGTGCAGCAGAGGAGAGTAACTTTCTAGCTACATTTTGGGTTGGATTCTGCTGCTCTAGCCAGTGGTGTCTGTTTCCAGATTATCATTTTAAGATACTGAAAACAGTGAGAGTTTTTTTCCCTTTACATGTTTGTCTGATGTTTGCTGAGCAGGCAGTCAAGCGAGGGTCGCGGACTCTTTGACATCAATGTCACATGAACTGTGTAAACTGACACTCCAGAAACATTCTTTGATGTATTGTATCAATCAAAGCACACCTGAGGTGCTTTGAGCAGTGAAAGCTCAGAGAGATCCTGGTTCTGTTAGAGCGCCCTTCAGTATCTGAGTGGAATTGACCTTCCCACCTTTCCGAGCATTTTATCCTTGGATAATTGTACTTCTTCAGTGCCCTGGAGTTTTGTGGTACTTCAGGTGGATCAAATACAAGCAAAGATCTACTGGTTGCTCACAGTCTCACTTACGTTGTCACACTGTGTTGGAATGGGCAGCTACTTGAACTTCACCTTTTGATTTGCTCAGCTAATTAATTCAGAACTTTCACTAGCCTCATGCTAGAATATGGGATCCAAAATGGTAATCATTTACCATTTCAAAGAATAAATCATGAGCTTTCAAGTTCTGTTTATTTCTATGTATTTTAAAGAAATGTCATGTGTATGACAGAAACTAATAATTTTCAGGAAGAAGGGGATTCAGTTTTCTTTTTGACACAGTTAAGCACTTTTTTTTTCCCACATTTTTAGTCTCTAGTGGTGCATTTATATGAAATGTAAGAATGTGTTTAAAATGGACTTAATTTTTCATCTGGTTTCTTAAGGAAACAGGATTCATAAAAGTGCATTGTCTTGAGGCACTTGATGTCCCCTACTGAATTTTGGTCTTTCAGTCAATTTGAAATGTGAGGAAATAGGAACTGAAAGGTCTTTTGATGCTTCAGTAAGTTGGTTAAAAAGTCAGCCACTTAGAAAAGAGAAGAATACAAAATAAGTAATCCTGGTGTTGGGGAAGGGGAAGAAAGAAGAACTGTCTGACTTTGCTCTAGCTGTCAGCAGTGTTATTCAGCTGCAGTCCTATTGGGTGAGGGCATCGTAATGTACAGGTCTGCCTGGGATGGAACTGATTTTCTTCCTAGTGGCAAATGTCCTTCTGCACCTTGAATTGGCAGCTGAAGCAGTGTTGCTAACAGAGGCCTGTTGGCTATGGCTGAACAGTGCTTGCCCAGCATCCAGACATTGTCTTTGCTGCTCTGCCCTGCTCCCTCACCTCCAGTGCATAAGCTGCAGGTTGGGAGGAGAGGGTATCCCTGGAACAAGGGACCCAAACTGACCAAAGGGATATGGCATCATGCTCAACAGTAAAAGCTATGAGAAAGGAGGCTGTGGGGGATGTTCATGGTTATTGTGTTTGTCTTCCTGACTCACCAGGAAATTGCTGATTGTCTGTCTGCTGATGGGAGGTAGAGACTGAATTCTTCTTGCTGTTTTGATTGCATACTTGGTGCTTTCTCTACTAAATAGCCATTATCTCGGTCTTGCCTTCCCCTTCAGCTGGAGAGGGGAATGAAGGAGCAGCTGGATAGGTTTTCAGCTGTTAGCCAGGGCTAGCCCACCACTCCCAGGGAACATCAGAGATGGGTGGGAAGCTAGATTTGGTTGCTTGTAATGTTTAGATTAACTTGTTTACTTTCCTATTGCAGATTGTCTTTGGATCAATTGTACTGCTCATGCTCTGGCTTCCTATACGCATTATTAAGTATCTCCTGCCTAACTTTCTTCCATATAATGTTATGCTCTACAGGTGAGTATTTGTTTTTTAAAAGATGGGGGGGTGTTCAGTGTTTCTATAACTGGAAAAAGTGTATTTGCACTTCCTGAGTATTAAAGTGACACTCTTTGTTATGTTATTTTGTTTTCAATTAATCTAATCTTCACTGTTCTAAGAGAAGTGAAAGGGTAAAGGATGTGGTTGCTTCATACAATGTGACAAAGGAAAAGCTAGTAGAAAAAAGATGCATTTTGTATTCCTTCCATAAAGATAACTGTTTGGAGCTTTATGCCCTCAAAACACTTCCCATTTCAACTTTCTGATAATGAAGTTCCTTTCATGTTTGCTTTTTTAACATACTCATTCCTGATTGTCATTGCTTCAGGAGTAAAAGAATATCTGTAACTGCATTTTTTTATGATAGATAGCATTTTTTTTCTATTTCTGAATAATAATTCAAACAGTAATGATGAATGCAAATAGAGAAGCAAACTGTATTCTTAGATATAAACTTTCTCAATGTTTTTTCCTAAATTTCTTAAATGCCAGAGTGCCTAACCTCTGCTCAGGGTAGTATATAGGGAAAAACCTTAGCAAAAAATGACGAATTTTGCTTTTTAGCATCCAATGTATTTTTGTATTGTGGTGGCATTAATGGGGTTCAGTGTAAAAGATTTCTATTAGAATGTTCCTTATGTTTGATTTCCTACTCTTCCTATTGTTTCCAGTGATGCTCCCGTAAGTGAACTTTCCCTAGAGCTGCTTTTGCTTCAGGTGGTGCTTCCAGCTTTGCTAGAGCAAGGACATACCAGACAGTGGTTGAAGGGTCTCGTACGAGCGTGGACTGTTACTGCTGGATACTTGCTGTAAGTACAGAAATCCAAATTCAGCGACAACCACTGGGCCCAGTTTGGCCTTTAAACATGAAAGCACCTTTCCAGAAGGTTATCCCAGCAAGCAGGTTTGATAGCTCTTCTACAGATAAATACAGGATGAAAAACTTCTGTAGTGATTGCTTTCTTCTAAGCAGTAGATGTATCTCCTTCTGGTCTAGCCTTTGACAAGTAATTCTTTTGGTACACTATTGCAGCATTTGCTTAGTGAAAGAGATCCATGAAAGTATGACAAGCATCTTCTTAACTCCCTATATGAAAATAGAGAGATAAATGTCAGCAGTGTGTTTCCATGAATCATCTAAATAAAACTCATGTGTGCTTCTTGCATTTCTTCTTCTATAAGAAGGAAAAAAAAAATTATTCAGAGCATTGAGCTGAAGAAGTTAGCAACTTTGAATTGGGGGTTTTAAAGTTATAAGTTCAGACTTTAGGGAAGGATAACACTATATCTTTGCCAAATAAAGTAAATTATTGTACTGCCAGGCAGAGTTGTAGCACTTGAAATTATGTTTTAGTTCGTCTGTTGTTTGCCAAATTAGGCAAGAAAAAAGTAAGGTTGATTTTCTTTTTCTGTACAGTTTTCAGTTTAACTTCAAATTATATTGGCATTCTCCCACCATGTTGCATTCCTAGGATCAAGAATTATTCTTTGCCAAGTTGTGTCTGAGAAACTGAGTAAATGAATGGAAAGACTTGTTCTTCACTGTAATTCAAAATATTTATTTTAGTTTCCCACAAGGAAACTCTCCTCACCACCTCTTCTCTTAGTTAGCATTTTGAAGTAGTTTTTAGTTATTTTCCAAGTTTTGATTGTGTTTTAGTATAGCATAGCAAGAGAATTTTGGAGATGATGATGGAACTGGCTTTTCTTACTGCACTGTTGCAGCTATTTAAGACATTTGCAAATTACCTCTTCAGTAATTTTAGTTTAGCACAGATGAAAATCTTTTGCTCTGTTGTTCTCAAAAAGCAAACTGTTGGGTAAATTTCATTGCTAATAAAATATCTGCACAAATCTCACTCTGTTAAAGCTGAGGAAAATTAGGTTCTAAACGTTCATTTTTAATCAGACTCAAATTTTGCTAATGGTTTATGTGGAAAACATCAACAGAATATTTTTAAAGTAGATTGATTTCTTTCTAGGATTGATATTCTTAAAAAGGTATGAACAGGTTTTGAGCAATTTAGAATCTTCTTGAAGGACTCTGCCTGCCTCTGCACTTCTGGCAGCACGTCCATAGCAATGCAGCACCGCCCTTGTACGGTTTAGGTTTGAAGGCCCTTGTGTCCTCCAGAGTTTAGTGACAGTAACATGAAAGCTGTTGGTAGAACTGTGTGCTTACATGAACTGAAACATCCATGCAATTTTCCTTTCACGTGCACAACACCTTTAATACCAGGTGGTGCTTTTAAAGCAAACAGATGAGTGAACTTTCCTTGTGATTGTATTCCAACTGCTTCCACACCAGCATTTTTCTTCTGAATTGTGTTTATGAAGACCTTGAATACATTACTAAAAAAGGCTTATTTTACTTTATCAAGATTCTTGCAATACTCCTGTATTGGTTTTGTACAACCTGCATGGATTCTGAGTAGGGCTATATTTCTGTAAGTTTCTCATTCGTATCAAACAGAACAAAACTGAAATTTTAATTGTTACAGGGATCTTCATTCTTACCTACTTGGTGATCAGGAAGAGAACGAAAACAATGCAAATCAGCAACCTAACAACCAGCATGCTCGCAATAACAATGCCATTCCAGTTGTGGGAGAAGGTCTCCATGCAGCCCATCAAGCCATACTTCAGCAAGGAGGACCTGTGGGTTTCCAGCCTTACCGTAGGCCTTTAAAATTCCCACTCAGGGTACGTAGACTTAACACATCAAGGGGAAAGAAAAAGGTATTTGAGAAAAGTTTTGGGGTTTTTTTCTAAGAAAGATTTGGCCCACGTTATCAGAAGTCATGTGGTGAGTCCTGTTTTATATGGTTTACAGCTTTCTAAATCATAGAGTTGCAGTTAGGCTCATATAAGGATTTTCTCAGCCTGTAACTTAAGACCTTCAGTTACAATTTTATTTATAGACCCCATATATGTTGAGTATTATGTGTCAGCTGACATCTTGTTTTCTTCACAGTAAGTAATGGAGAGAAAGACAGTAAGCCCCTCTCAAACAGGTAGTTCAGGTGTGACTCCCAAGGCCTAGCTTTCAAGGAGGCATATTTTGGTCTTGTAGCTGAAGTTTATTTTAAAATTTTTTGTTCTATTAAGAAAATAAACAGAGAACTTCTGTTGCTTCTGCATCAGTATTAAACATAGAAAGGCATTATATAATACTTGAAAGTTCTAAATCCCTAAAATTAGAAAGGAAATTTTTTTGGCAAATACTTACATTTCTAGACTAATATACAGCTTAAACTAGATAACTATTTTGTTGTTAGCAGAACTCTGAGTTAAATATAAACTTCACCACAGCTCACTTACTGTGGTTTCAGGTAAAGCTGAAGAATGGAAGTAATGGCTAACATTAGGTCACTGTGGTATTGCTTCTGAAGGTTCCTTCCTTTATACCCAAATGTCTTATCAAGGAAAGTGTGTGTTCCAGATTAAACTTTGTCGCTGTACTCTGCTGGGATAAGCTGTTGGCTTTCCCATAGCAAGCTTCCTTGTTGTGTGGCTTTGATGATTAGTGAAGCAGAACTTCATAGCACCTGGTGCTTGAGAAATATTTAAAGAAGTACATGATAATTCTCTGGTAAGATGAAAACCTGACTGAGGAGCAGCCAGCTTCACTGTCAGCTGCTTCTGGTCACAGAAACCTGAGCACATCTGGAAGAACTTTGTCAGCAAGGTTTTCCTTATAAAACCACTGTCTTGCTCATATGGCAGACAGAGCTAGAAACCTTTCAGGATTATTTGAGAGTCATGCTGCCCAGTGCAGAAATGAAGACATGATCTTTTTTTTATGTGACATAACAAGAACTTCAGTCATTCTGGATTCAGATGTTATTTTTTACTGTTGGAACAGTTAATGGAAAGTTTTAGAAGTACGCAACACTGCAGGTGTTCTGCCTGTACTGTGGTTAGGTTTCTTTTTGCTGATTTATTTATACAGTGAAACATCAGTTAGTATTTGAACATCCTGGTTTAGCTGCCTTTCTAGGATGATGTGTTTTTTTTACTGGGGTTTCTTGGGGTTTGGTTAAATAACTTTCTTACTAATTTCTCTTCTTTTTTTTTTTCTCCCTTTTTCAGATATTTCTTTTGATTGTTTTCATGTGCATAACATTACTGATTGCTAGTCTTATCTGCCTTACCTTACCAGGTGAGTCTATTACGGTAAACTGTCATTAAAAACAACTCAATATGTTGCCATGCCCAACCTTGGCAGATGTTTTGAAACCATTGTTTGAAGTCAAAAGGCAAAACCATGGAAACTAGTCTCATTTTTAATCATTTGTCATCAAATTGTAATCTAAAAATCGAAATGACAGAGATTGCCATTCCCTTTTTGTTTTAGAATAATTTTCCGCTGAGGACAGAGCTTCAGGTGCTGAGACAATTGAGTTTTTTAATTTAAAAAAAAGAATTTAAACCCTTGTGCTTATTTTACTGTTTTGAGAAGGAAAATATGTAGATTGTTTCCAGGTCTTCTACAGTATTTTCTTTAATTAAATATTCTGAAGGTGTCATTTTTGAGCAAGGAGCAGGGAGTTGGACTGGATGATGCTTAGGGGTTCCTTCCAACTTGAGCTATTCTATGGTTCTGTGATCTTGACACATCACTAGGAGATTTTGTGAAGTGGCATGTATATCACTTCAAAATTAATAAGTAGCTCAAAAACACTTGGTATTTTTTAAAATAATATGGAATAAACTAAGCCATGTCAACCAGCATAAATTTCATAACCTGTCTGCTGTAATACCATGTAATTTATACCTTCTTCTGTTAATGATTCTAAAATCAATAATGTGTTGGGATCAAAGTTATAAATTCTGTGATTGTTTTAGAAGTAGGACATAAAATAATTCCACTGTAATACCAGGGAAATGAACACACTGTTAAAAAATGAACTGTAGCAAATCAATCTCCCATTTTTGTCAGAGAACTTCAGAAGCCCCATCAGTAAGTCTTAAAAAATTACATGAGGCAGTGAAACAACCCTCGGATAGCTCATCTAATGCAAGTTCAAGCTCACACAATAATGCATGATTGCCATTGCAGTTCTGAAGATCAGTGTTTGGGCTCTGAACAGTTCAGTGCTTTGTGTTGCTGTAGCTCAGGTCACATTGCTGTCATAATGAAAATTTAGGTGGGAAAGGATTTCTGTGTTGTTCTGTTTATTTGACATCGTTTCTGAAGCTGGTTGGGTAGTGCTTCACACATTTATGCATTATGGGTACAGTACTAAAATAACTGTTTTATGATGAATAATATTTATGCAGATATTTCAGATGAATTTGATAAGTACTCTTTTAACAGGCATCCTTCCCTAATACATCCAGAAGCATTACTGTATTTACCAGTGCTTGTGTTTTCAGTGTTTGCTGGCCGGTGGTTGATGTCATTTTGGACGGGGACTGCCAAAATCCATGAGCTGTACACAGCTGCCTGTGGTCTCTACGTCTGTTGGCTGACGATCCGAGCAGTGACTGTGCTGGTTGCCTGGATGCCACAGGGTCGTAGAGTCATTTTCCAGAAGGTCAAAGAATGGTCTCTCATGGTGAGTCTTGAGAAAAAGTTCTACTAAATTATCAAAAAATTAGCTAATAGAATTTGTTTCGTGTTTTGCGTGCAGGCTTTACTCTGTCACGTGTACTACATTTTGGTTTTCAGACCATTTTGAAGCTTTTGCAGCTTACATTCCCATTGCATAGTCTAACTGTTTTTGGAGGGCAATCAGTGTAAATATGCTTGTGTGTCTTTATGTTTAAATATCTCTATGGGTATACTTTTCTGTTTTCCTTTCAAAGTGAATATATTGCATTATTATCCTGTGAGTTATGTGTTTTCAAAGACATTTACATTTTCATGTGAAGCTTAACTATTTACTTGTTTAGTTACATGAAATTATCAAATGGGAAAACCTAATAAAGCTGATAGATGATGATGAACATGTCTCTGCAAAGTAGCTTGATGTACATTTTCAGAAAGATCTTTATCAGCTCTTGAACTTGTGTTGTTCAAATCAAAGATATTTTCCTCAAAAATACTAATTATGAGGAGCTGAGATTCTTAGCATGAAAACAAATTTATACCCCACCTTTTTATCTTGGTTTTGATTTTGAGGATTTCTGTAGTAGATTTCTTGCTAGCTCCTTTAAATGGTGTCTAGTTACGGACATTTTAATGTGCTAATTGAATTGTTACACTGTACATATTCTTCCTGTACTACCATGTTTTCCAAATACCTCATTCATCATTTTGATTTTAGCATAAGATCTTAGTTTCTTCAAGAAAATTCAGAGTTAAAACATAATTTCTACTTGTTCTTTGCCCCTTCTTCTTTATCATGTTAATTAAGTCAGGGTGTTATATGATGCAGTTAAGTTAAGAGAATTTCAGAATAAATAAAGATTCAGGCATGGTGTTCTGAGTCTTCCATTTTTAAGTCAAATATTCCATAATGACTGAATCTTTAAGGTTTGTTTTGCTCCAGAGAAAAATTGGCAGTTTTGAAAAAATTCTTCAGTTTCCCAACATAAGAGCATAGGCAATGTATTGAAGTGCCGTTGGATAGTATTCCCTATTGATAACAGTCAATGTGATTTTATGGTTTAGAAGCATATGAATACTAGTAGGCACAATCATGTTTTTTTCTGGAATTCCTATTCCTATGGAATAGGACCCCATCTTGAAAACTTGCATTGCAAAACTACGTATGTAATAAAAATTATTTCTAGGGGTGTTTATGTGTCTGTGTAGCCTTGAGTTTTTTCACCAGAGATGTGTGTTTATGTAGTTCAAGTTACATTTTTGAGTTTAAACGTAGAATCCTATGTTTACATATTAATTAAACATATTAATTAAATGTCTTGGGTTTTTTAGATAATGAAGACATTGATAGTGGCCATACTGCTTGCTGGTGTGGTTCCACTTTTGCTTGGTCTTCTGTTTGAACTGGTCATCGTGGCACCTTTGAGAGTTCCTTTGGATCAAACACCTCTCTTCTATCCTTGGCAGGTCAGTTGCTCCCATTCTTTTGCTGCTGTTGATGTAAGGATTATGAGCTGCCTTGTTCCATGTGGATTTGGTGCTTCAGAGCATTTTCCACAAATACATTTGTATGTGGCAGAGAAAAGGCAGCCAGTCTGGATGTGAGGATTATTTGAACCAAAAGGATATGCTGAGGAATTTAAACTATGAAAAGCTGAACTGCTGTGAGATGACATCAAAGGTTGCATTTCAGTGATCAGCTAGTTTTTCCAGTAGCATAATTGTGAAGCTTTGTAAGTAGTATATCTCTGTGTATGTATGCACAGATGTACATACTCCAATCGTTTTGGAAAGCTTTCTGCATACAGTTATGCAGCAAGAGGTTCTGGTAATTTTTTTTTCCTTGTAAGGTTTTAATTCAGTGATGAGGCACATTATAAATGTAATTTTTATCATTTAGGATCACACTGATTTTAGGCTGAGTTGTCAAATCATTAATACAAAATTTTGAGGTAGTTGTGTTTTATTACCCTTCAGTCAAGTCTTGCAGGCTGAGTGCAAATTTCTGTCCTGCAAGTTCAGAGACAAAATGAAGATAGAGTGGATTGAATGACAAATGCTTTCATCACCTAGCGTGAATTATGAAAAAAGTTGTAACTCAAAGAAACCCAGCTGAGAGGACCATAGCTCAAAACATCAAGAATGCTGTTACTAAATAACAAGAAAGTGTTCAGTTACAGTGACTTTCTAAGCTGCCCTAAGCTTTCGTTTACTTTCAGTATCCAAATGTCTGAAAGCCATAATATAAAGAAGAATTTGGCTACTAATTCAATTATTCCACTATTTTAAAGTCCAAGTATATTTTTGAGCTGGGTAGATGACCAGAAAATCAGGACATCATATAATTACAGTGGTGGATGATCATGGTTTCCAAACAATTTTGGAAAGAATTTGTAATGCTAGAGATTATAAAAACTGTTCTACTGTTGCATATTAGTTCTTTAAAAGTTTTAAAAGAAGTATACTGAAAAAGTTAATTTTCATGTAGCAGAACTTCTTCAAACTATAGGGTAAGTGGGATTTGAGATTTGTTCTAAATCAACAACGAGCTGTCAAAATTGAGACTAATTTCCATTTTCCCCCAAAAGAGAAGAGAGTTATACAAAGGTATCCTTAAGTAAACATGAATCAACTTTAACACTGACACTTTTTTGTAACAATTTTATTTTTTTTTTAGAGTTGACGTTAACAAAATTGTCTTTTTAAATAGTCAGTTAAAGAAAGTCAAAAAAGCAGTTTAAGAAAGTTAATTAGTCTATGATGTCCTAAGTCATACCAGTTCTTAGCTGTTTATTCTACTTCATCGGCCTATGTTTTGTATTCTGTTTTTGGTGGGTTTTATTGAAAATCTTTTACAAATATCTGTAATCCAGAAAGGATGGATTTGTAACGTGAAGTGTTTAATAGAAGCCAGTAGTTATAGTGTCCTAATTCCATGCCATAATAATTGCAGTTTATGTTAAAACATAAATTTTCCTCCGAATACTTTGACTTCTTTTGTGAAGAGCATTGCCTTGCTTTAAGCTTTTCTTACATCAGGTAGGATTTTGGGAATAATTAAACTTCAAAAGAAGGAAAAGAGCTTGTTTCCTGATGTGTGTTAACATCTATGTATCTTTTTTCTATTCTCTTATAAAGAAAGAAAATTAACTTCCTTTTATGTAAATTAGTTGTACCAGAATGTTAGTCAATTGCTCTAAGTCTAATGCTTTATTTTGTATTTGCCCTTGGTTTAATAGTAGTGATGATTCTCCTGGTCCCAGGGAGCTAAATTTACAGGTGTAATCTTGAGAGTGTTCTTCTTTTAATAGGAATTTGAAGGCGATGTTATCTCTTTGGAGCAATGTCTCATGTAAATGGAAAAGTAATTATATTTTCACTTACAAGTAATATTAACACGTTGCTTTATTTGGCTGTCTGACTTTATAAAGATATGTTAATGTTAACACTGTAAATTTTTACAAAATTAGGACTGGGCTCTTGGAGTTCTGCATGCCAAAATAATTGCTGCCATAACACTGATGGGTCCCCAGTGGTGGCTGAAAACTGTTATTGAACAGGTAGGGGAAAAATTGTCTATGTGAATTATCTGTATAATACATTTTTTAAGTTTCTGATTGTATGTCAGAAAACAGTGTTACTCTTGCAGTAATGGAGTAATTAAGTAAAATTCAAGTAGTCTTGTAAAAACCTTTTAAATTGTAGAGCCTAATCCATTAAGGTACACTTAACAGTAAAACAAAAACAAACTTGGAAATCTGCATTCAAGAAAATGCTTTGTATACATATATGCATTTTTATCAGGTATGTAATAAAGCGAGAAAGAAACATGATTATTTCTTCAGATGAAGTCCATGTGTCCAAATACTTTCCCTAATATTGGACAGTATTTACATCCACAACTCAAGAACACAGAATTTTGCCTTCTCTGCAGCTGTAGAGATTACCCCATTCATAGTTCAGTAGAGATGAAAGATGCCATTTCTCTTCCCCTTTGATTATTAAGCAACACAGAACAGTTTCTCTGAGCAGTTCAGAGTCACATGGCCTGTTGTTTTGTCTGAAGTATTTCTTCTTGCTTATAACCATTAAATGCCATGTTTCTCATCTCGATGAAGTATCTCACTTGTTTGTCAGAAGGTAATTTTTCAGCCCTGCCCTGTATGTGATGCCTGTGGTGCAAGTCCCAGCCTCTGTACGCAAGGTGCCTCTTGTGATTAAGTCTACCACGTAGTCCCAGTTACTAAATCACTTCAGCTGTCACACTGCAGAAATACAGTCTTAGTCTGGGAGTACATTTTGATGCATACCACACCTCCCTCTTCCATTCTGAATACTCTCCATGGGCTGTTGACACACTCTCCTGAGCTTCCAGGCTGAGGGACAGAGGCCATTGTTCAGCTGTAGCTGGTAGCCATTCAAAACTGGCCTTTTCCCATGCTTAATCTGGTTGTGTTTTGACCTTAGCTTCTGGTAGTAACTACAGAAGCTTAAGAATTGTGGAGGCCTTTTTTTCAGGCACAGACTCTATGTACAGAGGCTCTGGTCTGCCCCACCAAGTACAAAATAGGATCCTACTTTCTGCCCGTTACAAAATTTAATAATTTGCTGGGTTAGGAACTGGCTGGATAGCCGGGCCCAGAGAGTGGTGGTAAATGGAGCTGTATCCAGTTGGCGGCCAGTTACCAGTGGTGTCCCTCAGGGGTCTGTGCTGGGACCAACTCTATTCAATATTTTCATTGATGACATGGATGAGGCCAT
>JBBMKD010000102.1:79879174-79889675 GCA_037834095.1 Argya squamiceps | reverse complement strand
TAAGGGTTAGGGCTGGGTTGGACTTGATGATCTTGAAGGTCTCTTCCAACCTACACATTCTGTGATTCTGTGAATTTATGCTATTAGCATATACAGAATCCTCTTCTAGTAAGTTAACAGTGCAAAATGATCCCACGTCACCCACAAAACCATTGTCCACAGCTCTATTAAATGATCTTTCAGAAGGTCCCTTGCATT
The DNA here is from genome assembly GCA_037834095.1 of Argya squamiceps. NCBI lineage: Eukaryota > Metazoa > Chordata > Aves > Passeriformes > Leiothrichidae > Argya > Argya squamiceps. Next base: position 79,889,477 of record JBBMKD010000102.1, on the reverse strand, counting down.
CCTGCAACTGAATCACAGTTCCAGAGTAAGCTGGTCTCTTGTGCATTGTTTAAATGGTTTCCTGGAACCTTCATGATGTAAATTGGCAGAGAATTTTTCCTTCTTCAACTGTGGTCATGGAAACACCCATTTCTTTTCATAAGGAAGGAGAATTGTGTAAAACCTTGTAATTATTACTGTAAGGGCAAAGCAAGGCTTTCTTGATTGATCTGTTCTACTTCTGACTTGTTCCATTTTAGGTATATGCAAATGGGATTCGAAACATTGACTTACACTTCATCATCCGTAAACTGGCAGCACCCGTGATCTCCGTCCTTTTACTTTCCCTTTGTGTGCCGTACATCATCGCTTCTGGTGTTGTACCTTTACTGGGTACGTATGCACTCAGAACACCTGTTTGGCAGCTCATGATTTACAGCTGTGTAAATATGTTTGTGGAAGTAAAATTTCAAGCCCTAGTTTGTAAAAAAAACCAAAAAAACAACACAACAACAAACAAACAAAAAAACCCCAACAAAAACTCCTGCTGACAAGTGTAAGTGTTTAAAGACTTCCAAGAGTCACACCATGTTCCAGGCATATTGCCCAAATGCTTCTTGAACTCTGTCAGGCTGGTGCTATGACCACTTCCCTGGGGAGCCTGTTCTAGTGCCCAACCACCCTCTGGGTGAAAAACATTTTTCCAATACCCAAGCCTTTCCCTAACACAGCTTGAGGCTGCTCCTTGGGTCCTGTCACTGGTCACCACAGAGAAGAAATTAGTGTCTGCCCCTCCTTTTACCCAAGAATGCATTTTATGTATCTAGCTAGTTTGGGAAAGGAATGATTAATTAATTTCTTCTTTGGACAATCAACCTTTGATTTTAGTCCCTGTAGGAGCTATACTGAGCTGAGACCATCTTTTCTGACTTGTCAGATTCTAAATGAAGCTTAGAACAGGTGAAAATCTTGGGTTTGTTTTGAGGTTTTAATAGTACTAAAATGTAAATTTTAAATATATAAGGCTTTTTCAGACATTCCTATCTCCTCATAATTGGGGTAAATAATTTGATTAGAACCAGGCTAGATGAGCTTTTTCATCAAGACTTGTCTTTTACTAGTTAGTTTTGATGTTAACAACATGTTCAAGAAGTCCCATTTTATCCTTTGGTCTGACTTGAATGCCGACTTTTATTGCATTGACTTTTCTGATACAAGGAGAAGTCAGTAAGCAGATGAGCAGACATTAATGGGAAAAAAGAACTGATAAGCCCTTTTTTTTTTGTACTGTGGATTTTCAGTCTGTTAATGGAAAACTTTCCACTCATAGTGCTTCAGATTAAAAAGAACAGCAGCTGTCATATGGGATCTTTGATGTAAATGGATGTATAATTGCTTTCACAGCCCTTCTACTGAAGTTACAGTAGAACAAAAGTATGGAAGCAAGTAGAGAAGCAGAACTAAGTGAGTTAGCTCAGCAATATTAGAATGTCTAAGGATTGTGTCTCGTTTTGTAGGAGTTACTGCTGAAATGCAGAACCTTGTTCAGCGACGGATTTATCCTTTTCTGCTTATGGTGGTGGTTTTGATGGGAATTCTGTCCTTCCAAGTCCGCCAGTTCAAGCGCCTTTATGAACATATTAAAAATGACAAGTGAGTATATAGGGGCTTTTTTAAAAAAATTTTCCCCTTTATATCTATATATATGATTACTTCAGGTTGAATTCAGGTGTTGTAGATACTTAGGACTAAAAGGGTTTTTAAGAAGTTTTCTGGACAAATGACTCTTCAAGACAAAATACCTACCATCTATCATCTATTTGTGGTTCAGGTAGATAAACACAGGAGCAGACTGTCTTTATGAAGGGACACTCCCCCATGTCTAACATGAATGTGTTTTCCCACAAATGAAGCTAACTGTCTAATCTGTAGTCTTAAATGACAAATGAATGTCATGCATTACAACATACCTGGAAGTTCAAATCATGTCTCATGATTTTAAAACATGCTGCTGTTTATAAAGCCATTTCCTCAGCCTTTTCTGCGTAAATGTTTTTCTTACTCTTCCTACTCATTAGTCCAACTAACCTGTTAAAGAGTGTTCAGTTAATTTGATAGTTTGTCCTTACCACATTTTATGTGGGTTTCTGATGTTTCCAGTAATTATTACTCTGTATTACTCAGATGCCTGATAAACATAATGATTTTCCTATTATTTTCTGGTTATCTTACTTAGTTTAACCTTTTTTTGTGTTATTACATTATTTTTAGTGTTACCCTAATTACCTTCTCTATGAGTTATTAAGAAAATTAGCAACTAATCTTCCTAGGCTTCTTTTGTATTGAAAAGGAATAAATGAGTTTGTTATGTTCATATCCTGAGTTGTCCTGTAAGAGTTTGGATTTCCAATAACTACAGAAGGAGTCAAACCTAAATTAGATTTCTTTGAATCTTAAATGTTAAGAAGCAACTGAAAAGTTGTAACTGAAAATTAGTTTGGTATTAAATGAGCTTATTAGTTGTAACATCCTTGTAGACAAGAAGTTTGTATGACTTAATTGTCTCATTTCAAGAAGTGAACAGACACAGTCATGCCACCCAGAAGAGATTTGTGCTTTAGAAATGTGTGTAATTAAATCTTTCATGTAACAAATTTTACAAGCATATACAAGTTTTTGTGACATTCTGAAATGTACAAAGAATGTGCCATGGTTGTTGGTCATGGTACCGTGAGGAAAGGAGCTGTGGTGAAAAAGTTTGTGAAGGTAATCTTAGGGGAAGAATTCATAGGTGTGTAGGGCTCTTGTACACACAGAACTAGCATGCAAATAGGAAGCATGAAGAGAAATTTAGGAGGCAAAAAGTGTGGATCAGTGATATAGAGGAAGAAGGGAATAACGTGAAAGGTATGAAAACTGTTGTGCTGTTGAGATGGTTAAATTCTATTTCAATATCCCACTAAAGAAATCTTGCACCCCTTAAGCTTTCCATGAAGTAGCATCAGGATACTTTCTCTCCCTCTAAGAAAGATTAAGCAGCAGCTAAAGTTCTTCCTTTACAATTCATAGAATAACATTTTATTGAAATGAAAAACTGCATTGGCAGCAAAGGAGACAGAGTGGATTTGTGTTACCAAGTAGTATTACTGTGTGTTAATTTCTGTTTTTACTGTGTTCCCAGGTACCTTGTTGGACAACGACTTGTGAATTACGAACGGAAGTCTGGTAAACCAGGCACATCAACAACGCCACCTCAGTCTTCACAAGAATAGATGGACATATTAAACATCTTGACCTTCCCTTTGCCTTTACATGTCCTTTTTTCATAGACTCTTCTCGTCTTTGGATATCTCTCCCAATAATACTCTCAGCAGTGTTTTGGCTTCTGTTGGTAGCATCCAGATGGCAGTTAAGGCTGTTTCTTATCTGCATTTTCTGATGTTGTAAATGCTGTCTGAGGTCTGTATATCTGTATATAGAAGTGTCCTGACACCCTAAAACCTTGGATTAAAAAGAATGTGCATTGTACATCTTTAAAAAGTATATTAATTTATTAAATCTAGTTGTCACTTTATTTTGGACTGCTGTTCTGTTGACAATGTGCCACAAAGCAATAGTGCGAAGAGGCAAGATGTTTTTATAAAATTTGGAGCTTACTTTATGGTGTTCATAACAGTTCTTATTGTAGTAATACAGTATGATTTTTTCATGAGTGGAAAGGCCACGTAGAGAATATCAAAAGTAAATAACTGTCTTACAGTCAGCAGTGAAGTTGCTGTGTTGAGAACATAATGAACTATGTATCTTGCTGTCCAGTCTTTTTTATTATTTTGTATAACACCAAAGCTGTTGTACATTTTTCTATTGCCTGATTCTTTTTCATGTGTCAGAGTTTGTAATATTGTACAGTTGCTGTTAAATCAAGAAAATATTTCCTCTTCTGAGAATTCAGATGTACTTGTTGAGGCTCAGCTGGATTTTTCTATTTGGTTGAAGGGGGTAGGTGGGTGTTGGCTTTGGGATCAGGATTTCATTAATTGAAACAGTAAGTAAAAATTTACTAAGGCTAGGTGATGGAAGCATTTAAAGGTACCAAGAAAAATTAGACAGGTTCACAACTTAAATTGTAGCCAATTTCTTATCAATATTAGCATTTTTCAGGATCTCAAGGAAAGGGATAAACCTTTACTGATGTGCTTGCACAGCACAAAGAGCATAGTGTAAGCAACATCCTGACCTGATCCTTGGTTAAAGAGCTTGAAATCTTTTTTCTGTAAGTTACCAAAGTTGAAAATTGTAGTATGAATTTTATATTGCACAATTATTTAAAAAAAAAAAACAAACCCAACCAAAAAAAAAATTCTCTCGGAATTGGTCACTGTGAATTTCTACGGGAATAATACTGAGGAAGTGATTTATCATGTACCATTTATGGCCTGAGGGGCAGGGAAATACATATGCTATTAAACAGGCAAGGAAAAGTTAGCAGATTTCTTTGCAAGAACACAGTCAAACAAGAGCCACCAAATCAAGTCTGTGTTATTTCTATATATAGCTAGAGTTCTTTTGCAGTAATGTTTGGGGGTGGGAGTGGGGGTTATGTAGATAAAGAAAATACATAACAGTATCACAAAGCTTTAAGTAGCATCAAATCACATGCTTAGATTGCAGTATCTTTCCTGGACCAATGTGGAAAATGTGAATATCCATTGCAGTAATGAGAAAATTGATGGACGATTTAACTCGCTATTCAGTACACTCTCCTTCAGTATTCTGTACTTTACCATGTGTGTATATAATTAATACTTGAGAATCTGGCAGGTGCTTTTAAAGTGTCATCTCCTTTTATTGATGTTGCATCTCTGATCTGGCATGGTATGAGCCAATATGGTCCAGGCTGTGATGGTGGGAGTTCATTTTTTTTGGTGTCTGGACTCGTGTTCTAAGGCAGCGAGCACAAGCCAAATGCATCTGAATCTAGTGGCAGGAGGATTGGGCTGTCACTCTCAGATCCATACTATTTTACAGAATTACTGTTGTCCTGATGGTTTTGAACCACAAATATTACCCTTTGGAGTGATTTATTAGGAAATTTCCAGTGAAATGAAATCATAGAAAAAACAGCCAAAACATTTCTTTCATTTACTGTTGCTGATTTAATGCTAAACTGAGTATATATTCGCCCCATATATTTTTGATGTGCATAAATATTGCATTTGGTTATTTACAGTGGTGTACATTGTGGGACAGATATATTTTCACAATAATAAATTCACTGGTAACATACATTCTTACTTATGCCAAGATTCTGTTTTTGACATACCTTTCACAACAGTTCCAAAATGGTCTTGCCACTCAAGTATTGCGAGCACTACTGTGCATCATGCACAATTTGCAGTAGTGTGGTACTTGTAACTGCATTTTTATCCAGACAAACTGGTCTTAATATTAAAATTTATTAAGAAAAGGCCTTTGTGCTGTTTCTTACTACTGGTATTTTACAAGTCATTAAAGGAATAGCAAATCAGGCCAGTCATGCAGCTGTTTTGATGTAGCTTACATTATCTGTATTTGCTTTTTTTTAAATGGAAAACTGGTTTCAAAACCACTTTTTGTGCTGGCATTTGCACTGCTTTACAAATACCAGGTGAAGTTGTTTCCAGAACTGTCCATTGTGAACTTTTCAGAAATCTCATCTCCTTATTTTTACACATTTTTTGAAAGAATATGGAGGTTGTAGAGAACAGGAATTAAATAACAGTACTTTATAAATTGTTTTAAATTTCAGTGGTTTGCCTTATTGTGTGCTGTGTACTCCCCTGGCATAGGAACTTGAAAAGTAAGCATGTAAGTTAAATGGCTGTTTCTGAGACAGCTGGTGAGCTGTCTCACTGTACCAGCAGCTTCCATCTGTGCTGGAGTGATGCAGAGTGGTGTGGGCTCCTGTTACCGCTCAAGTGGGGAAGAATGTGTGTGGTGTGTGTATGTGTGTGTGCACTCTTCCAGCACAATTTGTGTTGACCTGGGTCCTGACTGGAAGGGTTGGAGGTGTGTACTGGCTCAATTGTATCCCTTTTGTGTGTTGAGAATCTAATGCTGTTGTTAGTTCTACAGGCCTTCATCCAAGAACTGTCAGATGGCTCTGTAGATATCTTGTGCATATCGGAAAAAGTTAATTGCAGCATGGCTTTGACTGTTTTTACACAGATTATTTTATATTGATTAAAAATAGTTAAAACTGCATCTGTTCTGTCTGCCCCTTGTCTGTTGAGTGAAGCTGCAGTTACTTGATTTTGGTTGTGAGGGCCTTTTGGTACCTGTAACTGCTTTGTGTCAGTGACTTCCTCAGCAAGATGCCAACTCCAACCTATTAGAGTGCTCACATCACTTTTCAGCTGAGTGCATTAATTCTTCCCCCATGCTTGTGTAAAGGTCGTCATAAAAATCTTCAGCAGCCGCACTGTTCTTCAGAGAAATCTGTAAAAAGCTTCACAAAGGCCTGTGCCTCACAAAGCACAAATGACTGGGGTTTGTAGCATGCTGATCAGCATCATTTTGTTTCCTTGGACGTCACTGTCCATTTTTTTACATCTAGATTGGAAAGGTTCTGTGGTAGGGTCAGTGTTCTTGTTCTGCTTGCCTTGGGAATAATGGCCACCATACAGCCTGGGCAATGAGAGAGGTTCTTGGCAGAAATGAAGATACAAATTGTTAGAACATTAAACAAGGAATTGAATCTTGGTAGTGTAATGAAGTTCAGGATGCAAAATAAAAGAAGCTGTTTTCTGAAACAGATGAGGAAACAACTTTTACAAAGCATAATGGTAAGTTAGAGCTCTCACACTCTGTTATTTCAGCTCTTAATTAGTAGCTGGAACTAAAGAATTGCATAGTTAACAGCATTTTCTTTTAACTTCTAATGCTTCTGGTTTTAATTTCTTCATTAAGAAGTAACCGTAAATTGAAAAATTATATGGTGAAATCAAAGTTACTGAAATCAAAGTTACTCAATAATGGAAAATTTTAAAAGCTTGTGTTTCCAGAGGTCGAATACAGTTTCAAAATAAACAATGTTTTGAGTTCAGTATAATATCAAGAGATGGAGCAATGGCAAAATTATTTCACAGCTCTGCATATCAGTTTTTCTGCTTACCTGCTTTTATCTCTTACTTGTTGAGTACTGGCCAACATCAAAGTGCAGAAGCATTTTCCCCTATATAAGGTAAAATCAAACATCTGGAAGTGTCTGACATCAGGTGTGGGAGGAGGGGGTGGTATCTAACATTACTTGCCTTTCAAGAGCTGTTTGTTTTCCTGGAAAAGGATATTAGTTTTACTTATAATTCCTCGTTGCTTACAAAAATCGCATAATACTGCAAAGCTTTTATATTGGATAGAGTTTCTGTGTTAGAACTTAAATAGTGCAGAGCTGCCCTGGTGTGCCATGCTCAGCAGATACAAATTGGACTGGTTTGCTAGAGTTAGGTAAGGAATGTGATGAATCTAAAATACTGCTGGATTAGAATGGAGAGTCCATGGGATATTTTGACTAGTTGTGAGCAGCAGTCACAGAAGTAGGAAGCAGCAGAAAGTCTAAGCTATGCTGGTATACAGCAGCATTTCTGGCAGTGCTCCTGTAAAGCAACAATTACATCTGTGGATACACTTTTACATGTTCTTTATATACAAGACTTGGTATTATACAGGGGGAGGAAATACTTCTAGGAAGCAGCATAGATTCATAGGAAGAGAGTATTGACAAGAGTATGTAGTGTGAGGACAAGGGGGAGTGGCTTCAAACTGAAAGAGTAGGTTTAGATTAGATGTTAGGAAGGCATTATTACTGTGAGGGTGATGAGACACTGGAACAGGTTGCCCAGAAAAGATGTGGATGCCTCATCACTGGAAATGTTACGGGCCAGGTTGGATGGAGCTCTGAGTTGCCTGGTCTAGTGAAAGTGCTCGTGCCTGTGGCAGGAGGGTTGGAACTAGGTGATCTGTCAGGTCCAATCCAGGCCATTCTATGAGTCTATGGAAATATATTTCACTAAGTACAGAAAAGAATTTCCACCTACATGCTGCTGTTTCCCATAATACAGTGTGGCAGCTTTATGCATGATTTCACTGCACCAGACCAAATAGCTGGAAGAATTAAGAGTATGACATTTACTTTTTCAGCATTCTAAGGATAGTTTCAAGTGTGTGCAAGGACCACAGATTAGAGACAATATGAAACTTGCTGTTTATCTGTTATTATTAGACACCACTGAAAAATGGCACTGTGAAATCAGTTTAATTTAATTCTCTTCTGTAAGCTCCTGCAGGATGATGTTTGCTTCATGTTTTTCTTGCTATAGTGTTCTTAAATATGTAGATGCTTTAAAACAACTACAGAATAGAAATGTATCTCATTATATGCAGAAATTTGCTGTTTTCATTAATTACAGGAATCTGCAAAGTATTTTGAGGCCAAATAATTAGTCTGTAGCTTATGCTAAGTATTCATGTTTTATGAAAGATTAAACAGTTGTTCAAATGTGTGCTCACTGCTTTCCAGAGCCCACCATTTTATCTTTATCCTGCATGGCCTTGCACATTCATCTGCAGGGACATAATGTGGATTAAAAAGGCCTGGCTTCAAGTAAGATTGTGTGCTTCTGTAGTAACTGCTTGGCCTGTTTCCAGCATGCAGCACCCAAGGTTTTTTTGAGCAGTGGCTTGTGAATGCTTTCTGAAGTGAATAATTCTATTACCAAGTAGATCTGAGTGCTCTGGCTGCGTACAGTCCATGTCAGAAGGTACAAGAGGGGAGAGGGTTGTTGCTTTGTAATCAAGAGATGTGCTGGTGTCTTTACAGAGGATTCCAGTCAGGTTCCTTCTGGTGCTGTTTTTATGTGCAGTGGAAAGAAGACTTGCAGCTGTCCACCAAGACTTTGTGGCAGGGAGGGCACTTTGTTTCCTCGTGTTCTGGAGCAGTGGGAGAGCCCAGGTTGCCTCGTGGTGTCAGTTTGGACCAGCAGGTGCTGAGAAGCAGCTGGCACTGGCTGTGCTGCTCTTGGTGGTGGCAGACTCTCAGTGGTTCATTCTATCCTGAATGTCCAGGACTGTGGAGCCTGACCAGAAGAGGTTACTTGTAACTGAGCTGTCCTTGGAAGCAGCAGATGCTGTGAGTAAAGGGTATTTTGGGGATACATTGCCCTGTCTCTTTTTCAGCTCCATCAGCATTTCTGCACATTTCATCCAAGCCAGGAAAAGAGGTGCGAGAATGCCAAAGGCAAGATGGACCTGCCACCCTAACACTGCTCAGCCAGTAGAGCATCCTTGTGGTCAGGGGACGCGCAGGGGCCAGCAGGCTGCAGGGAGCCCAGGCACCTGCAGGAACAAGCCTCCCCACCATGGGCTCTGCCAATAACATGGTGATAAGATACTCACAGAATCACTGAATCAATTAAGTTGGAAAAGATCTCTGAGATCAAGACCAGCCTATGACTGAACAGCACCCTAGCAGCTAGACCATGGCAGTACGTGCCACATGCAGTCTTTCCTTAAACACCACCAGGGGTGGTGATTCCCCTACCTCCCTGGATCGACTCTTCCACTATCTAATCACCCCTGCTTTGAAGAAATTCTTTTAAATGTCCAACCTAAATGTCTAATGTCCCCTCCCACAGGTGGAGACTATGCCCTCTCTGTCACTGGTTGTCTGGGATAAGATGCTGACCCTTGCCTGCCTACAGCCTGCTTTCAGGCAGTTGTAGAGAGCAATAAGGTCTCCCCTGAGACTCTTCTTCTCCAGCCTAAACACCCCCAGCTCCCTCAGCTGCTCCTCACAGGACTTGTGCTCCAGGCCTTTCACCAGCTTTGTCACCCTTCCCTGCACATCCTCCAGCACCCTCCAGTTCCTCCCTGAATTGAGAGGACACAGGACTTGAGGTGTAGCCTCACCAGGGCCGCATAGAGGGGAAGAATCACTTCCCTCATCCTGCTGACCACACTACCGCTGATACAGGCTGGGATGCCACTGCCTTTTTTGGGCCCACTGCTGGCTCATGTCCACCCGCTGTACCCTCCAGCCCACTTCGACCCACCCTGCAGGCGTCTGTGAATTTACTAGTGGTAGACTCAATCCCCTCATCCATGGTTTGGGCCTTTTCAAAAGTTTGCACAAAGCAGGTGCTGCTCTTGCCCTTTAAACTTCGCCGCCATCTAGCTTTTCCCCCGCCCAGCGCCTGTCCCGCCCGTCCCGGCCTGTCCCTCGTTGCCAGGGCAGCGAGGTCGCGGAGCGGGGCAGGTGAGGGGCCGTGCCCGGGCCTTCCCGAGCCCC
>JBBMKD010000102.1:79862048-79879090 GCA_037834095.1 Argya squamiceps | reverse complement strand
CGGTGTCCGCCGGCTGCCTCCCCTCGGCCCGGGGCGGATGGGCTGCGGGCACCCGCCGCTCGGCCGGTTCCATCTGCGGGCGGACACGCCTTGGCCGTGTTTCCTGAACACCTGGGGCCGGCTTGGGGTGCGTGAAAGGAAAAAAAATAGAAAATAAGAGCTAACAGGAAGTGAAAGTGATGAGCTGAGTTTTGTCTCTAGCGAGAGTAACCCATGACAAAGTAACTCTGGTGAAGGGGTGCAGAGGCTGCCTGACCTAGCTGTGCTTCTCTTTGATAATTAGGTGTGTATATGTACAGGAGGTTCCCTCTGAACATCGAGAAACCCTTTTTCCCTGTGAGGGTGACCAAGCACTGGCACGGGTTGCCCAGGGGGGTGTGGAGTCTCCATCCTTGAAGATTCTTGAAACACACCCGGACATGGATCTTTGGCACGCTGGTCATAGGTTGTGCAGCTGACCTCCAAGAAGTCTCTGGCAACCTGTGCCCTTCTGTGAGACTCTGTGGCTTATGGCTTCCTGTGGAAAAGCAGCTCTTGCTGCCTTTTTTTTATTTTTTTTTATATATTTTTTTTATTATTCTTTTATTTGACTGCTTCCCAAGGGTACATGCACACATACATGTATTCCTTCCTCAGAGTTTTTCTGTTGTCCTGAAGTCCTCAGCTTTTTTGCCTTCAGCTTCAGTTCCTTGGCTAGAGCTATGTTTTTGAATCATTACTGAAAGCGTGTGACCGATGTGGTAATTAAGTGCGCACTTTGAAGTCTGTTCCTGATGCAAATTGGCTGCATTGGAGTGATGAAGATGCTGTACCCTGTCTGCATTTCTCTGTAAAGTTCTAAGTGTGGTTTGATCCTCAAAGGAGCCTTGAGTCACAGCAGTTCCATTGCTCTATTGCTGACTTTTAATTTTTTTCTTTTCCACGACAGGAAAATTCAAGTGAGAAAGACACTTGTCAGGTACTCTTTTCTTAAAAATTAAAAAACTCTAAAGGGATAGAAGATTCTGTTACACTGATTCCTTTCTTGATGCTGTTGCTTTTTCCGCTCCTCCTTTCTGCAAATAACTAACCATTTTAGGTTCTTGTTGCTAAATCAGCTTAAGCATGCCATAGTTTGTCCTGGAAATGATGAGGAGAGTTTCCCACCAAATGTGGCCCATTGCTGTGATGGGAGAAGGACCTTCTTTTGGATCCCAGGAAACAGGATTCCTTGCAACAAATTAGTTACATCTGGAATGAGACTTGTAGAGCTGTACAAGCAAAATGCAGTATTGTGTTTGCAGCACACGTGAATGTTTTTTTTATCATTGTAATTGTTTGATGTAAAGTCTGTCACAAGCACAAATTAGTAACCTTTTGCTACAGCATTTTTGAATACATAAAGACAGTAGAAACTTGGTCATCTGCGTACTCTGGCATCTGTACAAAAATGCCAAGATTTTCCTTGGCATGCAGTAGTGAGTTGTCAGTGTAGATACCTTTCATGTTGGCATGTGTAGTGTGACTTGTTTGGACTGCCCATTTTACAAATTTTTGTTGTGGTAGGTTTGAGGAGAAAAATCAGTTTAAAACTATCTGAAGTCACCTGTGAAAGTAGTAGTTCTCCTCACCCAGCTGTGATTGGTGCCCAAGCTGCAGTGTTTTACTTGGCATAGCCACAAAGATTTTTAGAGGCACGCTGGGCTTGTCTGTTTAACCTTCCAAGTCTGTCAGCTCTTCAGTAGCCCCAGCTATCGAGTAGGACAGGAGGGAATCTGGGGACAGGCACTGTTCACTCCCATGTGCACATACAGTTTTTCATTCACATTCTGCATCTGTGAACTGCTGTTTTATATCTTTCAGGTCCTTGTGACTGGACAGCATGCCTCTTCCAGAAACCATGTTCTGTGCTCAGCAGATCAAAATCCCCCCGGAGCTACCTGATATTCTGAAGCAATTTACTAAAGCTGCTATTAGGACTCAGCCTTATGATGTTTTGCAGTGGGCAGCTGCGTAAGTATGATGTTCACCTAACAACAGAGAGCTGTACATATGGACCCTCAAAACCTCACTCTCCTCTTTATTGTATAGTGGATGTAGCTTTGGATATTACATCAGCATGTACATTGCATATACACTTCTTTGTGTTAATGCAGCATGTAAGCCTTTTAAAAACAGTGTGGTGTTTTATTTATTTTCTGTTTCCTTGAGGTTTAGGGCTGGCTTACTTCTGAAATAGTTGGATTTTCATACAAAAATTGCATCTTAATTTGCTTTTTGTTATTAGTTTTTCTATCTGAAAGACCAACTCTTTTGGTTTGGTTTTTCTTCTCTCATCTGAGATTCAATTCTTGGAATTTAAAGGAAAAAACTGACATTAGCTTTCTAATTCTTAAGCTTGGTTAGGTTTCACTTGTTACTTTCTGGGAAAAGTGCCTGGAAAATTGCACCTTTAAAGTGGTAATCTGCATAATAAATCTCTTGCCATGAAGTTGTTTTAGATCTTTAAATGTTTCTCCTTTAACATCTGTTTTTTTTCTTTTACCTCAACTGCTCACTATAATTTTTTCTTGTCCTATGGTTTGTGTGGGCAAGCTCTTGAAATGTGTCTGTGAGATGTGCTCAGCTGGGGGATTGGAAAATATCTGTACCGTGTAGATGAGGGAGGGAGGCTGTTAACAAAGCCAGGCTGGAGTCTGGCTGGTCTGATAAAAAGTAAATTATCTGAAGCTGAATTGTTACTGCTGCAGAGTTGGAGAAAGCCAGCAGGACCACCTTAAAATGGTGTGGTGTTTCCTAGGAATGTGATGGAGGTGAGGTGCGGCTACCTCAGTGTCTGGAGCCTGCTGGGACTTGGGGCTGGCGAGAGCAGGGCCAGCCCCGACCTCTGCCTCAAACACTGCGGCAGCTCGGCGGGAGCAGCCCCGCAGGCGGGCGGCTGCTGCTGCTGCTGCTGATCGCATTCCCTCTTTCTGGAGCGTGCCCGGTGCACCTGGCAGAGCAAGATCTGTACTCGAGAGCCGTGCAAAGCACGGCAAGGCTGTGGCTTCACATGTGCTGCCGGAGTTGTAGTGCTTGTCCCTGTGAATAATCAAATGAGGAAATGGATCTGGCTGAAAAATAGCCAGGGTGTTATATGTGCCTATATCCTGTGCATCTATTTCTGTACAGTCACACTAATTCAGTTCTAGAGTGCTGCCTGCTGTGTATTTTAGCAGGTATTTGCACAGAATGGGATGGCCTGGACATGGACATAGGTAACCACGGCAGATGAGGCAGGACAAGTGAAGAAGCTTGTAAATTAGATGCACCTGGATAAAAACTTTGCACAAATTTTCCTCGCACAATTCAGATTGCTGGCTAGTTAAGGCAGAGGCAGCTCTCAAGTTAAGCCAGTTAAGCTCTTGTGGCAGCCTTATAATTAAACGGATGTGTATGCAATGCCCTTTATGTTCTACTCTTGAATGTCATTTTGGAGTGGACAGAAATAGCAGAAATGCTGAGGAGAGAGTTGCAATGTGAATAGTCAGATGTACATTTTGGGTAGTGTACAAGGGGAATGTTAAACAGATGAGCCCTCAGGTTCATCAGTCAAAAGTGCTGAACAACAATTTATGCACAAAATAAGTTAAATGACTTAAGAATTATTAGAGTGTCACAAAAAGGGGCAAGTAAAGTCTAAAGATTGTGGTTTCTGGGCACAGCAAGATGGGAGTTGTGCATATAGGCAGCTTGCTGCTGCTTCTGTGGGGGAGCCTGCAGATTCTTACACTGAACTGTAAGAGCATTTCTTTCTGTGCAGTTTGTAATGGCCATGGGCATTGAGGTGTGTTGCTCTTCCCATTCACTTAGGTATTTTTCAGCCTTGTCTAAAGGTGAACCCCTTCCTGTGAAGGAGAGGATTGAAATGTCTTTAGCAACAGAGAAAGAAGCTGCTGGTTTGACCCCAGGACTCCTTAAGGTCTTGCACAAACAGGTACAAGCTGTTCTTTATCAAATGCACAATGCTATTGAGGCATGCTGATGAGTTGGAGATAGTTGGGGAGAGAGACTGTCAAGTATCTGAAGTATTTTGGGGACACACCGTGTTCTTAAATTAATTCTGGTTTTCGGAGTTCTTATTGTGGTACTGTGATTTTGTTCAAAGCTTTCTTCCAAAGGCATGGTGACCATTGAGGAACTGAGGGAGAAATGGAAGGATTTGGGCTTGCCTGAGGAGCAGCTGGAAGCTATCCTGCAACTGGACAGTTTTGGAGAGGAGGTGGAATGGATGAAGTTTCTGGCACTTGGGTGCAGCGTGCTTGGTGGGGTACGTTCACAGCAGAAGCTTTCATATCCAAACACAAGTGGTTGTCTAGGATCCACGTGCAAGATAGTCCACAGAACAATTAATGCACATGGATTTGGGGAATGGTGATTGCTTTTGCAGCAGCTGGCAAAGTGGCTTGCATGTTTACTTCTGTTGCCCATCAGATTTTGGTTGGGGAACTTAACCAGGAGGATTGGCAAGTCCTCAGTTTCCTGAACAGTAGAAGAGCAAGTGTGTCTGCAGGGAGCTTGTACTGTGTGAGAGGGGATGATGGAGGAATGATGCTGATGGCATCAGTGTAAATGTCCATGAAGGAGAACTGAAGGGAGAAATTAAAGAACCAATTTTTAATTGATTGTGTAGCCAATTAAATTTTCTGAGCAGCACTTAATGTTTACTACAGCTACATTTAATTCTTTTAATGTCAGTAATAAAATTTCAACAGAGCATTTCAGCAGAATGAAAGATTATAAAATTCATTAAGCTGATGTTCTTATAAAGTATAATACTTCTAATGATTTCTACAGTAGGGGAGAAGAGGTACTAAAAAGAAAATGTATCTGGAATAATATTTTGTGAGTGTTGCAGTATCTGGAAGCCCTGCATGTTAACCTGGCCTGGTGATGCAATTGTGCAATTGTCTGTCTGTCTGTATGTATATCTTTATTTCAAATTTGTGTTTCTTGATTCCAGTCTCCCTCCCAAAATGATCTCATAGTTTGGGCTCTTTTCTTCATTTAAAAATAGTAACAGCAACATTACTTATCTAAAAAACAACAACCCCTCTCTCCCTACAAAAAAACTCCAAACAAACCAAAACCAAAAATGGAGTCACAGGAACATTATTCTGATGGAGCTAGACAGACTAAATCTCACCATCTCACCATTCTTTGGATATTAAGTGAATTATTTGATTTCAGTACTGTGTAATGAAACCTAAACTTTGGTTTCCTAAACCAGAGAGAAAGACACATACAAGAAATTTACCTTCATTTCCTGAAGCTGTAAATTGTGTTCACAGTCAAACAGGGTCACAGTTGAGATCCAAGAGTAGACAAATATGAACTTCTTAAGAGCAGCAGTCTGAAGTATCTTTTTTGTAAAGCACCAATGCATTTTTACAAAAGCCTTGGAGAAATGACCACACAGGTAGCCTGTTAAATTGTCTTTCAAAGCTGGCAAAATGGATATTAATAACTTTGCTGTGTTGTGAGAAACAGACTGTGGCAGTTTGGGATGGCAGGACCAGAAAGGGCAGTAGAGGGGCAGCCAAATGCAAAATGTAGCATTGGCCATCATAGGGCCAGCTGCCTCTCTTTTCCCTGAGAAGCCTCCCAGGGGAGGAGAGACATTAAGTAAAACTGTTAAAGGATTATAAGATGACACTTCTCTGGCCTGTGTTCTAAATCTTAAACAGATACTGCATTTATTTTAAGTATTACTATTCTACTGTTAGGAAATACTATCTTTTTACATAGACATTGCTTGCTGGTTAATGAAAATGTAAGAGTAAATTTTGAAAAAGTTGCAGTGAAAAATATTGACTTAGGTTGAAGAAAGACTGTGTGGGTTTGGTTTTGTGCTTTTATATTGTGTGTGTGCTTGTATTTGTTTCTTTAATGGCATCCCACCAGTCTTTGACTGAATGAAACTCAATGCTGAATTTTTCCACACTTTCCCCCATATAGCTCAGCATGCATAAGGCACTGGATTATCAATACCATATTAAGGGAAGGATTTTTTCAAAGTATATTTGGAACTAATCATTTGAGGCATGTTTTTTAAAGGTAACTTGGATGTTATTGGCCTTTGGCTAAACTGAAATATTCTTTAAATGCTTTTTGCCTCAGTGCTTTTTCTACTATCTATTAAAATGAAACTTGCATAGAGATAGGGGAAACAGTAAATATCAGCCAAAATATAATCTAAAAATTACATAATATAATATCATGATACAATCACCAAACCTATTTTTATTTTCTGGAGGTTGTAGATTTGTCTGTCTTAACTGGTGTGGAGACTTCATTTAGAATCCCTGAGGTAATATACACACAAAAAGGTCTTTTACTAGATACAGTGAGGTTTTACAGTGGCAGAACAGAGCTATTTGGCCCTAATGGAGACAGAGCTCAGACTACCCTATGCAATCTTTAACCATCACAAGATTCTGGTATTTTCTACTGCTGTCTCTACTAGAACTACATTATTGTTTCCATCCTAGGACTTGCACTAGAGTAAATTTGGGGTTTAAAGCTAGGCAATGATGATAACACCTTCATCTCATTTACCCTCGCTTTCAATGGCTTACAGTGTGGATTTTGGCATGGTATGCAAGGATGTTCATGGCTCTGACACTTCTCCTTTCCTTTCTTGCCGGAACCCCCTGCAGTCCTTACTGAGTTCAATGAAACAGGCCTGTGAGATCCTGACAAGAGACCCAGAAGGGGGAGCAGCTCGAATTCCCTTCGAAACATTTGCGTTCCTTTATTCCTATTTGGCCAGCATTGATGAAGAGATATCAGAGACAGAAACTGAAGCATTCCTCGAGGGAATTAAAGAACAAGCGTAAGTAAAAATCTGTGCAAGGAATTTTAATGTATCAATTGCCTCTGGGTTCTCCATAAGCCTTTAATTTCAGGGGAATTGTCCATCTTCTTTTGGGCATAGCCATGATGACAGCAGTAAGGATTGACTAAGATTGTATGAAGAGTATACAGAGTTATTTTTTGTCAACTTCAGTGTTTGCACTGTTAAAAGATAAACTGTTATTTATCCATCTTTCTCTGAAACATTGAAGTCTCTATATGGTGGTGTAATTTTCCCTGTAGGAAGCTATTATATACAGGCTTGTAACATCTGCATATTACTGCTTCTGGAACCAGCAGCATCTTCTGGGCTGTTCCTTTGATTTAACAAAGATCATAAACCAGAGAGACTGGGAGTTCTCTCATAGTATCCATAGTCACACATAGGTCACACGAAATGTACTTACACCAATTAAAAAAAGATCTGTAACAGGCTTGTCCTCCAGGTGCTGCCTGCGCAGCATGTTTGCACACAGACACTTCACTGTTCCTGCCATCCCTCTGGAATTGTTCTTTCTGTGCATGGGGAGCTGACACAGCCTCAGAGGCGCTGCCACCGTCGCTGCTGGGCTCAGCCCTGGCCAGTGGCACATCTGTCCTGGAGCTGTCTGGCATTGGCACTGTAGAACATGGGGCAAGCTTCTCTCAGAAGCTCACAGAAGGCACCACTGTGGCTCTCACCTCCCCCCAAAAAACAGTGCCACACAAACTCCATAGACTATCTTAGATTGCCACCAGCTCCATGTTCATGGGAGCTCCAAAAAAAGAGCATACAAATGTTTCATGACTAGTTATCAGATTGACAGTTTTTAGTAAGAATCTCTTTTTAATTACACCCCTTTTGCTTGCATTTCATATAGCCCTAAATTGTATCTTGTCCAACACACTAGCATCTACCATGTGAAAGTGCTATTTAAAAAATTTGCTTTATTCCTTTCCAGGGAAAAACACTATGGCATGGTGCTGATCAGACACTTCCTGCCATACTCCTTCATATTTTATTGATCAACCCTACTCTTCAGCATGAGGTGAGAGGAAAAAATAAAAGGAAGGAATAAATAAATTCAAGAAAATAATTTGTGTTCAAAGTACTCTAATTTTCACATTTCAGAACAACATGATCCTCTTCTCTGGCATTTCCTTTTCTTTGTCCCGCTCTTGGAATGGCCCTTCAGGGGATGTTAATTGAATACATGGTTATATTGTTCTCCTGCCTCTCAGATAGTGATGGTCACCCCTAGGGAGCATCCCTTCACTCACCTGTTTATATTGAGCAAAAGTTATTTTGTTACTGAGCTTCCTACCTACACTTGGTAAGTGATTGTTAAGTAAAACATGGAATTCAGTTAAGCCAGGGCAGCTTTAACTGGAGCATTTCTCATTATGCTTCTGGTAGCTCTGACTCTGGCACAAATACAGCTGGTCCTTGGACTACCTTGTCTGCCTGGACAATCCTGTATTTAAACAGTTTTAGCAAACCCTACTGAAAGAACTTAATGAGAACCCTGTGGCTGAGCTGGTAGACAAAACCAATGCAATGGTTCCATACTGTTTTTCCTCTAACTAGAACGTTTTCAGAATTTAAATGTCTTTTTTTCATTTATGATAAACTTGTCTAAATAAAGATGTTTTAAAATATATCTTGTTTTCTGACAGGAAAACCTACTGCATTTGTCACATAGGCAAGCAATACTTGACACACTGTTGTTTGGTTAGACTGCTGTAGCAGGTATAAAAGCCTAAATCCATCAAAACTAGACCAAATATTTAGTGACAGATAATCACAGTTAATTGCAGAAACAACTGAGGTATGAAAGAGGATACTGGAGGCTACAGTAAAATTGGAAGATTCCCTTTGACTGAGAAGGCCACAACCAAGGGCAACCATAGAGTACCTTTTCCTGGCACATTGATCAAACAGAAGTATTTTAGGAAAGATGGATCAGTAAACTTGTTCTCTTCTTGCTGAGGCAAGAAACTTGGCTGATGGTGACTGACCTTGCTGAAGTAGTTTGTGTCAGGAATTAACAGAACTGCACATCCTTAATACCTATCTGCATGTTTTAAGTCTATTTTATCAACCTCTATCACAAATATTTGTATGTTAGTCCACAGGATGAGAAGTCTTCCTAGTTACTGCTGGAAGGAAATGAATCTGTTGTTTGAATATGGCACTCAGCAATATTCCAAGTGTCCTTGGTGCCCCCCCCCCAGCTTCTCTGGAGAGCTACATTCTCATCACCTTTGCCAGATTATATTGATCTAAATTTTCTCTGAGCATGAGCTTGGGAACACTAACTTGTGTTATTGTCCATTTAACACCAGCTGCAGTTGAAGATGTTTTATCCTGTTGAAGAACTCTGAAATCTGCCCTCTGGTACATGCTGTGAGTAGGCAATGTCACCTAGAGGTGACTGTGTTAGGTAGGAGGGGGAGCTCTCTTCATGCCTTCCCTGTTTGTAACTGATCTGGACTCCAGGGATTAGCTGTGTTCTATATCCACTACCCATGGGCCAGGAAGGCCAGTAAGTACAACCTCTCATGAATTTCATTCTTCAGCCTTGTCAGAATAACTCAAATACATGAGAGATCAATATAATTTATTAACAGATGTATAAATGTTACAGATTTACACATTATCTGAAATAGACTGCTTCCATCCTGACAAACCTTAGCACTTTTTTGTCTCCAAGCAGCACAGGTGGGATGCAACACCAATATTATGTACACACCTTTACTGTCTTGGGCCAAACAGCACTAACAATAGTTCTTGTGGAAGATATGTTTTGAACAGCTGACAAACACAATTATCAAGTTCTTGTTTCTACTTTCTTCTTTTATGATTGTGATACTTGTCTTCATCCCTGAAACAAGAACATAAACATTGTGTGGGCTGTTAGGCTCAGAGGGAGAGTCTGAAGACAAAAAAAAAACAACTTGGAAAATGGAAAGCTCTCATTAAATGTAGTCATACCCTCCTCTAAGGAAAGAAAGTAAACTGCTGGTAGACAGTTTATTTTCCATGCTGCTCTAATCAAGCCTTGTCATGCAGTGCCAGAGTGGCAATTAGTTTAGGATGGATGGCATCATGGTGTAATGAAGCCAGCTTTGAGACAAGCCATCACTGCCATCCACGCAGTTATGTAATGCATTTATCCAAACAAGAGGGGCAAGGCAGCATTTCTTCTGCACAACAGTCCTCATGTCTGCTCAAACACAGGTCACGCACACCTGTGGTCCTGCAGATGTAAGTATGTCCTTGTTGATAGTATTAAAAGGTTTGTTTTCTTTTGCTAAATTGTATGTCCAGAAGTACTGAAGAGCAAGAGCATTGTTTTGAAGCATCTAATATGGAAGGGCATATTATTTGTTTCACTAATATGCATAGACAGGGTGTGCATATTAGTGAAACAAATGATACTGTTGATTAAGGTCTAGAGCAAACTAGAGCAGAAATCAGCATTAGACATGACAGGCACTTAGTTGTGGATGAGAAACATATTGTCCATTTAACCATGTTGATCAAGGTGTAAAATCAATAGCCTGTTACAGTACTGCTGCAGTCCTGCAGCATGCTGCAGAAAGTGCCACCTTTCAGATGTGACAGTAAATTCTGAAGCCAGGATCACAGTTTATGATCTCACAGCATGTTTTGTTTAGTGTCAGTAGTCTCATGCCACTGACTTGTCATACTGCATGTGAGGTTAGCCTAGCTTTTTAATCAGACTAGATATTCTCAACCTCTGCACTAAATACTCAGAAAATGGCTACAGCTGCCTGATTTGGGTCAGCAGGGGTCAGCTGTCCCTGTTTCTGCTCACCTCTCTCTTTTCCTCCGAGAGTCTCTGTCTTTGCCTCTCTCACGGCTCCTCCTTCGTTTACTTGGACTCCTGCTGGTGTCTCTCCTGTGTCTCGTGCCCTCCATGTCCTTACAGCTTCCCGCAGACTGCCGCGAGTCCGCTGACGCTGAGCGCCTCTCTTCCCTTCTGAAATAAAATTAAGTGGCTTTAATCAATAAAAATAGTTTCACAGTCTCTGTTTGCAGTACCACTTTTGTAATATAAGGACTTGCTAATGATGTAAGACAGAGGACATATCTTTTATTAAGCCTCTCTCCCTAAGAAATACAATACCTCCCAAAAGAGGCCCCAGATCCATGTGCATATCTCATGTGCATATCCCAGCACACTATTTAATCCAATTATTTCCTATAAAAACTGCTCCTCAGTCTTAACACCTCTACTTGTGAAACAGGAGGCAGTAGAAGGGGTTCACTCTGTTTTGTTTTAAATCTTTTAACTCTTCAACCACCTGCCTTAAGCTGCAACCTAGAGCTGGAGAACCTAAGTGCTGATCTGACAGAATCATAGAATTGTTAGGGCTGGAAGGGACCTCTGAAGATCTACTCCACTCCCCTTGCCAAGGCAGGGACACCTAGAGAAGGTTACACAGGAACGTGTCCAAGTGGGTTTTGAATGTCTCTAGACAGGGAGGCTCCAGGACCTCCCTGAGCAGTGTTGCAGTGCTCTGCCACCCACTCATCTTCATTTTAGTACTGGGAACAGAGTGTCACTAGTGTTTCAAAAACATTCTCCTCTCAGAGACCTGCTGAAGAGGCACAACTAGGCAATCATTAGGTCATGACTCCATGTTTACTTCACTGACAAATGTTTGGAAGGGTGTGCAGTGTTGCTTGACACATCAGAAATAGGTATAGCTAAAACACACCCAATTTGCACAGCAGCATTTGCAGGGATAAGAACTGTAAAGCCTCCCCATATTTATTATATTATGGAAACCTTTACTCTGAGGTGTAATGTATCTAACACATGGCATGTGGTAGGGAACGGTAAGAAATTGAGTACTTGTATTTCCAAGTGTCCTTCTGTACCCAGCTACAACATATGTACACAGAGGGAGCACTATTCATCCCCCAGCTCCACCAGAAGCTACCTGTTCAGCTAAATCACTTGCAACTAACTTACTTACCTCTGAAAGAAAGATACTAATTTTCTCCATCCTTCATGCAAGACTTAATAGAATTAGTATAAAATAAACCATGCATATGACTCAGATAAGGTTGGTATGTGCTATTAGAAGAAGGTGGTAAGATAAAATTACAATCTGTTCCATGCCTGAAGAAGCTGTCAGTTGTGGCATACCTTCCTGAAGACTTTGACTTCCCTCCTTCACATATCTCTGCATTATCCAACCTGTTCTCCTCCTGCCACTGATTGCTGAGTTCTTCCATATGCACACCAATCACATCCCGAATCACCTGGAGATTAAGGTATGTTAAAAACAAACACGTCATGGTAGTGCCTGAACTACCACTAGACAAACTCTAAACATCACAAAAAAACCCAAAACCCACAAAAATCTCCCTCAAACCCTGTGCATCAGATCTTTGAATGGAAAGTCTTATTTGCAGAAAAATGTTTCAGCATGAATTTAAATAGCACCATTTTATGATAGTGAGCTATATCTTGCTGGCATTTTCACATTTAAAACTTAGCAGTTAGAAATGCTCATTATTTGTAACTTGATGCAACAAACCAGAAACATTCCTCTATAGTTTGCAACAATAATAAAGCAGGATACAAGAGGCAGAGAAAGACACATATTGTTTGTCTTTGAAAGAGTATATAATTGTTTATGCTGATATATAATAAGCACTTTTGTGCAAAAAAGCCTCTTTTTTTCTGATCTCACCTCAGTGTAGGACTTCTTTGTTATATGAACATTCTTAGCTCTGTATGACTGCCGCCGCCTTTTGTAATCTCGCATCTCAGCCAGAATTTCAAGATGGGACTTTGGACCTTTCTGACTATCATCTAGCAAAAAATTGGGAGTAAAACAAATGGTCATTAGCAGGACGTTAGCACCTGCAGGTATGCAGGCCTTGTACATTCAGCAACATAAAATAATTGTGTTCTTTCTCAAGTTCCTCCTGTATTTAGTAACTATGGTGAATTTATCTCCAGCTTCCTCCCCAACCTTCTTGCTGGCTGTTTACACACAAGTAAAACACCAAGCAAATGCTGTTATGTGATCTCAGCCTCCAAACTGTGATCCAAACCAATATATGGGCTTGGGATTTGGTCAAACACCTTCTAAGTATGGGTCATGTTTTCAAAGCCAGTATTACAGTATGACACAGAATGAGAAAGCCAGATTCTGTAAAAAATTTACCTGTGGAGATGACAAGCACTGTCACACCTCCTAGGCACAGCAGGGCCTGCAGGGTGACACAGATGCTTCTGCTGCACTTGGTACAGTTACAAACTGGCATGACCCAACAGGGATGAGAGGTCCCAGAGCAACACCAAGGTATGTTGCTCAAGAGCTCCACTTGGATGACTGCCAACCTCTCCTCTCCTGCTCAGTTTTTACTCTTAAGTGATCTTTAATCTCATCATGTCTTACAGCAAATAACTGTTCCAAGCTGCACAGCACATTGGCAACATTAGGTAACCTGGAGTCAGCTGCAGCAAAGACAGAAGATCCATCCACTGAGATACACACAATACATGTGCCAAGAGCAGAGCACTGAGGCTTTCCCAGAAGGAAAACATCATAAAGGACACCAAACTGGCATTTTGTGATGCCAGGTCTTTGCTATGGCTTTTAAGAACAGTATGCTCTCCACACACACACAAAAAAAGCACAACCAATTCTGTCTGGCTTTCAACAAAACTCACGTAACTGTACAAACTGAAAGTTTGAGCCACAAATTCAACAACAGATCATTCTCCAAACCTTGGGTGATTTTTGCTGCTAAATCCACAAAGAGATCACTGTCATTTTCCATTATCTGGGATCTAGACCTCTCTTTCTTTGTTTCCTCGACAACGTAATCGTAAAGGGCGAGGCGGTCAGCCTGGGTCAGGTCACAGGTGAAACGCTTGTGGTTTTGAGGAACTTCCACAGGCAGTAAGGAGTAAGAGCCTGGAGGTTGGACAGAGAGCTGTTACTTGTAAAGTAGCAAAATTATGCAGGAAAATACCAAGAAGCAAAACAAACAAACAATACAGTAAACTCCCAGGCTGTTTGCATTCTTTCCCTGTGTATCTGTAAGAAGTTTCAACCTTCTTAATTTGAAAATATAAAAACTGCTCAGAGATCCCTCCCAAGCCACACACAGGCTGTATAAACCCCCTTGATTGCTTACACAGATTCAGTTTTTATATGCCATGAAGGAATTGTACTAGATTAGATTGAAATGACACTCAGTAATTTCCCATGAGTTTCAGTTCTTGGCTTACAAGCTACATCAAGAGAGGCTGCAGCTCTAACTTGTGGGTTTGTCTTACTCCTAAAATGTTATGTAAAGGACTAGCTGCAAAATACCTCTTCTGCCAACAAGAATGAAAGCTTCTAGGAGACTAGATAACCAAGCACTGTGTAAATCAGTCTCACTCACCTTGTCACCTTCTCTACAGAGCTTTTATAATACACTGGCACAGGAATTTATAGCTAAAAGGACTACAAAGGCACTTTCAAAGTGCTCCAGATTGGTTCAGATAACTGACTTAAAGCTACGGAAACAAATGCACTGCCACACCCTCCTTGCCCATTCCCCAGTTAAAACACATATGCCTCCAAACAAATCAACCCATTCTCAATGCATTGCAACAGCAATTAAATTACTTCCCCAAAGATGCAGGATTCAATACCCTAGGACATTGCCAGCAAAAAAACATTTTAGTCAAAAACTTTCAATTTTCCA
The DNA here is from genome assembly GCA_037834095.1 of Argya squamiceps. NCBI lineage: Eukaryota > Metazoa > Chordata > Aves > Passeriformes > Leiothrichidae > Argya > Argya squamiceps. The sequence continues at coordinate 79,864,488 of JBBMKD010000102.1, read as the reverse complement.
GCAACCATTGATCTGACCTCCATAATCCTGCTTCCCCCAACACAATCCCACACATCTCCAGGCACACAGAAGAGCCAATACCCTTCAAAACAGCAAACCTAGAGCTTCTCCAGATTATTCAGCTCTTGATGGAAGCTGGGCAATCTTTCACATCCTACTATCACTAGAGACACCAAGAAGAGGAAGAGGAACCACAATAACTCTACAAACAAACCTAAAATAGAAGATTTCGTCATTACTGTACTTGGAACCTAAACCAGAACTGTCCTAACATGAACAAATGGATTTAAACACAAAAACTAGAAGCCTCTTTTTAAAATGCACTGTTCTTACAGCATCACACAAGTCCATAAAAATGCACTCATAATTATATGCTTGTGAATTTACAAGAATTACACAACTTGTGATTAAGATCATTTTTTCTTTTCAACAATGTAGCTATGCTAATATTCTAAATATGGTTAGAATTGAAAAAAGAAAGAAAACAAAGAAAGAAAATCACTTCCTTTGAGACAGTGAGTCAAAAGGAAATTTACAATAAAAAATTATTTTCATTTTTTTCTATTGCCAAAGACTTTAAATTGAACAAACAAGTCAGTAAATTTTACAACAGGCCAAGCTGCCACAATGCAAATCACCAATCCAGTTTTAGTGTTATTCTCAGAGAAAGGCAAACTTGCAGGGAAATCTGGGCAGTGAACACTGGCATCTAGTGGCTCACTGGTGCACCTTTGCAATGAACTACTCTACAAAGGGTTTATCTGCTGCTTCTCTGCTTGGATGTGCTTGTGTCTAATTAATTAGTTCCCACTTCCCTTCAAAGGAAATGTACCTGACATGCTCAAAACACAGTGCTCACCCCAGGAAATCTCCTTCCCAAGCACCTGTCCATTAAGCCTCTATTTGCCATGCCAGAAAAACCAAGAAAACATGAAAAACAGTTGGAGCAGTGACAAAGAACAACATTGCATTTGCAAATGTGCCAGCACAGCTCTTATACAACTTCTTAGTTCAGTCTTGAAACAGTCCAATACAATAACTCACATGTTGTTTGATTTTTTCAGTCCTGAAGATAATAGAGGTATGAGCACAACAGACTCAAACTCTCTCATCTAATTGCCCCAAATATTAAAAGCAATCATGCTTCAAGATATGCAGGGGAAGGAATATTAAAAATAAATGAAATTCCTCACAGCAGTTCTCAGTGGAATGAAGGAAGCAGCAAGGAGGGAGACAAGAGCAGTTCTCCACAGGAGGCTGGTGAAGTCATGTCAGTATTTGCTTGCTTCTTACCTTCACTGTAGCCCGCACCTTCCTTGGCACTTTGGGCTCTAGCCTGCTTAACAATGTGAAACTGTAGATCTTTATCTGCATGCAGAGAAGAAAATAAAATCATACAACTTTTACATCAAGTTCTCGGGTTGGGTTAGTCTTTATTCCCCAAGGTCTATTATGAGACTTAGGGTATGGTACAGAACATCATCGTTTCATTCATGTACAAAGGCGTATTTGAACTAAAAATGTAATTTTCATCTATTACATATTTGAAACGAGGAGAGAAAATTAAGGAAGAAAAAATATATTTCTGGGTTACAAGGATATGGAAAAAGAAATGTATGCATATTGCTCTCTGTACCACTGCTTTATTTCCAAATTCTACGGAGAGCTTCCCCACCTTCTAAGCATGCACTTTAATACTCTTTCTGCATTTGATGCAAGAGTGGGGACTGAGAACATAGGAAGAAACTCCTAAGATGAAAAAGATCCTCCTTGGATTTTAAAACGAAAGTATAAAAGTGATGAAAGTATGAAAGTATAAAAGTGACCTACAGAGTAGAATTAGTGATAGAAACATAAAAACGGTAAATTAAGGCAAATTGGAAATCACAATTTGAGAAAACTAACCTACTGATTGAAACACTCAAGATTTTCAGGAGGTCGTGGGGAGTTTACAGCTGCCAAGGCAGTGGGGTTGTCCTATCATGAGGACCCGGACTCCTCAATCCCACATCTCTGACCCTCCCGGGATCTCCCCTCAGCCCCTCATCCTCTGCACCTCTCCGGGGTCTCTGCTCAGCCCCAGCCCCGTGTGCTGCCCCGTCAGGCGGAGCCCCCGCTACCGCTCACCCATGGCGACGGTGGGAACCTTCAGGTTTTCGTAGAAAAAGCTGCAGTCGTACATCTCGGCCTGCGGGACCAAAGGGCTCGGTCAAGGCCCGGGGCCGCCGAGCGGCGGCAGCCCCGTGCCCCGCTTCCCGAGCCGCGCTCCCACCTCCTCCTCGGCGGAGTATCCCATCCTGCGGAGCCGGCAGGACGCCGCGTGCCTCTCCAGCGACGCGCGGGGGACACGGTGATGGACATCGTAGGGGCACAGCACCCACTCCACCTGCGAGAGGACACGGGTCAGGTCGGGTCGGGTCAGTCCCGCCCCGCCGCTCTG
>JBBMKD010000102.1:79821273-79861964 GCA_037834095.1 Argya squamiceps | reverse complement strand
CGGGCGGCCCCGTGACCGTGGAGGGGCGGGGCCGCCGGCACGTTCGCTGAGGGCGCTCCCGCCTCAGAGGGGGCGGTATCGAGAGCCCTGCACGGTGTGCGGAGGGCTCTGAGTCGAACATTGCATTTCGTTCTTCTAATTGATTAGCCGGTAACTGGACAGTTACGGTTAATCAGTTGCATTGTGAACATCGGATGCTTGGTTAGAATTTTAAGGAATAGGGAAGACAGTCCCAAGTTGGATGGGTTGTCCGGACGAGAGCCACCAGGAGCGAAGTCAGCGGGGCTGAGCAGTGACTGGGGAATGGCAATCCCGGCAGTGGGCGGTCGCCACCACCGAGTCATTGGCCACCTACTCAGAACGGACTCCAGGCTCAGATGGGGAGAAGGAGCGCGTCTGCGAACTCATTGAGAAGCGAGAGACACAGCCAGCAAATGGGGGTTGAATAGTATTTAACACAAAAGTTACGTAATTTGCAACCAATGAATGCTGATGCTCTTGCTGTGGAAACGTGTAAATAGCGTGAGGTTTCAGCGCTCGACAAGCCAGCCTTGTGCGGGTCGCGCCCAGCTGACTGCCCGGCGCGAACGGGAACAAACGCCGGGAATGCGCCGTGCCTGAGGGGCGCGGGCGCCGCCTGCCGGCGGGAGGCCGCGGGGACACCCCCGCACACAGTGGGGCTTTGCCTTCCATGGACGCAGGCGTGAGGGCTCGCCAGACTCACCGAGGGCTGCTCTCCTGGGCACAGAGCATGCCTGCCTGGGCGCCCCGGAGCCGCCAAAGGTCCCCCTGATGGTGGCGGGGCAGAAGGAGCATCAGCCCCGCCGTCGCCATCGAGGCCCGATTCCCTCTTGCAGCGCGAGGAATGCGGTGCGAGATGACCGCAGCCCTCCAGCAGGTTCCTGCCGCAGGATCCGTGAGAGGATCCCTAAGGAGCATTTTATGTAATGCAGAACCAAGATGGGTTTGTCCCCTCGTGGAGCTCAGGGGTGTTGTCAGTGTGGAAGGAGCTGGATGGCTACACAGGGATAGCCCAGGGGTCCTGCCCAGTACTTGGCCTTAATTCTGAGAGCATTTCCCTGAGGGGCTGAGGGAGCAATAGGGCTCAATCAGACTGTAAGGCAGGACGAGGAAAGAAGGACTATCTTGAGGGATAGATTTCACATGATTGACATTTGTGCTTGCCTGTTTCTGTCGTCTCTGAAAAGCACACGAGTGGATGGAAGAGAGAGAGGGTCTATCAAGGCAGCGTGAGGGCGAGGCAGCATGACAGATGCAGCTGCCAAAATTACTTTTGTACATCTGCTTTTCTTTAGCAGATTACAGCCCTTTCCTGCACAGTGAATTTGAGACTCAGCTGGGATTTTAGTCCTTTGAGAGATTTGGTGTCTCTAGCTCCATTTGCCTGGGGGTCTTTGATATCACATGATACAGAATACTTGTTGTGAAGACTTCCCAGCTGCTCTTGCATTTTCATCTGTGCTGTACTGAAGTACAGTCGCTAGCATTAGTACATTTTATCAAAAGAGTACTGAGAAAAGCTCTGCAAAACTCTTTTGACCATCTCCACTGGAAAAAAAAAACATTTCTTCAAAGTTATGAAAGTCAAGTTCGACAAAGTATCCAAACAGATTTTTTTAAGACTAAAGATTAAACAAAAATTTTATTTTGTTTACTTGTAAAATAAATTGATAAGAATTAAGAGAGATGTTTTGTTCTGCTAAACAACAACATGTTGAATGATTCAAAATTATCTTAGGGATTTCTTTTCCTTGCAATAACCCCAGTTCCTGTTACCATGGAACACTCTTGTAGCTACCGACTTTCCAGGAGCAAACTGACTGGATGGGAGACAAAGATCATCAGCTTACAAAAGTTCATAGCATCACTTTTCCTTCCAGGCGAAATCACACTTTTAGGTTGGCTTCCCAGCACGCAAAGAGTGGGATTGTCACAGTCTTTCAGCTAAAACTCTTTCCCAGCTGTTGTCTCCAGCCTGTGGCACACCCTCTTCTGCACCCAGCACTGTGCTGCTGCTGCCCAACAGCGTTGTGACTTTGTCATCAAACACTGTGGTTAATAATGTAAATTTAACATACTCAGTCTCATGGTCCCTTCTGAGAAGGAGAGAGGAAACTCCACAGCTGCATTTCCCCAGGCAGGAATGCTGCCTGGCTGCAGCATCCTGCAACAGGGATACTTGAGTGTGGTCTGGCATCTTTGCAGAGCTGCAATTCATGCCAAGTAGTGTGGTGCCTTCATTGATGCTTTTTCTGGACAACACTGATCAATAGAGAAAGTCTCTGTGGAAATGAGCCCCAAATCTCCTCACAGTGCAGCAGAACAGTTCGAAACTGTGGGACAAGCAGAAGGTACAACAGGGGATTGGTGTATACATTAAGCCAACATAAAGACCATACAACACTTCTGGAGAACTCCTTAAATGTACCACCTTGTGTCTTCCTCCAGATGGAATTTATATTGCTAGATCCTCCAGCTGCTTAACCTAGGTTGAATGATCCCAACCCAGCAAAGTCACTTGGTACCTCCAAGAGTGCCAGGTTGAAACCACCCTGAAATCACACTGCTCGTAAGGTCCAAACCTTCCTAATGGGTGTGCAAGAGGAGTGGGAGGCTCATCCTGAGCAGCAAACCCCTTCCCCACACAGCTGACACAGGGAGGAGCATCCCATGGCTCATGTTAGTTTTTTCCTCCACTACTAACAAAACAGACCTTCTGCAGCCAGATATTTATTTAGATGCATACTGAATTTTCCTCTAACGTGAAAGAAAGATATCTCTCATATTTAGCATTCCTTCTATTCCTTAGATTCAAATCATTACTTACAGTCTTATTGTGTTCACTGTTCCCCCTAGAAACAAGAGAAAAAATGTGAAAGCTCAATTTATAAATTTTTTTAAAACACGCTTTGGGTAAGGAGAAATAAAATAAGCTTTGTAACAGTTTTCACAATCCTTACCACATTCAGCATGCCCATTTTTGGGTGGGAAAAGGGCTGTGGAGCAAGGCAAAACAAGCTGTAGAACGAATAGAAACCTCTTGGGACTACCCAAAAAGCCAAAATGGGAGTTGTGGCCCCAGACAGCCCATGCAGGCCTGGGAGATAGAAAAGACAGTTTTTGACCTCCAACTGTGACAGATTTTTGCTGGTTCCACCCCAACATCTCTGGCAAAGTTACAACAAGATCTCTGCATCTTTGTGAAGGGTATGGAGTAAGCAGCCAGCACCTGGCAGACCACAGTGTATCCTGCAGCAGGGGGTGACTTTCCAAGGACATATGCCACCAGATCCCTAGGGAAGCTTAACCTGCAACTGCTTCATTAACACTCACCCCTTGCACTGCAGGAGCAGGGGATGTTGAACAGGAAGGTGGAGGGTCCCACCCTGGTGCTAAGATTGACTGTACTCATCTCAGAGCAGCTCTGGCAGTTGTCACCTCTTCTCCCTTGCCCCTGGAGCCTGCATGTCAACCTCATTTTCTCCAGGGAAGGAGGTGTGACATGCAGGCTGATAAGCATCAGTGTCACTCTGCAAAAATGAGAGAGATTTGGTGAAGATGAAGCACACAGGCACTTGCATTTCATTCTTTTTGGTCACTGATGCTTTTACTCTCTTCTATCTTAGACTACAGCAAAGATGCCACATTCAAAATCTGTAGCCTCGATTCAGCTGAACCAGCTTTGTTATCCATAGGGACATAAGGTGAGCTTCTCTAGCACATAAGAAACACTTTCTAGAAGTATCCTTTTTGTCATAGGCATATGTTCCAAAATTCCCAGGCCACTGACAAGAGTTTAATTTTCATCTTTTGCTGTCCGAGTTCTAATTTTGTTGCCCTCCAGCTCATCCTGAAGTGCCAGTGTGGAGCAATACAGGTGATGATGGCAACCAGAGAACTCAGGGAATGCTCAGACCTCACTGCTTTATGTGCTGGGGGAGTGCAGCTGATTTATTCCTTCAGCTGTGTACTACTCATAGCCTGCTGCAACTCCTTAGCTCCTGGATGTTTATTCCTTTGTAACTTAGCCCAGTTCACAATTACAGCCTGTGGTGTATTTCATGAGCTGCAGTGCACCGGACAATTCCAAATTGATTTACAGGCAGCAACCCTAGCACCTATTAATGCTTTATTGATTCTTCTCTGTATCTCTCTGTGATCTCTCATGGATTCATCACATTTAGATCAGTTTAATCAGGCTGGTATCATTCTCATCTTTAAAGGTAACGCATGGTGTTCTCATTTGATGGAGCTTGGAGTTCACTGTTAAACAACCAGAAGTAAATCCAATGCCCTCTTGCACACTCAAGTATTAACACGTGTATTTTGAAGCCTTCATGGGTTTTTCTCTTTAAGCCCTTCACAGTTTCTGCACTGCAACGCTTGGCTCTTTGCCTGCTCCCTTCTCTGCCCTTCCCTTGCTGTGAGTTTCCCAACAAGCCAATACCTGCCACCTGCTTGGAGCCAAGGTTCCTCCCTTGCCTTTTCCTCCTTGGTTGTTAATGGTCTGGTGGGCATCATTGTTTATTTAATTATTTTTTCATTAACGCTTGTTGTGATTAAACATAATCCCTGTGAAGAACGAAAACCTCTTCCTTTTGTCAGAAATCCTGCTGAGAAGGAAACTGGCTAAACTAAAATGTGGCCGTAACTGTGGAAAGTGGCAAGTTCTGGCAGGTGACTTGGCCCCTGCACTGTGCTTAGCTGTGCCAGTGCCCTGCTTGCCACAGATGTGGAGACCCTTCCAGCACAGGGCTCCTTGTGTTCTTTGCCAGGAAGCACAGAAGAGCCCGTGGTTTTCTTTTAAAAGCATGCTATTGATTTCTAATTGATGTCTGCTTGAAATGCCACACAAGGGAGCTGAAACAGCACAGACCTTGCCATGGTCTCAGCACTTACATTACTTGGAAAGCTTTAGAGCCACACAGAAGACCTGTGCCAACTGCATGTTTCAGCTGGTGGTGAAGTTCCCCTTGGATTTATCATGTGGGCGTGTCTTAAATGTACCTCATTTTGCACTAGTCGAGGGAACTTTATCTCCTCTGTTGGGGCCCCAGTGCATCCCTTAAGGGGGATCTTTGGCATGAGGCTGATGGTCAATGTTTGGACACGTGGATCAAGCCACCTACTTTTGCATCTGCAGACTTGGGCAGCCTTAGAGGTCACTTCAAAAATGTGGCCTCTCACATGCAGCATTGTATTGCAGTGAATAATGATAGCTGTACCTGTGTGCTGCCATTTCTTCTCATAAGCATATGTGAAACAAACAATATTACTTTTACCTGAAGCAACGTTTCAAAGTAAGTCTCCATGAAGGAGGAACTTATGCACAGCAATTTCCTTGGAAACGAGTCAGCAGATGCAAGGACAGGCCAGGTGTTATAACAAGCTTAATATTCTGGGTGTATCAGTTAATCTGCAAGTGCTGCCTACAAGCATCCTTCCTCTTCCAGCAGGATTAGCATAGGGGATTACAGAGAATCTTTGAAGAGATTGGCATATGCTCAAATGGTCACACACTGCAGCTTCCCAAGCTCATGGGGGCAGGGAGGAGAAAGCAAGTGCAGGGGAGAAACAGATCCTGTTAAATAATTGCTGATGGGGAGAACACACGGTGGTTTTAGCTCTCACAGGGACTCATAATTCAAGATCACCATATTTGCTGAGCTCATCAGTGATAGCATTTCATCAGCACAAATCTTTGTACCCCAGTGTCATCACATTTGGAAGCTCAACCTCTTGTCTGAGACACAAGGCAGAAGTGCTGCTTGCTTGTGATCAGAAATGGTCCTCAAGCACTTGTGAATGTCTCAATTACAAAGTCAAATTCTACCCCTTGGCCAGTTTCTCTTGACTCTGCACCCTCACAAGTCATTACAGTTTTGCAGTTAAAGTACTGCACTCACCACAGACACTGTGGTTTCCACATCCCTCTGTTCCCTGGTGCAGGCTTCTTTCCATCCTGTTACTTCTTTGCAGGCTTTCCCCCATTTCTTCCCAAGTTAGACCTGTGGTTTTGCAGGCATCCCCACCCATTATGTCAGAAGCTGCACAATCCCAGGTCTTTCTGACTCTGTTCACTGATGCCCAAAACCTTCACTGAGAACCATTTTGCTCAGTGTGTCTGCAGATCTGACCCATCCTGCTGCCTGTCCCCACCACACACTTTGTCACAAGGCAAGGCAAACAGCAGCCTGGCTGCAGTGCAAAGGAAAAGCATCCACCCTCACCCACTTCTCCAGGTCTATCTTCTATCCCCAGTGCACCCAGCAGCCTGGCACATCCCTCCCTGCAAGTGTGCACAAAGAATTAGGTTATTTTCTTTGAGCACTTGTTTACTCCCCTTTCCAGGCTTTCAGGCAGAACTTTGCACGTGTTGTTCTCCGTGCCTATCAAACTACAGTGCACTGAAGTGTATCACCTCAGATCCATCCCTCGCCCACCAGAGCACAAGCACTGTGGAAGTACTAATAGGAGATACCTTACAGAGGAGGCAAACAGCTCCACTCCCACCAGCAAAAAGCTGTTAGCAAAACCAAAGCATGTCAATAATTAATCTGGAGTCCACCTAATACACACACAGAGTCATAAACTGTGTAAAAAGAGCTGGTTTAAAACTACATGGTTTAAGCTGCTAACTCCCATGTAGGAAAAGCTCTGTCTGTAGCTGAGAGCCCACAGATGGTGCTGATGCCTCTCACACCTACAGCATGTGTGGAGAACACTGCCTTGGTGGGTGGGCAGCAGATCCTACCTGTAGATATTGCACAAGGCAATGCCTGTCAGAATGAGCTGAGATGACACACACATGGCTGTGAATTACAAAACTCTCTGTAAAGATACTGGGCACCAGGATTACTCTGGTCTATTCCTGGCTCCGGCAGCAGAGTCTTAATGGGTAGAACCACGTTTAGAAACAGGATAAGCAGGAGCCTACAGCTGAAAGGGCTCCATCTGAAGATCTTCCTGATTGCCTCTGGGGAGCAGCCGTGGGGGATTTGAGGTTGTTCTGTAAGCCATACCTGCCACCCAAAACCTGCCCCACTAAAGAGAGAGAGAAAGGATATTTACACATCTTGGAGATGCAGCCTGGAAAATCAGAATACCTCAGACGAGTCTTGCCTTTCCCTGTCTGTAGGTGGCTACACGGGGAACCAAATGAGGCGTTGGGTAGAAACGCTGATTTAGAAACAGATACTAGTAGCATCGTCTCTGCTCTGAAATCACTGGATATTGGAATAAAACACAACTGCTACTGTGTACCAATGAAAAAAGCAACATCCTCCAAGCCAGGCTTTATTTTTTGTTTGCAGACATGTTCCCCAGAGCTGAATACTGAGGATCCCATTCCCTGATACCTGGGCTTCCCCCTGGCACCTCATGGGGTTGCTCAGTGCAGTCGCCCAGGCAGGAGCTGCAGGGTGGGACTCAGAGAGCTCCCTCACTACCTCCTGTCTCCTCAGCCTGGGATCTGCAGGGGCAGCAGAGGAGCAGGCTGTAAACACACAGTTACTAAAAAAAGCCCTTAGCCGTGACTGCTCTTGCCCGCACAACGGGAGCCTGACTGGCCGCATTGGTGCATTTGTTTTGCCACGTGAGCCAGCGGAGCAGCAGCGGGCTCCGGGTGGCGCCTGGGGTTTGTCACTGCGCACGGCCTGGTCACGCCGAAAAATGAGAAGGCCATCACCAGTTTATCCCAGTAAGTGATACGTGGAATAAGAGAGACAAATGCCAGTCGATCCTTTCTTAGAAATCCACTCTACGACAGGGCGGCTGCAAAGCTAAAAGGTGTCAGGTACCGACGCTGCTCCTGGCAAGGGCAGAGCCAGCTCAGGCAGGAGGCGGTGGGTGCTCACCAGGCACCCCGGGAGGCCTTCACGGGGAAGAAGGAGTTTTGTTAATTCTTAACAAAAGAGAGAAGGGCAGAGGGAGGTTTTGGGATAGGCGCAGCTTTGGCAGCCCTTCCCAGCCACGGCTCGACACCAGGTGGAGCTATGGAAAGCGGCGGAGTCCCGCACACCGACCGGCGCCGGGAACACAGAGGGGCTCCCTGTCCGCAGACAAGCACAGTCCACAGCTTTGCCTTGCCACCCTGGCTCTTCCTTGTCGCATCCAGGCCTGCTGCAGGTAGCGATTCGGGATCTTCCGCCTCGCTGCCGGGCACGGCACAGCAGCACGGACGCAGCGATATTTCAGTAATGGAGCGGCTGCACAAAGCCTTTCCTTCGCTCCTAGAGCGGGCTGGTGTCTTTACATCAGCAGGGGAAGCCCTCACACTCCTCCCGTTGTAACTAGAGCACACCCTTCACGCTGCCTTTTCCCCATTTTATTTGGGGAATAACCGCACGAGGAATCCTGTTGACATTCCCTCCCCCATCAGCAGCTCAGTTCTCTCTCAGTTCTCCACTGTCTCAGGGCTGCAGGCTGGTACCTGTGATCCATCTGCAAGGGTGTGGGCAGGGGAGACAAAGCAGCTCTCCCGAGCCCCCTGCCAACCCAAGCCGTGCAGTGCTCCGCTTCCAAACAAAGTGGGAAGGCTTCCAGGCTGACGTTTTACTTGCATTTTTCCTCCCGGGGCTATGACATAAAGATACAAGAAATTTTCATCTGGAGAAGCTTGTGCCAAACTCAGACTGAAGGCACTACAAGAGTGAGTGAGTGCAGAGCTATTGCACTCAGACAAAGCCCACGGCAGTAACATGCCATGCATGAGCAGTTCTGCAAAACCCTTGTTCCCTGCAGCCAGCAAGAGGACTTTGTGCTTTGGAAAGTAACATCTCAAATTAAGATTTCTCCTATGCTTCTCAATGGTGTGGCCTAGTGCAACACTGTTGCAAAACCACAGAAGATATTAGAACTTTTCAACTATTCCTTGATGTCTGCCCACCCCAATCTGAAATGAGAACTGTTTAAAACCCAGGGGATTCCACAGGATTCTGGATTATTATGACAAAATGACACAGGAAGTGAGACAGGGCTCCTACAGCTTGACATTGCCCTTCTGCTTCTGAACTATTGCTTCCAAAATCCTCCCCATAGCAGCAATTCCCCATTCCACCATTATCTAACTCTGGCTCAGAGTCTGAAGATATAAATATAAAAAAACCCAACCCTCAACACAATTTCCAGAAGCAAAAGAGGCTTTCAGGTTCATCTGTCTGGAGATATATTTCAAGAGGCTTCTAGGAATTCTCTAATATCTCTTCATTCTGCTTATACTTCTCCAGCCTCACTCATGACTTGTTTGAAGTGGAAGCCAGAAATTTTTAAATTAAAGAAAAAAATCCCCAAGGAAGTGAGATAGATATCTTCATATTACATTCACATGTATAATGTATATTTATAAATTATATATTATTTATGTATAGGTTTGAAAGGTCAACAGTGTTTATATATACGTATATATGCATGAATATATGCACAGATATACATAAAAGGTCAACAGTATGTTTAAAGAAAGTATCAAAATTTTAAGCTTTTTTTTCTATTTTTAGATTTTTTTCATTACTCTCTTCTGCAAGTTTTATAGGCTTACCTGTAGAAATCCTCCAGCTTTGGAGAAAATCCCCACAGAGTCTTTTTCCACCATGGTAAATTCAACACCATTCTTCATCATGGAATGTTTTCCATCTAATTGTGGGGGGATGAGAGAGGTGGGACAAGGACAACACACACATGACACAACTGCAGATTATAGTATGATCTTCTCCAAACTACCCTAATTGAAATGAACTAAAGGGCTTGTGTGAAACCAATCAGGGAAAGAAAAAAAAGTAAGTGGATAACAGATGGCCCCACAGATAGGGGAAGCTATGAAATGAGCTCAACTGGACTAAGTCATTACAGGCTTCCAAACAAACAGGCAAAAATAGCTGCTGCTAAATACTGGAATCATTATCAAATATACAAATCTATCTGTAAATGACACAATGTTTCTGCTAAAAGCAAGGCTAAAAAGTACAACCTCCTTATTCCGCAAATTTACCATGAGAGCCTTTATGAAAATCATGCATTTCTGTTCAAACACCAATAGTGAACTTTTGTTAACATACTACTGTGAGCTGTCAGCACAGGTGTCAAAACAAGAAATGCTTGGTTTGTCCTTCTTACTGAAAGGCAAGAAAATCTGGTTGCACTCCATCTTGTATTCCTGTGTGCACACCTCATCTAAAGATTAAGGCCCTGATCTAGCAAAGCAGAAATGCACACTCAGCTTCCAGCAGACCTGGATCTATGGTTCAAGTCAATGGGAAGAGACACACACTAACAGCAGATGCTGGAGCACATCTGGGTGCAGCCCACTGAGTTCTCATGTTCCAAGATCCTTGGGAGGGTTATCATTTGCATGTGCAACCAAGAACAAAAACAGAACTCAGGTCTGACTTACTGTGGTAGAGGACACAACTTTTGGATGAAGTTTGTAGTCACTACTCTTCCCTCCTACTGCCAATGTAGGATAGTCAGTGCAACATGCCGAGTCTTGAATTCTCTTCTTGAAATTTTTACCAGTTTCCTATGGATGTGAGGTTAATGTTCAGTAGATCACTGCTTTTACCTCCTTCCCACAAATATACCAGAGGCTGAATTTGAAGTTGAAAATCTGGAGGAACAGACAGCAAAAAAAAAAAAAAGATGAAATTTTGTCAAGACAAGTAAAAACACTGCCCATGGGCAGGAGTAATCAATTTAGGAGTACAAATCAGGACGAAATAGTTAGGAAGTGTTGGAGAACAGATTCTGGGGTTTACAGTGGACCATGAACTGAACACAAGCCTGTGGCAGACTGCTGTGCAATACAGGACCACGTAAATTGGAGAGGAGTGAACAAGACGGACAAGTAGTCCTGCAAGTACTTCCTGCATTCTCTTGTGCATTTTTAAGGCCTCTGCAGGAGCTATATGCCTAGATTGAATACTGTCTTTCAAAACCAAAATGAATCCAGAATAAACTGAAGTCAGAGAGGCTGTGGAAACTCCAGTGCTAGAAACTTGTAAATTCAATTTAGCTCAGTACTAAACTTTAATCAGTAATATTTATTTCTGTACTCAGGCAGATGGTATCCTGGAGTTCATGATACTTTCTGACCAACCAACAGGGTGACAACATTCAAAGCTCTGCATGAAAGTTCTTGCTTTTAGTTGGTAATCAGAGTGCAGTGTCTTTGTAGCTCTGTGTTTCAGCTTCAGCAGTGTTATATGGGTAACTAGCACCACTGTGCTTATGTTAAGGGGGTCAGAGAATCCCTTAACTGTAAAAAAAAAAAAAAATCCCAAGTGAGGTGAAAAAGGAAAGTGGCCAAAAAAAAAAAAAAAGTCTTGTAGAAATTTGAGAGCAGCATCAGGGAATAAACTTCGGGGGGAGGGGTGGGAGGGTGTTAAGCAATGCTTTCAATCATTTGGGTGGGATTTTTTTTTAATGGAAAGCCTTTAGAGGGTAACAGAACATTTGTGGTCGACCACTGTCTGTTCTCCTTTCCCTATTTCACTTGTGATTTGTAGACAGTAAAGAAGATAACTGTGCTGCTTCTCTGTGCAGGTATTGATGACAGGGTTCCTTGATCCTTTGCAAAATACTGCAAGTGAAATGCAAAGAAGCAGCAACATGGATAAGCCAATGAGATTATGCCCTTGGAGAAGGGTTGTGGGAGATTAGGGACATGCCTACCTGACCATGCATTGCTAAGGAAGACTGCCACAAAACCATCAAAATGGTTTCTTAACAACATGCCAGCCAAGTCACTCACTGACAGGCTTAGCTTTACCCTTCTAATCTTCATAGCAGAAAGAAAATATGACTGCAATTAATATTACTTGACAAATGGAGAGGAAATCCAGAGAGACAGGAGAGTGTGCTGACAGCAGTGATGCAGGTGGGCAGCAGAGCTGGAATCAGAATTCAGTGTGACCTTAGTGGAACTCCCTTGGGGGGCATTGCCTCAGGTGCAGGTGGGTTACACCTCCCTTTGCAGCTCTGAGTAAAACCACCATGAGAACCTGTAAAAACCACACGCTTTTTCAGTTCTTGGTCAACATCAACCACCAACGTAGACAATAAATATCCTTATCACTTTTGCAAATGAGTCAGATTCTTCATTACATACAGAGTTAAAGCGCTGTCAAAGTCTACTCCTCCCATGCTGCTCCGCTCAGAGTGGCACCCTGGCTATCTCACACTGAAAAGGAGATATTTTGGTAGCAAATGAGACTGGGTGAACTGACTTGGGGGCAAGGAGAAAAGCAGTCAGAGAAGAAAGCAAAATATTGCACAGTACAAGTAGTACTCAGATCTTGTCTCCTACGTATATAGCAGTACAAATAACTTCCAAGTTATGAAAGAGAGGAAAAAGTCAATGTAAGAAAGAATATTTTTATCCCTTGTTCATAGAAAGAATGAGATACAATATGTCACCATGTGGTACAAAGTAAATTGCAGTAGATTTTTCAGAGGAAACAGATTGGTATTACACCTACAATTGTATGAAAAGACCATGGAGGAACCAACTGTTTAACCATTCATCATGCTCATCTTAACTTTTTATTTTCTTTCGAATGCACATAGTTTAAGCTACTATGTATGTTGCTTTGTGTACTTTTCACTGGTCATGTTGAAAGGTAAACTTGCCTTGGAATTATTATCTCACCTGTAAATAGCACAAAGAATACAAAACTTTTTTGCACTTTTAAAGTTGCAATGACCAATGTAATGGTTTTTTCTAAATTGCTGCTTTAATGGCTTATTTATTTTGAAATACATTTGACTATTTTGCTGTCTAAGTTTTGAAGCTCCTTACTTGCCAGCTGAAAATAAAGCAGCTCAGCTGTGGGCTGAGGGCTGAGGCAGGTGGCAGATGGACAGAGAGGAAGAACTGCCATCCCTCAACAGGCTACACCCACACTTGCTGGGGAACTGGTTTCCTCAAAGCACAGTCCTAATTTAGGTTAGCTGGCAGCAATTCAGTTTTGAAGATCTTATGATACCCAATGTTAAAAGAGTCAATAAGATGTATTGGTCTATCTCACACACCTCTAAAATAGCAAAAAACCTTACAATACATGATAGATTAACAAAAAACTCTGTGAGAAATACAGACACTATTTTTATCTCCTCACACATGTTATTCTTATGTTTTAAGTTATGTACATTCAGAGCTAGTGGAAAATCCCACAAAGTAATTTTTATTTTTGCATGATAACTTCATGAGCTACTTAGTATGGTGGAAATACCATTTACTTAAGTTTTCCTGGTGGGGGAGGAAAGAAGGATGTCCAAGTAATCTTTTCTAAAAGAATAAGAAAAAAAAGCAAACAGGGTGGAGTTTTGAGTGATGAAAGATAGAGATTCCCAAGGGGTATTGTAATTGGTGCTATCTACAACAACAGCAATAAATAGAGTTTATTCTTCCACATCATAAAATATTTGACTAGACAGCTGGGAAAGAAAATTTCTTGTGCCTATGTGCCCTGTATCCCAAAATACACAAGGAAGTGCTCATGGTTCTTGTGGGACTTGACTGCACAGTTTTCACACAGGCAGGAAAACAAGAGAGTGAACTGAAGGACCACAAGGCTGGGCCATAAACACCACTGCTGAACAGGAACTACTTTGGTTTTGTCTGCCACTGAAAGCCCTGAAAGACACCATCCTCACTGGCTCACCCTTTGTCCTTTCCAAGGGAGACTTCATTCACCTGGTGTCAAGCTGGGGTGACAGTCTAGCAAAGTGCAATTGCAAATTTAAAAACTGACAAATAAAACATCAGGTCACACATGACAAAATCCACAAACTGCCACTGCCCTGTTAGCATGGAAGAATGCAGAGTGCTTCAACAGCATTAGCCACTATGAACAAACAAAATGCATGACTTTGACATTTATCCTGCAGTAAAGTTGATACAACTAGATTATGATAATTATTTGCTAATGATGCATTTTGGACTGCTAGTAAGATCAATATTTTAGGGGCTTCTGTCTGTGCAGTCAGAGGGCAGAAACTACAGGCACTTTTGGTGAATTGCTTATTCCTCTGTACTCAGTGTGGTTGCTGGCTGTAAATAACCATTTCCGTATTGAGGGAAAAGCACAGTATATCCCAGAAACCTTCTGGGATTTACAGACTCATCACAACAGTATTCACTGGGCAATCACATTGAGTTATGGGAGTTACCCTACACTGCCCTGCACTTCCTAAGTGAAAGCTGCCTCAGCTTTACAAGAAAATAAGACATATTAGCTAAATTTAAAAAAAATGAGCACTGGCTCCTTCCAGGCAATTTTCAGTTCTGCTCTAGGAAAACCATAGCCTGTGACTGACTGCTCCCATGCAACTGACTGCATTGGCAGTGCATACAGATTAAGAAATGCACTCATATACTGCAAATTATAGGACTAGAACCTTAGACTTTAAATTCTCCAGGACACAATACCCTTTTTAGCAGAAGCTATATGCAATATGTAATAAAAATTTGAGGCATATTGTAAAATAGCCTACTATGCCTACTTATTTTTATTATGATCATATTACAGTATTATTAACAATTTACTTTATGCCAAAATTTCCCCAGAAAGCATCTAGGTTATTGAAGTTCCTAAAACATTTTGTTTCACCATCCTAATTTGTGGAA
Source organism: Argya squamiceps (assembly GCA_037834095.1). NCBI lineage: Eukaryota > Metazoa > Chordata > Aves > Passeriformes > Leiothrichidae > Argya > Argya squamiceps. Next base: position 79,847,323 of record JBBMKD010000102.1, on the reverse strand, counting down.
CAAACATAGCATGCTAAAAGCCTGTTAAAAAACAAAGCAAAGCAAACAAAACACACCCCCAAACACTAGCATTCTTCGTCCTCTTACTAAAAGGTACTTTCTTGGGGGAGCTTAATTATTTAACAAGCAGTTTAATTCACCTCATCAACCCACTCTGCTTGGTCTTTCTTCTGCAGCTGGCTGCTCTTGGCTGCTGTGCCTGCTCCCAAACTGCCAGCTCCACACAGCCTCAGTATCCACAGCATCTGGAGCTGTGATTTTCCCTACTCAGTGCCAGCCACCAGCTCTGCAAAGCTCCTGCACAGTCCCCAGCACATCACTCATCCAAAGCGCTGCCAGGCACTGGACAGGTAAGGGCAGGGGGCTGCTCCTGTCGTTCTGGGTGCAGCCACGTGGTTCTGGGTGGTGGGAGGGAAGAACTGTGTGCCTGCTCACTGCTGTGTCAGTTCAGCTCAGAAAACGAGACTTGACCTGTTTTAGTGGCTTCACAGATGTTGTTTGTGGGTCTCAATGCACAGCAGCACTCCCTCCTTTCACCTCATCACATCTGAGCACACAAACCCTGACTGGAGCCCTCAGCTTCCCAGATGTCCAGATCTGGGACAACTTCCCAAACATCCAGACAAAAAGTTCAAATTTAGATAAGGATTTTGAGCCCCCCACCCCCAAGCACAGGGTAGAAGGATGGATTAGGCAAAGGACTGCCTTTCAAAGAGATATCTGTGGTTTGAAACAGGGTAAGTATTGAGACTCCCAATTAATACCCAAGCTGGACATAAATGCATTTTCTAATCCACTGCACTGTATTCTATTCCTAAACACATTGTAAAAATTATGGAAAGGAAAAAAATGCTTGAAACAGCCATTATAGACTGTTAAGCATAGTTTAACAAGACAGTATTATGCCTAGAAGACAACCAGAGCCCTGTGAAAGAATCAAGGGAGACATTAACAGCACCAGAAAGAAAATTTGCTGCTGTGGAAATTGGTGATTAACAATATGGCAATACTGCAGCAGTTCAGCCAAACAACCCAATTTGACTGTCAGTCTGCTGGTTGTGACCATTTTCAGGATGTGGCTTGTAATAATGGAGTTTTTTAACATTACAGGTTAAATCCTAATTATTCTTAGTATCAGTAAAGAAAAATCATACCTTGAATAGTAAAAATAAATTGTTACAATGTTTAAGATTAATTGAAATATTGAAAATATTTTCAATAGTATCCTAAATTAAGTCTTTTATGTTGTTTTTAAATAAAAACACATTAACTGACTGTGATCAGAACATGTGTTCAAGCTTAGTAGAAAACAAGTGGGCCTGATTAAAGTGAGGATTTCAGCAAGTACTTATTAATCAGAAACTTCATATCAATTGTTTTAATATATCAAAGATCAGGAGAAATGGAGATTCATTGATTAGCTTATTAGCAGCATTCAAACCTTGCCTGTGTTGGTGTTACAAGCTTTACTTTGGTAGATTAAAAAAATGCTTGACTCCTAATCCAGACATCATTTTTTCAAGGAACTTTCAGGAGAGGGTGGCTTGTAGCTAGTGGATAGCATTTATCTAAATTTCAGGAAAGAAGATGAATATATTGTATGACCTGAGGAATGCATTATGCTGTAAGCTGCTTCACTTTCCTCAAAGAAACTGAATAAACCTTTTATTTACTGTGAGGTTTATTTCATCAATAGCTATAAACAAAAGAAATCTTCAATAGAAGATTAAAGTACTATTTCTTTCCTCTTTAGAAAGACTTTGGAGCATAATGATATGAAGCTATATTTAAATCAGATAAAAATGTTCAATTTTGCTTCTGGATCAAGTATATTTTTCTGCCAGTGCTCCATTTGCTGTTATTGGCCCCAGGTGTCAGCCCAAAATTAAAGTAAACTCACTGTACCATCAACAATATGGCCACCTCTATTTTTAGGCTGTGTGCACAGCCAGCATTCCAAGTTAGCCTCACAATGTAGCCTCCATTCCAGCTGCTGAATTAATTAAAATTACATGTGTACCACCATAAGACAGAGTTCATCCCTCTTCTAACCATGACCAGACCACTGGGGCTGCTGAGTGGCTGCCCATTTGATGTGCTGTGGCCATCTATGGCACGTTACATGGGACGTTACACCTCTAGGTTTGTCTCTCAGCTTGTGCTGTAATCAGGCAAAGGTTTTTTAAATACTCTGAGGACTGTTTGTCAGACACGCTCTTCTCTGCAATTAATGGGTTCAGACAGCTCCATCTGTAATGAGCATATTCTCATTAGAGTATTGTCTCAAGGTAGCACTCTGCAAATTTACTTTTCTGATGCAATGAAAAACTTGAAGTGAAGTCAAAAAGTGAAATATCACAGTAACGGTTAGCACTATCCCAGTCTTGCCATCAGAAAGCCCTGTGGCTGTAACAGGAAGAATCACAGAAGGGCTGAGATTGAAAGGAACCCCTGAAGATAATCTCATCCAACTTTTCCCCACCCCTATCATGATGGGATCTGCTAGAGCCAGCTGCCCAGGACCAATTTTTTCCAAGCAGCCTTTGAATATCTCCAGGAACTCCATCACCTCTCTGGGCAACCTGTGCCACTCTCAGTCACCCTCACAGTCAAAATATGTTTTCTGATCTTCAGGGGAAACATGCTGTGTTTCAGTTTTTATGCTTTGCTCTGACTCTCACCAGGCACCATTGTAATGTGTCTCACTTCGTTTTCTTAACACCTTTCCTCCAGGTATTTGAATACACATATTGATAAGTTCAATCATGAACCTTCTCCTTTCCAGACTAAAGAGTCCCAGCTCACTCAGCCTTTCCCTAAGAGATGCTCTAGCCCATCATCTTTGTACCTGGACCTTATATGGTCTTTCTGCAGTGCACCAATGTTTCATCTCTCCTACACTGAGGAGCTCAGACTCACAGTGTGCCAGGTGTGGCCTCACCAGTGCTGAGCAGAGGGGAAGAATTACCTACCTTGGTCTGCAGAGGATAGTGGTCATAGGGTTGGAAGAGTTTCAGCACTTCCTCCATGGCATCCCCAGTCATGCCACAGGCAGCAGACTGCTCTAGGTAATGGTCAGATCAGCAGATGGGTGCCTCTGTCCCCTGCAGCAGGGAGGCACCTGTTTGCATGGGCTCACCTTTTCATCCTGAGTCCTGCATGGTTTAGGGTCAGATGGAGCAGATTCTTTGCCTGAAGGCATATCTGACTTCTCATCAGCTTTGAGGGCAGGAAATGTATCTCCCAGTTTTAAGGCCTTAGATGGGGGCAGGAGCATTTCCTTAGTGATAGAAGTCATAAATTTCTACCCTTCCCATTCTCCAGCAGTTGCGCTTACCTCAATACCTCAATATTAGTAGTGGATCCCACCTGCTTCTCTGCTGCAGATGTGGTCTAGGGTTCCTCACACTACTGAGAAGAACCTTTCCTTTTTCTTTTTTTCTTTTTTTTTCATAAAAATACCCATCTATCTCCTTTTTTGGCCTCTCTTATGCTGCACAGCTTGCTCCCTCCCACCTGTAACTCCTCCATTTGGTTTGCACATCTTCCAAGACAGCACACATCTGGCAGGACAGCAGGCCATCTCTCAGACAGCAGAGAGATACTTCAGGTGCTCCTCACAGCCCAGGGCTTGGAGGCCTTCATCTGCCATCCAGAGTCTGCCTCAGGCCGCTGCCCTGGCAGGAACAGCTGCTCCAACATCTGCCGGGCAGACTGCCCTGTGACACATCACCACTGTAACTGAGACTGTCACAACACTAAAAATCCGACTGAAAAACCCTCCCTCATGGTCTGCTGCACAAACTGCTGCCTTAAAGCTGTGCTCCAAGCCAGGGCTCTTGTGTAGTCCTCACCTGAGCACTGGCTAAACGTGCTTCACCCTTCTAAGTCAGGGCAGCTGCCACAAAGGCTCCAGGCATGCTGGCTTAGGGGCAGCTGATCATGATCATTAGAAGCTGCCAGAGCTTCCTTGAGCCCACCCCTGGCAGCTCCCCTTCCCTTGTTCTTGCCTGACAGCAGCAGGCACTCTCTAGTTTCTCAGCGTTTTCCGGGTGTATCCAGTGATCCTGGACCTTGTCCCTGGAAGATTCAGAAGCTCCCAAATCAGAATGCACAGAGTGCTGCCCAAACAGCTGCCCTTTGTTGGCTGCACCCAAGTATGCATTTAATGTGTGAATTATCTTCAATTTTATTGTGTCTATATATGTATAAATTTCAAGCCCCCTTTTTATTTGAGATGTTAGCAGCCTAAATCACTGATTGTGTTTGACTGCTTATTGTTAGAGCTTTGCATAAACAATTCTGGAGAGCTCCAAGATGGCTGAGTATGCAGAAGGTGAAACTCTAGGAAGTTCAGGCATAGAGGCATCAGAATAGCTGCATGGCATCAGAGCAGTCGCCCACCTGAAAGTGTCCCATACTGGATACCTAGGTGCATCCCCAGTCTCCAGAGGTCTGTGCAGCAGAGAGGGACTCCTTAACTCCCTTTATAACCCCTCTGCTAAACCACAGAGTCAGGCTGAGGTGAGTTAGGATTTACTCATAAATTCAGCTTCTTTGAACATGTGAATTACTCAGGGTTTACTGACAGCCATTAAACCCAAGTGAGTTAAATAGCTCAAAGTTAAATAGCTAAAAGAGCTATCCTTAGGGTATTTAATTAAAAATAGGCTCCTGACCAAAGGAATTTCATCAGATTATCTTTCATGAAAGCATTACTGTGAAAGGATATAATTGCTTGGGAAAGATATCACATAGCATGTTCTTCATTTATAAAAACTATTTCCCTTCACATTCCAGGTATTCTGCCAAGAAACAAAGCACCACAGCTGTGTATATGCTGTTTTCTCTCTATGTAGTGTTTTAAAATTATTTGACAAGAATATGCAAAAACCCTTTTTTTTTTACTTCTTCATTAAAGCAAAAATCAAGATCTTGCCTCTCATGGGAGGCTGTTTTGACCAGGTTAGCAGTGAATCATCAGTCACTTTCTTGAAAACAGGATTGAAAAAAACAACTCTAACTAGTTTTGTATGTCAGAGTTTTTTTTATTTTTATTAATGTTTCTTAACTAAAACATTAAAGACCACCATAGAGATGGACCCCAGGCTGGAGCAGGGGAAGGATCTGAGGAATCTTTCCCCTGATGAATAGGAAGTATCTGAGACAACATGGGATGAACCGACAGCAGCTTTTTCTTTTTTGATGCACCTTTTCTGTTCCACATGTAGATTTCAATCTTGAAGGGATACAAGTAATTGGAAGGTTCTTAGATTACTGCTCATCTGTAAATTCCCTGGTGTCAGACTAGCACCATGCCCAGCCCTTCCTCATAAGAGGCTTTCCAGCTGAGACAAGATCCTGAGAGGGCATGAAGGACATGCAATGCTGAGACTGACTTCCCCTTCTATTCAAGGCAAGATGCTCATCCTGTAGCAAAGAAACACAGATGCCAGGGGATTCAGGAGAAGAAGTGATGAGAAGGACCACGAGTCACTTATTTCATCTCTTGGGCTGGAACTAGTGAACTAGAGCACAAGTCTTGTAAGAAGCAGCTGAGGGAGGTGGGGGTGTTTAGCCTGGAGGAAAGGAAGCTCAGGAGGCACCTTATTGCTCTCTACAACTGGTTGAAAGGAGGCTGTAGCTAAGTGGGGGTTGGTCTCTTCTCAAAAGTAACAAGTGACAGAATGAGAGAGAAGTTCCTTGAGATGCTCCAAGAGGAGATTTAGAGTGGATATTAGGAAAAACATTATTTATGGAAAGGGTGGTCAGGCATTGGAACAGGTTGCCCAAGGATGTGGCGAAATCACCATTCCTAGAAGTGTTCCAAAAATGTATAAATGTGGTGCCTGGGGACATGGTTTAGTGGTGGGCATGTGCAGTCACGAGTTAATGGTTGAACTTGATCCTTGAGCTCTCTTCCTACCTAAACAATTCTGTGATTCTATGGAACAATTGCTGTACATACATGGACCATTAATTAACATGCAGTTAATTAATACCTCTGAAGCATGTTTAAAGTCTTTGTGGTCTAGAATTGTTTTGTTTCTTCTTTATGTCACACCAGCATTCCAGGGACTGCGTTACCTTTATTTGGTGCACAACTCAAGGCACATTGTCCTCTCTTTGTACCAAATGCCATCAACCAGGCTACACCTCCTGATACCACTGCAGATGAACAGCTCAAGGGATGACTTGTGTTTCCTCCAGAATTTTCCAACTGCCATACCCTTGTTGAACAGTTCAAAGGAAAATCAGGGAACTAAGTTTAGACAAGAAGGGATGAGCATTTCAAAGGAAGACCAAAGAGCATTGTACTGACCGCTCCACTGGTGCAACCTGTTTGTGTCAGCATCTAATTGCCCCCTTTCTTTGCACTCGTGTTAGCCTGATAAAATTCATGGTTTGCTTACTTATTCTTCTATAACTTTGTTTTTGATCAAATAAACAAACAAATAAAAAACAAAGCCACCCCTGTTCTTCATTTGCCCAAAAACATTAACAAAGCTGTATCTTCTATAAATCAAACTCTTCCATGGAGAACTGGCTCACCATCTGGATTTGAAAAGAAATGTCAGGATTTCTTTTCCATTTTTCATGATACCCCTCCTCAGTTTTCACAGTCTGTTCTGCCTTCACTCCCTGTGGAAGCTGAGTCATGGGTCACAGACCCTGCACTAATGAGCAGTTCCATCCCCTCCAACACCACCCTATTCTCCAGTGAAACTTGATGTAATTTTTCATAATGGTAAAGGGAATCAGTAACCCAGTTGAAGAGGGGAGAATTTTAACCTCCTGGGGAACACGTCACTTGAGACAATATTTTTACCAGACAAATAATTAACCTCTATGGAGCATGGAAGGCACAGATCGTGTGCACTGAAGCCTTGCTCAGATGTCAGATACATTTTTTTTACATCCCTTGGCTCTTAGCTCATTTTATTCTGTTGAGCCCTTTAATGATGCTATTCTGAGACCAGTGGGATATCAGGGCTAACACAGCCTTGCCCTAACACAGCCTGTGCAGTGAAGAAATAAGATGTCAAGACCTTAGGAGTACAACATAGCAAAAGGCACCATTGTGTAGGAGCACACCCCTACGGTTAGGCCAAGACTGACCTGATCAGAAGGAAGAGGGCAATACACATTCACTGGAAAAAAGTAATTAAGTTGGAATATTTAACACTATGACACTGTCCTAAAATGCTGCTCACATTCAGAGTTGTGGCTGAACTGCCCTGCTGGTAAGAGGCCAGATATCCTGGGTGCAGGATCACAACACTTCGGAAGTGGTCTACTATTGCCCACAAGTCATAATGCAAATCTGGTTCATAAGTGATTTAGGTATTTTGTTAAAACCTCTCTGACTCTGTGGAAGCACTTTTTACTCTCTCCCTATTCCCCAAGCATTGAATACTGACACCAAAAGCAATCAACTTGGCTGGATGCTGTGATTAAGGCACACAACTCTTACAGTAAGCACACTCTGCTTGCTCTCCAGAGAGCAATACAGTGGGTAGCCTTGTCACCAGACCTCCCTCCTGCTTGTATCAGTGGCTGTGTGTTCAGCTATGTTACATTAACCTTAGCTTAATCCATCACCATCACTTGAGTAACAACACAGTTGTTATCATATACTCAGTGTGGTCCTCTTTCTCCTGGAAAGAGATTTTTACTTTCTTAACTGGCCCCTTGGTGAATATAATTCTGTAAGGGCCTGGAATAATATGTTCTTTGCTAAATTTGCCATATAATAACCTCGGCAACATTTCATCAGATCAATGTCAGTTTCCCTCAGTTATCCCCCAAAACCAGTGCCTTTGGGCACACTCTGTCTTTTGTCATTCAGCATTTGACAATGGTAACTTTATTCACCCCACTGAGAAGGAAATATTTTGTTTACTCCATATATAACAGGCATCCCACAGAATTATTCCTAGATTAAGCATTAGGAAAGATGGTAATGAAAGATCTTGTTTCACTGGGCAGCTAATTACACTTGCTGGGCATGACAGCTTAAAGAGTAATGTAAACAAACCCTGTGATGCAGTAATTCCCCTCAGGACATGCCTTGTGTTATTCTGTAGTAAATAAAATCAGCTGAGACCCTCTTGGCCAAAATGTCATTAGTGACATTAAGAAAATGCCAGTGCTTGCTGATTTATGCAAAGTCTGGGGACTCTTCAGAACTAGAGAAAATGTTCCCTGTAAATATTATGTCCAACAAAATTGCAGTTTTGTATAGTTTTTGCAAGTCATTTTGTCATTCACACGTTAGGTTAAAACAAACAAACAAAAATAATTTCATGATTTCACACCATGTGCCTCTACAGGGAATATCTAGTTTCACCAATCTCTTATTCACTCACAGCTCACATGTGTCATCTTTAGCACCTTTTCTCTCTACCCTTTAATGAATTCTGACCATTTCAGACAAATAGCAGTGTTCAAGTAAGACAGTGTCCAACTGTACAAGAAATAACTTTCCCTCTTTTGTGCCAATGAGATCTGCAGCCTTGGTAGATCTTTAATGTTCAGGCTAACTGCTAACAAGCCAGGTAGGGCTTTTATTCCTGAATGTTGGGTGTCCACAATGCAGTACCTCTATCTGGGCCAGGTGTAGGATCCATCTAATGCTGTCAGTGGAGAGCAGTCACACCCAGCCTCCACTGACTCCTCTTTCAAGACTCCACTGACTGCAGCTGGAGCCTACACAACTGTCTCAGATGTACATGTAAGACTCTCATGCCCTTGGTGTTTTTTGATGTAGACAGAGAGCATCCCACCTCCCTCCCTGCATCAGAAGAGTACAGGAATGCTGTGAGCCTTCTATCTATGAGTCATCCTAAGCTTCATGCAACATGAATTTAGGGAGCCCATCAACATTTAGGGTTACTCCTATGACAGTATGTAATTTTTAATGCTGACATAGCCTATGCTGTTTGCTTCCCTAAGTTAAATAAAGAATATCCCATCTGCCTCTGCTCTATTATCAATCATGTGTAGCCACAAGCAATCTAGAAGGATTTGCCACACCTGTCATTGGAGCTGATTTGTGTGCGCTGTGTGGCAGTAGCACAAATGTTGCAGATGCCCTGCCCTCACTAAAACATACATATTTGTGAGCAGAGAACCTCAAAGCAATTTTCCAAGTCTTTAAATTCCTTCTCTACCCTGTATCCCAGTCCCAATTTAACAGGTTTCACTAGGTCATGCCACCAGCCAAGCAAGGCTCCAGGCTTCTCTGTTTGCAGGTTCTGCCACGTGAGGGGTAGGAAGGCTTTTAGGGGTATTAAAGTGTTCAAAGCTTTGTGTCTCTTTTTGAAACACCCGTGGATCCTGATCCAGTACGTTTTTTTATTCAACATTCATTGTATTTCTTTGTGACTTCATGCCATAGCTTACTTGTTTCTGCTCTGCATCCACAGGACTCAGTTCTTTCCAGATTTTTTTACTTGCCTCTAGACTGACCACTGGATACCTGGCCATACTACTCCCACAGTTAACCACACCAGGGACTTGCTAGACATCACTAAACCCCCATATGACCTGCAAAATCTATGGCTATTTTACTGGTTGCTACATATTTTCCTTATTAAAAAAAGAATCCCTTTTCTGTTCAGCTTCTACAACTCTAAGCAGGGAATCTGCTCTTCTTTTCTTTTTCAATTTTCTTTGAATGTCATTTACCCATGATTCTGTTAGGAATAAAGCATAGTTAAATTAATTTCTTTTGTCTCTGGTTAATATAAGCAGAATTAATATAATAGAGATGGGAGTACCAAATCCAACCTGCCTTTCAATTTATTTCAATTAAGTTTCATTAAAATTACCCTGTGTCATTGGGAACAGTTATGTCAGGTTTATATGCTAAGGAGAGAAACCAGTTTCAAATGACAATTTCCTACCACATGAAAACAATAACATTTCTTTGTTACAGCATCTTTATTACCATTCATGCAATTTTCTTATACATGCAAATTTCTTTATATAATTTCTGAATAACTAAATGCATCATTCTTGAACAAATGCCTTGGATGCATCCCTTTCTTTGTGCACAATTTGCTTATAATATTTCAATTTATAATCGATAACCCTTCACATCTTGGTGTTCAAATGAGAGACTATTTTTGGTAGGAATTGCACATCACTTAATTCTGCTCTAATAATATTTGAATCATTTAAGGGAGCAATCATCTTGACAAAAACTGCGCAAATCTTTTCCAGTTGTGGTGAGGAATTTCTTTCTAGAGATGTCAAAGTCATCAGAAGATGTGTAATTAGCTGCATTGATCATTTTTGTTCTTCATGTTGCTTACACTCTAATAAAAATCTTTGCAAGAGCTCTCCTTAACCTGTTAACAGAAGTTATAGGCAATAAGATTGCATGCATGCCAAATGAGAGTTCATTCTATTGTTTTCTCTGGTTTTATCCCCTGAATCCTATTTCCTCCGAATTTTGTGATTTTCTAATTTTGTTTACTGCTGTGGTAAATTTTCTCTTTTAATTACTTTCTCTCTACACAGCACAAACACGTCACTGAAAAGCTCAATATGGAGAAGCTTTGCAAGCTATTCTAAGATAAAAACTCTGAAGATGATCCAAAATCCAGTGAAGTCTGTGAAAAACCTCCCTCCCCCTGTCCTTTGGAGTCTGTCCCAAATGAGGTTCTGCACTTTTGTGCCAGGCTCCCCACTCTCCCCAGGGGAAGCAGCAGTGACTACCTGGCTCCAGCTTTTATTCCTCGAACAAAGCACTGGAGAAGAGATGGCAGCACCTCAGCTTCTCACTGAAGCAGTCTAAACAAAGAGCCCAACGTGTTTATGCAGGAATGCATGTGAGTGTTTATATGCCAGCCCTGTTCTTAGAGACTCTCACTGTAGGAAAACGAGAAAATAAAGTACTTAACTGTGCAAGTAATTTCAGCTGGAGCCCATTATCCATCTGCTAATACAGTGCAGCTTGGAAGCTTTGCCAATGACAGATTAAGGTCAAACAAATGATCATTCCCACAATATACACTCCTCTTCCTAAATGTATTTTTCTTTTATTATGTTGTGAAATTCTGATCAAAAAGCCTATAATAATATTATATTAGTATAAATTTCTTGTGGTGAAGCTACAGCAAGTTTCTTGAATAACATTTGGGTCCAGAATAGCCAGACAGTATATTTAAGACAGGAACTCTGGTCTCAAGAGTTTGCAGGCCGAAAAGGCAAAACACAGGAAGAACTGCATAAAGAAGGTGCTGTTGTTTCATTTTACAGGGGCAGACCCAAAGCAGAGAGTTTGTGGGAATGGGGTATGCAAGGATTGTGGGCACAGAAATAATAGTGGCAACTTTAAACCCTCCATCCAGTGTCAGAGTGAGGCTGAAAATCCCCCATGATGTGCCTAAAAATATTTTCCCCCAAACTTCAATTTGTGCTGGTTTTTTTTTAAGGAAGCACTTCTTTAAAAGATTTTTCAAGATCAGCTGTCTTTACAGATAAAGCTGTTCAGACAGCTTTGAAAATCCTAACCTGCACAGCTGTGCACACACACAGACTACATGCAACTAAAAACAAGGCCTTAGTGTGAAGTGTTAAACAAATCCATCTATAGGGACTGCTTGTTCTGCAGCCCAAAATATAACACATCAGAGACAGGAAGATAATTAGAAGTATTTAATTTTATGACTGCAAACTTACACAAGAATAATTTAGGTATGTTTTGGATTCAGCCACGGGTCTTAAACACTAAATAGATAAGCCTTGTTGACTAAGGCACATTGCTCAAGTGTTTTAAATCTTTGCACAAGCTGTCTTTTACCATTGCTCTCACCAGGAGAAAAATGCCCTTTCTTCAAAGTCAGACTCAGAATATGCAAATCGAGGATGATAACACTGACCTATTTTTTTTGGTTTTTTCAAAGAGCATTTTATTATCTACTGATGAGAAATGCTGCCTGGACACTGAGTACCATTACGTAAACTACAGATGTCTTACGAATTCTTGTGTAACGGAGTGAGAGGGGCGGTGCCCGCTTGCCTCCTCTCCAAGAGGCTGCTTTGCACAGAGGATAAGACCCTACTTAGCCTGTCCCACAGCAGCTGAGCCCTGGCGGTGCCCTGTCTGTGCTGCACACAGCACAGGTAGGAGAAGCAATGGATTGTCACCAGGGTCCCCAGCAGAATGCCAAGCACATGAGGAATCATGATTAAAAAATGCTTTGAACAACACTTTTGAAGGGGAGGGGGCCTGTTTAAAACTGGAGTTTGCTAAAAGTAAAGGCAGTCAGGAAGAAATTCTGATTTTTTTAAGATAGCCCAGAAACTACTTTACTACTCTTTTCTACTTACCTTTCATATTTCCTGGCTAAAAAAAAAAAAATAGTAGGAGAAGTGAAATCTGACTTTTAAAAGAGAATGCTACACTGTGAACTAAATTTTGTCACACACTAGAAAGGTTTTTCAGAGGAGATGAAGCACAGAGTTGTGTCTACTAATTTAGAGCACATCACAGGAGGTGCTTAGGACCTGGATTTTGCCAGGTCATAGCAGGCAAACAATTTTAATGTATTTAGATACCAAATACATGTGCCTATTTACCTTATCTTTCTCTTAAGAATTGCACAGGTGCTCTCTCTGTCCAGCATAGGTGTGTTTCAGCTGCAGTAGTGAATGACTAGCATTTTTGAAAAAAGGATCAAGGACTTTGAAAAGAAGAACTCAAGGATCTCTGAAAACAAGAAACACACAGCTGGTGATCACCAGTCAGCTTGGTTCAAAGGGCTGAAATATGATGCTGCTGAAAAAAAAAGAATTAATCATAATATTTACAGAATAACCACATTCAGAGACAACACCAGGGGTTTTTTAACATGCCAAAGCAGCACAATTGTTCTGGTATTTTCCCTTCTTGAATGTAGCAGAATGAATTAGTTAAAAAAAAAAAAAGTCATAGAAGAACCCTTCCTAAAATTTAAGATTTTTTTCCTAAGTGTCATGAACTTTTAAGTAACAGAACAGGGTTCCATTTAATGGTAAAACATTAAGATGACTTAATTACATCAGGCCCCAAGTGGCTGAACCTCTGTCATGGAAAGATTGATATTGATCAGAAACTGCAGAAACTTATCTCTTAAAGTCCAACACAGACCTGCAGCTGGCTCTCTGCTAATGAGAGGCTTCTTATATGAAATCAATTTATTATGTCTTTGAGCCACACATTAAAAGCTTCCAATGCAGGAACAAAACTGAAAAGCACATGCAGAAAAGTAGCCAGGAACTTGTTGGATTATGGGACTGGATTGTCTGTTATTTCTGAAATATTATTTTGACCATGTCTCAGAATAATAGGGCAATAAAATGTGGGAGTGCCTCTTGCACTACTAACATGTTCCTCCCATATCAGTGAGGTTTCAAAACAATGATTCCCTAACTACAAAATTTCAAATTAGGCAGAGTTTTTAGTAATTATTTGCTATCTTGCAAAGTCATTGATATATTATTGCACTGTAACCATCAGCAAGCATTGGGAAAGTGGGATCTGTATCCTAGATTGCAGAAGAATTAGCTCAGACAGGTGATGAACCTGGGGACTGCTCCCAGTTTGTGCAGCATTTGGTAGAAAATGCATGACAGTGGATTCATAGATTTCAAGGACTGCCACACTCAAACTTTCCAAGATCCGGTACTCAGCAACATAAATCACTAGATTATCTTCAAAATCATGAGGCATGCAAAGTAACAGACTCACCATTACTTTTACTCATCTTTCTAGTTTAGAAGTGGCATTTAGAGCTGAGCAGATTATTTCAGGAGCTCTGACTTTCAGCAAAAATGGGAACATAACGAGACATCATGAGACAACCAAGACAGCTGGTTACTCAGGATCATGGCCTAGTCTTGTTATTCATAGAGTGTTTTCCCACCAGTATATATCTTGTTCTCAACAGTTACTCCCAATGGATCTCAAAGCACTTCCAAGCCCACTAATGTGTCTGTCAGCATCGGTCTTTGTTAAAACTTCCACTGTAACCCTCCAGCTGTGTCAGCAGCTGCCCTGGCTATGTGCACCTGGGAACTAATCCCTATTCTGTGGTGTCTGGCTTGGGCACATTGTTGGCACTGATTTGGAGAAGCCAATCCTCTTCATGCTCTCCAGAAGAATGAGGGACTTTGGTCTGGCTGGGAAGTGAGGCACAGTGTGAACAGAGGGGCACCACCAGAGAAACGTGCCTCTGCTCCACATTTGTAATAGGCTCAAATGCTAATGTAATATCTAATTTAGACAGCATGTAGCTATTGACTTAATGAAAAATTCCAATTCCTTTTCTCTCACACCCTGCTGGGAGTCACTGCCTGGTGCAGTTTTGAGATGCAGTGCTGGGCGGGGGAGATCTCCTTACTCAGCCCACCCCACCTGCTCTTCCTTCATCCCTGAAGGAAGCAAACCCACCTGTTGCACGAAACCTGGTGATTCACTGCTGGGAATTTGCACCATCTGTGCTGAGCTGACACCACCCCGCAGGAAGAAACAGCCTCTTGCAGCACTGGTGCTGGAGCACTTGGCATACACATCTGAAAATGACTCACTGTAAAACCTTCAAATGGGCAAAATATGTGTGTTGAACTTGGCTGTCACAGCTCTCAGCTCTGGGTTTCTTGCAGTGCTGAAGTGGTTTAAAGTGTTATTAATACATTTGTCTTACCTGACGAGGGATTTACTAGGCAGAGGTAAATAAAATGGGGTGAAGAGCACAGAGGATGTCACTGGAAGGAACCCTGCATCCCAGGAAATGCCTGCTGCTGTCACCCCAGGAGAGAAGGATAGGCACAGACCAGCCAGGTCATGTAGCTCTCCCCTCTGGTTCAATTGCTCTGCTCCTCTCAGTGCCCCTCGCCCAGGCCAGCCCCCAGCCTTCCTCCCCATCCCCAGAGGGATGGTGCTGGCCTCACTCCCCAGCCTCCCAGCTCTTAAATCACCTGGAAAGCTGATTCACAGCTCCTTCACCCTGCTCACTTTGAGTGTCAAGACCCTGCTATTCAAATACTTAGACTACCTTTTGTGGTATAAAACCAGTGGCACCTCCTGAAAACAGCCATTTGATCCAAACTATACTCATTAAACAAGACTCTGCTTATTTTATACCTTTGCCTCTTGCTACAGAAGTCACCCCAATGGCATCAGCAAAGTATTTGCTCCCCAGACAAATGTTGGTGCTTCCACACATAAAAACAATTGAATCTCACCAAAACTGCTAGAAGCAAGGCCCATTTAAATTACAATATTTCTTAGCTTTTTAAAGGGCATTTCATTACCTTTCACAACTATAATTGTAAACCCTGATCTTTTTTACAGAAACACAGGAGCTCTTTTTAGCTCTGACACAAGGAAGAGTTTACAGGTTCCAGAGGTAGGTTTGATATGAGTAAACAAAAAGTTAATTTGTAAAACTAAGTGTTAGGTCTCAATTTTTTTTTCAGTATTGGAAATGGTAATTTTAATTTAGCTAAGAACAACAGAAGGGGGTTTAAATTGAATGCCATGTCACTATTTTTGATTGGCAAAAGCTTATCTATTGCAGTTAGCACACTGTACAGCATGGGACAGAGCAAAACCTTATACCTGTGCTGACAGGTTTTTTGTAACTAGAATAGTTTTCCCTCTCTTAGTAATCTCACTTCAATGTACTTACCTTTACAACAAAAATTAGCAGCAATTTATCTTCTATAAACGTGGTGTATCCTCTTATTCCCAAACCAATATTTTCAGCAGTTTCCAATCAAACACAGCTCAATATAGAGGTCCCTGCAGGTAAATCTCCTTGCTGGGTAGTAAGCAAGATGCCATTTTTATAATCCAATCAACAAAAAAATTAAATCAGCTTGATAGAAAGTTCTTAATTCTATCTTAATATTTTATAAATAAAATCCCTCCTGGAAATCTCTAGGAAACATCAAGGTTTATTTTTCTTGTTTGTATTCTGAAATGTCATTTTTTTCCAGCTCAATTAGTTCACACTGAACCCTTGTACCAATTATGCTTCATTATGTTGCTTGTAATGCTAATATTCTAACTAGCATAATGAAACTTTCACGAGCAGTATAACTAACTGTGTTCATAATTAAGGCAAAGCATGTACCTTTCCCAGGCTGCCAAAATACCATCTCCAGGCTTCTGATGTGAGAGTTATCATCTGCCTCAGCAGCAGCCCCCAGCTTGTGGTTCCCCTCATCGACTGGCCACATGCGGGGCAGTACATGATCAGGATGATCTGTGCCTCCAGGCAGGACATGCCACCTCCAGGCACTACTGAGAAAGGAGCTACCTGACTTGACTCTTCCAGGAGAAGAAATATGCAGCATGAGAGGGAGTCAAATCATGTGCTGAGGAATTTAAAGGAATTTAAAGGAAACACCTCTCTTCTTCCACTGCTGATTACTAAGTTAGGCAGCATATCTGTATTTTCTGTGCCATGTGTGCTGAAAATGGGAAAACCTCTGCTTTGGCCATGTGCCTTAACGTAAGGGAGAGAACCAAAAGGGCCAATCAGTGCAAAACATCCAAGTTTTGCAATTGACTTCCCCATTCTCAAATTTTAAGAGTCCAAATTGATGAGTATAAAATGGATGCGTTGATGCACTTGGGGGGCCATCTGGCCAGCACTTCATTAACAAATTACCCATACGTGGTGAAAACACACCATACAGCTCGTGGTCTGCATCAGCACTTGCCACCATACCTGGAGTCCCCTTCAAACAGGACTGCAAATATGTGGAGAGAAATTGAGTGTAAACCCTCTTCTACAGAGCTGCTTCCTCTGGCTCTGGCCCTGTCCCTTCCCTACTACTGTCTTCTGGGAAAGCAAGATGCTCTTTCTTCTTTTCATGAGGGAAGTGCCTATTTTCATCTCTTCCACCACAACCCACAGAATAGATGATAATTTTTCCTTCACTTAGTGAGCAAGTTCCTTCATGAATGTGAGACAGACTGTAGTGAAGCAAACCAGAGAAATCTAAGTACAACTTAACTTTAGGAGCAACCACGCTGTTTAAGGAAAATTTCCTCATAAGATTTTGATACTGCGTAAGTGCAAATAAACAGAAGGGGAAAATGCAAATGCAGTTATCTACAGCTGTACATAAGACAAAACTCTAAAACCTAAAAAGATTGAAGATATCTTTGACCATGACTTAACATTGCCCTAATAACTGAAGCAAGAACATTTAACTTGGTTACAACACTTATGGCATATAAATAAGTGTTCAGATTTCCATGATTCCTGAAAATATGCAGTCCTTTTGATTTTGTAGGCTTCAAAAGTTTGCAATTCATGTCATTAATTTAGCTGTCGAAGTCCAACCATAAATTTTAAATTGGAAGACATTGACCTTGACCTCCTTATTTCAATTTCACCAGCTGAAAAGCTGAGATAACAATATTTACCTATCTCAGTGTCTTCTGATTTTCAATTGCTGCTTCTGAAGTGGCGTGACTATGGAAATGTCATCCCTTGATGCCATCCTTCTTACAGGGGAAGTTAAAACACGTACTTATTGCTGGACATGCAAGAAACTATCAAAAGGAAATCACACTGGACCCATAGGATGTTTCCAAAGAAAATACAACCACACAGAAACATCTGTGTCCTTTACTGAATCAGTAACAGATTTTACATAGAGTTGTAAAGAAAATGCAGGCAATGAGAACAGCACAGGAAGGAGATATTGCCCTCTCCGTTTGGCACTACTTGTTAACTAGGACTGTGAAGGGGGTCAGAAGTGGCCCTCCATACCTGCCCTCTATGGCAGAACGTGTTCTGAGCAGGGACAGCTCTTCAGTTACATATTCTATATGCACACAGGGGGGTATGGGCACTAACAGAACTGAAAGGGAACTGCAGAGGATTTAGCACAACCATGCAGTCAGAGTTAGCTACTGACTTACCCCACTAATACCTTCTCTGGCAAATTAATGGAAATATATTTCCTTAAGTGGAAGAATTCTGATAAAAAGGGTTGAAACAGAGTGAGTAGGATATTTAAAATTGCTTAAATGGTGATCACATGGGAGGTATGATTTCTAAAGGGGAATGTTTTACAGATAATCTGCTTTCACTTGAACATCTCCTGGGATGAGTCCCTTGATGTTTGTGATTTGTGAAAATCACATTATGAAAACACCAAGAAACAATGGAACCATTGGACTAGATAAGCATCTGTTTATTTTAATCTGGCAGTATGGCAATTTTCATGATTTCAGGATAATATTAAATAATCTCATTGAAGAACATTGCATTTCAGCAAAGATGAAAAGGAATATGGGCCTATTAGAGACAAGGAAACCTAAGAGATAATACACACAATGGGGAAACAATAACAGCCCCACAGTTATTCTGTGAGTTTCTAAAATGTTTTCAAACCGCACACATCTTATCAGGACACTAATTCTTTAAATCACTTAAATATATGCACAAAGCTTTTTCCAGAATATGTAAGTATATTTGTCTTTCAATAAAAGCCTCTGGTTATTCACATGTTTGCATAGTCTGGTGAAACATCAGTTAACACCAGAGAGACCAATTATCTCAGGAAGAGGTGGGAGAGGAAAAAATAAGAAATCCTCTTAGCATGACTCATTGTACATACAAGGAATCACATTTCCAAATATAGGAGTTATTATTTCGATACTGTATGAAGAAACAAATGCAATCTCTGAAATGCCATACTAAGACAATAAACTGGATTTGTATCCACATGGCCTTGCTGGAGACCTCTTTGTATCTCAGTTATCCTGGTTTATATTTAAAAGTGTATAAGATATAGGTGGAGAAAAATCCAATGCACTGATTATAATAACTCTTTGTCCTAAAGTGCTATTATAATCTTCTGGCCAGTGTTCATTTTGTTCTAAAGAGAGAAATAGTTCCATGATGACCATTTGTAGCCCTTAATAGAGCTACACCACATGTACTTAGATGGATTCTTCTAATGGTCCCAGTTGATAACCATAGACTATACCCCATTTCCTAATTATGTAGGTATATGGATAAGCCATTTGAACCATGAGTCATTTAAAGCATTTGAGTAATGCCAAAATAAGACATCTGTATATTTGATGTTATATTATACAATGCTCTGCTGCATTTGAGTAGTTTGCAATTCAATTTCAGCATCTACAAAATAGTTATGACATTCACCTTTTCAGCAGGAGGTGAGATATTTTGCTGAAACCTGTCATTCAAAGCAAGCTGAAGTCTAAAGCACTCCAAATTCTCACAGGAGAGTGGATAATAAAATGAGACAATATATATTAATAAATTATGGCAGCAAATTCTAGATTTCCCCTTTAATTTCTTTACTTTTTGAAAATATTTCTGTTTCTGCTTTTATACCAATGCTTTTGCAGTACTGGACTACATTAGATAGCAGTGTCCAATCCCCAGTTTGAATTAGACAAAACTGAAATAGAAAGAGGATTAAACCCATAATATTTCAGAAATAGAAACTGGGTCACATATTAAGGCTTTCTCTAGGGTTTGTCAGAAAGATTAAAATTAGGATGAATTTATCACTGACTTCTTTACAGTTTCCTGATACAGGGCAACTGTAAGGATAGATAGACACACATCTGGGCTACTTGAATTCATAAACACCATCAGAAACTCTATCAAACAGCAATGTCCTCAGGTCCCAAACTTCCCAGGAGTAGAGAGAAGCACCGTTATTGTTATCCAGGAACAAAACCTCAGGGATGGAGAGGCTTAAAGCTCTCACAATCACACAGGAAATCCCTAGAAGAGGAGTGAACTGATCAGAAGTGCAAGCGTAGACATGCTACACGCTTTCTCCATATGGAAAGGCATCAGCAGGCTTACTCATACCAGCATCAAACCAGCCTATTTTTGGGTGCATAATTTCACAATAAAGGAAGAGAAATAATTTTAGGAAAATATGAAACAGATACATGGTTTATCCCCTGTATGTAGAAAGAATTCCTTTAGGAAGGAACAAAAGATTTTGGTATAAAAATAACATTACTTATTTATTCTAGATACCCAACTGAGGGACACATTTTCACATGTATATGCTGGGAGTCTTCTGCTTCAGAAGAATGCAAAAATAAGATAACAGTTCACAAATGAATTCCCATGTACACTAATCCAGTCAACCCCCACCCCCAGCCCTGATGACCTGATAATTATAATCCAGCAATGGAATATATATGGAAGTATTTTCCCTAATAATTTTTGTACATGTATTAATGTCTAGTATTGTGTTATTTTGGTAAAAGATATCAAAATACAGAAAAATAAAATTAAATGTATAGTTTGCAAAACATTTTTTCTCTCCTTCTCTCAATCTTTGTTAGCCCTCCTCCAAGACAAAGAAATCCACTGACATTTCAAGCCATGGTAGTTTCCCTGTTATTATGTGGGTTTGTGGCATTTTAAGAAATAATACGCAAAGTAAAAAGGAAAAAATAATTCTTTTGAAGGGGTGATTTTTAAAATGTAGTCTTCAGAGATGGAAGACTCTCAGACAAAGATTTTATGCACATCTCTGGTTTTCATCAATAAAGCAACATCTGGACAACAACAAATTATCAACAGTTTTCTCCCAAGAAATTCCCTAAGAGAGAAATTGAGAGAAATATGAAAACAGAAGTTCCATGCTGAAGAATTATTGAGAAGCCTCAAGGGTCTCATCATTCAGATCACAATCTATAGCAGCATATATTTGAAAAGAGCAGCTCTGTGAAAACTAGAACACTCTCCATCTCTCCCCTCCTCACTTGCACAACCTCCTCCACTTCTACCTACCACATTCAAAAATATCAAACCACACAAAAAAGCAGACTGTTAGCATATTTGGTGTGCCTTACTAATGCTACATTGCTTGTTCTTTACAGTCTTGAGGAAATAATCCAAAAAGATTTAAGTAGCTTCCATACTTCTCCAGTGAAGCTGAACCCCACCAGCCAGTGCTTAGGTGGTAGGTGCCCACTTTCCAGGTGCCCCTGGCCATCAGGGAACTGCCCTACCTGCCCAGAACTAGCAGAGTTTACCCTGAGAGACCCACCTGCTGCTAGGCACTGCTGTCCTCAGGGAGCTCAGCACCAACAGGCCTTGCAAGCTTTGACTGCAAGCTTTGACTACAATCTAAACCAAGATTAGCTAGACCCAAGACTGTGCCTTCAGGAAATACTCCTTTTCTGGAAAGGGCTGTGCTTTAGATTTCAGTGCAAACAAAATAGAGCTTCATACTGAAAGCAGAACATCGATTATTTCCAGTCATAGCTAGTAAATGAAATTAAAATAACTAGTATCACATTTATACCCTTATGTCCCTTTATTGTATTAACTGCACAGAGATACCAATCAGCTGGTACTACAGATGCTTTAAACAGCATTTAATCTGACTGAGCAAGTGCTGGAAAATACTAGCAACTGAGAAAACGTTTAACAAGATTGTTGCTGATATTTCTTATTCTCTGGCTCTGCTCTCATCATTCAGCTCAAGCCTTTGGTTTCTAGGAAACATATTCCAACTTCCACTCATAGCTCCTTAGCAGCTGTTACTATTCAGATCAACCAGGATTTCACATCAAGTCTTGGCCAGACCTTAGGAAAACTGAGATTCCAACCTTTCTCCTTCCAAAGGACTTTTAAGTGGGGCAGTCTTAGCAAGTGCTGCTGAATCCATTAATTTATAAACACTTTATAAACATTTATTACCCATCAGGCAAATATGAAAACAACTCTGTATCTCTTTGGATCTTTGTAATTGAGAGGGAACATTTTCTTAATCATTTCTTCAACTTAATTCTTTACCTTGAATGCCTTCTTCACACATACCTTGCCAACAGTACACCACCTGATGTTTTTTGACTAGGTTAATTACACTTTGATGCCTCACAGCAGCTAGCCTGCTTACAGTCCTGCTACAACCCTAGCAAATCACCCCAATCAAAAATACATTATTATTAGGCATAATAAACAAGAGGTTGGATTTACTAGCCTGCTTGCTCTGCCAAGAACTCAGCAACCCCAGAAACCAGTTTGCTTACATCGGTGTCTATAAACTCTCTTGAGATTAACTTCAAGCAGGCAGTTTTTGAAGATGCAGGCATTCTGTTTTGAGGACCAATGCAAGGGTTGAAGGCAGTAATTCTGAAAGTCTCTCCCCAAAAATCCAAAAGATGCTGTCAGTAGAAAGCAGTATCTTATCTCTTTGAGCACCTTGTTTCCCTTAGTGCCCACATTTCCTTCATGGACCACCTGTTGTGGCCTTTGACATGAACCAGATCAGCACTGGGATGATGCTGACTTAGGCCATGTCACCAAACCCACTCCCCACACTGCCCTTTTGGGGTCTTCAGCCCCTCTCCCATCTGTGAAGATAGGAGGCTGCTCAAGAGAGGTTTCCTTGTGCTCTGAGTGCTTCCTTTAGTGGTGCTGGTGGAAATGCTGTGGCAGAGAGCTGCAGTGTCCACAGAAACCCCTTCTGTGCATCTCAGAGTTTTTACAAGCTGCTAAACAGAGAGAGGGAGTGAGCAAGCTGGCTCTCATGTTTAACACTGTGGTATTGCTACAATTGCAGGTCTGCCAGGTAATGAGGTGCTGCTCCGTCCTTTCACCTGCTCCCAGCACAAACCTAAAGCAATGGGTGAGGAGCCAAATGGATACAGAAAAATCTGCTTGGTGTGACACCAAGAGTTTGTAAAACCCTTGGGTCACTGAAGTGGTTGAAGTTGCCTGTTGGTGGGAATACAACAGCAAGGTGCCTAAACAGCCTAAATGTCTTACCAACAAATGCTCACCTGGCCTCAGATTACCTAGGAGATTTTTATAGGCAGATCAACGAAGGAAGAGAGAAATACACCCTGAATTTCAAAAGTAAATACTTAGATGTCAGATAGGTGAAAAACCCAAATAACCAGTCTTCTTGTTATTCAGAAATTTTAGACACTTGTGTAATGGAAACAACCAAAACTAATTTTATTTTATTTTATTTTATTTTATTTTATTTACCAATGCTTTTGTAGTGACTAGATTTCATCTTTTAAAAATATTGGCAATAGCTTTGAGTGTGTTATGATTTTTTCCTTAGGTTAAATTGTTGAATGTAAGAAGAACATATAAAACTCACTAGGTCTTACTATTTATCTTACTCTTGCCTTTACTATTGCACATAAATCTCATTAATTTCAGAATATTTTATAAATGGAATGGCTTACAAACCTTAATGAGGCAAACTGGGGGCATCCCATGCTATAGTCATTCCAAACATTGGTTTTCTTCAAGGGAAGTTTTGTTGGCATAGGGCCAGGTGGTATCTGCTCTGGGTATTTTGATTTCCTGTCTTGGTAATTCCCAGCAATGGATTCTGATGAGATATGGATGATGATAATGACTAATAATTTTGGAGTATTTGCTTTGAGGTGATAATGTTTATTTCTTTGCTTTTGATACAAAGTGTATAAATGCTAGCATTTAACATCAATTATATTAAGTGGTTTCTTTTCCAGATGAAAGGTTGAGGCTGTCCTCTCACAAATGCTGTGAAAACAAGGGGTTTTTTTGGATCATTTGAAAGAATCTGGAGACTTACTTTACAACCTTTCCTCACATTCTTTTAATTTGATTTTCACACTGAAGCACAAGTGACAAGAAGTCCTGTTTGTCACGTATGAGCTGTGTCACTGAGAGGACCAAGAGACCAGACATCATCTGCTTTACATCTGTGACCATGTCCAAGCACAGCAGCCTTGGTGGGTGCCTCTGTGTGACAAGATAAATGGCTGCAGCAGCATCTTAAGGAGTCAAGTTAACAGTTTACACCCAATTAGCTGCACCAACTTATTGCCAAGCTGCATGCAGGTTAAATAATTTGAAATGCAGTCTCAATACCAGTTGTTAAAGTGAAAAATTCAAGGGGAAACATCATCTCTGCCCTGTTCCAGCCTGATACCTTGCTTTGAAAGCTCAAGCGGTATAGCACTGTTCTTTGAGAGAAGAGATGAAAGTGACAGGCTGAGGTGAGACAAAACAGTTTTCATCTCCAAGGTCCCTGCAGAACTACTACACCTGTGGGAGAAAACTGATTCATTTTTCCTCTATTAATAAGCTGATAAGGTAAACTGAACACAGAGAGAAAAAAGAATGACTTTCCAGAGCCAAACTTCTTTCCTGTATAACTGTACTTTCCCTCTAGCTATCATTAAGGTTTTTCAAGGTTTTTTTTGTTGTTGTTGTTTTTGGGTTTTTTTGTATTTAAATTTACTGGTCCCTGTCTCTTTGCCAACAAATTCCACATAATGTTTTAAAAAGCAGTCTGGTGATATGGTAAATCTTTATTCTTCTGAATTGATTTTGTAAGACAGAAACAAAGCAAGTATATTTGATTAATAAATTCTTACAGTAGAGCTGAATGTTCATAAAAAACCCCTTTGTTCCCCTGTATTTAGAATTATTTTGGGGCTTTTTTCTGCTATTTGAAGTTACTAGAGCCAAGAGTCTTTCTGGGCTTTTCTGATGAGTTCAGGCTGAGAAAATTTGCTCCTCACCAGCTGCAGGATCTCAGGCAACAATCAAGTTTTTTCAAAATACAAGTGCAATTCGAAGAGGTAGCAAACTGTTGAGCAGCTCATTAGCCACACTTACTGAGAAGAAAACAGGAAGTTAAATGAATGGAGCCCTTAAACTCTGTCAATGAAAATACATAACAAATGGATAGGCAACAAGTGTATAAACTGAGCCCTACAGAGCTGTCACGCTGCAGGCAAAGACAGCTCAGAAGCGTTTGATTTGGGAGCAGTGACACACAGCAGCAGTGGAGAAAGGGCCTGTCTGTACCCAAGCAAATAACAGGAGACAGGCAGCATAAGCATGGCTGGTAATCTACACCAGCTCTGATCTCAGAGGTGTCTGGAGGTGAGGGGATTGTTTAATCTCATTCTTTCCCAGTTTAGCTTCTTTGCAGAAGCAGCCAATCGGGGAGCTATTTAATACTAATTCTGCTTACAGATATCCTCCTGCTGGGCACTGGGATAACCCTGCCAGTTAGGGTTCAGCAAGATACTGCTGGGCTTTGTATCACCCACCATGTCTGGTTTACACAATATTTTCTTTAAAGACTGTAAACACCTACTATTTGGGGCCCTTTACTCGCAGCTACATTTTACTTTTCCTTCTTACCTTCTTTTAGTGTAAAAAGCGTGGCTTATACTCTGCCTCCTCTTGTGCAGAAATACCACCTCCTTTCTCTCCCATCAGACAGACAGACAGGGACTTGGACCTTGGACGTTCACTTGCTGAAGGATGTCAAATATATGAGATTCACTTCAAAAAGCTGTTGAAGAAAGCAAAGATCCTATTTTGTTGGCCGAAGGGCTTCTCCCCACTGTTTCCCTGCCAGAGAACAGTGCTAATCCATGGCATTTGAAAGGGAAAAGAGATTTTAGAGGAACTGTGACAAAGCAGGAACTCAATTTAAACATGCATTATTCCTCTCAACCTAATCTCCAAATGCCTTCCATACAAAGTGCGTGCCCGATATCTCTACAGCTGGTAAAGCGTCAGGGCTGATTTAATGAATTACTTGTTTTTTAAGCTCTGATTCGAAGCACGAGAATTCTGTGCAGGCTTCCCCCTTAGTTTCAGTGTTTATTTCAAAAGACGAATTCCGCACAGGCTGGTCGTATTCCTGAAAAGTTTTGCGTGTATCGCTGCGACCGCGGCTTTCGGGACCACGCAGTCGGTGCTGAAGGAGCAGTAGCAGACGGGGGTCCCTCCGGCCCCTCTGCCGGCCCCTCTGCCGGCCCCTCTCCCGCCTCCGCCACCGCGGGCGGGCTGGCCCGGGCCCCTGCGAGCCACGGAGCGCTGTCCCCGCCGAGCAGCGTTTCGGAAGAGCCCGGGGGTGCTCGGGGCGCTGCTGTCCCGCACCTGCAGCTCGGTGCCCGCAGGGAGCAGCCGCGGCAGCCGCCCCGCTCCCCCCGCACACCGCCCCGGCACCGCGCCCCGCCGCTCAACCCGAGCCCCAATCTCCTCACAGCGATGCT
>JBBMKD010000102.1:79707918-79820420 GCA_037834095.1 Argya squamiceps | reverse complement strand
GCCCGGGGCACAGCGGCTCGGCCGCCTCCGCCCGCACGGCGCAGCGGGGCCGGGGGCAGCAGCCGTGCGGGGTTGGGAGACAGCCCTCCCGCTGCCTGGGATGCCGCTCTGCAGCCCCGTGGGGGACCCCAGGCAGAGAGGAGCAGGGAAGGGCGTAAAGCTACGCCTTGCCAGCCCTGACTTTCCACCTTTGGCTGAGGGTCCGGTTTACGGGATGAGACAGAGGTTGAGATTCCGGTTTTCCCGCGATCGGTTTTGAATTTGGTCTTGTTTTCTCTCTGTTTATTGGGGACGGAGAGGGGCATCGCTGATAATGGTTGTGTTCAGCATCAAAACACCTTCCTCTTTTTCTGGGCTGCTCATCCCATGCAATACTTTATGATGTTCACCTTGAAATTTTGAACTGCTGGTAAAAGTTTATGAGCGGGGTTTTTTGGGGGGGATAGTTTGTTTGTTT
Organism: Argya squamiceps; assembly: GCA_037834095.1. Lineage (NCBI taxonomy): Eukaryota > Metazoa > Chordata > Aves > Passeriformes > Leiothrichidae > Argya > Argya squamiceps. Next base: position 79,819,963 of record JBBMKD010000102.1, on the reverse strand, counting down.
GTTTGTTTTCTTTTCTTTTTCCTTTTAGCTCCCCCCAAAACGTAAGTTCGTCCCTGGTTCCTAGACTGCGAAGCAGGGCTCAGGGTATTCCTGTGCTAAAATCACCATTTTTCAGAGTTCTCCTCGTATTTATTTTGTTGCTGGTAATCTATTTTTGGGGTTTGTACCAGTACAAGTTTTGTGGTTCCATTTTTCCCCATTACTCAGTTAATTGCAGGGACAGAAGTGAAGTTTTTTAAATCAGAAGGTGAAAATTTGAGAAAGATTTTCTGATTAATGCATTACTGGGACGTTTGAACAGCAATATTGGAGATTACCAATATTACTAGTTTGTTTTAAACCTAAGAAGTTATTTTGCATTAACAATCTGCAAAAAACAGTTCTGTGACCATTCTGTGACAGCAGTGTTTTGAGAGGAAACCTGTGTTATTTTAATCGGGCAAGTAACTTGCACATTCTGGCAACAAAAGTGGTATTTGCATCGAAAAGAATGCCATAATTTGTGTTTGGTTTTGTCTGGAGAGGGGCTTTACTTGTGTCTTAGATATATGTACTTCTAGGATTTTTCCTAGAAATATCTTTACTTCTTCTCCAAAGAAGTGATTTTAATACAGATTTTTAGTGATCTGAATTTTTGTAAGTTTCTTAAAAAGACAAAAAGTTGTGTTAACACATCTGAGGGAGAAGCCACCTCTGGAGTGAGGGTGGGAAGGAACAACACAGGAAAGAAATAATTTACATCAACTCTTCTGCCCAGGCCAGGATATGGTGGGGTCATATTTTATCTGGTAAGAGATCCTATGGTGCATTACAGGATATTTTGAAGATCCTGCGGAGACAACTATCCCTATTAGTGCTGTGTCTAGGCTGGAGCCCAGCCGCATCCCTGACACCGTGTGGGGTTTGGGCTCCAGCCTCTGCTGAGGTCCGTTGATTCAGCATGTCTTAAGTGTGTAATGATGTGGGAGGTTTGGCCCCTCCATACATGTGGCATAAAGGGCCAAGTGCCTCAGAGCTGTCGCTTCTGAAAATGTGGCCTTCCTACCTAACAGAGGGCGAGAAGCTGCAGGAGCCCTCCCTCTCAGGGCTGGGGTTCTGCAGACCTCAGTCAACAGGTATGACCAAGTTCAGCACAAGCATCAGCCCTTGTTCTGCAGCTGTTCTTTTGGCAAAGGTGATCAGATCATGGTTGTGAAAGCAGCAAAATCACCTGTTTGGACAGCTCTCCCTTCACCATCTCCCTTCCCAAAAAGCAAATTGCTCTTTATCTCTTCAGCTGCGGAGAAAAGAGACAAAATTTTAGTTTGAATCTGAAAGTTTATTTTCTTTGCTCATACTGTAAAACCCAAGAAACAACAAAACCAAACAAAAAGAACATCTACTTAGGCAAATATTCCATTTGACCCGAAATTAAAAATTGGCGTAAAATTCTGTTTTCTTCATTTTTTATGAAAACAAAGTAAAAAAGTTCTGGAATTCAGCAACTTGCAAATGATACAGGAATGATGTAGTAGACATTCGTTCACTTTCCCTCTGCCTCCCAATCACAGTACAGTACAGAGCAGGACAGCTGGTCTTTTCCAGACAAATGTGAATAGGGTGGGAGGAATCTTTTGACTAGGAAGAGGAAACTTCTGGTGTGACTCCTGCTCAGGGATATCGAGGCAAATTCTCATTATTTTGCAAAGGAAAACCACCTTTTTTAGAGAATTTTACCAAGCAAAATGGAAGTTTCACTCAGGCCTTTTATTGCCCTTTCTGTGGCTATTTTTCTTTTTGCTCTTGAATTTAATTTTAAAGTCATTGGACATTATCCATGAACAAGACAATTTTGCTGCCACAAGGTAACAGAACAAGTTACATGTACCTGTTGTGCTCATGAAGTTTTTTAGTTGCTGAAACTAAAATTACTGTTGGCTTTTGGCATCTTCTTTTGCCAGGGTAATGTTTGTCTACAGTGTTATCTTTTATGCATTTGTTGGAAAGCTCTATTTTTTGTCTATTTTTTGTCTTATTTTAATTTTTTTAACCTTCCTTTCATTTTTTCCTCTTTTTTTTTCTGTTTCCCAAGCTGTGAACAAATAAAGTGCACTTTTGTGTCTTCTATGTTTTAATTTATTTTCCATGAGACAGGGCAGAGAATGAAGAATAACTTGCTTTTTGAAAAGTGGGGTGGTGAAGGGAGGACTGTCCAAATGAGGGTATTAACTATTTTCACCATCCTGACCTGATAACCTCAGGTATGTAGGTACAGTACAGTTTCATTTTCACAATTTCAAAATCAAGTTTTCTTCAAAACAAACAAAACAACTAACAAGTTATGGTAGTAAGACAACACTATATTTTGATTTGGAAAATAAATAAACTCAGCTCACAAAATGTAACATGGAGAAAATTCCAAATGCCCTAAACTGGGCACAATGAGCCTGCTTTGTTTTTAATTAGTTTTACCTTGTCCCTAGAGTATAAATGTACAAATTTAAGATGTAGAAGCAATTCTCTGGAAAATGCTAGGATCCAGAGGTACTCTTATTTATTTTCCTCCACCCTTTGTGCCAAAATACATCAACTGTCTCTTTTGAGTCAATCTGCCAAGCCTGGATAGTGGCTTTTTGTGTCATTTCTTCAGAAGCGGATTTTCCCCATAGTCTCTCCATGAACTGCAGAACCTCCTGCCAGGCACAAGTTTTCATTAAATTCACCTTCCTGCAGTAAACCAGACTCTACGACATCTGATTTATTAGTCATCACATGTAGCCTGAAGATCTGTATCCCCTCTGTCTTGTTTTCATTACTGTCAAGACAACAACAGTTTATATATCATTGACTGCAGAGGATCCCCAAATGGCTGATCCCCTCTTCTTCTCTTGCACTGCTGTCTGTCCATGGAATCCTGAAGGACTCGATTGGTACTGCTCATTTCCTCTCCTTGCCCAAACTAACAGTGAAATATTTGGAAAATAACTATGACAGCATATAATAGAGTAGTTGTACATCATGCAGGGTGACCTCTCATTCTTCAGTGTTTGTGTGTTTACCGTAACAGTAAAGAGGAATTTGAAAATAGGCATGGAAAAATAAAATCATGGCTCTGGTGAAATTTCCTGACCTGACTGAGACCACAATATCATCTGGCTAATGGTGCTACTTTTCACCTTGTTGCATGGTTCTCGTTCCTCACTAGCCAAATTTCTAGAATTACAGGTAGTTTTATCTCATCATTTTAATATCACTTAATATCAAATTTTGCCTGGTGACCAGGATTATATATATACTCAGAAAAACCAAGTTTCAAAATCTGGTATTACCTAACTGGAGAATGCAAGCAAATATAGAAATTTGCCATGACAATAGAGAAAGCATTAAGAGATGGGGGAGAGAGAAAAGAAGGCAAAGAACATTCCCTTGCCAGGTTGCAAATAATCACTGCAGCTGATCCACAGAAAGGTTTTGTGCTGATCTTACACGTGGTATAGCTTGTATTAGCAAGAATATTCTTTTGTAGTCTTTTTCAGTTTTACTTTTTTTCGTTGTTGTCATTGCTCAATGAGTCTTTTGTCCAGTTCCATAGACAGCTATGGATATAACTGTGGGAATGTTTCTCTGAATGCAACCTAAGCTTGTTTGTGAACTGCACAGTGTGAGTGTTTTGGGATGGCATCACTCACCTGGTTTCCTCACTGGCTCCGTGAGGGTATCCGAGGCATCAGACCTGTCATGTTGTTCTCCCTGCCCTGTGCTGCAGGCTGCTCCTCAGGCTCTGCACTGCCATAAGGAACCTGCTTCAGGCAACTCACCCGGTTTAGGGAGCATTACCCTTCAGAATCTTTCACAGAGCAGTGCACAGTGACTCCTCCATGGAGCTGACACCTGAATTTGTCTTTGCCAAAGGGCTGGGCTTCTGAAATTGCAACTGGTTGTGAAGGACAGGGAGCCAGTGGTTCGATTCCCACTTTCTGGGTAAGAGAACTTTGTGTTGGATGATGCTTTTCCAAAAAGTCATGTATCACAAAAAGTGCCAGAGCTTGTGTAACACTCCATTAACTTTTTTTTTCTTTTTTTAAATCTTCAGAATGTTACCTTGTAAAAATAAAAATCAGAAGCCCAACATTTTCTGATAAGGGATGAAGTTCTCCCTGTCACATACTGTTTTTCAGTTTCATGGCACATAGCTTAAGTTAACCCACGTCAGAAAATGGATTTGAAGAACATCATCTGCTAAAGTGCTTGGAATATTTTTTTAATTATTATTTTCATAGACAGCTTCAGTTCCTTCATATTATCTTATACAAAGCATTCTCATGGAAACAATTGTATTGAAAATTAACATCATGACACTAAACCATGAAACGGATTTTTTGGGGGGTGAAAGTACTTTTAAAATACTTTCAAGTACTTTTAAAATACTTAAAAAGACAACAAAACAACAAAAGTAATATAATTTAAGTCCTTTAAAAATACAGAAATGTAGTAAAATGTAGTAAAAAATGTCCCTGCCAATACATGTTTGTGCTTAAAAAGGAAGTGAATAACGTAAAGAATTGTAGATGTCAAAAAAAGTGGGAATTCTTCAAATACAGGAATTACAGCTCAAGGTTAACCATCAGAAAGGAATACATAGAGCATGGAAAATATGAAGTGAGTTGGCTAAGAGGGAATTTGGTGAGGTAACCAGAGCGTGAACCAGACTGATACAGGTAGGCCCTCAGAGGTATTACCAGAAGAGCGTGGGCAGCAGGTTAGCTGCCTGCCTGCTCGTCTGTACTCATCTGCAGTGTTAGATGACTAATGCCTTTGTAAACCTGGCACAAAGAGATATCCTTTAAAATAACTTCACTGAAGAAAGAGTATGTGCACAGAACATAATTTCTATGGATTAAAGAGAACAATTAATAAAGACCATGAGGGTGTGTAGACATAAAGGATGGGAATGTAGGTCTTTAGCACTGCTGGAAAGGCATGGCCAGAGCAGACTGTGCCCTCCATGGAGATGACAGGTAGTATGATGTGATTTGTACTTAGTGTCCGAAGCAGCATTAGCTAACAGATGTAGGTCCAACTGGAATGAACAGATACAGATTTGAAGCCCACATGAGAAAGTTGTACAAGCTTAATCTAGTTTCAAGTGGGTAGTTTCAACTTCTAGAGAACCAGGTGAAGAGCAGTTTCCTTGAAGAATTTTGACTAATTGCTTAATACAGATGGAATGGGAGGGGTGTTTTTAGTCTGACAGTCACACGGGAATAAAGGTCACCTCCGTGTTCAGTTGTGCTTTAATCAATGTTTCACATTGGTGTCTTAAATCAAGTGTGTGGCTTGCAGGGCTCCTCAGAGATGCAGAGATGATCCTGATAACTCATCATCTGAGCACAGGTTGACTCCAGATGTTAAAAAATATAGCTACATTTAAAATCTACTGATAGTCTAACAAGACTGGTTGTCTGGGACAACAGTCTTCAGTAAGTATGAAAGATGTATTTTTATATTAATGTGTTTATAATATAACACATCCATAACACATGGGACTTCAGGATGCCTTACTGCCTTTTCCTAGGAGAATATTTGAGCTTTATCTCACACTGCACAAAGTGACACTGCTAATGCCTTCAACCCATTAGGAAATTCAAATTTATGTTCTCATGGGGAAATTACTCAAGAAGGAATATTGGCACTAATTTCTTTTTGTAAAGCTTCCTAAAATTCCTCAGGGAAAATTTATTGAGGAAACATAGGAATTTGAAACAGAGAGCACTGCTAGAAAACATCTGATTGCCCTGGAAATATAGGTTCCTGTTGAGTTTCAGTAGCTTATAGGAGGTACTGGACTTCAAGTATCCTGGGAAAGGAAGTGGTCCAAAAGCCCCAATATTCCCAAATTCTTCAGCTCCAAGCTAGGTGCCAGTAAGGCCACAATGATATCTTGTCTTAACAAGGCTTTAGGTCTCAAGGCAAGGGCCCTGAGGAAGAAAGATGTTCCTGTCTCAGGCAGCAGGTTCAAAGCTGCCTGCTGAGAAGAACCACAGGAGCAGTGAGTTCAGGTGCCAGCTGTGGTGGACAGCAGGTCTCCAGTGCCACACCTTTTTCAGTGTCATCAAGGGCTTAACTCTCATGTCCTTTGGCCCTGCTGGTGCTGGAAGTGGTGATCTGGGCTTTGGCTCTTGGAGGCTCCCAAGTCAGTGGTGACAGATAGAAAGGCAGAGACAGGGATGTCAACCCCTCCTAAAGGGAGTTCCCTTTTCAGAGGTGTGAGACTTGATTGTCTTTCACTCAGTCTAACTTGTTGCTGGTTTTCAAGGGACATTTCAAAAACGGTTTTGAAAGAGGCATTAATGTTCACTTTTGTGTGTGGCACAGAAACCTCTTGCTATCATCCTAATTTTAGTCACATGGTCTTCTGTTTATGCTTGGGAATATAAACTATGACAATAAGTTGAAAATAATGCAGTTGAACAAGGAGTACAAGCAATCAAAACATCTATTTGGATCTATCCAGACATTTCAGCAGGAGCTGTTATGTTCAAAATCTGTTCTACTACTCAAGAAGAAATAGACAGAATGATAAAAAACCCCAGAGCTCCATTATCCATTTTGGAAAATGTCACTGTGTGACAGAGACCAACAAAAATCAGGTGTTTTACTGTAATACTTCTATATGTTGTTAGTACTTCATCTTCACAGAGGACAACGAGTAGTAACTCTTGTATGACTTTACAGGTGTTGGTTGCTTCCCTCCAGATGAGACAAATGTAGATCAATTTTATGTAAAATTACATTTCATTGCAACACACTTTTCTTTCTCTAAAGAGAAGCGATACATGGTCACCAACTAAAATTCGCTTAATTTTGAAATAAAGATAAACTTGAAAGGTGTAAGCAGCCTTTTAGAAAATCCTGCTAGATGGGCATGGGGGGTGTGTGTGTATTGCCAAAGTAAACCACTTCTGGAACCAGAACTCATGTGCAGCTCAGCTCATATCTACCCTATGCAGGGTTAGCATCTCTGGTGTTGACTAAATGCGGCCACACAGCCAAATGTGGCCTGGATTTTCCCTGAATCCCAAGCTGTTCTGCTAATTCATTAATGGCTTTTAGTCTTTTGAATTCATTTGTTATGGTTTTGGAAATCATTAACTATGCTGGTACTAAAATTGGTAAAATATCTATTTGCACATGCTGTATGCTTATTTCGGTATGGTAAGATAGCTTTCAAGTAGGATAACATGGATCATAAGATGTTGCAGTTTTTCCCAAATTGGAATTTTGGTCATTAATTTCCATACATTTTCCAGTTCTTGTACTTTTTTTGGACAAGTTATTCTGTTTTGGCCGAGGTTGGGAGGAGGAGGAGTTAGCAATTTATTTAAGTGCTATATAGCCTCCTAAGAATTTTCCTGCATGTTCCTTCTGTATCATCTGTCATTACACAGTGGATTTAGGTTTATCTTTTGAGACTGAGGTAAAATTGCACTAAAAACTAATGGTAGAGTTGCTAAAAACTGCTGGTAGATTTTTTTAAATAGAAAAGAAAATCTCTGGAGAATGTGAAAGCAATGAAGAATTCCCACAGGCCTTATTTGAGACCAGAGTTCACCTTTAATGTTTTCATAAATAAAGTTTCTCTCAGAAGGTTACCCTTCTAAATTGTTTAAAATATTATGCCACATAGATTTGAATTCACCTGTTTCTCAGTGTTCTTTAATTAAATACAGAAATGGGAACCCTCCAACCTGGGCTAGATAAAATCCTGTAAAATACTCAGTGAGCCACAATGAGAAATAATCCAGTACTGTAGGAAAAGGATTGTTGTCACAGAGTCTGTGGTTGCACATCTGGCAGTGAATTAGCAATTCAAATCGTATCCACTGTGGGAAAAACCCACTATGTGGAAATAGTTCCCATTTTTCAATTCTATTATTTTCTATTTTGTCTGTTAAATTCCACGGGGAGCGATTTGAAAGCAAGATGATGCAAAACGGGGATGACTCACGGCTGGGCTTTCGTTGGTTCACACGTTTCGGATGTACAACGTTCCGAGCCTGAGCCTGTAATATCCTCTCACATATGAGGGTAGGGGATTTTTTTATTTTGTCTTTTGCCTCTTAGTACATGAGGCCTCATCTTTGTGACAGCTTGTGTGTGAACAGATCAACTGCTGGCGACAAGAGATGCTGCCAGCAACCACCAGAGCTCAGAACTGGGCTTGTGGAGAAGTTTTGAAGTTTTGTTTCTATTACTATAGAGGGAAGGCTTATGCAGAATCCATTGTTATTAATTTTCTGAAGTTCAAAAGTGGTAGATAATGGAACATATTCAATCTGTTCACAAAAGGAGCCTTTCAAGCACTATTTGGCTTCTATTTTTCTTTTTTTTTCTTTTTTTTCTTTACAAAACCTAGATACCTTGCTATTTGGAGCTAATAGTAAGAAGGCTCAGCTCACCTATTTTAGCAATTGATTGAGAAACACAGGAAGGGTATCCATGTATTCATAAAAGTGCCTTTAAGCATGGATGAAAGGGAAAGGAAGACTTTGTTTGAAAGGTGGTGTGGTACTTCTGTGTATCTGCAAGAATCATACGAGTTTGATAAAGGATCCAAGAGAAAGCAGAGTCAGAGCTCACCTCCACAAAGGAGTTAATTTAAAATACTTTTCTTCCTACAGAGTTTTCTACAGATTTTCTATGAAAAGAATGAAGTAGCAATAGCTTGTTAGACAAAGAGCATAGGATAGCACATATTGGCCAGCTCTGCAAAATGAAATACCACAAACACTAATGAAATATAAGTGTTTAGACTTACAGAGCCCTTTTGAGCTAGTAAAAAATATAAACAGAGTAGAGGAGTTTTCTGGTTACACTGAGACAAGTGGTACTACACAGTAAATGCCTGGAAGAGTGGAACAATGCCAACCAGAGGAAACCTGTCTGGGAGGAAAAATGTTATTTTCCCTGCTGTCCTGCAGACACTTTGTAGGCTCACCACTGTGCTAGGTGAGTCCTATCTGCAGGGAAAACTGGGCAGCACGACCATATCAGAGATCCTGCTGTGCCACACTGCCTCAGCAGAGCTCCCCATGCAGAGCTGCCAGCCTGGAATAAAACACGCAGTGTTCCTGGAGGAACAGCCTGGCCAGTGGTTTGAGAGGGGAGTGAAACCATTCATGGCTGACAGGGAAGGAAAACATTTAATTTCAAGGTCTCTAGGAATGGACTGAAAGCCTCTTTCTTGTACCCTAGGGGCAGGTGCAATCTCCCAGGCAGAGACTGTCCCACAGCCTGCAAGCTGTGGCTGTGTTAAAGGTCTCAGGTGTTTCTAGGGTGCCCCATTAACCTCCTGCCATCACCAGTCAATGGGAGAGAGGCCAAGCTGTGCTGAGTCCTGCTGTCATTTATGTGGACTGGGACTGAACTTTTCTTGCCAGCTATTTGTGGCTATGCTTTTTTTTGTTTCACTGCACTGATGCTGTATGGTCTGCAAGAATTTTACAGTCCAGAAAATTCTTCCTCTTGCAAGGATGCAACGAGGATGCCCCATGTGTGAAGATACCCATGAGCAGAACTGCCTCTGGGATAGGAACTGGGACTGAGTACTAGATATATGCTAATCTTTTTAGTTCCTTCCTTGAATTAAAATAGCGTGTTTATTGAAGCCAGATGTCTCAGTGCATTTACAAAACTTATTTCCATAAAAGTTCCCATGAAGTGTGTAAGATCCTTTACGTATTTGTGGATACATGGAGCAAATACTGAAATATTTAATACTCAAGTTAAACATTTTAGAAGCAGTAAGTTTCTAAAGCACCTGAAAGGAGACTGTGGTAAGATGGCAGTTGTCCTCTTTTCTCCCAAATAACAAGTGATAGGACAAGGAGAAATGGCCTCAGGTTGTTCCAGGGGAGGCTCGGGTTGGGTACTAAAAAAAATTTCTTCACTGAAACAGTGGTTAAAAGGGTAATCTGTGTGAGAAGCTGCAGAGTTCACTTGTTTTTTTCAGCCTGGAGAAGGGGAGGCTGATGGGGGACTTCATTGCAGTTACAACTTCTTTGAGAGGAAGAGGAGGGGCTGGCACTGATATCTGCACTGAGATGACCAGTGACAGGACCCAGAGAATGGCCTGAAGCTGAGCCAGGGGAGGTTTAGGTTGGATATTAGAAAAGGGTTTTTCATCTAGAGAGTTCTTGGGCACTGGAGCAGGCTCCCCAGGGAAGTGGTCACAATGTTCAAGAAGAATTTGGACAATGCTCTCAGACACAAGGTATGATTCTTAGGGTGTCCTGCATAGGGCCAGGAGTTGAACTTGATGATCCTGATGGGTCCCTTCCAGTTCAGCTTATTCTGTGTAATTCTGTGATTGAGTGTTGGAACAGATTGTTCAGGGAAGTGGTGTAGTCACCATGCCTGGACATGTTGAATAATGAGTAGATGTGGCACTTCACAATGTGACTTAGTGAACATGGTGGCATTCCATTGAAGGCTGGATTTGATGATCTTCCAGGTCTTTTCCAGCATTATTGATTCTATGATTCTAATATCAGCAGCCCAGAACAAAAAAAAAACCAAAAACAAACACAACCAACCAACCAACCAAACAAGATGGTAAATAAATGTCAACTTTTCTCTTGAAATTAATCACCCAAATTATTTTGTTCTAAGGCAAGAGATTATGAAATGTCTTTTACTTGCTATTGCCATTTTTTCTTTCTGTGGGCATTTTCAGCTTGACCTAGTTTATGCTTATTACAGTCAGCACGGCTGATTTACGAGCAGAGGCTCCATTCACAGATGGGTGCAGGCAGAGCTGAGGTATTCAGGTATACATCTATGGCAATGTTCTCACATCACAAATGTACTTACCATCCTCTTAGGATCTGAAGTCAAATGAGGAAAAACCCCATAACCTGAAGGTTTCAAGTAAGGTGAGGCTGTTTCCCAGTGCTTCTCATATCTCAGGTCCAGCACCCTCTTTTCTACTGTTGTTAAAATTATGAAACTCCCCAGCTATCAGGTGTCAGCAAAAGGTGCTGTGATCTCTCTTTGGAGCTTCAGTACCTGATGCAAGATCAGTAGGAAGTACCCTCCTGCAGTAGGTAAGTGCAGTAAGACAGCAACCATGGGGCAAAATAGACCAACACTGCTAAATAAATACGTGTGATATGGGTGAAGATATCACAGAGAGGAAGGGTTTTTAAAATTGCATAAGTTCCTTTAGTACCACTGGAAAGAAAGAGTGGTTCCAGGGCAGCCCATGGCAGTGCAGGAGCAGAATCAGGGTGCCCTGGGCACAAGCACTGAACCCATAGGAACACTCTTGTCCTGCTGCTTCCAGCTCAGGTCCCAGCTGCTGTGTCTGCTGGAGCAGGGGCTCATACTCTGCCTTACCTGCTCACAAGGCCACATTCACAGATACCAACTAGCTGTGTGCAAAATCCACATTGTTTACCTGTTGTGCATGTGTTACTGAAATACATCTCCCCAGCAGAGTGAACTGGGGGCTGGTGGTTTCAGGCTGGGCTGCTTAGAGGGAAACACAGACATTCTGTTTGAACACTTCACAAGCTGGGTGTGCTGAGGAGCACAGGTCACAATCTTGTAATGAATATCCTTGGTAAGCTAGCCCACTGGTATTTATCTGTCAGTCTGGGGAGGTGGAAAATTTAGGTCAAATATATCCAAATTCATACTTTATTTATTTATTTTATAAAAATAAATTAATTGTTTTGAGAATTAAAAAAAAACAGTAGTGTTTTTTCTGTAATGTAAAATAGTAACTGCAATTGCAGTTGTGAGTTTAATGTGTGTATTGGCCCCTTTTTTCTGTTTACTCCTTGCCATCCACAAAACACATTCCTCTGGGGAGGAGGTTTTTAAAATAGTGCTTAGTTACCCTGTTTAGATTTTGAGTACTTGCCTAAAAATACTGTATTTTCCTCTTTCTCATGTAATTTCTATTTCTAGTACTGTGGCTGCATCAGTTGTGATTTATTACTAAATTGTTAGTGTGTATCCTAAAGGAACTAAGAACTAGAGCAAAGCTTGTACAGTTTGGCAGCTTATCAGTCACAGGGCAAAGGGCAAGGGAGCATTGTTCATGTGATGTAAACCCTAACAAAAACATTCAAATACTGTCAGCATTGCTTTCACAGACTTGCTTCTCTTCCCAGAGCTGTGTCCTGCTATTTCCTTTAAGATTTTAAGGTCCTCAGGGACTGCATCTGCAATGGTTTTAATTCATTATTGGTAGTACTGCAACCAGTAATATTCCAAGATACATGATTTGAAGTCTACCAGTTTGTGTTGGCTGAGCTTTTAGGATTATTGCTGCAAAGCAATATCAATTAATATAACCATGGTATTTACAGAAATTCTACAGTAATTTCAAAAATCCAGTGTGAGATTTACATAAGTTAAGAGGAAGAGGGTGATTTTTGTCTGTAGGATTTTGATACCAATGTTGGTTAGAATCAGGTAATAGCAATGGGCCTTCATTTTGGATATGTGCTACTGTTTGTTTCTTTCCAGAAATAGACTGAAGGAGTCAGACTCAGAAGGCTGCAGGAAACAACCTGCTCATAATTTTCAGGTAGAAATTAAAAGACCAGATCTGCTCTTTAAAATATTTCTGTATTACTAAGTATAATTCTCTCATTTTGCATCAAAGAAATAGAAAAAATACTCCAAACACTGAGAAAAACATTCAAAAATATTCTGCCACTGCTTCTAGATGCCTGAATACTGAGAGAGAATAGTTTCACCATTCTTCCACTACTACTTCATGGTCTTTTTAGCTAATAGAGCTATAAAGTTCTCAGAAAATCTAGGACGAGAAATTGCAGCATTTGGTTAGCAATTATAAACTCTCTAAGTGTATCAAGCTTCCACAAGCTTCCACTCCTCAAAGAAGAGAAAAGAAAACAAAAGCCAAAGAGTATCTTCTGAAATCATGAGAAAGATGAACAGTTAATTGGAAGGAGACCACATTTATTCTTATTTTTTGATTCAATTTCTTTTCTTTTCCATAAAAAATTTCCTTTCTCATTGATGTGAGTAAAGGAAGATCTTAACAAAGCTTCCTGTTGCTTTTACTACACTGCAGCTTTTCTATGCAAACCTAAGTGACCTTAATTCCTATTGAACTAAAAGTAAAAGCCAGTGGAAACTGACAACTTCACAGCCAACCTCCAGATCAAGGCATTTTGAATGAGGGATGAAAATTTTAGCAGTAGTGAAAGGGAAAACCAGGAATTAGTTAGAAAATTGATTATATAATCTCTGAAAAGATCTTAAGTCTAAGTTAACATGAAGTATTTCTCCTTAAGCAAATATTTAGGCCAGAGATATATGATGCAGAAAGGCACATATTGATGAGGTTATTCATGCCATAAAAATGTAGTATGAATGAAGATACACAGCAGAGATGCTGTAAAATCAAAAATTTTCAAATCTGGGTGTACAAGATTTCCTTGCACGTGAATTTAAAAAGAGAAGGAAATTATAAGTTGTTAGTCCTCTAGTGGAGGTAAGACCTTGATATTTCCTCCCTGTGCTTTCTAACATCCAACTGTGTAGGATAGGTCAGAATTTTTTTAAGGGTGGATGGGAGACGTGACACTCCTGAATCAAAAATAGAAAGGATCATAACTTGTAAAAGAGTCTTTGGAGTCATTAAGGGATGAATGCCCTTCAGTTTACTGCTCCTGTATGAGTCATTGCCTTTGTGCAGCTGATGCAATTTCATCTGACCTCTGTCTTCTAACTGAGGAATGGAAGGGGTTTTGACTCTCATTTGGTAGAGCTGGGCAGAGTCTGGTAGGCTTCTGCAGCAAGTGGAATGCTCTCTGTGGAATAAAGGGCTCAGAGGCTTTGAAGTCTACACAGTTAGAATATCATCTCTTACCTTCTCAGAATCAAAAGCATTATTTGTACATTTCTTTGGCCAAAGAACAAGGTGGGAGTCAGACCTAGGAAATGAGACATTTTGCACTGGATGATAGAATGCATATCAGAGGAGTTAAAAAAAATGAAGAACAGAAGGTGTAACTCTCAGTGACCCTGCTTCTAGAGGTTAGGACTGAAGAAACTGCACCTTTGTAAATTTGGTGGTAATGAAGGAGTGTGTTGGTTGCTGCCAAGCCCTGTGTCCATCCCCAGGGTAAGAGAAGGGCAAGATCTGGCAGCAGACTGTGCTGCTGGTTTGTCTCACAAGCTTCTGTGGCTGAGCTGCTCTGATGGAGGGCTCTGTCTAAGCAAACAGGCTGGAAAGCTGAGGCTCGATGGGAGCTCTGTATGGAGCTGGGAGGTTTAATGCTGCTGAGATTTACTCTCCTCAGACCACACATGGATGGATTTAAGGATGCTCCTTAAAGGTCTGCTGCTAAACGAGGGCAGCTAGTGCTCCACACACTCAGTTGTGATGAAATGGAAAGAAGTGCCAAAAAAAATTCCTTTAAAATGGCAAAATATTTACCATTTAGCATCTTAATTGTGGTTGAATATATTTAATCATCAATCCAATCAAGAAAAGCCAATCTTCTGGTTTTGTCTCCATCTCCTCTGAAACTGCTTGATTTGTTCTTGAGCGTGGCTTGTGAGTGACTGCTAAATGGACAAGGACTAATTAGAAAAAATAGTGTTATTCTTTATGGAGTAGATACATGATGGGATTTGTTCAGTGTAATGTATGGAATTATGTTGCACAGCTGAAAATTTATGTTGTCATACATTGCTAGTAAGAGAATACCAAATTTATAATAAAATAGTTAATTACACCCCCATTTACTATCTTCATTTTAAATACAGAAATACCTCTTCATCCCAGCTTTTTATTCTCACTATTCCTATTTACTGCTAACTGCTCCATGCTTATCTAATGGTGGAAGAGTTTCCTTCTCTATCATGCTCTTCATCATTATGAAACATAAAAATTGCACAAATAATAATGCAATCTTCTTTGCAGTATTTCTTCAAAGCAAATGTGCTCCTTCTCATCTCTTAGAAAATTCCATTGCTTTGAAGTTGGGCACCACAAAACTAATGAAAATTGTGTTTGCAAGTCACCTCTCTACTATGTCAATGAACAAGTCTCTCTAACCAACCAATCATTGCAGTTACAGCTTCCTCATGAACGGAAGAGGAGGGGAGGGACTGATCTCTGCTCTGTGGTGGTCAGTGACAGGACCCAGAGAATGGCCTGAAGCTGAGCCACAGGAGGTTTAGGTTGAGTATTAGAGGAAGGTTTCTCACTCAGGGGGTGGTTGGGCACTGGAACAGGCTCCCCAGGGAAGTGGTCACAGCACCAACCTGACAGAGTTCAAGAAGCATTTGGACAATGCTCTCAGACACAAGGTCTGAGTCTTGGGGATGGTGCTGTGTAGGGCCAGGAGTTGGACTTGATGATCCTGGTGGATCCCTTCCAACCCAGTATATTCTGTGTGATTCCACCTGTATACTGAAAATTTTCTATAAGCCAGCTATCTTTTTCTTTTCCCTCCAGAGGCCTGCAGCATCATTGGAAGGCCCCACAGTGTGTTCAGATACTGCTCTCATTAGTGAGCGCCTATCAAAAAAAAATGCCACCCTGCAGTCGAGCAAAATCTTGACACACCCGAAGTCTCTTGTAATTCAACTACCGTGGCACACAGACGTGTGTCAAGCTCACTGCAAACAACTCTGAGAAACCTCCATCAAATGTGTTTGATACATGCTAGGTTTTTTGTCAAGTGCTTCTTTTCAGCAAAAGCTGTTCTTTTGTTGAGAAAGCTGTGCTCTAAATGTCTACCATTTCTCTCATAGGTATAGGTCCCTAAATTAAAAAAGCACTTACATGAATTCCTGTACTCCTATCTTAATAATATCTGTTCTACAGTTTATCTAAATATTCTCCAATTTTATGAAGTAGGAGAACTGTTTCTGGATTGTTTGACTGAAACTGTTTTATAAGGTATATGAAGTATATATAAAGGAATGATTTAGCTGTTTCAACAAAGGCAAGTGATCTCTAGAAATTCCAGCTATTTGAATACAAATGTGAAATTCCTTCTCCCTCTTTTCCCCCAGATATTTAATTCTGTCTTCTTCAGATTCAGTAGTATACAAATGTTCAGTTGCTCCCTATGTTTCCTTATCACTAAGGTGAATGGGGTGTGTTCATTAGAGGATTAGGTTTTTAGGTCCAAACACAGAGGCAGAAGATGCTTTTCTGCTTTTTATTGCATGGATCTAGACCCACAGCTGAGATAAACAGGGTTGTCACAGGCTCCACAGAAGAGGCAAGACTCATTCTGCCCTTGCCACCAGGCAAGGACATGCAGTATCAGTGTGTGCTGCATTTGCTTTTTAAACTCAAGTTGTAATACTGCAGTTAACCTGAGACAAGTTAAGATGGTGATGCTACTGTGTCCCACCTGGGTATTCCAAATATGATTTTTACCTTTCTCGAATTGTCTGCTCACATCCTGATACCTGTTACAGTGAATCTTTATCTAGCCAACTGAAAGAATAAAAGGGAAATTTAAAATGGGAATGCACACTTAAGGAAAAAAAAAAAAAGAAAAGAAAACCAACAACAAACCCCAGTCCTGCTTTTGAACCACATTATTAATGATTTTTAAAAAGTTGAGTATAAAAAACAGTGAGCTACTAGAGGAAAAAATGTCCCTCTGGACAGATTGATTCTATGTCACAGTGTGTGTTTTGTCAAACAAAAACCACCAAGCTGAGCCTCTTTCAGATTAATAAGGTGGATGAGCCTATTCCCTAAATACAGCACTAAATTAATGTGAGGCTATTCACTAGGTCTTGCAAGCCAGTAGCAGCAGTGTTCTTGGTTTAGCCAAGTGTTAGTCTCTGATCTTTCAAGACTGTAATTCTGCCTTTTCCTAAAATAGAAGTATTTTTCACAGGGTGATGCTAAACCTTCAGGAAGGAACCGTTCCTTAATGAGAAGCCTGAGGCATGCTGGATTTCCTCTCCAGTGGCTGTGAGCAGCCTATCAGTTACTTTATTACTTAAATAGACAGAATTGTAGGTTGATGGGTTTTATAGCAGGAGTCCTTGCTCTCTAATCAACCATGAACGTTACAGAGCCAATGTTGTAGGTGTAAGTCACAAGAACACAACCCTGTTTGCCCTTGACCAAAGCACATTTACATAAAAAATAGAGGTCTTACTGAAACACAGGTTATGTGTTCTGCTGTAACTTAAAATGTGATCAGTCACCAAGTGGTTCTAACAGCTATAAAAGATGAAAACTATGAGAATAAAATTTATAGTGCTTGTGAACAGTGCATTACTACAAAATTGTATATTTTGTTTGAAGGTAGTGCTTTCAGTCAGAACTGAAAATCTCCAGGATTCAGAAACTCTGAATTTTTCAAGATTGTGTTTTAAAAAAATAACTTATTACTGCTTCTTTTCTTTTCTCTCTCCCTTTTTTTTTTTTTTCCTTCTTTTTATGGAGACTCACTTTTCAGAGCAATTTCTGGAGCACTATTAATAAGCCATATATAGATGGAAAAGAGCAAAAAACTTCCTATGAAGTCAGGAACAGTGGTATTTTCCTCCAAGTTTCATCCTAGGAGTAACACCTATAAAAGTACATATTTTTTTGCCTCCAGCACAGTCATCTGTAATATTCCACAGCAGCTGCATTCCACAGAGCTGTAGATTATAGGATTGAAACCTTTTAGGATCACAAGAGTTGACACTAATCCACACATACAAAAATCCACTTTAGGTCACTGAATGAAACACAGCCTTATCCATTCACCACAGATGTGTCTATTGCTCAAAAACACTTGTTTTCTAATAAAAAGCAGGAGACAATTTTATATATTTATGCACAAAAAAACCCTTTTGCTTTGTTAGGGCTATGGAAAGAGCAAGAAGGAACATAAATGAGTAGAAAACTAGTCTAGGTAAAACCAGAAGCATAACCTAGATGAAGGAAGCTCTTTCATTGTGGAAAGCATAATGATAAGGGCTTTCAAGAACCTGGACACTTTGACATCCAAAGAACCATTGTCACTTGCAGTAGCTGATGATAAACTGAAGAGGCAAGATGATGAGATCCCATCAGTGGGATCTTTGCTTGATGGAAGTAAGATAGTAATGCCTGGTCCAGGTGGAGAATCCCTGTCATATCTATTAGTAATATTTCAGCCTACATTTCCTTCTGAACATTGGTATTTACCTTGCATTCCCATGAGCAACAAAGTTGTTGTTTACCATGTTTTCCTCTTGTTTGAAAAGAGGATTTGACTGTTGCCATGTGATAGCACATCTAGACTGAGGTATGTAAGGTGAATCCTATAGGGGAAATACTAATACTCTCATCTGAGACACATGTGCCCTGCAGTGCAAGAGCAGCTGGTCATTTTCCCTGTCTTTTTTCACTGGGGAAGAAAGTTTACCACATTTTCCTGGTTAATTTGGGTCAATTTCAGGATCAACAAGCTTATTATTAGAAGATCCAAGATCAAGAGGGAGGGTTATTATTAGAAGTGCCAGAGAAAAGGAAGCAATGAGGTTCAAGAGGTGGAGCACAGGATTGGTTGGGGAGAAGACACAATGAGGGAGTTAAGTATCCACTAATGCCATTATGAAACCCATTATCAAATGGCACTCTAATATGGAGACTGGGCCTCTAGTGGTCTTACAGCTTCTTTAGATCAAAGGGTGAGGAAATAGGCTGGCACTATTGTGTGTGATATTATTGAATCATAGAATCATACAACAGGTTGGGTTGGAAGGGAGTTTAAACCTCATCTAGTTCCACCTCTTTATGCAGCACTGTGTATAGTGTGTGGTCAGTTCCCCTCTTTGGAGTCACAAGGGTGTACAGTTGCTCCTCTTGGTGAGAACAAGGCCTCTGCAAGGAAGAGATTTCACCCTGGTGGGTGTCTTACTTCATCAAGATGATTTTCTTCTGAGTAAAAAGGGCTTTTAGGTTTAAGGGTTTTGTTGCGTTTTTGGGGGGATTTTTTAGTTGTTTGGGGTTCTGGCTTTGGTGGGGTTTTTTGTCCCCACTGACAGACAGACTTGTTCCTGGGCTCTTTCATTACAAGGTTTAGGTCTGGTGCGATTTCACAACCCAAAGGCTCAGAAGAACAGTAGCAAAATGAATTTACAGAAGTTGGAGGAAAACTTGGGAAACTTCTTGGGAAAGCCTTTCCTAAACAAAACAACAGTACCTTACTGCCACAAGAGGGTGCTTTCAAGCTCATCACTGGTCATTTCAGAGACTTTCACAGTGAAAATGTTCTGGTGGCTTTAAAATGTTCTTTACAGAAGAGGCAGATTAGATACAGTGATAAATTCTGACGGCAGAAAAGGTTGTACATTCATCTTTTGCTCAGTGTCAAATTGAAATTTATCTTTCTGAAGATTTTGTGAGTCACTCCTTTTGGAGAGGTCTCCTGATAAAAAACAAACCTATGCATTCAAACACTCTATTAAGCTTCTTGCGACAGATCTCAACTACAGCCTGCCTGCATCTGACAGAATATAACAAAAAGGAGAATGCATCTATTAAACACAGAGAGGAGTTGAATCATATGCTTTAAAGCCAAAGGGAGCTCTTTTTGACAGATACGTCGGTGCACAAAATGCATTTCACATGGCTTCTGAATGCCCTACAAAATGCTTTCTCAATGATGCCAACTCTCCTTTTCATCCTAGGTGTGTATGAAGGTATGTGTATATTTAAAAACAAGGAGAGAAGTTAACAGCAGAGTTTGTCAGGCACAGGACTTGGAGTTCACATCTAAACTTGTTTCTGAATGTCTCTGAATGTTTCAGAGGTCTTATGTGCTGAGAGTGCACTGCATACAGGTCACACCAGGTTTGGTTATGCTGTTAGACGATCCAATTTTGACTATCATTTTGTTTACCTTTTAGGAGGGTTGTCTTTCTGAAAATAGAATAAAAAAAATGCTTTTGTGATAGAATTCATGGGAAGACTACAATTTCAACATTGGATTTTGAAGTAATCTGGCAATTGAGAGACCCTCCAAAATGTTTTATATATAATTATATCAACAAAAGGTACAGTTTGAGCTTTATTACAAACACTCTTTCTTCCAGTGATGCCCAAACCCACTGCAGCTTTGTGCAGCAAATATCCAAAGCAGCAGGTGATCCCAGCCTCAGGGGTCCTCAGGAGGAAACAGTCAGCACTTTTCTGCTTTGAATCTATCGATAGATGGAAACAGCTGTTTCAAACAAAGCACAACAACAAACTGTTCATTTAAGCACCCAGAAACACATTGTCCTTGTTCACAAAATAGTTTCTAGCCATTGGAAGCCTTTGCAAACGTTGCATATCAAGCCAGAGAAAGAAAAAGAAATGAAATTAAAATCCATTCACCACTTGCTGTAGCAGGACCCTGATGCTGATAGGAATCTGTCATATTGCCTGCCCAGCCCTCTGCAGTTAATGGTTTGGGTTACTAAGGTTCAAAGTAAAGACATGGGATTTGTGGTAGAAATGCCTTCAGGATTTTTATCAGGATTCCCTTATTAAAGTGAAACGCAGAATCACAGAATAGTTTGGGTTGAAAGAGGCCTTAAAGATCATCTGCTTCCAACCCCTCAGCTATGGGCAGGGACACCGTCCACTAGACCAGGCTGCTCAGGGCCCGTCCAACCTGGCCTTGAACACTGCCAGGGATGGGGAATCCACAACTTCTCTGGGCAGCCTATGCCACTGCCCCACCACCCTCACAGCAAGTAATTTACATTCTTTTCTGAAGCCAGACCTTTTGCTTTTTTTAAAAGCAGAATGTCTTGTGTTTAGCACTGATACCAAACCAGGCGTAACAGAGAGAACTGTATAAATTTGGCTGCTATGGATCATGTGTTGGTGTACCACCAACACTATGAAGCCTTAGCAGTAAAATTTGACAGTAGTAACGCTGATTACTTATGTGCAGTACAAGCAGGCAAGCTAGGATTAGTTAAGGCTGCATTATTTATCAGGGATCATCACTATTTATTAGTTGTACCCAATGTGACAGTCTAAATAAAATGAAAATATGAAATTTAATCTGATAAAATTTGTGTTACTTCCCCTGCCATTTTCCCACACTACTTTCTGTTCTTTGCAGCCAGGCACCTCATAAACAGAACACAGAACCTTTTCTCAAAAATGGAATTCTGGGCTGTTTTGCCAGGTTGTTGAATCCTGATACAACTTCCTTTTATCTTATATGCAATGCTGGTAAACTCCACTAGATAATCTGTCAGTTCATTTGAAGGACACATTGTTTGTATTAAGAAGCATTTCCCTAAAGTTTCCTTACTTAGTCCTTCTCTAAAAGTATGCCTTGCTTAGTTCTGCTGTGACCAGAGATCTTTCATACATTCCAAAGCTTTATTTTGGACTGATTGCATACATCAAATATCATTCTGTGGGAAAATGATCCCAGTTTCCTCTCTTTCCATATAAACTTCTTGATTCTGTCTATTGCTTTGTTTCATGTCAGTTGGCTGTGACTAGCAAAGGAACTTCTTCTTCCTGCTGAAACTTCAGATGGATGAGTAGATTCCTAATCCTTTACCAGCTGTCACTGAAAAATAATATAGTATTTTAACAAAATTGATATTGAGCATGAATGTGTATATCTGCTAACATCTTGAGTAGGTTTTTTTATGAGAGGCATATGTGTCAATGGAATCACATTAAATTTCCTAACACAAGCATCTCAAGATTAAGATATGCCCAAACTAGTTGTGGCTGCTGCTGGCTCTTGTTCACATGTTCAGTTCCAGCTGAGGTTCAGAAAGGAAAGAGCAGTATAAGATTTTTCACATGGTAACATAGATCCAGTTGCTGCTGTTTCAACAAGTGTCATCAAGTGTCAGCATAAGTCAGAGAAAAACATCTGGCAAAGCAGCCCAGGCCTCTTGCCACTCAGTCAGCACAGCATCCCTCGGCTCATATTTTGTCTGCAGGGTTGTTCCCACTGTTAGATGTAATCCTGAGTGCCTCTGTTTCTGGCCTACCTCTGCCATGGAAATGATTGTCAAGAGGATGGAATACAGCCAGGAACAAAGCAGCCCTTTGCTCTGGTGATGGGGAAAGGAGGTGCCGGCCACCACTGGCTCCTGGTCAGGTTGTACAGCCCAAAAATGCCTTCTGTGCTTCATCAGCCCTCCAGGCCTTTGGACATAGTGTGATTTGGGGTGAGAGGGGCGGTGTGTAGGGTGAGAGGGGGCAGCAGATGGAGCAGCTGAAAAAGTGTGAGAGAGAAGTCGCTCTCCACAGCTCCTGAAGCATCCCTGGGGGATGAGGTGCAGGGCTCCTGAGCACCCTGGTGTTGTCTTACCTGCACTCTGCCTCATGGGAAGATGAGGACTCCCTGCAGGAGTGAGGAGAAAAAAAGGACCCCTATTTTTGGTGTAATGCTCTAGCTCTGCTCCCATCAGACTTCCCGTGGGCTGAAGATCATTTCTTCAGCTGTCCTCTCCCCCAGACTTTGGTCAAGAAAGCTGCCAAAAGGCAGCTAGATGGCTGGTGTTAGGGTATGTGAGGCAGTGCAGGAGCTGGGTATATGTTCCAGCCTTCTGTAGAACAGTGCACAACCCTCAAGTCCCCATCAGCTCATGGGGTTTAGATTTCCTACTGAATTATTTGCTTTTATTATGTATCTCGATATTATTAACAAAATAGAGAAGGGTTAATATCTCATAAGCATCTCCCAGAATTGCCACACATTTCTTATATATCCCACCCACTGGAATATCTCTGACTACACAGCATGTATTTATTTGCCTTGTAAGTCCCTTATGGCTCTTAGCAGTTACTTCCGAGCTTTCTGCCAGCTGCTTATATCACCAGTGATGCTGAAACCAATTCAGACGACGTACATGTTAGTAAATAAGGAAAGTCTCACTATTTTTATTACCTTTTCCTGTTCTCTGCTTTATTACACAAGTGGCACTGGCTCCCTTCGTTGTGTAATGCAAGCTTTTGCAGGCGTAGTAAAAGGAACTTTACTGGGACTATTTTTAGAGGTGATCATGGGGATTTGGATTAGAATAGATTAAGTAAGGATTTCTGCAGAGATGATACATATACCTTCACTTAAAGACATGTGACCTGACTGATTGAAGAGGTGTTTATGAAATCAGTGAAGCTGAACATATCCCAAAAACTGGAGTGGAAAAATGATGGGTCATCATCTGTGTGTCCATGGGACTGGACTGTGTTTTTATGTGGTCGAGTATTGTCCATACTGGGAAATGGATCTGTAAATGATCGTAATACTGCAAAGCAAAGGTGACAATTTTGTGCCTTCAGTATTGAGGCACTGGCAGAGGCAGTGCTATTTGAGCTTGATTTTGGATACAGGATTGGACTTTTGGCTACTCTTCTTTTGCAGAGCAGGCAGAGAGTTTTGCACACTGATGCTGCATCCTGCTTTGGATGCTCTTTTGTACTTCTCTGATCACTTTCCCTGGCAAAATTAGCCTCTCCCCACTTGCCCCCTCCAGGCATATGGGGTTTTGATCAAGCAACAGTTGGACAAAATTTATTTAAATTTCCAGTGTTTTTCTTTGTCACTTTCCCAATACAAATGTGCCTGTGACTAAGCTGATGCAGCCCTGTCTTTAAAATGTCAGCCTAAATTATTTTCTGCAGATAATAATAGGGCTTATGTGCTTGATGGATTTCTGTAGCACATAAACACCACTTCTCCCAGGACTGATGACCTGAATAATTACCCCTCATCTCTGTTGCTGTTGATATAATCAACCTAAACCAAATATAAGACAAGCTCAAGCCACTTTTGAAAGTTTCTCATATTGCTGGTTTTATACTGGAAGGTTTTGTGCGTGGTACAAAAATTAGTATATAGCAGATCATGGTGCTCAGTGCTACATTTTGCTCTTTTAACACAGTATAAATTTAGAATCTCTGTTGGGGTGAAGTTTCACACAATTGCAGAGCTTTTAGTGGAGATCAGAATTATCATAATTAACCTCAAATGATTTTGGCATATTTACTTTGAAATATTTGACCTGATTTTAATTTTTTTAATTTGCTTTGTACAAGAATTATGGTTATATATATAATTCTGTTATAGTGTGATTTTTGTATAAGACAAAATATTAAATATATGAATTATTTTAATGACTCAACAAGAAAATTCTTCTTCAACACAACAGTTTATTCCTTTTTTTAAATTTTATTCTTTCATTTCTACTATTTCTGATATTTTTTCATAACATGTTTTTAACTTAGACTTAATTTTCATTGTTGTTCTTGCAAGTGATTATAGATTACAATGAATCATTATCTCATTTAATTAATTTACATGTGGTTTTAATCACTGCTAGTAAACTAACCTTGCAGAATTGTCATTAGTACTTACAGATGCATGCAAAGCAAACTGGACAGTTGTTTATCACAATGCTTGTGGAGAGCAATGGGTAATACCAATTTAGCCTTTTGCCAGACTCATTTTTGTCTGGGGTAATTGGCAAAAAACTATAATAAGCTGTTTTCATTCTCAGCATCTTGGTGGAAAATAAGTTGCCTGAAGAGAACATTTGAAAAGCTAAATTAATTGCATGCTGTATGTGATTTGCTTGTTATTCAGCTTGAGTTCAATATTGATCCTTGAGTATTTCTTGTGATCTCTATTATCTGTAATGATCTAGTGTACAAATAGCCTTACATCAGTAATTTTGTCATAATATCTGATTTATAAAATTGTCTCCTGAGATATCCATGACCTCACTTAATCAGACATGTTATTATGTCATTAGCCAACACAGCTGAGGAAAGCAGAGTTTATTTTCATAGTGGCAGCACTATTCCAGTGCATGAAATCAAAGGAACATGAAGAATTATAATTTTAAACAGAATCAGAAGACTCATTGCTTGAGGAAGGTGTTGCAACCTCTGATCAACTTCAGGTAGTCCCATGCCTGTTATGTTAGTTTGTGTACTGTGAGAAGAAAATACGAAAAGTAATTATACTTTATTTAGAATATATGGAAAACAAGTATTTATCTGAGACTGTTTTGTCATATATTCTAAATATTATTAATTTTGCTGCCACTTCAAAACAAAGGGGGATCTTTCAAAACTGTGCTGCTTACACAAAACAGCAGATATATCATATACTACAGAAAAACTGTGGGAAAGCTCTGTGAAATCCCAAATATTCCACAGAGGAAAGACAGAGCCCCCAGTACCTGGAAGTATTGTGGCTTCTACTAGGAACAAAAAACATTACTGAGCTGACTTTCAACCTCCCCTTCTGTGGAAAAATGACAGTAAATGTTAATGTAGTTGGTCTGATGGATGACTCATGCTTTCTTGTCTGGCACACAGAACCTGTGTGCAATATTTGAAAAATGAAATAGGATCTGTTGCAAACCTTGTTTCATACTGTACGTCTCTTTTGCACAGGGGATCTGTTTCACTGGTCTGGGAGAATGATGGGCAGCAGCCCTGGCCACTGATAGGAGAGCAAGTTAGATAGGAGAGTTATCCCTTGAAAAGCGGGGATACTGTGCTTGCATGCTGTGACAGATGTACAATTACACTCTCTAATAATTGATGTTTATTACTGTATATTAATGGGAATAGTTTGAGTTTTATTACTATTTAAAATCAGTGGTGTTTGAGGATATACGGAAGGGAAGGGAGGGGG
The DNA here is from genome assembly GCA_037834095.1 of Argya squamiceps. NCBI lineage: Eukaryota > Metazoa > Chordata > Aves > Passeriformes > Leiothrichidae > Argya > Argya squamiceps. The sequence continues at coordinate 79,794,305 of JBBMKD010000102.1, read as the reverse complement.
AAGGATGCTGTAAGGAGAAAAGTCCTTTAAGGCAGAGGACATACTTTTAAGAGTTATCAATCTTCCTTTCTCCTAAAGCCTTCATAAGTAGTGAATACTTCTGAGAATTGATATTACTGATAAAAATAATGGTAAGATTCAATTTTAAAAATACTTTTTCTTCCATGTACACTGAACATTTCATAATTGCACTGTGGCTTTTTATATAAGGAGCAGAATAATGGATGCCTTTGGTGGAATATTAATGTCACCTCTCTTCTCAGGGTAACCAGATTGTTCAGGTTCAGTATTTTCTAACTAAAACTAATTTATTTTTAGATTTTGAAAAGACATTAAGTGCACAGCTGTATTTTCCTGCAGACTGCTGTGATACAGGCTACTGCTTTATTGATTGCTTCAAAAGGCAACTTGCAGGAGGTGATTTTGTATCACTTATTAATTGAGACTGTTGAAGGAGTTTTTAATATATGATAGTATTTATTGGTATATGAACTTAAAGATTCCAGACTAATAACTCACTTTGCTACTGACTGATTGCACATGCTGGCTGATCTGTACTAGCTTTCAGCAAGCAGAATATAGACAGGGTCAGAAATGGATGCAAAGGGGGAAAAAAAAAGGAAAAAAAAGCAACCTGATAACACAAATAATCACTGAATCATTGCATGAGGATTTGGGAAATAACCATCAAATCCAGAAATTTATTGCAATTTTCACAGTAAGGCTGCAGCCTCCTGCACCCCATTTCAGTATCTGACAGGTTTGGAAGGGTTTTGCAAAGGAAAGCAGTCCCTCAGCAAGCAGCCTGTCTCATCCACTTCCCCATAGACCTGTAAAGGGTGGAAAAAACCACATCAGCTTTGCAGAAGGGACTTGTTTTTATGTCCTCAGGCCATTGCTGCTTCTCAGCCAGGGACTGCTGGGCATACACTCCACTGAATATCGGGTTCTCACACTCTTATCTGGCCCAGCTCAGATTTGTAAAACTGTTCTTCAAGGATGATTTTCCGTGCTACTGCATCATGTAATCCCTCAGAAAGCTCCTGCTCTCCGTTGCCTTTCTTTATCCTTAAGCAAGCAGTACTTGATAGCATCTTTGGAAAATAAACTTCAGAAAATGTTGACACCTAAGTAATCATTCTGGTTTTTAAACTCAAAACGGTGGGTGAGTTTGATTGATTTGAAGATAATTTGTGTCATGTATCTGCTGAAATCAGAATGCCAGTGTTAGATGCTTTAGTTCCTATCTGATGGCGGTACCCACTAAAAGTAGGACAAAATCCCTCAATACTGCAGTGCCAAAACCTCTTGCAAAAAACCCAAACCAAACCAAAAACAAACAAACAAAACCACCAAAAAACCACCCCACCCCAAACGAATGTTTGTTATTAACTTATTTACAATATCTTACTATATTTTTACAATATTTTCATTTCACTCTTTTACAAAGCGAACAAATAAAATAACTTATTTTAAGCATCTGGTAGCTATTTTTAGAACACAAAAATTTCCTATGAAAATATACTGTGAAAATATCCTCCAGATATTGGGTGAAGCAGGGTTTTTTTATCATTAGAGATGATAGCTATTTTTAGTTATTCTTACAGTCTTTTTGAAACTATCTTCAAAAATGCCCTTTTTTTCAGTGAACAATAGAATGTCTCTTCTTATTGTCAAAAGCTTTTGGTCTCCAAACAATTGTAAACTTAGTTTTCTGTTATCATAAGTAATGGACATTTTACTGAATGACTGCATGGTGTTTTAAATCTGCACAGCTTTTGGAGTTGAAAAGACTGATATCCTGGTCATCAGGTGAAAAAATAAATTATTAAAGAATTGAAGTAATGCTGAAGTCCTTACAGTGGACATTGACACATTTTTCTTAAAAGCTAGAAAGTTTTAGAGTAAAACTTGGATTAATCTGCACAGTCCCACCAGAAAAGTACATCCGTTTAGTAAAAAAAAAAAAAAAAAAAAAGACTTTTGGCAGAATCCTCTGTACAATTTCAATGGAAGGCTTTGAAGTATTACAGGTTCTTCACAAGGAAATGAAGATGCTCTTTATAAAGCAGTGGTAGGTGTTGCTTCATGCTGAGGGCAAGAGTGAATTGAGAACTAAAGAAACCACAGTAATTATTTTATTGAAAGAAGTAATTGAGAAATAACCCACATAGCCTGTGAACAGCATAAAGGGGAGATATCACTCCTGTATCTCAATGAAGGTGTTTGCCACCTCAGCCAACAAAACTACCCAGAATGACAGTGAAACAGGACACTGAATAAATAACCAGCTAGATAAAATGACAATAAATCAGAAGACACAGTTGTCATTTGGTGAAAATCTCTGTCTTAGTGATGTCCATGGGGAGAAGAAATAAGGAGAATGTGTAGGCAGGACAAAAACGATGGAGGAGTCAGGGTGGGCCACTCTGTTTTCATAACCAGGTTGTCCTTGCAAGTCTTTAGTGTGAGTGCATTTCGGGCAGTCAGGGTTACCAGGCAGTCTGAGGTTTGTGTCTCTGCCCTCCTCATCCTTCTGCAGTCGATGCTCACGCTGAGCTCAGGCACTCCGAGTTACGCCCTGGCAGCAGAGAGGGAGCGCGGGGAGCGATGATTTATCTGTGCCCGCCCTCCTCCACACCCATCAGCCCCAGGCAGAGGAACCAGGGCTGCCCAAGTAATCCTGAAGACTGGAGATAATGGCTTTAATCCCAGTGGTCAAGAGAGCAGCCAGGATTAAGCACTGTGCTTCCATTTAATTAATGACAAATGGTGTTTCGCTGTATTTTAGGGAAGCTGTCAGTTTGCTGCTGTGGAATGAAACACTATCTGGGTACCAAGAGTGGTTACAAGGTTTACCTCCTGGCTTGTCTTCCTCCTGGAAATTTTACGGCCTCCAGCTGTCATAAAGCACATTAAACAGGACCTCTAAAAGCAATTTAATTTTATTTATGATTTTAAGAAAGGGGGCATGGTTCTAATGGGAAATTTGAATTATTTAAAGATAGCAACAGGCAGTATGAACACAGCTCCTGCCTACCGCTTCCGCTTCATGAAACAAGTAGTCGTTTTTCAGGGAATTAATATTCAGAGCAGGTCCAGTTCATCTTACCTGCTGAGTTCATTTTATTATATAATAAAATCAGATTTATTCTCATTTGGGTATTGCATATATAGCCATATAAGCATAAGCCATTTATAAACAGTTACTTTGCATGTAGCATAATGTAATACCTACTCTCTTAGGTATTTCTGAGGAGTATCAAACATTACTTGCCAAAGGGCAGAGATAAAAAGAAGTGTTTTGGATCTGAACATTGTGCCTGGAGCTGATCACTAGTTGTGCTGGTACCTTTTCACTTCTTCAGTCCGAAAAAAAAATAAATAAATAAGAAAAAGCTGTCTAGTAAGCATCTATAGGGAACTTTTCTCTGTCTGGCAAACGTAACTCTCATTTTATATTTTACTTACAGAATGGTCTTATCGTTGCCTGTTACCAAGGTTATGTGGATATTGTAATAGCCTTAGCACAATGCCCTCACCTTGACGTGAACTGGCAAGACAATGAAGGGAACACGGCTCTAATTACAGCTGCACAGGCAGGTAAGGCTCTCTGTATCACCCTTACAAGCAGGGTCTTGGGAGGAGTGTGTGTTTAGGCTACATTTTTTTAGGATTTTTTTCAAATCCCTGAAAGAAATTATTCTGTGTAAGGTTTGTCATGATTTTCTTTGAACTAATTAATCTACAGTAGTATTTATCCAGTAGATCAAGGCTGCAAAAGCTATACATTTTTAGTAGATACCATTAATTATTTTAACTTAAAAATAAAGAAAATCTCATCCCAAGTGTGCAGTATTATAGTGCTTTGTTCCTTTCAGCTGATTTTCCAAAGTTTGCTCTGGCAAGCAACAGTTGAACACTTTGGACATGTAATGTGCTGCATTAGTGCTGTTCTCCCATACTTGCTGCACCTACTCCAGAGGGTCTCCAGTAATTGATAACTGTAGGAAACATATCATCATTAAGAAACACCCTGGCTGCTAAAGCAGTCTTCATCCACTCCATAGTTAAAAAGCAAACAAAACCTCAGCAGGATTTAGTATTTGCCAATGATCCTTTTGTAACAGCTGATATCCACATCAACCATGTTAAAATCCTGATGAAGGCTGGAGTGAGAACAGGATTTAGCAAGGGTTTTTTTTATCCCACTCAGTATGGTAATATGCAGTGAACAAGTGTAACAGATCATGTAGATGTAAGAGAAACTCCCAGGAGGGTTCCTTGTTTCCAGTGTTCAGAGAGAAAACAATCCTTTGATTATTTCTGTTAAAACTGAAGAACTGTGCTTTAATCTTTAAGGGAAGCTTTAGTTTTCTTTAACAAGTGTTAACCAAGTGCTAAAGCATGTAAACCAGGAAAACTTTCTCCAAGGAATGATGCCATCACTTTGTAGTCTAAAAGCTGTTCCAGGGGCTGCCTAGCTCTGCATCTCTGGTTTCCTCTGCATCCTTCAAGTGCACTCGGCAAAGGCAGTCACTTTACAAGGAAATGCATAGCTGGTCTTTATCATGTCTGCTGACTGGTGAAGAGTCTGGGATGTTTGTGGGAGTTCGTGGGACATAGTCCTCACTCCCAGACACTCGCTGCCTGAAGAGAACAAATTTTCTTCAGGGGATATCAATGGACAGTACAAGCCACTTCTAAAGATTGGAGCAGTTTGGTTTTCATGTCAATTTATAATAGTTCCACTGGACATTTCCAGGTAGTACCTAACCTTGCTTTGAGTTGTATCAAAAAGTGAACTCTGCTGAAGTTCCTGCAAGATGGCTCTTGAATACTGGAAGAAAGAACTGTGACCACATTCACAGCAAAGTCACGAGTACAGTAGCTTTCCAAAGAAGGTGGAAAAGTCTCCAAAACACTAATCTATTTTTATTTATCTGCCCTAATAGAAATTTGGACTAAAAAGGTTTAACACTGCCTCCTTCTTGACTTTTATATCTCATGATAATGAGCTCAGCAATAATCCAGCGGGCTGACATTGACTTGACACTCTCTGCAAGTACTTGCTATTGATCCCAAAAGCAACTGGAAATGACTGTAATCAATAGAAGCCTATACAAACCTCCAACAACTTGGATGTTTTCCCCTGCCTGTGCTAATCCTGAGCTACAGTGTTTACACCAGTTATTTAATTAATTATCACAAGATACTGCTGCAGTGTTAATAGAGATTACTGTGAGGCTAACATTACAACCAGAGGAGTTACAGTGCAATAGATGCTGCTTAATTATTGCTGAATGTTACGTAGCAACACTGAGCAGTGGATTATAAAGACCTGAAAGCAAAGCTTATGCAAGCTTGCCTTTAGTGAAGAATTTATTTGTTGGGGGAGGGGTTAACTTTAGGCTGTGAAAGTAATCACATTTTTGCAAAATAAATTTTTCTGAGATCACTGTTATTTATACCAAAACTATGGGTTTTCCTGTGGAAAGCCTAATAGCAAATCCACATTATTTCAGGTATTTGTAAGGTGGTATTTGAAGGTTTCAGAAAGTGCTGCCATTTTTGTTATGATCCACTGCCAGGTGGGCCATCACATATGGGCAGACCCCAAAGAGGAGCTGGATGGGAAAAAAGGTGTGGTCCTGAGGAACCATTCCTCGTGTTTTAGAGTCTGCATCTGTGTTATGAGATATAGGTACCAAAAGAGATGACAGAGAGGTCTCTTCACTTGTGCTGAGGAGTTTAAAATCCACACTTGCCTGTGCCATTTCATGATTGCCCAGACATGATGATCAAATATGAGCATCAGCTTGAATTGAATAGGATTAAATTAAAGAGCAACTAGAGTCTCAGAAGGTGAGTGAATTCAGTTCCTCATATTGCTTTTGATAGTTTAAGATTCTCATCCTCCAACAAAAGTATTTAGGGCTGAAGTTTTCTGCATGGGCTGACCAGAGAAAGACAGGTTGGAAGGATCAGTGAAAAGCAGTACTGTCTTAAAAAGCTTATTAGTGTAGAAAAATAACCACAAAGTGCTCTACTTTGTGTGTGAATTTCACATTTGAAAATTGGTCTGTTTGCCTGCTTTCTCAATATTTCGGATTTCTCATGTCCCTTTTGGAAGAGAGCTTGCCTTCCAGAAATGCAAGAGCATTGCAGTCTGCAGCATGTGGTGCCCAGAAGTGGGTGGTGTTGCTATTGAAACAGAAGCAAAATCATTAAATGTCATTACAAAAACGATGCAGAAAAAAAATGGGAGATTAATACAAGCAGGTGATTGAAATAACTAGGGGAAAGAAAGGGAGGAAGGAAAGTGATTTTTTAAAAAAAGGAAAATAAGGAAAATTACTTTTTTTTCTCAGTTCTGCTGCTGATGAGGACATAGCTACTCCAGTGTATAGTAAATGGCATGCACTGGTGCTCAGAGGGAGTTGTATTTGCTTACAAAGAATAGATGTTTTATGTTACACCCACCAGTTTGGGGCAAGGCTGTAGACCTGGGAACACAAAACTGAGTTATCCCAGTTTCTGTTTATTAAGAAAGACATGAGAACACAAACACCTAAAACACCCAGAGGATGAAGCCTTCAGGGTGTCCTTGGTTCCATCCATCTGTGAGAAAGCATTCGCCGCCCGCAGGCCAAACACAAGTGTTTTGCAGGTACAATTCAGGAGTGAAAAGTTATTTGACAAAGGGTCTTCCTTACTATGCAGCTTATCCTTCTGCCTGTGTTACACAGAGTATTAGGTAATATTGTCATCATTATAGGCCTCTCCTTTGTGGCAGCAATTAAGTGAATTAAGCTATTACAGACATCTGTGCTGATCTCTAAATATGGCTCGCAGGGAGGAGAAGTGAACCCTTAGCATGCCAGGTCTGGTAGGAAGTGGATCTGACTTAGAAACAGCAAGAGCCTGCTTTGAATTCAGTATCACCAAACAGGCTGAACCCAGGCTCATTTATTTTAGAGCTGCATACTTTTCATAGCAGACTTTACATCACAGGAGGCTCACCCAGTTTACAATTTAGGTACAGGATGCTTGTTCACAGAGACAGGGGAAAAGCAAAGCAAACTTCATGGCATTAAATCAAAAGTGTGTGACAGGGTTTGGACTAAAACTTGGCAGCTCTGAATTTTGCTTTGAATTTGGTATCTGTTGGAAATGGAAATCTGAAGCAAACCTCAGAAGACAGAAGATCCTCCAGATTAAAACTGAAGTGGTTTTCAAGAATCTCTGAGACACAAAACTTCTGGGAATCACAGACTTCTTAATTTTCTTTCTCATTTTACTGCTGGTATTTTTTTTTCTGTTTCGTTTGAGGCCATTTCTAGTCCCCTGGAGAGTTTTGGTTAAGCAAAGTCTTTCAGGATTAATTCTTAGGATCACCCCAGATTTATGAAACATCTCTCACTGTAATTATACTTTTGGCAAAGGAAAGAACATCTTTAGTGATGTAATAACTGCTGAAAAATCTTCCATCTTATTATTTCTACATGTTTCAGTCTGTTTCTTGTTCCTGTGGTCAAAAAGCAGGATTTCAACTGTTCCAAAACCTTCATGAAGACACATGTCTTAGATCACTGAATCAGAGCACGTCCTGAAAAACGATTTTGGCACAAAGATTCTCCCAGTAGCAACTGATTCCTGGCTAGGATTTGATTTTATGCCATAGAATCAGTAAAGCTGAAACTTCTGTACTGAGTAAGCAGGGCCAGGTCACTTGATCCTGCCCTGAACCCAGTTCACTTTTGCTCTCTTCAGCTTGTTGTGGTTTGCTGAATCTCTATACATCATTCTCAGCAGACTGCACAAGGTACAGGGAGCTTTTTATTTGGTTTTTTCTGGCTCTGGAGTTGCTCATCTGCTCTGCATTATCTCTACATCTGCTCAGGTTTCATGAGAGTCTCCAGTTATGCAGAAAGGTAACAGAGTCAAAAAATTATAGGAGAGAAAGAGTAACACCTGCAACACAAATTAATTGATAAAGACTTTCTTAACTTGCTTTTCAAAGTGAATGGAGGTCTGTGTTGGTACAAAGTGGCTGCTGATGAAATCCACACCAGATGTGACGCTACAGACTTTTAAAATTGTCCTGTATGAATTATAATCTGCTTCAGTAACATTTCTAGATGAATTTGAATGGCATGCATTACAGAATAGTCATCTGGTCTGCAAAGCAAGATGAGAGAATATTTTTACAGCTCCTACTAATTAAATTGTGATTGTTGCAGCTGCCTGACAGACGGCATTATTTTATAGAGCATCAAAACATCATAAAATGATTGACAAGTGAAGGGAAAACTGTTTTGAATGAGTCATAATGGCACTAGCTATTCATCTGATAGACCAATTATAAAGATTTGATGTCTTAATTGGTCTTCCAACCATTTAGCCAGAGATGCGTTCAGCTCCTCAGTATAGCCTTGTAGACACCAGTTATCCTGGCATACAAGCCACATGAATGGCAACAACAGTTGCTTTTAGAAACAGAACTTAAATAATTTATTTTACTACCAAAACTGAACATCAATCCCATTTTCCAACTGCAGGAGAGTAGGCAAGTGGCTTTACACTGTCAGATGGAAAAGACAAAATGTGGGATCCTACACAAAATATTCCTTTCTCTTGTATGAGGCCTGGCATGGTTTAATGGCATTATTGGCTGGAACAACTATGTGCAGTCATCAATTTTAATGAAGCATCATGACTGTAAGGCTCAAATTTACCAGAGGAGGCAGAAAGCTGAACCTTTGCCATCAGTTGCTCCTGGTGATGGGTCTTTTTTCCATAAGCTGTAGGGATTCCCACTGCAGTGGTACTCACTGGGTTAAGAAACTGGGGCCCCTTGCAACCTCAGACTCACCATTTCTGGTCTTCAATTATTCTCTTACCTTAAACTGACTTTTCAGAAAGGAGAGCAATTCAAGAGAAGGTGGGAACCCAGGTATTCCACCTCCTATCCCAATATTCTGGTCACAAGTCAAGGCCACTTAACCCTAAGGCTGATGACTGCAATGAGTGAAAGAGGACACAAGGAAAAGAGATCTTAGGAATTATCCGCATTTTCCAGTTATCAGACCTGCAGGAATAAATTTCTGGTTTATTGTTGAGACAGCACTGGCACTGTGTGACATCTTCTCTGCTTTTTTGTTTCTTTAAAGGGCACATAACCATTACAAACTATCTGTTGAACTATTTTCCTGGGCTTGATATTGAGAAGAGGAATGCATTTGGCTTCACAGCACTGATGAAATCTGCCATGCAGGGCAGAACGGAATGTGTGAAAGCCTTGATGATGGCAGGTATGCAAAGAACTTTTCTCCTTCTTTGTCACCATCTAACAACTACCAAGAAAAAAAAAGGCTCTTGGGGATGCTTGATCTGAGAACTGTGGTTCAGCCTTCCCTGGAGATGGGTGCAGCTTTGAAATTAGCCATAGTCAAGGCGGTGAGGGCACGTGCTGCAGAGGCACCCAGTTTGCTTGTATAAATTTCACCCAGGAGCTCTCCTAGAGCTCTGAGGGTGAGATTGTCTCCAGGAGAGTCTGGGGAGCAGGATCATCAAAATTTTTAGAACAGGGGTTAATGAAATCCATGACACAGGTGGGAAAGACATGCATGTCACTTGCAGCCATCTCAGTGTATGACAGACATAGGGTGGGACTACAGCCATTTCTGCCTTGAACTGTGGTGGGGACTGGAAAGTTCTGGGGGCTCCAGCCCCTGTCAGCAGTGTTGGGTGTAGGGGCCACATCCCTCCAGGGAATTTGGTGACTTACCTTTTTTTGTTAATGCCCTTATAGCTCTGAGTTTGGTCTCCAGGTTTATGAGCAACAGGGCACCATGAGGTCTGTGGCTGCTGCAAGGAGGGAGCTGCGGCACAGGGAGTGAGCAGGTCTCTCTCTGCCCACCTGTCTCTCTTCACATCTGAGAACAGGAATTATGTTTCTTGCTCTTGGCTCTTGTCTGCTGTTGAGTCTCCAGCTGTATTGCATTGCAAGGTGGAGGGATGCTGGAGAGGAGAATCAGAAGGCCCCTTGAGGGGCAACAGCCTCTACAAGAGCAGTCCTAACATATATGTGGCATCTTTCAGCCACAATATTGTATGGGGTTTTTATGAAGTAATTGGTATATGAACTGTTAAATAATAATTAAACAACTAACTTATATTAGTGTATGTGCTTGTTTTTCAACTGCAAATATATGACACAAATTAAATATTGTGGAAATAATAAAAAATGGTGTGACTATTGTTACTGTTTAGATCAAGAGTCCTACAGGTCCATTTCATTGAGAGAGATCTTGAATAACGGTTTCATTTCAGTGATTTTGCTGTCACAAGAGTCTAACCCCTCATGATCAGAGTATTTTAAGTCACATGATTTTATCCAGCACAATGATATTACTAACCTTCATTTTATAATATCCAGTTTCTAGACATTAACATGATGTGGTAACTGGTGTGTTATTTTCTGCTAGTTTCTGTAGCCTCTTACTCTGGAACAAAGGCTTAGGAATTAGATCATTCATTTTAAATTTTTATGACAAAAAATTATAAAACTACTGTCAGAGCTTGAACACTGCCAGAAACAGATGCACTTTCTGGACTCACACGTACTTCACGCAGATGCAAGTTCAGAGTTTTCCAGTGAGTGTTATAAATCATCACTTAAAATGAAACTTCAATCCTATGATTTTCTGACTTGTCAAATTTGCCTTATGGTGTCATGACCTATTATTATCACTACAGATCTGAAGGAAGCTTGTTCTTTCTGTTTGGGTCACTAGAAGCTGTTTCACAACCTTTCAGCTATGTAAATAACTCAGTACTTGTTATTCTGATTCTTGTACTAAAAGTATCATTATCAAAGTTCGCTGCTGTGGTTGTTGCCTCCGGCCTCTGAATAGCCACTTCTTGCTTCTGTGATTCATAAGAAAACAGAACATTGGGAAGAACAAACCTTTAGGCAGCCAGAAAATGGCTTTTTTAGCCTCCATCTTGAGTTTGCCTAGAGAAAGTTTTATCAGCCTGTTTTTGCATCAGAGATAGTGAGGATACCAAAGATCACCCACCAACTAAAGATCTGGCGAGTTAATATACTTTTGATTTTCTAAATTGCAGTTTCAGTGAGTATTTTGCAGCTCTTCACATTTTCAGCTCAAAATAGGGGCCGCAAAGGAAGTGTGGTAAATTGCCTGCACCCATTTTAATATCTAAGTATTTTTTAACATGCACAGTCTGGTGAAATGGAGGGAGGGAAGGAGGGAAATGCTCATTCAGAATGGATTTAGAAGTAGTTTGTGACTTAAGGGACACTGAGTGGGTGCTGACAATGAAGTACTAGTGAGCTGAAGAAGGTAAAAGAAGTTACTAAAAGATTTGGTGAAAAAATCAGTTTCACAAATAAACCAGCAAAATTCGATATTAAAATGTAAAAATGCATGGCAACATAGAGGGGAAACACCCATAATCAGCTGTGGGTCTGCTTGCACAGCTACAAAGCAGTTATGTGTGGTTAGAAAAGACTTACAGCCAGGAGGTTTTTAAACCCAGTATCTGTTCAATGGCTTGAGTAAAACCTCTGCTGATGGCCAGCTGCTTATGGCAATGCAGTGGGTCAGAAAAGCAAAATAACTCACCTTCCTAGCTGCCTTAGCATGGATTCAGCACAGCCAGACGGGGAAAGAGGTAACAGCAATGTGTGACAGATGGTCGGAGCTGGATTGCCAAAGTGACTGCTCTTTCTGAAATTTGAGTTCGTGGAGGGGGGCCAAGGTCAATCACGACAAGATTAGGGCACTCTGAGACACTTGGCCATAATGTTGCTGTTCCAGAGGGGCCCTTTGGAACATGTGAATGTGCTGTTTGTGGGCGCACAGCGGGTGCGGGGGGGGCGGGTCTCCCATCGGCAGTTTGTCACAGGCTGCCGCACTGCCAGCGCCGCGCTGCTGCCAGCGCTGATCAGGAGAGCCAGCCAGAAATGCTGGTTGTTATTCACGTGTCGAGCCCTGCTGTGATCTCCACTCTAAACTCAGTGCTGCTCTAGTAACGCTGGATCTGGAGACTGGGCTTTAAACACCACCCATGAAACAGGCTGGTAACAGATGCCTGAGCCTCCTCGGCCCCTGTCTTTGAATCCAAGATGCCAGTTCTGCATCTCAAAAGGACACGAAGGCTTAATAAAATAGGATATTTATATCCTAAAGGAGCATGTGTATTCAAATTAATTGTACCTGAAAATGATCGTCAGGGAAACTTCTAGGAAAAGCAAGGCAAGTGGCAAGTGCAGCATTCCTGAAAGAAAACTTGTAGGTTATAGTTACACTGAAATGACAATTAGTTCAATAAGACTGCTATCACATTTACAAAGGGACATGACTACTCATGTATATTCCAGATGAGGCATTCTGCTGAATGACAAGTTTGTTCAGGAATGCCTCCTGATTTGTGCAGAAAATCAATAAAACTATGGTAAATCATGCCTTAAAAGAGATTTTGTGATACAAGGTACAAAGTCATCATCGATTTCTGTTGAAAGGTTGGGATTTCAATACTCTGTAGTATTGTTTTCTGAGATAGAATTTCCAAAACACCTGGGGACCCATCTGTCAGAAAGAATGGGCTTCTCCTCAAAGGGAGGTGAGCCAAGGGTGACAGCAAGGCCTCAGTGCCAGCCTCATCAACAAAAGTGCTCCTTTAAGGAACGTGGCAGGGCTGGTGACAATAACCTGGATCAGGCAGCACTGCAGTCATTGCCAGGCAAGTCCATCATGACAAGGGCAAGTTCATAGAGACAAGGTAGGTCTGAGGTCAAACAAGAAATTAACTCTGTGGGTCAGAGTCCAGACCAGCAGGACACAGGACCAGAGCTGAGTGCAGCCCCCAAGCAAAGGTGGGGAGCCCCCAGTGAGCACTTTCTCACACTTTTCTTTTTGAACTGTTCTGCTCCAAATTCTCACAGCTGCACCGTATCAGAACTGGAATGACTTTTTCTTGAAGATAATGGTAAGCAGCTGTCTATACCTCTTGTTTGTTTACAAGCTGAGAATTAAATTTTGTATTTGAAAACAATTCCTTTAGCTGCTGTCCTTCCTGCATTAATTCCCTGCCTGTTACAGGTACATCTAGGAAACAATTTCCACATAATTTGCCACAGTCACAGTGAGCTCTTTTGTGAAGGAGTTCAGACTCAGGCAAGTGTTAAAAAGGGACCAAGGAAAGAAGCTAGCCTGAGATGAGAGAGATTCGGAGATAGGAAGTTTGGGTAGGGAGGTTCAAGAACAGGTTAATGAGGCAAGAGGGCATGTGTTGGTATGTTTTTTCCCTCCCTTCACTGATTTATATGTAATTTCTGCAGTCATGAACTTCATCAAACCCTTCTGCCTCTGAGATCTTGTAATACTTACTTAAAATTCACAGGTTGTGAACTCTTTGATTTGATTGACTCTTCCTCTTCTTTGGCTTTTTTCTGCCTTCCTGTCCAGGGTCCATGCTTGACTCTGCAGTGCCCTGGTGCTCTGTCTCTGAGTGGTCCTTTCTACAAATTTCACTTGAATTACACTTAAAGTGTGATCAGCAATTTTGCTTAGGGTGTCTCCTTCCACATCCATTCTTGATCTGTGTCTCCAGCATCCTCTCTTTAGGGATTTTCTCAGAGACTTAGGAATTAATTTAATAGACCTAAAGTTGACGTGTTTATCACTGTCCCTGTACTCTCTTTTTGCCTTTATTTTCCTGTAACAATAAAACATCCTTTGTTGGAAAGGTTATAATGAACCCATCACAAACTGGTTCATGGTTGCTTTTCCTTTTATCAAGTCCTCCTTATTCTAGTTTGAAGTGCTGTCTCCAAGGTAATCCATCCTGAAAAAAATTGTCATGGTGCTCTCTGGTCTTTTCCTCAGGTCTCTGGACATCTCCTTCTTGCAAAGCTTTTGTGACAGGATCTGTGTAGGTCAGGTTTGTGTTGGCTGTCTGAAAATGGTCCTGCATCTGGTAAAGAAGCCTTTCAATAAATCAACTGTTCTTTGTATGCCAGCTTTAAACTCTTTGAAGAAACCCAGAAATTATCTGCAGGGCCAGAGATATGAGTAAACCATGACTGAATGTTGCAGAGCTCAGTATGTTGAAGGCAGCTGGGCAAAGTTCCAGTGCCTGTCCCAGGGAACGTGGTGCAGATCTGCTGAACAGTCTGCAGACTGGAGCACACAAAACTCCCTCTGAGATCAGTCAAAGTTCAAAGGCAGAATAGAAAACAAAGGATTTTCAGCTTAAGAACCTGTCTGCCTGACACCAGAGAGTATTCTCTCATCCTCCTATTGATTTCATTCATTCACCTTCATACTCATACACTGTAAAACATCAAGATGTGCGTGCCCAGGTGGTGTGCCCAGGATCACTTGGATGCAAAGCACAGGATACGATGCCAATTGTCAAGTCCTTGACACGTCTCTGAGATTCTTTTTAATTGGTGCCATCAAGCCAGTTTTTGGACAGGTCTTTTGTATCCTTTAGCATTCACCAGCTGTAATCTACTGGGTATTTGCAACAGTGTCCTGCTAACTTCAGCTTCCAAAACCTCTTGCTGTTGCTCATTGTTCTGCAGCAATTCTTCCACAGGTGCACTTTGAATTGAGCTTCCAGTGTCCTTTACCGAGCTCTTCTCTGTGAGCAGGACTGTGCACATGCCACCCTCATTAACAAATGCCCACTGTCCCACCCTAATATTATGGGAGGACCTCCCTGCAATTTTCTGGTTGCCAAGGAATGTGGATATGTGCTGAAGAACTTGTAAAGGATACCATAGGGCAGACTAGGATGCCTGCTTCTCCTGTCACTCTTGTATCCTTTCTTCAAGCATCCAAGTTTCCTGGAGGAGAATAGTGAGAACAAAAAAATGAAGAACATTTTTGGAGAAAAAAGAGTGAAGAACAAGGACAAAAGCCTACGTATGGGGTCTTACAGAAAGATGGAGAGATCAAAAGGAATGCAAAGATGGAAAAGGATGCAGAAATTTATGAAAAAAAAAAAAGAAAAAAGAATGGTGATGGGAACAGACGTCAGAATTGGAGAGATAAAGATCATAAACTGGGAATGGAGGAGGATAAGCCACTAGAAATAATTTCTTTCCAGGACATAACACTTCAAATGTCTAAGCCTCTGCTGTCCCAGCTGCCTCTTATGTCTGGTCCACTTGGCAATAGCAGAGTGTTTTGGCTAACAATTACTTCATTTCCTTAGGGCTGGTAATCTCAGGTAGAAGAGAACAGTTGCTCTGGGCTCAGACTGAAGGTCCATCTCACCCATTATCCACTCTTTGACGTTTATAGAAACTTTCCTTATATTTGATCACTCTTGTTACCATCTTCTCAACATTTCCTAATTCTACCAGATCCTTTCAGATATGAGAGCATGAATGCAA
Organism: Argya squamiceps; assembly: GCA_037834095.1. Classification (NCBI taxonomy): domain Eukaryota; kingdom Metazoa; phylum Chordata; class Aves; order Passeriformes; family Leiothrichidae; genus Argya; species Argya squamiceps. The sequence continues at coordinate 79,778,872 of JBBMKD010000102.1, read as the reverse complement.
ATTTGTTGTTTTCTCTATTTCTGCTTTTATACTTTCTATTTTTTTTCCATTTTTAACGCTTTTTAAGAAAGTAATTACATTTTATTTGCTGTTTTTACCCCTGGTGAGCTGTGAGTGGATATTTTCATGGAATTTATGATCATTAGCCTAAGACTTTTCTTCCAAGTGGAAATGACCAGTACAAAGTCCACTATTCTATATGGGGAAGGATTTCTGTGTAGAGAATTGTTTCTTTCCATATCTGTAACTCTTTTCTTGTGAGCTCAAATTATGGACATTAAAATGGCAGTCAAGACTAAATGCAGGTGAAAATCATTATTTCATTATTTGTAATTTTAAGAGAATTTCATATATGCAGTCTTAATGTGTTTTCCCTTTTTTTAAATAAATAAGGAGTTCACGAAGTCAAGAACCAGATCTGTCCTTATTGCATGTTCATTTTGACACAAATATTATTGTGTATTTTATGTGACATTTTCTTGCAGGGATCTGCCTGACTCACTTCTGATCACAGCAACAGGAATGTGGGTGGTTTAATTAATTAAGACTAATTATTTTTCTTTTTCTTTTGAGGGGCAAATGTTCATGCAACTGACCCAAGCCGTGGACTGACTTCATGGGAATGGGCTTGTTTCACAGGAAGATCAGAGTCTGCCTTCGTCATGCAGAAGCTGATGGACAGGCCATGCCCAGAACAGTTTTCTGATCAATATAAACCAGAATGGCCAAAAATGAAGGAACTTCTTGCCAAGGCTGCAGAGCCAAAAAGCTGTTTGCAGAAGGTTTCTGAATGCTTGAGGGCAGCTATCTCGTTCCGGTCTTTCTACGGCCCAGAAGAGGACGGGGTCCTTGACCACATGGTAAAGGTGACAACGAGCTTGGGAAGTCCCTTCATCGCTCTGGCGTGCCGGACCGTGTGCCCAGGCAGCCCACCTTGTGTGGGGAAACGCAGACTGGCCGTGCAGGAAATCCTTCGGAAGCAGAGAGCAGAGGAGATCCGATCTCAAGACAAAGATCACGTTAGCAACTACGAGAAGCTCTTTCAGAACTCCAAAGTCACGGTGATCCCCAAGAAGAAGGAGCGTCGAGCCAGCCTGCAGCCCATCAGCATGGCCATGTCCCAGGTGAGCACAGTGGCCACGAGGAAAGCGAGCCTCCTGCCGCTCCACCTGCTTCGGCGGAGCAGCGTCCGGCCGGGATTTGTCATCCCCAAAGTCCGTGTCAGCAAGGCTCCTCCACCCACCTTCCAGCCAGAAAAGGCGAGAAGGAGGAGCAGTGCCAAGGACGATCCCTATCTGCAGATTCCCAAATGGAGATACAAGGAGCTGAAAGAGGAGCGGAGGAAGGCAGAGGAGCAGGAGAAGAACCGAGCAGCAGAGGCTCAAAAGCCGAGGCAGGTGTCTCCCGCCCAGAGCAGGACCTGATTTAAGGGCAGTTGCTGAGGAGGTTCTTGAGCTGCTAGTCTTGTTATCCTAGCAAGATAACAGATGAATGCCTTCGTGCATGCCCGCTGCTCATGGAGCTGGAACGCTGAGTCATGGCCTTTAAGGAGCAGAAATACAGCAAGGGCTGTGCCACAGCTTGTATGATGGTGGAGCAGGAAGATGTTTTGAGCTGGAAGACTCACTAGGTTGACTGGTCTGCTGTTGACAGGACGTTCTAAGTGGTGAAGTCCTCTTGTGGGTTCCTGTTTTTCCAGCTCCTGGTGGATGACAGCTTGAAAAATGTGTTTGAAAGGATCATATTTTGTGTTTGTTCATTTTGTAATGGACAAAATTAAGGAGTTGTGTTTTTGACACTAGACATTCCTCCCTTTCCTTCTTTAGGTAGACATACTGCAAAGGTTTATAGTAACAACTAAAAGTTTAAAATTTACCACAGTGTTGGTTGGCAGTGAAAATCCAGGTCTACAATTGTTTTGGATATACTAAGCACTTTATTTCTATTCCAGTTAACAAATTTTAAGTACAGGTATTAAAGCATACAGGTCTATACAGTCTGTATGGATGCAGTTCTTAATGCTATTGTTTGGTCTGTTGAATTTAAAAAGGGCTTAATATGAAATACCTCTACAGTTGGGGTATTCACGTCTTCTGCAAGTATAAATCAGGTGCAGGGACTGATTTCTTTGAAGAAACACAGAAGATGAGACAATTTTTGATTGCCACCATCACCTAAGATTTGCCTCCCCCAATAGATTTCCCTTTACCCATTATCTGTTGTCTCCTCTTTAGTCTCAGGGAATTTTTTGTCATTGCTTTTAACTGTGAAATAAGAGAGATGGTGAAGCACAGTGGATATTTTTTTAGGTTGATATTTAAGTTCCTTTTTAAAAAACTCACCAGGTTTATTGTTAGCCTTTCCAGAATATAGCCAGGACAAGAATATTATGCAGCTTTCAGAGGTTCAAGCAACATTCCCAGGTGTCACGTGCAGCTACACGCTGTGAATACCCAGTTAGAGGTGGAGTACCAGGCAGCTCAGCCACTGATGTGGCCAGATGTCACTGTAAACTTTGGTAGGACACCTCTGGGTGCCCAAAGAGGGCAGTACCTCACCCCTCTGTCTCTACACTGGGAGAAAACCTTCCCTAGTATGGAAGTGTATCTCCAAGTGGCAGTTCCCACGGGGTTTTGCTGCAAGGTTTATGCTGCACATTAAGGGTTCCTCTGGTTGTACCAGCAGTCAGCCTGAACAGCAAGCCAAGCCCTGGCAAATTCTGGCAAGGAAGGGCTGTAAACCTGCTGCTTGCTGAAGAAAGACCACGCTCATAGAAGTAGAGGTCCAATGCAAATAGCATAGAGCACATGCTCAGGGTAAGGTTTTTGCTCAGGTTTTGCACACTTTTGAACTGAAATGTGCTGCAGTGTGTCCTCCTGAAGGTGTTGCTGTCCTGGAGCCCAGGCAGACCCAGATGCTGCTGCTGCTGCCACCAGTTTCTCCCCTCAATTAAAGAGAGGGAAAACTTTTCAATTCTTTAGTCCCACAGCACAAAGGCTGGCCACAGTCTCACTGAATTTGTAATGAAACTGTGCATGTCATGGGAGAAATAAATTCAGTTGATTGAAAACTAGTGCCCAGATCAGCACTGCCATTTCCTGTCTGCAGGATCTGAACAGAGGTTAAGACAGATGTAGGAAATAAAGATTTTTCCATGCAGCCTGTTCTTTGTACTTCTATGCTGGCCAGACTGCATTGCCATGTAGCCTCCTAGGTCAGAGCTGGAAGAATTTGCACCTGCCAATACCCCTGCCCAGTCCTGGGAGTATGAAGAGCATTTTAATCTGCAAGTGCATCAGTGCTGTGCAATTCATAGGCACCAATTTTGTAACGGCTTTGAGGTGACCATAATGCAAGCTGAACTCATTTCTTTGGAAAGCAGGAAGACAATGTTTTGAGTGTCTGTGGCAAAGGTTTCAGGATAGATTTCAAATTGGTACATTGGATAGAATGGTTTAACTGTTAATTTTTGTTTACTGCCAACCCAGGATTTTGAAGATTTAGCACTCAGATTTGGTTCTGAAAAGCAACCTGTGCTGCAGCTGAGCACTTGAATTTGCACTTTCAGTACCACCTGCAAGAGACCAACAATTGATAGGTGCTCTCAGGGATTAACGTGTAGTATGTTAGAATTAGGGGCTGGAAATTAAGCCTATTTTCTAATCCTTTGTACTTTACTGTGTTTATGTGCATAAATGTGATATTTCCATTAAAAGAGGCACAAGCTGTTAACCTTATTTGGCACCCTCATTCTTCTTAGGGGTTTGGGAATGCTGCCTTTCACTTTCCAGTGGATCTAAAAGCCCATTTGCTTTCACCAAAGGACTCATCAGCATCACCTGAAAGCAATTTGGTTTCCCTGGAAGGGTGATTGTGGGTTAACTTCCACCCCTTGTGAATTTCTCCCTAGGAGTTAAGGAGAACTATTACTTTCATTTCCCATCAGGTTTTTGCTGGTCATCTTGCTGGAGAGAAGTCATTGCTCTGCTGGCCTGTGTCCATGTTGCTCTGCTGCAAGCAGAGTATCCTCGCAGAGAGTGTGACTCCATTTGGGGCATCTGTGTAAAGATTTCACTTGGCTAGTTTTGGCAGTGCCGGCCACAGGTCTCTGTGTCCTCATTGCCTTCCTCCCCTGCTCCCTCACTCTTCCCAGCTCTCTTCCCCTCTTCATGATTTTCCTCATCCTAAAGGCTGCACTCCTCACTTGCTGTTTATCTTACCTGCGGGAAGGTTGCAGTGGGCAAAGCTCCCACAAAACACTTCCTGAAACCTGTGGCAAACCACTGTGAAGGAGGAGGCACACCTGGCTTGCTTTCAGCCATCTGCCCCCTTGAGCTGCTGCTGCCGAGGAGGATTTGATTTCTGTTGGATTTCAGCACAAATAGAGTGGTTTAATCTGTGTTTTGTTGTGGATTTTTTTTTTCCCAAGAGATCCATAACTATGAAATCCCAGGCAACACTGGCAGCACTTCAGGTTGCTCCCAGTCACTCAAGCAGCACAGTTTACCTCCTAAAAAAGAGCAAGCAAACCCTTGGCAGCACCTCCTGGCAACTGGAGCCCCTGAGGGAAGGCAAAGGTGCTGCTGCAGAAAGACACTTCTCAGAGGGAAAAGGGACATTATTTAATTCCTTGGGCAAAGGGCAGTTTTCTACCTGCCTTCAGTGCTAGGCTGTAGTGTGGCATATTAGAAGGGGAATGTCCTGGAGTGTTGTAACTGGAGCAGGGGCTGTGTCAGCCACCACAGCCATTCCTTGTCTCGGCACCCTGGGAACATCTCGCCATGATGCCCCCGGGGAGCTCTCGGCCCCATGGGCCAACTTAGATCTGCAGTAACTGTATCAACAGGGATTTAACAACAATGACAGTGGAAGATGAAAGTCCAACTGCTTCACAACATTCTATAAAATTATATTGTGCTCTCATCTCTGGTAAGGAAGAGCTTCAGCATGGGGGTTCCCAGTAGCCTTCCTCCCAGAAGGCACCATCTTCCCCATCACCCAGTACTACTCACTGTGCTGGGCATCATCCAAATAAGGAAAAAAAACTCAAAAAGTATTCATAGATACCTTCAAAGGTATCACAGGCTGTCCCAGTATTAGAAAAGAAGCCTGGAAAATGAGAAGAGCCAAATCATCTTATTCTGGAGAACAGGAATTTTCTTCTGTTTGGCAAATTCCTATGTACAGCTAAATATAGTATTTATGGAAAAACTTTGTGAACTGTGGACCCTTTTTGCTTTGGCTCTGGAGCTGCTGACTGACCACTGGGAAGTAAAAATCCAGCCAAATCCATGCTGAGACTGAGATGTGCTTTATAATGCTAAATATGCTAAATAAGGTTATCCCAGACTTGGAAAATTGGATGTTCCAAATCAGTTCTCTGCCTATATGAACACCAATATCATTAAGTTATTTTAATTATACATAGTTTTACACTTAACCATACCTATAAAACTACTTACAGGTAACACAGGCATACATAAACATAATTAATAAATAATACTGAGACACATATATAAAACATGTATATATACATAGATAATTTAATTTTTAAATATATATTATTAACATATATACATATGAAAAGCCTCTTACCTCATAGTGGAGGATAATGTGGAGCACTTATATATGTTAATGATGACTGTCTCTTAAAAAGCCAGTATTAAATAATTGTTCTATAAGAGGAACAAATTGTTCAAGCTATATTACAGAGGCTACAAAGGGAAAACAGACCAGCTGCCTTTTCACTGAACACTATGGAGCACTTGCATGGGAACAGGCAGGGGATTATGTGAAAACTGTAGTTCATTGGATAATTAAAGTTATTATGCACATTAATTTTGCCTAGTCAGGTTTAAATTTGCCACTTCTCTTGACGCATTTGAATTTACAATGGTTGCAGCATGTTTTATATCTATAAAACTGTACACAGGTTTGTGGATAATTAGTGGGCCAAATGCTGCTGTTTCAATTGTCTCTCAGGGAAACAGAAGAGGTTGGGAAAATAGGTTCAGGTGGTTCATTTTCCCTTTCCCATTGTAGCAGCTTTCCACATGAATGACAGTTTGCCTCTTTGCCCAAGCTCTTCCTCCCAAACTGATAAAAAATGAAGAGAAACTCTCCAGAGGCAGATGTGCAAAATCTGTTTTCACAGGTGCCATCCTGGGTGTATTCAGTGGTTTCTCACAATGCACTGATGGAGCAATGAGCTCCTGTAAATGTGGATCAGGAAAGGGGCACAGGAACTGCTGGAACATCTCTGCTCCGTGTGTGTGCACGTGCGTGTGCGTGCCAATGGGATTTTTACTCTTGGTGCCATAGTAACTGAAGTCAGCTCAGAGCGGTGTTAACCACCAAAGGTGCTTCCTGAGTCTCTGTGCACAGCTTTCTGCTGACAAAGGTGATAAAATATTTACTTTCACACCACATGCAGCAGCAGGGAGTTAAGGTCTCCTTGTGTTTGCTGCCACTACACTGAAGCCAGCTTTTTGCAGAAGCCAGTAGTGTGGGGGTGTTCTCCATTTTTGTGTGAGAGTGTTAATGGGACACAAATCAATAAGTAAATGGGGAATTCAAGTAATGGCCCCACTAAAAGTTCTGTTCCAAACCAAGGTGAAGAAGTGTTTCAAAAGAATATACAAACATAGTTGTACTGAAAGCAGACGTGCTGTACTATCAGCTTGGCTGCTTTCCCAGGGAAGTGTAGTGGAATAGTCGTCATGCAGCATTTACCCAACTTCTGTGCAAGGGAAATGTGGTCTTTGACCGTCTGGTGTCCTTTTCAAAAAGCTGCAGTTTCAGCCTCCTGAAGTGTATTCATATGAGTGAGCTAAAACATTTGTTTGGTGGGCAATAGAACTGAACAGACCAGCCATATTAAACTAATTTTTCTTTGTCTTGGTCTCAAAAAGTTTTGTAGTGAACAGAAATTCTACTAACATGTTCATAAAAATTTACTCTGTGGGTGTTTTACATGATCAGTTTCTCACCCATGGCTTTTGAAAAACGTGGGGTTTATTCTTCACATGATTGACTGCGTTATCCTTTTTTTCATATTCACAGGCACAATGAGCAGGGTTTGCCTGTGGTTTCCCAGCTGTTTTGCAAGAGCCGTTTTAGGCTTCTGAAGGGTTTACAGCCCTCATGAGAATGCACACCTGCTCTTTGCTAGGAGAAACTCTTGGGTACCACAGGCTGAGCCACAAGAAGCAGGCATTGCTGTGTGACAGTGGCTCTCAGTCATGGTGATCAGTGGGCACTGCTTCTGGTTGTACACTCAAACTGCATCCTCCACATTCTAGGGTAAGCCCTTGCCCAGAAATAATCCCACTTATGAGCCTCAAATAGTCTCAATTGTCTCAGGATTTGCATGACTGACTAGGATACTGTGCCCAGAGAAAGCCAAGGAAAAACTGCTGTGTGTCAGATGTTCAAAGAAGAGATGGCCAGGTACCATGGCGCAGCCTGGTCTGTATTTAAAAACAACACCAAAAAAACCCCAATTGAGCTCTTTTAACTGAAAAGTTAAGCTGAACTAATGTGCACAGACTCTCTTGGGTTGGTTTTAAGCAGGCTGATATTCACTTGACTTAACCAATCAGAACCAATTTGTGGTTGAAGAGATATAAATCATTCATCCTGAAATCAGTTTGCATGCAGAGAGCTGTGGCAGCTCAGGTGTGCTGTTTCCAGTGAAGAGGGCTGCCCTGCCACATCCTTGACCTGGGGGAAGGCTCTGACCCGGGCTCTCTGCCGACTCATGCTGGTTTCCTTGCAGCTTCCGCTTTTCCAAGCAGATACTTGTTGCCCTTTCACTCATCGTTGCCGAGCTCTCTCACACACAGCAGTCAATGACATCTCCGTGAGTCTCTTGCTCACCTTTGGCTAATTACCAGTGTCACTTTCATTAACATGGCTCACGGGCAGCCAGGGATCGCTCCCTTCACACCATCCCCAGCAGCACACTGCTGCTTTGCTCTGTCATTTGGATTTGGGAAAATCTAAACCCCCACATGCAGCGTTGGGTAAGAGCCGCATTGTCACCATCCTCCACAGAGAACTGCTCTTTCTATCAAGTAAAACACTGGCTTAATCTTTAATTCAACACTGTCTTTTGAGGATCACAGCCCCTGCGCAGGAACAAAGTGAGCCTGACAACAGTCAGAGGCAGAAGATGAAATATTAATCCATGCTTTCGTGACATCCAGGCTGGATTAGAGTAATTCCCTGTCTGCAGGTCTCCCAAGGCTACCTCCTACAAAACACAGTTTGTACAGAAGCCAGCCGTGGGATTTAACCACTGCAGACAAACAGCCCACCACCCAGACTCTAAACTTGGGGCTTGTCTGGGGACCTCTGTTCCTTCTTTATCTCCAGGTGTGCTCTTCAATTGCCAGGTGCAGATCACATTCATAACTATAGGTATTTTTAGTCACTAAAAAAAATACCAGCTTCAGGATGTGTCAAATGAAACAAAAAGCATAAAATCTATAAACATGGTAGGAAGATGCTACAAATATGATAGACTGTGGGTTTGGCTCTTTTTCTCCTAAGCCCATCATCCCAGGACACAGGACACATGTTATAGGGTCACCCCTTTTAGGGCATTGAATGGCATTTCCTCAGGGCAAGAATTAGTTAAATTGGAAAAGCAATAAAATGAGGCCATTGGGAAGAGCTGGGTGTTATACACCAGTCAGCTCAGATCTGACCAAAGTAAAAGCATGTGAGGTGGAATGAGAGAAATAAATCCACCACCACAAAGGGCTGTAGCTGAAGAAAACACTGAGGGAAGAAAGCAAGTTAAAGCCAAGCTCACCATCTGGGTATTTCCAGAAGCATCAAAGATGCAGCTGTTCCTGTGTTGGCACATGTTGGATCAAGTGCAGGGCTGGTTCCAGTCATCCTTGCTTATCTCCTGTGTGCCTCAGTTTACCTCTCAATTGAAAAGAAATATTTTCCTCAATCCCAAGTTTATTCATAAGTTCAGCTCTTGGTTTTCAGGTAATGAGAGAAAAGGATGGATGGGAAGAACCATAGAAACAAAACCGCATAATGAAAACCATGTCAGTCAAGCAAACAGAGAAGATGTAATCTCTCAGCTTTGGAAAACCACACAAAGTTCTTGAGAGATGGCAGAGACAGCCCCTGGGACAGCAGGGGCCAGAGTGGAGCCTGTGGCAATTCCAGTGGCAGTCTTCAGATGTCAGGTGATGGTGAAGCCAGACACATCCAGGACACAGATCATCTGCTGCTCATGGCTGGAGAGGGGCTGAGCCCACACAGCTTCTGAAGACAAAGAAAGGCAAGAGGGCTCATGCATTCCCTACAGTACAGATATATAGCATTAAAGGTATCCTCCCTCAAAACACATTAAAAAGTACACTTCCCTCTGAGTAAAAGGAAGCTTACAGTGTCCTTGGCCTGTTTTTCTCACCAAGTGATTTCCTTACATAAATGAGTATTTGCTGTATAGAAAAAAGTCTGTGGAAAGCTTAGCCTAAAATGCAAGCCTAAGAAAGTTTTACATCATATACCACCATCATGCCCTACTTTTCTGAGGAGTTCCAGCTTTTGAAGATTCCAGAGGGCTATTTTGGAGAGTTATGAAGTTATGAAAGCAAAAGTCAGGTCCATGCAGTTTAAATGCTATTAAATCCCTGTGTTGCCATTTCCCATTAGTTGGGTTCTTCTGAAAGCCTTGTGCCAGCTGAGAAGACACATCTGAGAATGACACTTAGAAGGAATCTAAATGAACCCAGGGCAGGAAAAAAGAGGAGGGAGAGGCAGCAGCAGCAATGCATCAGCAGCACTAAGTGAAAAAAAGCCATGACCTAACTTAACAGTGATCATCCCCTCCTCAGTTATTTAAAAACCACAGTAACGTATGTACATGAATATTCCTATAAAATTGTGGAAAACAACCTTTGGACTCCTAGACCCACAGAAGAGTGAAGAAATCCTTGTGGCTTGAAGGTCTCTCCCTCAAGCCAGAGAAGGCTACACTGCTCACATTTTCAGAGTAGTGTCAAGAAAGCCATAGTGGTGGGAAGAAAGTGGGAATTCATGGAGTACCACACCCAGACCTCTGCAGAAAGGTCTGCACCTGCAGAAAGGTCTACACCTGTGAAATACTTTGGGAGCCACTCATACCTTTCCTAGGATTCCTTGCAAAGTGTTTCTGCTAATTTCAATTTTATCCACACCTTCCTTTTGAGAAAATATCTACTGAGTCAGGCAGTGAATGCTGGGATGCTGGCATGGCATGTTGCTATTTAAGGGCTTTTTCACATCTGTTTTCACAGGCAAACCCTATTAAATTGTAACAATAAACCGCATGGATTTTACTGGTAAGCAATCAATTTCCATGAAAGATAACAAAAGCTTTCACTGAAATGGGCTAGAAATCCAAATCTCTTAAAACCTGAGTCCGTATTATAAACACCATGCTCTAGGCACTGCAGTAACCACTGCTTATTGGGTGCTCAGGGTACGTTTTTCTTAGGCTAAGCAGCACCAGCAGATGCAGTCACACATGATGTGGTAAACCCACACACTTTATGCCTGCTGCAAACTTGAAATATACCCAGTGGTCCAGAATAAAACACTCTTTTTGCCCTCTCTTCCATCAAGTGCTCACCAGCAGATTATCGGGATGGCTGGATGCCTCTGGTCACCAGAAATGCCCCACATGCTGGGGCTCTCTGAGGTGCCTGGCCCCTGAAGATCATGCAAGGCAGTGTCCTGGGAAGTGGCCCTGGTAGAGGCCCTCCAAACTCCTACATCAGTAATGTAGGAGTACATCAATTCCCATATACTTGGGTATAAACCTCAAAGACCGTCACCAAGGAAGGGCACAGAGATCACATTCTGGTCCTCCATGCTGGCCTCTGGCTAAGACTGCTGCATCATCCAGAGAACTGACTGGGATGGAACACCACCAGGAGACTCACCTCCAATAAAAAAGAATCTTGAGAACACTTAAAAGCACTTTCTAATACTTTGTAACACCTTTTAGGCTTTGTTGATGCTCCCAGGCATCAACATTTCCAAGGTGCATTTCTAAAAACGTTATAGCATTTTCCTCTCAAAATATCAAGGTTAGAACAGCTCAGTTGCTGTAGCCTCACATCACTGTTTTTCATTAATATCTTCCCCAAATTCTGCTCATCAGCTAAACCATCCCTCAGTGAATCTCCATAAAAGGCCTTCCTGATGCTTAGCATCCATTGGCAGTTTTAGGGAGTGAAAAGATACAAGCTCAGCTTGAGTTCTCTCCCCTGGATCCTTTCCCAGCCAACTGCTTTTAGTCACCTCCCCACACCTGAATAAGTTCCCACCTCTGAGAAGTCCAGCCCTCCACAAAACAGCACCAGTGGCTACATCCAGGTTAATCTGTGGCTTTGCAAGGCACAGGCAGGAGTTGGGCCATGCCAGCCTGTCCTTGAGAGTGGCAGCTCTGGGCAGTGAGATGCCAGCAGATGACACAGGCCTGTGTGTTAGACACTGCTGCCTCCAGGCACACAGGGATTGAAGATTTCACTTTAAGAAGCATTTCTGTTAAATTTGCAGAATAAAAACAAGTTCACCTCTCCTTTTATGCTAGAAGAGCTTCTGCTGTACAGCTGATGAAAGGCAAAAAGTCTTCAGCTCTATGGCTATTAATGCCAGCAAATACGGCTGAAAAAATATACAGGGCTCATATTTATTCCTTGCAGCCTGTATTACCTATTAGAACTATAATGGTATTGAAGTGATGTTCTCCATTTACATTGGCCCTAGCATTTTACCTCAAGTGCAAATGCTAAGCTATCTAAATGCAGTGCTCAAAATGAACATGAAGGTGCCATCTTTACTCAGCCACCTTTCAGAGCACTAGTACTGGGTCACTAATGCTATTTAGAAATGTTTCTCAGGGTAATTGGTACAGCTCTTCTTACTCAAGCGCTGTGCTTTAATCTTTTCACTCTATAATCTCAGCCACAGAAATATTTGTATTTTCAGAATATAAAGCTCAATAAATCAAGAGTGAAGTTTCTGTTTGATTCTGACTATTGAAAGCATTTCAATAGCACCTGCAGGCTGAGCTGACATCTTGCCAACTGTTTTGCAATCTTGCTTGATTATAAGCAAAGCAACAGATAAGTAAAAGAGAAACTGCAGAGCAGTAACCCTGGGACTGCTTTTGTAAATAAACAAAGGATATAATTTTTTAAATGTACATTTATATCTTTCCTCAAAAACGGGTTGTGGTTGGGCTTATGCTTGTTTCTGCTGAAACAGACTTACACTTGTTTACTAGTAAATGAAAAATTACGATCTTTCCCCCTTAGTTATTAAAATCAGGTATACTGAATTATACATGTATATGTTTAGATACACATGCACACTTGTGTGTTACAACAGTGATTCCCCCCCTTTTCTATCTCATAAGCTGATTTACTCTGAAAGACTTTGTTCAACCGTTTTCAAAATAATTCACATTCTCACTCCTATCTTTTCTTCTAAACTTGCTGTTACAGCAAGGAGCACTGCACAGACAGGTGCTCCTTCTTCCAAGGAGCTCTGCTGAATTCCAGTCCCCTATTTTTGAAATCAGGGGGCCTACAAAATGACAGTCAAGGGTCATATTTTGCATGACACATTACATTTCATGCCCTGAGGCCAGAGCTTTATAACACATTTGTGAGTCAGGAAAAAGCCCACAAATCAATGTTAAAAAAAGTGGCTTAGCAGTGACCAAGCTGCAGAACTAAAGATGGGACACATCCCTGTAACACCAGCATTCCTCTACAGAGCTACACAAACACAACCCACATAAAGGAAAGGATCTGCCCACAAGTATTCTCCACCACTTTTCAAGTTTATAGACCTTACAGTGTTTGAAAAGAGGGATGTTTGGAGGTCTCTACCTCATGTAAACTACCAGGTTTGACTCTCCAGTCCTGCAAAATAAATCTGAACTTACCTTGATTCCTTGGAGAATAACACAGAAGTTAATAGGACTATAAACACAAAATAGAAATCCTCTAAAAGCCTGCTGGCCTGCATGGGATGGGAAAATAACCTGCCTTGAAGGAACCTACACTTTTGTATCTCAGCAGAGATCTGTTTAGATGACATTGGTAACATTGTCCATACCTCTTAATGTATAGATTCTGCCTTTTAAGATTATTTTATCCTGCACCCACTAACAAAGTCACTCCTCTTGTGAAAGACCAGCCATCAGAGAGTGACACACATGGCACACCATGACGGCCAGGAACAAAACCAGGTGCACAAACATACTAAACATATCAGTCTAGGGGAGAGGAATATTATGGGTCATGATAAATAGTCAGATCAAGCTCTATACTTTCTATAAATATTTACCTTAGCCACTACTGGCTGGTGGTGAGCCAGTATGCAAAGCACAGTTCTAACACCGTGAAGTTTTCAGTGTGGGTGTTGTAGGACCTCTTTGGGGCCACAAAAAGCAAAGTCTGAGTGTTTAACCAAGATCCTCATAACAAGCTCAGTTGACAGGCTTATTTAAGGCTTCAGCCTTTCATTCCAAACCCCTCCAGCTGTCACTACTGTCACATCAGCAGCAGGCTAATGTTTATTATGTTCTGGGTAATAAATCTGGCCCTAAAAGGAGAATTCTTGTATTTGCTAGTCATTATCTCTTGTCCAGAGGGAAGGAATTAGGTATGAAATTAGCTTCTGATGTGGGTCTCTTTTATTAGCAACTCAGATGTAACACTAGCCACCTGCAAAAAGAATATTAAACATTATTTGTTCATCCAAACTGCATGTTCCAAAGAATCTGATTTCCCATTGCTTAACACCTCTGGGATGAACAAAATCTTACATCCTAGTTTTTAAAACTGACTGTTCTCTCTTTGTAAGGACACACACACACAAATATTAATTAGGTTTCAGTTCAACTGGAGTATGTCTTAGTTCTACATCCTATATCCACATATGGGTTGTCTTTTGCAGTGAAGAGATATATTATATATTTATTGATGCTTAACCTTGTAGGTTAGAAGAACCAGAATTTATTAAAATGCATCTGCATTTGCAGATTTCCCTCATCCAAAGGCCTCTTCCATGCAAAAAGATTCAAGGACACGTAGATTTATGAATCAAAGGATTGTCCTCTCAGTATGTAATTAGGCAGGGGAAATTGAGGTCACTGAGCAGCATAAGAAATGGCCAGTATACAGTTCTGAAACAATATGACAGCTCTGCTTTTCTTCTCTTATCATCTTCTAACAACAGCTTTACAGAGCACAACTGAATCCACTTCTGTGCTGATCCATTTAGTGTTCTACTTTTAATATTTAAGGCTTTACTTCTCTAATCACAGTTCTTGTTCACTGCTGATTTAAATACACCAGAAAGTAAAATGAGGTGTGCAACAATCCATTGCCATGTGCCCTAGTCTGCTGGTCTTCAAGGGACAAAGCCAGAAGACCTTTATCTTCCTTAGAGATATCACTTGAATAATTAAATAAAGCTTAAGATGAGGTGCACATCTCATCTTAGAAATAAGCCTTTTTTTTTAATACCAAGCAAAGTTTCCAGTTAAATACATTAGGTTCACAAGCAAGCATAAAACAAGGAAAAAGGTGATATCTCTCTTCCTTGAGACCCAAACACAGGTACACTTGGTGCAATTTTACTCAGAAAAGCATTGAAGGTGTGGCTTCAGTCACATCTGACATGTGACAAGATATTTGTCATTTCAGCCCCCATCAGCATACAGAAACTACTGGCTAACTTTTGCTTTTCATTTTAACTAAATCCACTGTTCTATATTTCAAAAGCAGCTTCTGGTTTAAGAGAGAAGCCAAGTGGGTTCCATTGTGACCCTGAGATTAACTTAGTTGGCCAGAGCATGGTACTAAATCACACCAGGGTTGTGGGTCCAATCCCCCTATGGGCCATTCGCTTCAGAGTTGGACTCGTTGGATCCTTGTGACTCCCTTCCAACTCTGAATTTTCTGTGATTTGGAAACTGATCTCATTGCTGTGCTCTCCAGTTCCCCCACTCCACTACGTGTAACAGTGATGTCACCATCCATCTTAACATGGTATCAGATATCCATTGACATGGATATCCATTAAGAACTCATTTTGCACACCTTCATAACCCGCTACTTGCTTCTCTGCCAGAAAGGAGGATAAAAACTATTATGCTGAACCAGCTTAGTCAGGACAACGTGAGACTATACTGAAGGTAACATGACATGTTACCTTACTGACGTGAGCTGCAGTGTCATTACCAGCTAACTAATTTTCATAATCCTTAAAATCACTGTGGATTACTAATGCTTTTCTTTTTCTAAAGCTACAAGTGACCTACAGAATGCCAGACACTCACGTTTTCTAAAAATACCTCCAATGTAAGCTGGACAGCAGAGATTATGTTACAGGGCTTTTTTCAAGGTCACTTGCAAGATCTATGCTTGCCATGGCTTTAGTATCCTGCATTTCACGTTTGTCATTGACAGCATTCTGTGTTTTGTAAAAAATCACCAGCAACCATGCTTGCCTGTCAGCTCCAAATAGTAATAAATTACATTCCCAGAAAGAGGTATCATATTCTTTTTCTCAGCTCTGATCAGCATTCTGAAGGCAAGGAAAACAGTCATTGCAATAGAAATTACTTCTTTGTTCACAGAGTGCTTTGTCAAATACAATGCATTCCACCTCTCCTCTCAGGCCTCATATCTGAATGCTAGCGCTTCCATTTTATGATTCAAGAAATAATATACACTAGCTGCAGTCTTTTCTCTGATGGGGGATGAAGAAAATCAATAAATGCACATTCTTGAAGGAAACCCAAAAACACAGGGACAAGCAAAATACAAACCTTCACCTTCCTAAGAAATTACCTTTACTAATTTTATATAATACAATTATGCACAGCACTTACCAAAGGTTACAGCTACAATGCTGATTTACTTTACCCATCTGCTGAAGAAATCCCATGATTTACTGCTGCAGACTTGCCTCAGTTTCTTCTTGAGCCAGTCACTATGATCTGCATCCTTATATAGCATATACCATTAGCTGTAACCAGTTATGTTTAAATGTCTTTATCTTCTGAGAGGTTTGTGTGCAAAGAATTTAAACAGATTTGTCTTAATTCTTTACATCATTGCAGCCTCTGACCAGCAACATATCCCCCTGTCGTAAAAGTAACTGCACCCATACTGACACCCCCACATTTTCTAAAATGCAATTATTAATTGCATGTATTAATTAGTGTATTCATTCAGCATCTTAAGGCATTAGCCTAGACTTAAATCTCATTTAAACTTAATATACCCAAATCTGAAGAGGACACAAGAAGTGGCATACAAAGCCCACACCTCCGTCCCCCATGAAGATGGTGAGTATTCAGAATAAAGTTATTCCAAAAGGATAAAAATGTACGTCCATTCATTCCCTTCACCTTTGTATGGAAAATTGCTGTGAGTATTTTCATTAAACAGATGGGAGCATACAGTGATCATGCTACTGTGGAAAAAAGTACAAGACTTCTGTTTCAAGGTATTTGGTGACAAAAGGGTAGATCATACTGTCGACATAAACGTAAATAATTTCTAATTACTAATAACATCCGCAATATTGCTGATAACAAGGCCATGGAATTTGGTGTAACAATGGACAACACAGTCAACAGCATGCTCACCATCCTGCACGTGTATTTTCCCAAAGTTTTAATGAAACAAGGTATCTTTTTAATAATGTAGCATGAAAAAGAGGCTGAGAGGAAACCCTATTACTCATTGCAACCTGTAAGGAGGTTGTAGCAAGGTGATCTTGGTCTCTTCTCCAAGGTAACGAGTGACAATATAAGAGGAAATGGCCTCAAGTTGTGCCAAGGGAAGTTTAGATTGGGTATGAGGAAAATTTCTTCACCAAAATGGTTGTCAAGCTTTAGAACAGGGTGCCCAGGGAAGCGCTTAAGTCGCCACTCCTGGAGGTATTTAAATGATGTATGGATGTGGCTCTTACAGCCATGGTTTAGTGGTGGACTTGGCAGTGCTGGGTTAATGCTTGGACTTGATGACTTAAAGGGTCTCCTCCAACCTAAACAATTCTGTGATTATGTGAGTGCAGAGTCTAAGTATGTAACACTGCAATAGCCCCATGGAAGTAGCTGTCACCTCTGCACTGTTTCACAAACATTTGCTGTATTATACACACACTACACATATACTAAACAATGCCCAAACCATTAGACAAGCCTCAGAAACACTGTGGCAATTCCTCCATATTCTTCAGCAAATCACTTATGTTACAGCAGGCCTTATGTAATGTTAACTGCAGCTTTATGAAAAGCTTGCCACCTCTTCTGATTACAATACCTGCTCTTTCTGAAAGACTAGAACTTGCAAAGCAATGGAAAATGTTACATTTAACTGCCTTTACCATCCTGGTTTATTACCAGGGTTAGATTCTCTAGCTTCACAGGGGCTGAGCGAGCATCTCCCATTTCACAGTGGAAAACAGCAACTCCCATTCTAGCTGGTAGCATCTACTTTTTATTTTACATGAGACTGGACTATTCAAAACAGCTCATCCGCCGTGTCATAAAACTTCATAATAAATTTCACTATCTATAAAATGTTGATTAGTCATGCAGCAGTCTGTAATAAAATCCCATAAATCCCACAAAGCTGCACCCTGCTGATTTACATTGCACTTACAGAGAAAAAAGAGCCCAATATACAACTTCATGCTTTATTGTTGCATTATTGCCACATTGACAATTACAGAAAATTTCTTTTGCAGTTATTTCAAGGTAACATCTGAACATCTCCTGTGCTTATATGCTATTGCAACATATTTTAAAAGTATCAATAACCATCAGTAAGAAATCCAGTTCACCAGTTATGATTATTTTGGACAAGGTAATGCCTTGGGGTAAGGACATCTACATTATAAACATGGATACCTCCCAACCATACATAGTACGCTTTCATACAAAGACATTTTCTAATCATGTATGAATTTCTGCACTCTAAAAGCCACTAAAGCTATCTTAAGAGCCATACTTCATTGTGCAAACTTACATATATATCTAAGTAATCAAAGACAAAAATCAGATATTGTCTATATATGCTGTATATATTGCATTAACAACCAGGAGCAGTAGTTTGTAATTCAAAAGCATCCATGCTCCTAACTTTTACTGTCAGAATGGAGATGTGGTGTGGCTTTCTAAACCATTTCTACCTATTACAAGACATGGAGCAGAGGTACCCAGCCCCACCTCACCATGTGCCTCCACACTGAGGTTTAGTTTTCCACTGCAGTCAGTGGAGCCAAGAGTGATCCAGTTCATCCTGGAAGACCCTTCCCTTTGGTCAAGGATGCCATACCTAAACTCTGCTGACTGTCCTGACTGCACCACCACTGATGACAGCAGGCTCTAGACACTGCTTCAGATGCAGGCACAGCAGGAGGCAGAGCTGGATCCCACCCAGCTGCCCCTCAGGCCAGCAGGTAGAAGTGACTGCAGTGATCTGCTCCACTGCTGACACAGCACATGGACAGCTACAGCTGCACCATCAGCCACCTCCTGTCCCGAGTCTGCAAACATTCCTGCCAGCAAATCACCTCCTGCACAGACTCCAAGAGGCTCCAACAATGAGTACCTTTATGAATGAGTTGCTCAGGTGTGAATCACTTGCACACTCATAAGCAGCTACAAACAAGGTCTCTGCTGCTCTGACATCAGAAACAGAAAGCAGATTCGAAAAGTTATGCATACTCTAATACAGAATAATTCTTATCAACAACACTCGTTCCTTAAGGCAAGTATGGTTTCTAATCAAATTGAAAATAAGGACTGCATATATAGATTGTACATCCTTCCTTGGATTTAGGATAAATATGTCCATGTATATAATTTGCAAAACATCATTTCCATTTCAAGCCTATGAAGAGATGGAAATGTCAGGCCCCTCACACCCACACGAAGTGAGTTACTGCACTTGTGAAATGGGCCATGTTTCCCATTATTTTGTTGCTGTTGTTTTAAATCAGCTACTCCAGAAATAATTATTAAATCTGCAGAATTTTAAAAAAATAATAATTTTTAAACTTTTCTCATTGTTTTTTAACCATAAATGAACTGGTAAAACCCCAAGTGACCCTAAAATTTCACTGATTTGCCAGGTGAATGGCCGCAGCATTAGCTCCCACTATTTTTGACATCATTAGAAACTTAATAAAGCTGGAGGGTACCAAAATCTGTATTGTATTTGTAGTCAGTTAAAAACAGAAAGACACTTTAAAATAGGTAGAGTGTATAAATTTTTTTCCTGGTTTTTACAGAGGTGAGTTATGGAAGGAAAATGATAGAGCTAAGTGATTTTAAACTGAGAAATCAAATGATTTAATTATGTGGTAAAAATAAAATAATTGCTCTATTTGGAAATAGCTTTCCTTTTATTCCCTCATATCACTACTGTCCCTCAGAATAAGAAGACTAGGAAAAAATATGATGCACAAAAGAGGTTGGGATCACAAATGTATTTACTAATGATATCTTAATTTCAAAAGATGATCTCAAATTCTAAATTTAAAAAAGTAAATAGATTTTTCACCAGCTTATTGTAAGTTCAATACGGAGGGTCATGAACTACTTCAGCTTGTTATAGGAATGTGAAATCATCACCTCAAAAATACAGCCCCCAGTGAGACCCATGAGATTACAACTGAGTTGTCTACAGCAGCAGTGTTCTTGTAATTCTGATTTCTCTCTTCTCTCCATACCCACAGACCACCAGAGGGAAAAACCACAGCAAGACTGTGCAAGTGCACAGGGATGTAAAGAAGATTCAGCTGGATCTCTGCCCACTTGAGAATGTAAGGGGGCTCTTTCATCATCTCCTTGGCTGAATCCAGAGGACACTGGGGTGTAACTCTGCAGGATACTGAAGGCTGCAAGGGCTCTACATAATAAAGACAACTGCTGACTTCTGTCTCAACACACCCAACGAACTCCCTCCAGACAGTAAAGGTACCAGTACAAAAGGGCTGTTCTTCCTTACTGGCTTAGCATAAAAACTACATTAATTATCTGCTATTGTGAGTACACAACTAAAAGTACAATTTTTAAGCTCATTAATCATATTATTCATACTAAAGTTTTTATCTCGACAATAAGAAAATCTTGTAAAAAAGCACCCCTGATCAGCAAATACTCAATACAGAATTTTCCATCTGGGATAACAACTGAACAATGTCTTCATTCTTATTAACCCTTGAGAATTAAAGTAAAAGAAACAGCATATTATTTTAGATGTCAATTTTACAGATTTGACAGTGTGAATCCTAAAGAGTTTTTGTCTTTTCTTGAAAACTTATTCACTGAGAGCAGCTTGGCAGAGATCCTGACGGGGAGCTCATTTGCGAGGCTGGTGGATGTGCTGCTTGACGTGCTGTGGGTGAGGAAGCTTTTCCACAGAAGGATGTGGTTTCTGATGAGCCACCTGAGCCGCAGCTGGAGGGAAGTCCTTATCACCCTGTTGGAAAAACACAGCAGGAAAAGTTTAAGGAATCTTAAAAGTGTACTTTCCAGTTCAAATTGATGCAAGTTCTAAAAAATGTGAGAATCAGATGGAAAACAGTGCTGCATGTTACTTTGGACTCCCCCTGTATACCTTCTATGTTTTTATTCTTTTAACCAACTTCAAAATTTTTCTTATGCAAGCTTCACTTTTTCCAGTTACACACACTATCCAACAATAAAGTATCTTAATGTGACCCTAAGGGGAAAACCCCAAAATATTCCCATCTTCAAATGTGTTTGGTTTTCAAAAAGCTGCTAGAAAGAACAAATTATTTTAAAAGTAAGTTAAGGCAGCATAAAAAAAGCCTGCTTGTAGGAATCAGAACTGTAGAATGGCTTGGGTTGGAAGGAACTTTAAAGATCATCCAGTTCCAACATGGATGCCATGGGGGACATCTTCCACTAGACCAGGTCACTCAGGACTCCACCCAACCTGGCTTTGAACAATTCCAGGGATGAGGCATCCACAACTTCTCTGGGCAACCTGTTCCAGTGCCTCACCACCTCCACAGCAAAGAATCTTTCTTAACATCTGATCTAAACCTACTCTTTCAGTCTGAATTCACTCTCCCTAATCCTGTCACTCCATGTTTTTGTAATGACACCCTCTGTGTTTCCTGTAGGTTCCCTCCAGGCAATGGAGGGCCACAGTTAAGTCATACCAAAGCCTTCT
This sequence comes from Argya squamiceps, assembly GCA_037834095.1. Classification (NCBI taxonomy): domain Eukaryota; kingdom Metazoa; phylum Chordata; class Aves; order Passeriformes; family Leiothrichidae; genus Argya; species Argya squamiceps. Next base: position 79,757,618 of record JBBMKD010000102.1, on the reverse strand, counting down.
CTTTTCCAGACTAAACAATGCCAGTTCTTCAGGAAGAAAGCAGGATCTAAAATTACTTATGACTCAAATCTTAGGGATGGCTGGCTTTTAAGTTTAACCTGCTCTTTTAACCAGGTCTGCTAGTGTTAGCTCTCAGGTGCTGCTGTTGGGCAGTCTCATTCCAGGTATAACCCATATGTCACCTACGTACCATTGCCATTTCTAGGGTCAGTTCCAGAAGGCTTTCAAAAAGCAACAGGAAACAAATACTATCAATGCTCAGTGACAGGGGGACAGTAGCACCACAACCTCCCCCTTCAGAAAGTGGGACAAACCTATCACATGCCAGAAACTCTGAGCATTCCACCAGTTCACAGGGCAACAATCTCACACTGCTTTGTTTTGGTTTTGTTTTGATCACTATGTTAACTTGTTACATTTTTCTTTTTTTCTCTATTCCAACTTGCTTCCAATTTTCAAAGATCTGCTCTCCTCAGACTCGACGTTTTCTACCTTCTCCCCCCTGATGCTGCCAATTGCCCATTCCTTACGGGCTAAGGAAAAAGGCATCAGCTCACTCTTTCCACCTGTGAGATCTGACACAACTACAGATCTTACAGTAAACCACACTACAAACCCCAGTGATGTAAGGTAACCACCACATAAAGCCATGATAAAAACCCTGCCACAAAGCACAAATTACTGATCTCATGATTAATGGGTAGTTAATACCAAGGATTTACAGGTCCTGCTTGCTCTTAAAGTCCAGGGAATAACACCCTGAATCCCAAGTACCTCAAGGCACACATGGCAGCTCAAACACACTATCTTCAAGCATGTATCCTTACAGGCAGGAAGGTTGCTCCTCATCACAGATCAAGCTACAGCAGCAGTTTAATATGCAGCTGCTTCCAAAAGAAATTAATGCAGTAATATCTAGCTTAGATATAAAAAGATGATCCAATAAACTTAAAGTGCTAAAATTCAAAGAAAAATGGTGGAAATAATTTCAATGAATAATTTCAATTTCACACAAACCCAGAAAGAATGCTCAAAGGGCCTTACACGAATATAGAAAACACAAAGCCTCTTCTCACAAAAGAGAAAGGGGTATGAAAAAGATTAATTTTGCTCTGATTGGCAGTAATTCTGAAAAGCTTACAGTACTTTTGCTACAATTGAGAGAAATTTACTGATAATCTTACCCTAGCAATGACACCGGAGATGAACACCGCTGGCTTAGGTGGGCTGAAAAAAAATAAGAGGGATTATTTGTACCAGTTATTTAGAAGGTAATAATGAAAAGGAAATCACACATACAAAAAAAAAAAATGGTGGCATTTTTGGAAACAGATTAATGTTTCAAATAAACAAGACAAATTTCCTCTTCACATGATTATTGCCTTAGTAGTACCTACTGCAGCCAAAACCAGACCTGTAGGTTTTGGCTGCTATTACTTCACATTGATTGTGACAGCAGTAAGAGGCTAGTCTAACAATACTGCTTCTTAAAGCTGAGTCTTTGTTTGCATTGGTTTCTTAATCCTCAAATTTTATACATAAACTGCCAGCAGTACTTTAGGCTTAGTGTATTTGTATTGCACAATGAAAACTGTAGCTGGACTAAAGTCACTGCTGTGTGTGAGAATAAAATAAATTTCAAGTTTACATCTGTCAATCGAATGAATGAGGATTCTGGGTCTCAGGAAGAGCCACACTCCGTACTTTAAATCACAGATTTTCAAGTAGGTGGTCTACTCTATTACAAGAAAAAGAAATGGGTCTGTGATCAAACAAATATTAAAAAACACAAAACAAAGTTTTTCCTGGTTTCTCATTTGCAGACCCTCTATCTACACCAACAAGAACAGACTCTCCACAGGCAGAGTTCTCTGCAGCTTGGTCAGCACGAGCCATCGTGGGTCACTGATCTCCTGAAGTGACCACTCCTACCTGGAGGCCACAGCACAGCCACGTCCAGCTGCCCACCCTGCTGGCACTGCCAGTGTCTGGATTACAGACACTCAGCAACCTCACTGCCTCCCTGGCAAGTAAAACCACACATCTGCATGGAGTCTGCAGAAGGATGGAGACCTGGAGCTCCAGCAAATCTCCACAATAGAGGTCATTCTCCTGTAAGAAAACCATGTAACCTGAGGCACTGCAAAGGGAAGCAGAGTGGGGAGGTGAAGGTGTCCCTTCCCCTGAGGACATCTGTAACTGAGGACTCAGAGCAGGTGGTTCATTGACCACAGGAAGTGTTCTACCCGGAAATGTTACAGCTCATGAGGGTGGAACAACACAAAGCACACACAAATCAAATTACTTATTAGAGGAATGACAGTGATTACTATGATGCACTTTACAACTACACAGCTCGTAAAAAATTATTAACATGATGATGTGTGAAGTTAAGATAACAAGCAGCACGGTACTAGACTTGATATAATGAACTCATAAATATTTCCTGAGCCCTGTTTAAGTCCCAGTATTGCTACTCAGTCTTTGAACAGCCTGGTTATTTAACAAGGCTCAGCATCCCTCTTAGAAATTTTTAAAAAGTCAGAAAGAGAAAGACAAGGTTAGAAAAAAAGGAGAAAGGAAGAGAGTTCTGCTCTAAAATACTTCCATGGAAGAGTAACAGTGATATTTCCTGCAATGAAAAATAACATTTTGATAGCTATATTAGACATTTTCAATCCAATTTTCTGTCAGTAAAAACTAATAACAAGCAAAGATCAATAGCAAAACACTTCCATTTCATTCTAATTGTACTGAGCCAATTAGTATGTTACAGTCTGCATGAGACTTACTGGATGCTGAGTAACAAACTCAGCAAAGAAATAACTCTGACTGAGAAAATACAGAAGTACTGCAGTGGCTCAAGGTACAATCCACACACACTGTGACTTTATAAAGGAAATTAACAGTAAATGGGGGGGAAAAAAAAGTATTGCTATTTATTCTTCAACTATACATGGAATCTGGCTTTAGTCACACTCAGAAACTGTTTTCTGCTTGACATTGTATTATTAACAATATTGGATAGTGAAAAAGTCAAATCAGATGGATTTTTTAAAATATTCTTAACATGACCTTTCAATGTTCATTATGCTTGGATGATGCATGAAATTCAAATCAACGTTTCCCCAACAGAGCCTGCATTTGCTGAATGTGCCACGAGCTGCTCACCAGCTATCACACTGTATTACCTGCTGTGTGGTTCATAATTCTTGCCTTAAAAACAATGCTTTTGCTCCATGGCTTTGCCAAAAATGACAACCAAAAGGAATCTCTTGCATAATGGTCATTTTGAACACATCTTTTACCACTGCAAATTGCAAAATCTTCTCAGAACCCCCAGTCTCCTGTTGAAATGTCATGCTATTAATATTCGAAGGACCCAAACTTGTAAGTCTTAAGTCTCCCAAGTACATGATAGAGTTGGATAGAGTTAGAATCTTTGGCAGATTTCTGTACTTATTTTAATTCAATTGTATGTTCTTTTGTCTCAGGAATCAGGCTGAAGATCCTGTAAAGATCACTGTTATTTTCAGGTGAGCTAAAATCTAGTCTGAGGTTTATGCTTCAGGTAGCACTTCAGAAGCAGCTAGTACATCTTTATAAAGAAGACAAAAGTCAGCAGTATCATTTTCCTAGTAAAAACTATACTCTTCAGACACAAAGCATTTATCTTGAACACTATCATGACATAACATGTTCAGCCTTGTTTGTATGCAATGGGTTCCATGACTGTCTTTAGTTACACTGCCTTGGAAACAGGACAGATTAGGGCTCTCCCACAGGTGTGTGGTAGGTGCCAAAACATCTCACTTAGGGTTCATGTGACACCTGCTAGGACAGTGCTGACACATAGGAACAACCTAACAGGAAATTAGAGTTGCAAAAGGTATTCACTCCCAGATGCAGCTGGAACAGTTTTCTCCTTGACTTTCCCCCTTGTTTGCCATCTCCATGGATTTTTGACTGGACTCTTCCTGCTTCATACTAGCATCCAGCTTTTTAAATGGAAGAACTAATGGGAAAGCTGACCCAGCTTCCAGCTCAAGTGCCTCTACCCTCCATCCACAAATAACTTGTAGAAATCCTGGCATTTGTTTCTGGCTGCCCCAAGTTTCCATGATCAGCTGCAGGTGCACACAGTAATGAGGCTTCACCTCTCTATTTAACTCGTTAAACAGGCAAAACTCTTTGCTCCTACAGAAGACACAGCCTAATAGGAAGCTCATTTCCATATATTAATTATCCTGTAGCAGGGAAAAAGACAGAAAGCTGGCCAAAAATGAGAATGATTGAGTGTGTCAGTATTTATGTCCAATGTCAAGCCACTGGCTTTCCTTACATTTTTTACCACATTACATTGTTCCGGAAAAAATCTTTAAAAAATTAATATTATTCATTATCTTTGATGATCTATAGAACCAGAACCAGGCCAGAGCATATATAATCACACATCTGTACTAATGAAGAATTCAATAGATCAGAGAAAGGCCTGGATAATCAGTCACTGATTCATGCTTTAATTTCATTGCTAATGAGAGAAATCTTTCCACAGATGAACTTTGTCATAATAAATTCAATTTCTACTGCCAGACTCCCAAACCAAGGGCTTTTGTGGACCCAGATTAGCTGCCAGGACCATAACTCTGTAATTGCACTCTGAGACATCTACTGGGATTGCAGTGTTGCAACATCACTCATTATCTTTCCCAAGAACCTCCTGAAAATAGAAACAAAAATGGAGAACAGGCACAGCCTATCATTGCTACATTGGTAAAACACTTTTAAGTGCTTTAAATTCTATTGGTGTTTTATGCAAAGCACAACCTACATTTCCAGTATTTTGTAAGCTGTGATGGTTGTTCTGAGGATATACTTAAGCTGATGAAAATCGGTTTGACAGATGTTGTTTTGAAGATGCAGCATTCCTTTGTCTAGGCATCAGTAAACAAGAAAGCAAAAAAAATTATTTTCTGACAAAAACTATTTAGCATATATGTATATATATATGTACTTTACAGCTATTTAGGGCACACATTTATTTAAAGTTAATTAATAGCTACAGCTGATACTGTGGAAGGAACACAGTTTTGTGTTTGCCAAGACTGGCTAGTGTTTGTGTCAATACTTGCAGAGCAAATCCTTATTTTGTTCTAACATATGGAGAAAAAGAACACATCTGTTAAGATCTAAGTGTTCTGAGAACTCTGATTTTACATGTGCGATGCTGCACCTGTTTAACATCAGATTCTCTACTGAGTTCATTTATCCTGACTGTTCAAATAGAATAAAGATTTCTATTATTTCATAATACTCAGCTTGAATAAGATCTTTATCTGACATGGAAGGTAAATCACAAAGAAGATGAAATAACTCAAAGAGATCATTAACTAGATGAGACGAGGCATTAATAATACTAAAATCTTATGCCTTCACCTTAGAGGGATTGAACTGAAGTATGATAGACATACTGTAAAGACAAACACGGTGACACAGGAGTTACTGTGAAATCTCCTAGAGGCCACAGAACACACATAGGGCAGATGAGTATTTATCCAACTCCATGAAAACAGAGAAACTGACTAGATCAGTTTTCTCATTTAACAGGGAAACTTACAGTTAACTGTCTCTCTATCTATAAAGGCAGTGAACGTGTGCACATACGTGCATAGGCTGTGCACATATACACACAGAGAGTACACAAAGTCACAGCTCTTTCAGAGTGGTTCCAAATGCAGAACAAAGCAGAGCACATGGCCGTGGGCAGGAGTGAACACCTGCAGCCACTCTGGTGTTCAGAGCACCCAAATTGCCCACTGCATCCCTTACCTGATGGGATGGATTGGATCTAATGCTGACTTCCAGCAGCAGTTTGAACAGCAGATCCAGTCTGGAGGAAGGACTGTGAGCACTGCTCACAGTGCAATCCAAACCAAAGGGCTTCATTCAGAATTGACAAAACCAGGAAACACCTCCACGCATAAAGCATCATTCCTGTCCACACGAACATAAAAGCTCCTAAAATGGGAAATGGGTCTCACTGCAGCCAGACAGTGCAGAAGGTGAGTGCCTCATGTACACAGGTGATCAGAAAAATCAAAATAACATAGCAAGACAAAAAAAGAATGAGAAAAAGCAGTAGTAAAAATAGTACCTCACAGTGTATTTCAATCAAAATATGGTACTCAGGCCAGGAACATCATAAGTGAAGAACTAGAGCAAAAAGTACGGAGGGAAAAAATAGCTGAGGGAGCCCAAAGAACCCACATAAGGAGAGAGTTAAGAACTATTAGCATACAGTGTATAGAGGAGTAAGTAATATTGCTCTCATTTACCTTCTTTACAGTATAAGTAGAAAGTGACACTTGCAGAAGACTACATTTAAAGTTATTAATAGTAGATACCTTTAAAATAGAACTAAGTGTAGAACCTCCTGAAAATAAGGCATCAATCTCAAAATTTCCACTATGCCAACATTCAAAACAGGTTAGCCTACTTTAAAGAGGACAAAACTACATGGATGCAAAGTTTTTGTTAGACTAGATGATTTTTTTTGTCAAAATATATTAGATGAAAATTAAATCACTAAAATTGTGTTAAACTAATCTTTTAGTAGGAATGATTCATATTTATGATTAAAGAATGGGAATTATTCATATTCATCTTTTAATATTCGTGGTAATTAATAATATATCTTTCACTGGCAATCACCTTTTGCTCTTTTAAGTAAGCCTGGGAAACAGCTATACAGAATCTATGAAGACTTTGGAACCAAAAAGTACTTCATCAGTTTTAACTATCCAAAAATAACACTGGAGTTTGTAACTTGGTGTTTCCTTGTTTTAATCACATCATCCAGTGGCACATACTGCAACTCATAGTTGGCTTATAGCTCTGGAAAGCAAAGGAGCAATTTCTGTGACAGGCCTGGAGAAAGAAGAAATTCCTGCAAACCAAGGAGATTACAACACAGAAGCTGGAGCTGCACCCAGCTCCGTGACCCTTCAGGCAAAGGCAGCACACAGACAGCATACCCTTGCCCCTTGAGCACCCCAAAAAAGCAGGGACTTCAAAAGTGAGCAGAACCTTCCACTGATCAGCTTACCCTTTATTTCTCTGCTCATTTCCAAATAAACACCATTCCCTTTCCTCACAATTAGCTTAGGCCGGCGAAATGAAAACCATACATGACCTACTATGATCTGCAGTTACTCATTGATCCCCTCAACTGCTCCCTAATGAGACCAAGGTTTGTAGGGTTTTACTTCTTCCTGGCATGATATTCACTCCATGAATAGAAGGTTCCCCAAATATTCTGAGCAGAAATTCCTTTTCAGTCAACAAAACTTCATACCTTAATCCTGCCCTTCTATCTCTGCAATTGAAAGTGTTGTTCCCAGTTGTTCAAATCATCCAGCTTAACCTTCAAGGTTGTTTGGGAATTTGTATTTTCTGGTTATGAAACATGAACATTAACTAGTCTTAGTTTCCACCTAATGCTTCTCTAAAGATGTCCAGATATGTCATTACAGGGGGGCTTATTTGAATTTACAGAGTTGCCTTTGATTTTGGCATTGTCTGCAAAAAAAATTCCAAGATGATTAAAACCACACTGAGATGATTAAAATCACACTTCTCAGCAAGAGAATAAAACTAACAAGCACCCTGCTCATCAGCTTGCTTGAAATAATTTCCCATTGGTTATAATACGTTTAGGTTATTAATTTTCTGGACAGAAAAGTAATAATTAGTCCGACTGACTACCAGAGGGAAATGTTTTAACTGATTGCATGGGGACATACAGTATCTGGTATTCTATAAAAATTTATTGTGTTGAGATCATTTATCTGACAGAGCTTGCAGATCTTTAAGATCATCCACAGGATGGCACTGTTGAACCTCAGAGTCTCCTGCAGACGAAGCAGGGAACAACCTCAAAAACATCCAGGTGCTGCAGCAAATACTAAAACAAGTAAAAAGCAGTACTTCCCCTTGATGACAAATCTTGACAAAACACAGTACATACACAAATACACACAAAATTCTCACACATACCTACAGACCCTACTTTGGGATACAATTTTCTTGTCCGCATGCCCCAATACACCCCCAAGAGAATGCAATGCCCTATCAGAAAATTTTAATTACTATTTGTTTTGCTATTCACATACAAGCAAATTGGGTGTCCTGATCTTTTAATGAGGTGGTAAATGACTGGCCATTACATTTAATAGAAACTGATTGGCATTCATTATTCTTACATTCACTATTAAGGCATTGCAGCATATGGCCTGATTAATCTCACCAGCCTCTCATTCATCTTTGGTTTTAGTTCATGTATAACTCATAAAATGAAATTATTTAAGAAAGAGATCCACCATCTCTTATCTAAATTGTTGTACATGATATTGCTATCAGAGAATAAGCTTCCCTTTCATGCTGCCTTCTGATCACAAAATGAAGATTTAAGTATTTCACCTTTTCCATAGACTCAGAGGATTTAGAAAGAGTCTGCAATTCTCCAACTGCTGGTTGATTTATAAAGGTTCCACCCTGTTATTGCAGTATCTCCATTAGCTCTTAGTGAACATCAATGACCAACTTTTCATATACAGTGACTGCAGCATTAGCCCACTTAATAATCTGTAACCACTTACCTGTGGAAAAAAGAGAGGTATGAAAACTGACACAAAGTAGTCCTTAAATGATAATGCAACTCAAAGGAAACTCTAAAATAAGGAATGAAACAGGGTAGATTTTAAGCATTTTCAAAATTATCAAAGACTTGTGGTTCAAAAGGGAGAGAAGACCAAATCTTCCATGTGTTTGTCAGGTGCTGAAGAGCAACCCCGTGTATGTTCCCACGACAACAATGCACTTCCATGCTGAAAATATCATGACCATGAGCCTGCTCTGCAGTGTCTTGGCTACAGGGACATAGGAGCCACTTGTGGCACTTGTGGTTGTACTCCTCTGTCTCTCAGCAGATGAAAGATGGAGGGCAACTGGAAGAACAGCTTGATGCCGTACTAGGAATACAGGATGTCAGTGCAGTGAGAAAAACACAAGAAGGTGGAAGCTGAGAAGGTGAAAATCTTATCATTTCTGCTCAGGTGAAGCTATGTTTGTCTCAGAGCCACTCAGCAGTGGCCTAAGATTTCCCAACCTTTCCTGTAAAGAGTTCATGACCTGAATCTTGCTTTCCAATGTTTCCCAGTATTAATCATTCAGTAGATGTGCACCTCTCACTCTCCTACTGCTTTGAGCAATTGCAGTATCATTTGTTATCATCCCCAAAACCACTGTAGACATGAAGTCAAATATGCAGCCGTCTGCACATGCATAAATACATCACCTTCCACAGCCATGCAGCTGTTGTGAGGACAATCTTGACCCAGTTTTACACTGTGCATTCTGAATGGTTTCCATTCTAGTCACACCCTACTGTTACGTGATGCTCTCCAAAGCAAACATCTCTCTCTGCCCACAGCACAAGAGGAAGGTCTTGACCATTTATAAGGCCACTCCTGCAAAAGCTCTGAACACGATAAAGGATGCTGTTGGAAGGTCATGAAAATACTCTGGTAATATCAGATCCCAGCTGAAGATTTTGTAAGCTGACTGTTCTTGGCCAAAAACTTGCTTTAGTTCAAACCCTGCCAGTTATCTACACAATTTTCCCTATTCTCCTGTGGCAAGCGGAGCCATAAATCATGTCATCCAGACATAGAAAACATTCTTCAAGTATGCAATTTTATATTCAGAGCTCACATAGGAGCAACAGAAGATGGAATTAAGAAATGTTTTTAACTTAACAGCTTACTTTTAATAGCAAGAAACCCCCTAGTCCCTAATACACTTAGCCCAGATAGGTTTTTATTGCGACACAAGACAAGGAACAAAGTTCTCTCAAAGGGATTCAGACACGGGTGCATCTTTGCTCAAATGAACTTGGTGAAGTGTAATTTCTCCATAGAGAAGCTGACCTCCATTGACCTGAGAGGAAGCAACCACTCAATTCCTCTACTACCATTACTGTGCCTGTGCTGAGAGGTGGTGGTTGGAAAGGAAGCATCATTTTCCATCTAGAAACATCCAGTCACTTGAACACTATCAGAACAGGCTGTTTCTTCCTTCCATATTAATCTTATTAATCTGGAAGGTCAATATCAGATATTACTACAGTCAACTGTGAAACTTCCACTGTCAGTGGGACTGGGACTTGGTGCCATGAAAACACACAGAAAATAACCTTGAGGAAATCAATAGCAATGGGATTCAAAGCATTGTAATCTGAAGGATGTCAAGAGGAGTTCTTAGACACTAACCTTTCACTGTGTGAAATAAATGTCTAGCTTTGTAAAGTGATAATAGAAGCCATGACAATTCAAACGGGTAACAGATCAATGTGCTGTTAAATCTGAATATAGTACTAAAGTAGGACCCATTCATTTCAATGGGATGTAGAAATCTTAAAGCAACTACAAACTCCTGAATGTCAATACCACTAGTGATTTTTCTGTTAATCAAACAAGAATGACCACTACTTTTCTAGTTTAATCTCTTAGATCTGCCACTTCCTGGTGTTCTATTTGTTTGGATGGCTTTTAATTGCTTTAATAACAGCAAAAGCAATTCATTTCCTCAAAAAAGCACCACAGCACCTGCAGGACGGCAGCTGACCACCTGGCAGCATTACCTTCTACCACACAGAGCAGGGTTAGACTGCATTTTTTCTGTTTGTCATGCACACATAGCTTTGCTTCTTCGGGACAAATATTATCAGCCTCTCTGAGGAATGAAAATAAAACACACCTGCACAGTCTCAACTGAGTTTACATCTATTAAGCAGCAGCAGTACTAGTGGTACTTTATGCTGCAAGTTTGTACTAGTATTTTATACTGATTATTTCCATGCACAGCACAACAGGAAAGAATGAACATGCACTAAAAATTACTCTTTTTGCTTTACCCACTACCTGGTGGGAGAGTTCTGGCTAGAGTACTGTCTAAAGCTACATGTCTGTACTTCTAGCTGAAGGGTGTCCTCAGCAAGAACACAGTTTTTCCAAAATAACTGCCTGGTGGCAGTACCTCTGGCCACTGTCTGGATGTTATAACAAGTGACAATAAAATAATGGGAGCTGACTTAAGAAATCATTACTCTACTCACCTTTGAAAAGTGTACTTATCTAAGTATCAGCTTAGGTTGGATTAGCAAAAATAACAACACCATTCCTCTGCATGTTTCAAAAACCTGTTTCTGTCATCCTGTGTATATTTGGACATAGAAACATTTTAATTAATATCTTTTTATTTACTAATGAAGTGGGATATGCTTTGTAAAAGCCTATTAACATACAAATGCAGAGATCTCTCATGATTCAGGTAATTTTTACTTTTGTGTAGTTCAGTGGAGTCCCAGTACATCAGTGTCATACACCACCACAATCAGATTTTCAAACAATCAGAAAGTGAAAATAGCAATTGTCACAATTACTACAATATCTATCATACACAAAACCAATTTGTAAACACTATTTTTCATAACTTTTCATAATGTGGTGTGACTTACAGCTTATTCTTTTCAAATTTTCCCATTTGGAAGAAACATTTTGCAAATAGTGCCCAGCTATTCTATTTCTACTACAAAAATGCATTTTCTATTATTTATCTCTTGGTTCCATTACATTTTCTTATTTCCCCTCCCACCACTAAGACTCCTCTATATGCTGGGACACAGAGCTAAACGTGTGGAATGCTGATTATTTTAAGAGTTCAGTATAAAACACATCCCTGTTGAGTTTTCATTACAAAAGCAAGTGGTTAGAGGGAGCTCAAGATCTGCAGGAGCAAGAACCAGAGGAAATTTTTCCACGGTATTTTTTTGGCAGAGGGTACAGGGGAGGTAATGATCCTGTCCTTCTCTAACAGCCTTTTAGCCCCCAAGGACTTGATCCCAAACCAGTAGCTTTTGTCGTTGTTTTTAATAGCAACACATTAGCTGTGCAATAGTGGAAGATGACCACCAAATTGTTTATTTCCTATGATGTGATGACTTTGGATAACATATTTCCAAAGTCAGTGCTTTCCTGAGAAAGCACCTCTGTAACTTGCAGCATAATCACTTCACCTGTAAATACATCAAGAATTTGGAACTTGTAGCAACCAAATTTTGCTGCAGGCTGGAGTGTAAGATCATGCACTGCCTGATTCAGTTGAACTCTTCTGAATTCACATGATCTCAGTCACAGCTCAAAACTTTTGCAACGAGAAGTCTTAAAAATACTTCAGAGGAACAACAGCACCACTTTGAATCTTATTGTTCTTCCTTTTTTAAATCAAAGACTCAGGGAGAAGATAGAAGATATACTGCCCTGGGATTGCTAAATCAACACAGGAAAGGATACAGATGGTTATCCTGCTTTCATCAGAAAAAACATATCATGAAAGAGTGTGAGACAGAGCAGAAATCATACTGACAGAAATGCATGTATCTGAGAAAGGTCTCAGATTCCTTTAAGGCTCTACATTCTGGTTTTATATATCACAATACAGATAATCTTAAAAAGCTGAGCCCCCCCAAAAATCCAAGTTTTCATTTAACTGAAAAGTAAAGGTATTATTTGAATATATTATTCAGAAGAGAGCTGCAAAACACAGAATAGCAAAGGTCAGTGGAACACAACAACACTAGAAGTAGCAATCATATATTTTGGGTGTCTCTATCTGTCGTCAATTCTCAGGCTCCAGAGCACCCACCCATGGCTGGTGCAAGTAAGTTGTGAGGCTAAACTGCATTTCAGGCTGCCCAGACACAAAAATCTGTGGTTCAACAAAAATCTATTTCTCTGATAGGGGCTGAAAAATCCCCAAACACATGCATTACTACAGATTTTTGGTAACAACCAGATAGCTGTGACCTCAAAAAAGCTCAAAATAAGAATATCAGAAACCAAATGAATGTCTGAGATATTTACTGCTTCTACTTGTATTCACTTATAATCCTCCTTTTACAATTTATTCTGAGATCACAATTTATAAACTGATACATGTACATTTTTGACCAAGAAATAAGTTTGTGCATTCCTTTCACATCAAATGCCTACCCATTCATTCTATGACCACAAAAAAAGCAAAAAGAGCTGGTGTAAAGTAAATGTCCCTAATTTATCAAAAAAGCCAAATAATTTTCTAATTTTCATCCTCCATATTTATGGAAATTTTTTGTATTACTCAACATGGCACTCCTATTATTAACCTGCACTATCAAGAGAGGAGACAGATTCTCTTGTGTATTCTTGCTCTGAGTACTTGCTGCTATGACATTAAAATTGACAGAAGGGTATTGGGCTCCTGTCGTATTTATTTAAAATCTTCATGCAGAAGCAGCCCAGAGAGACATACCCTAGGCACCTAGATGACAGCAATGCTATTGCTGCTACATAATGGCCAGCTGCAAACTGAAGTTTAATTTCATTTTTGCCTATCAGAGGGATCTCTTCTAGCTACTTCCAGTTGTAAAGAAATGCCCACAGATTTTACAGCACCCATCCTCATTCATAACTGTAGCATATCAAAAGAAGTAGAAAGTAAAGTGTGCAGGAGTTTTAAGGGAGAACAGCAACATTTCCTGATGGAACACAGAGAGGATAGTTGCACAATCCAGAGTTTAGAAAAACACAGTGCAACCACGCCTACTTGATCCGTGAAAAAAAGTAAGAAGAGAAGGGCCCACTCCTCCCGGGTTCAAGAGTTTTGTGAGTACTAGGCAGTAGAGCAGTAGGAAAGAAAACTGCAAGGAGAGGGAAAGGAAAGGGAAATGGGAAGCAAAAAAAGGAAGGAAAAAAAGAACATCTTGTCCTTTGGCAGTACTGCTGAAGAACAGGAAAAATTTCCTAAAACACGGTGGAAGTATAAGCTCCTGCAACAGGCCCGGATAAACGGGCAGGAGAGATATCCAAGGATACGCTCCATGTCAAGCACAAGCTATCTTGGTTTGCAGACAACAGTAAGGCTAGAGAAAGCCCATGAAAATACAATGCAAGGATGCTGCTGATCTGCCTATGAAGTGCTTTGATACAGGCATCCCAGGGTATCCATGACATGTTGCCGTGCACTTCCCCCCTCACGCAGACAAAGGGCTCGGCCATGACCTTGGTAAGTGTACGAAGGGACACAACACTGGTGCACAAATATTCTTTCTTCTCCCCATTTTGCAAGGGTGGCCTAAGTATAATCACATGTATGCTATTCCCCCCCACCCCAATTTTATAGTTGTGATCATTTCCAAGTGATCGTTTCTCTATGTCACAACTATAAAATTGGGGTGCCTATGCAGAGATGAGGAGCACTGCCATTCTTCTGAAAGACCATCAAAAGACAGATTTGCAACTCATAGGAAAAGCACCAATAAGCTACCAGCAGTAACGAACGACCAGACATTCATGGGTTAATTTTGGTATCTCAGCTATTTCCTGAAGCCTAGTTTCCACACAGACCACTGGAGACCCTCAACTGTTTACAAATCAAAACTTTACTACTTCAGCATTTGAAAGAGGAAGGCCACAACTCTCCACAGCAGAAGAAAAATGCATGGAGAATTTCCCACTGTCTGTCTCTGCCTGTGCTGGCATGACACAAACCACACTGTGTGACAGAAAGCAGCTACCTAGCATTATGTCAAAGGGAGAGCTATGATCACCCTTGGAAGTGGCAGAAGTCATGTTGATTTTAACCTGCATTCACTTTGCAGAGCTTCAAGTAACAGTAGGGTGTGAACACAGAATGGAAACACTCCAGAAAACAATTCACTATTACAAAAGTCCAGCCTGAAGTAATTCCCGTCTTTCTCTAGGTCTTACAGACAAGCGGCCCCTCATAACTTTCTCATAAATCACTCAATGCTCAGAAAGTTTCATTTTTTATTTCACCAAATGTTATCTCATTGTCACTCTTAGCACATGAAGCAATTTTATCAGCTGTTATCATTTCTTTTAGGTATGGTAATCTTGAGGAACAAATTAATTAAAAACTTAAATCAGACTGACAAGTGTGACTTCAGTAGCAGTTTTTTAATGGAAATGCGTATTTAGAACTTCAGGAAGGCTTGTAATTATTTCAGGTAGCTCAGGTTTTAGATCAAAGCAAAATATTAACATACCAACAGGAAGGTGTAATTTGGTGATGTTTATGTCCTTGGAAAATCTAAGGAAGCCTACTCAGCACCTCAGCTATTGTGCACATAATGCAACAGTTTCAAATGCAGTTTGTAAACTCGAACTCTGGCTATTTTCATTAATATACCCTGCTGCATTTTTCAGAGGGCTTAGGCCTTCACAAATGTGACTGATTTAAACAGGAACACCTGTACCTCTGAAAATTGAGTGAAGAGCATTATGTAGGGTTCTTGCACTTGAGAAACCACTTCTGAATTTTCAGTAAAATGTGTGACTGAGCCTGCTGAACCACTAACACAGAAGCATGACAGAAGGGAAATATCTGATATAATTCTAAGGGAAAATATGAAAAGAATTACAACACAAATTAACACATAAACAGAATAGTGCAAAAAGAGCTCATTGTTCACCATCTCACACGTGCTTTTACTATTAACAATTTGGTTGTAATGACAAGGAAATACAGTATTGTGCAAAATGCGGGCTTGACAGCCCAGAAGATCATAATCCTTTTAAGCACAGACCAGGCAATGCAAGCAGAGGCCAACTCAAACATTGTTGCTAATGTGACCTTTTCCCTGGACCTGCACATCAGTGTCTTCCCTAGCAGTTCATCTGGCTGCAGCTTAGGCTCAGTTAGCAGTGCCCACAAACAGATGCCAAGCCACAGATAACAGTCCCAGCACTGCAGCCATGTGCTGGGTCAGTGCTCAGGGCAGGCTGTCTCTCTGGAGGTTCAAATGCCCATGGCAGCTGTTCCACTCTGAAGGTCACCAGCTTTTTCTTCCTTCATGGAGCATTTCATTGTGAATGTATAATTTTTTTGCACTCATCTGACACTGGCAGCCTACGGATGAGAACTCCGGTCACTTTGGACCAACACAGCTCTAGACACAACTCAGAGCTGGTTTGACATTGCCCCATCAGATAATTTATAAAATGTGGGGATGACTGTACAAGGCCACACTTGGAAAAGGCTAGATGGCTCTCCTGGATCATCCAATCTCCAGTACATGCTGCTTGGGTGGCTTCTCCTGGACAGCAGCACAAATGACAAGTGCTTCCTCTAATATCCCTCTTACTAGAGATCTGCAACTACACTTCAGATAGAAATTGAAAATCAATCTTAGATTATATCACCACTTCAACCTGAGAGAGTCTTGGAAACACTCTTAAGCTATTCTCTGGAAATACTATTTACAGAGTTCATAAACCAAAACTGCCTTCAATGATTTGAGAACTAAGAGAGCTTGGTCCAGGCAGCCTAAAAGACAACACTGAAAAAGCTAATAAAACAAATTACAGAACTGTAATTACAGAGCCCTCCACAAGAGAACCACAGAAGGGTTGAAGTTGGCAGTGACCACTGGAGATCATCTGGCCCAAGCCCCTGCTGAAGCTCGGCGGTCTAGAACAGACTGCCTACAACCATGTTGAGGCAGCTTTTTATTATCTCCAAGCACCAAGACTCAAAAATCTCTTTGGGAAATCTGTGCCAGTGCTCAGTCACTCTCACAGGAAACAGCTTTTTTTTTGACTAATATCTGCAAAGAACCTCCTGTATTTCAGTTTGTGCCCATTGTCCCTGGTCCTGTCACAAGACATCACTGAAAACCGCAGTCTCCCTTTTCTTTGTGCCCTTCTTGCAGGTATTTATACATATTGAAAAGCTCTCACTGGCTCTTTCAACCTCTCTTCACAGCAAAGGTGCTCCAATTTCTTCATCCTTTTTGTAGTCCTTAACTAAGTTGACCCTCTTCAGTAGCTCCAACTTCCTCTTATACCAAGGAGCCCAGATCTGGACACAATCCTCTGGCATATCAGCCCTTCCTTCCAGTTCTGTGTCATATGCAAACTTGCTGTGGGCATGGTCTGCCCCACCACCTAGATCATTAATGGAGATGTTGAAGAGGATTGGGCCAGATCCAGTACTGACCCCAGGGCTACAGGTGCTAATTACTGGCCTCGAACTAGATTTCCTTCAGCTGATCAACGCTCTCTGTGCCCAGCTATTCAGTTTTCAACCTCACCCTGCTCATCCAGCCCGTACTTCATCATTTCCTCTCTATGGAGATCTTTCAGCAGACAGCTTTGAAAGCCTTTCTGAAGCCTAGGTAGAAAACATCTAAGGCCCTCCCCTTGTCTATCAAGCTGGTATTTCCTTCATAGAAGTTTATGAAGTTTATCAAGTGTGACTTCCCTTTGATGAAAGGGAAGTCACACTTCTTGACTTTTCCATGTTGACTTTTCCATCATTTTCATGTCCTTCTAGTACCTGAATATAGTTTCCATGATTACCTGCTCTATCAGAAAGTGAGGTAAGGCTGATCAGCCTGTAGTTCCCTGGCTCTTCATGACTGCCTTTTCTGAAGTGCTTATAAACACTGGGAATTTTCTTATTATTATTCCAAGAGTTTCTGTTAGGTGCTTCAAGAAAACAAAAAAAGATATTGTAAGGATGAGACTGAAAACTCAAAATTATGAATAAGATATTTTATTCTTCAAAAGATTTTAACTTAGCTGAATCTTTTAACTGTCAAATATAGTTCCATATAAAGCATTCAAAACTTTTTAAGTTGAGACACACATCAGGTTAGGCAGTTATTATTCTGAAATGAATACCAAAGATAAGTACAGAATTTATGAACTCATGGAGTGGTCAAGATATTCACATTTACGTTTTTTGGTTTAGACTTAACCATGTACATATACTTTCCTCTAGGAAATACAGCAGATTAATGAATTTCAGCAGTATTACATTTTGCCATAGATACAGTCTTAAAAATTATCATCTACCAAAGTCATTTTTACGTAGTGCTATTGCACAGTAGAATTTGATTTCCTCCTTTCCTGCATTTATGAAGTCAACTTCTGCATAAAACAATTCAACCATTCCAATATAATCATCTAACAGCTGAGAGACTTCTGGGGTATGGACACTTCAGGAATTACTATATGGAGACATATTTGAATTAAGCAGCACATGTAACACTAAAAATGTGCTGTACCACTGATACGAAGTCCAGACAAATCTTGAGCTCCTAAATATGGAAGATTCACATAAAATTTCTAGAACATCGACAAACTGGAAGGCAATGGGCCTCTGCAGTCAACACTGCTCATCCTCACAGAAAATGTGTGGATTAAGAGACATTAAAAACTTAACAGAAGACTGGTGAACTTGTGACTCGGCAGCAGCTTAGTCAAATTCCATGAAAATTAACTTGTAAGCTGGTTTTTTTTTTTCCCCATTAGCCTTTTTACCCTAAAATAAAGCTGTCCAAAGGTTTGCTGGTTGCTGTTTAATCCCATTTTGTGGGAGACCAGAATCATGATAGAGGAAGCAAAGTCTCTGTCAGAGTTACCATTGTAAAACACAAGTAAAATGACTTTAAAAATCCAGTTCTGAGAGCAGAGAATAGGGAATCCCTGATAAAAGTGACACCCCAAAAATAATTCTGCAACTGCAATACATAAACAAAGGCAAACAAATAAAATTAGATCCTAGGAAATGCTTTTTATTTTAGTGGGCCTGAGATGCTTCATCCTGTCCAAGCTTGGACACAGGAACCTGCAACATCTCCTTTAAAAGGAATACCTAATACCCTTCACACCAAAGTTTGCTTTGGCTGAGATGAATTCCATAGCCAGCAAGAAATGCACATTTCATAAATAAGGCTGATATCAAAACTTCAAGTAAAAAGTTTCTCTTACTCTAAGACACAGGGCCAATCTTTTCTCCTATTGAAAACACAAAGCTTGTAACAAATTGGTTTTTTCCATTTTAACAATGATGTAGATACCAAAACCTTGGGCTTTCTACTTGTCTATATGCCCAGGTCTATTAATCTAATTTAAAAAAAAATATCCAATGCACATCTAGATGGCTATTCCTGTGCTGTAATTTGACAGCATTATTTCATTCATTGCAAACTATTTTAACTATGAGAGCTTCATCCAAGATAATGCCTGTCTTGGTAAGAATGAACCCCTTATCCACAGCAAGAAGTGCTCTCCAAGATGCTGAGCTGTTGTTGCAGCAGACTGATGATAGTCTCACATGTTCTATATTACCATCCTCTGAACTAAAAAAAAAAAAAAAAACCAGCAAAATTACCTCTGTTTCTCCCAGGATATCTTAAGATCAGCAAACTGATTAAGTAAGAATTGTTTTCTGGGATCAACTGGTTCTTGCAATTCAGCTAAGGGAATATAAATGCAAATAAAGATCTTGAAGAGATGTACAGCAGAAGTCATGCAGTGGGATTCACATGACATTACTTACTTGAACACCTATATGTAAGTCAGAACATAGCTTACAGCTAAGTCATTTCTTAGCATATTAAAAATTCTTCCTGATACTTCTTAAAACATTCCTGTGGGATTGATAGCTGAACTGAAACAATTCCACCCAGGATTTGACTTCCTCCATAGCAACAAGGCTGTCTACCCTCTGCAGGTAGAAGTATCTAGTCCATAAAGTGTGGATCTTCTGGAAAACAGGGATGTAGCTTAAGCCTTTGAATAACTATCTTCAAGAGAAGATCTGCTGCTCTGCCATACTGAGAGTGAAAGCAACTTGAAGAAGATGTGGCAATGTCACAGCTTATCAGGAACTCTCAATTGCCACTTGTTTGCCAAGAACATTCTCTGTGGCATTTGTGCATGTGGCAAAAAAATGAGGTGTTGAGGTGACAGTCCCAATCATGAGAACACATTGTTCCAGTGATGGGACACATGTAAAGCAAGATGTGCAGGAATCTTCAGGCACGAAACAGAGAGTATTTCAAATATATAAAGGTTCACAAGACCAAGAGGTCACCTAAATTTTCAGCTCTGTTAGGGGGTCTAACGAGATACACCATCTGTGCTTGCAGATAAGGCATTTCTGTTTGCAGGTATCTGCTCTGCATGGCTAAGGCAAAGTAAATACAGCTTAACCTGCGCAAGATTTCTCAAAGCCTCATGAGCAAAATGAGACTGTCCTGCAATTTTGGCAGACAGCAATATCCCCAAAAACAACACATAAAACACCAGCTATTCTTTATCACCACTGCTTCTATTTGTTGTCCCTACTATACACTGTTACAAAGGAAAATCCCAGGAGAACCAAGGGCAGAAAATACGAGCTTCACAAACCAGGCAGGAACAGACACAGACAAAAAAGACAAAAGACTGGGATTTGTGAAAAAAGAGGTAAAGACACCTGAAGCTAAACTGGAGAAAAACCTGACAGAGAGCAATAAGTTACGAAATACAGGCTATAGATGATGAGGCTGATTAAGAGATCAGACTAAATTTTACAACTACTATAACTAATTTCTCTCCTGTATTCCTGGTGAACAGCAAGCTGAACATGAGCCAGCAGCATTTTCTAGTAGCCTATAAATCTGGCTTTATTTTGTGCTGGAGATTAACCTGCTCTGCTGAGTACTCTCTAGATCACATTCGGAATAATATGTTCAGTTCTGGGCCCCCAAAACATCAATAAAATAGTGTGAGCTCAAGGGAGGGCAATCAGGATGCTCAGGGTGCTGGATCACTTATCCTCTGAGGAAAGGCTCACGGAACTGGGTTTGCTCAGCCTGGAGGAAAACAGGCTTTGGGAAAACCTAAGAGCAGCTTGCCAATGTCCGCAAGGATGTTACCAAGAAGACAGAGCCAAGGCTTTACACAGTGGTGCATGGCTGCAGGATGAGACAGCAGGGGTAAGCTGAAAAAAGGGAGGTTCTGTGTGGAAAAACTTGCCATGAGGACAGTGGAGCAGAACAGGTTGCTTGTAGGGATTGTGCAGCCTCCATCTCTGGAGATTTACAAGAGCTGGCTGAATAAAGCCATGAGTATTCATTCTGATCTGAGCTCTGGTTATTCCTGCTTTGAGCCTACACTAGAGATCTCCCAAGGCCCTCTCCAATTGGAGTTATCTCATGATCCAGAGCCTGAACTGTGTCCTTAGATGCTATGGTTTGTAAGAAGCTTAGAAATTTAAACCAGGCAATCTGCATCTATCAATTGGTTTCTAATAGTGATCTATTGCAAAAGTTTAGCAAAAGTGCTAATGACTAAACTAAGTTCCAAGTGATCACTTCCCTGCTATTCATCTCATCAACAGCTCTTTATCTTAATCTGCTCCCATCCATTTTGCAATTGGATGAGAAATTTCCAAAGTCTCACCACGGCCTTTGGTGTCAGCACAGACCTGAAATCATCTTCAGTTAACATGCACGCCCATCGAGTATGTAGGCAGTAGAAAACAAAATTCTGCTAATGGTATGTAAATTGTTTAAATTGAAAGAGGCTGCGAAACTGAAAGAAAAGTAGCATGAAGGTGTGTCTGAACTAGATGTAACTTACTGGAATTGAGATGATTCTACTCTGTTTGTCTACTAACAAACAGAACTCACAAATTGCACTGAATGCTCTACTCATTTCTCTTATGTTACCCTCCCATAAACCCTGTCTTTCCTCAGCAAACAACAGACCTCTGGTGATCAATGAGGATTACACAAGCTGCTTGCTGTAGCTGCTGGAAAGGGTTTAGCAAAAAACTAGGGAATACTCAAGAAAGAAGACACCTAGAACTAAAGGAGTCTGGTCATTTCCCAGAAAATATCCCAAAGCTATACCCAGTAAATCACACAATCAAACTTTTCACAGATTAAACTTTCTTCATTTTTTTTTATAGTGTCCAACTTGAGATATTCAATTCAATGAAGGAAAGGCCAATGCAAATAAAGGCAATAGGAGCCATAGATGGAAAATACCAAATGCTACATGCAAACTAAGTATTCTAATATGACTGCACCTTAGGGTCAAGCTGGCCAAGCTGGTCAAGCTAACTACACTCTCTGCACTTTAACTTCAAACTTGGCTTCTTCATACCTGAAGAACATTTTAAAAATAAACTGATTCTGAAAACAACACTTACAAGCACCATCAAAAAGCCCATAAGGAAATTATTCAGAGACTGTTGTGAAAAAAGATTTTTAAAGTGCAATAAATAGGAACTAGAGCCACAGGAAATTCAATGGGTATTGTAAAAAGTTGGGCAAACACTTCTTAATAGCATAAATTCTGTGGAATAAAGCAAGTTCTGAAGAAAATCTGGAGAGCTGATCATGCAACTAAAGTCTGTCAGTGAATATATAGATGGAACAGATTTGATCCCAATCCTTAGGTTTGAGGGGATTTGTTTGCTTCTATGAAGTCATACTGTTATTTTAAGACAACTTTTGCACATATGGAGCTTTTGATTGGTATCATTTTGGTGTGATAGTCTAATAATTAACAGAAGTTAAATCTGAAACAGTTGTTATTGAATTCTCAAGTCTGAAAGAACTGACAAGTTTTCTGCAGCCCCCACTGCTTTTAAAAGAAAACACCAAAACGAAGGCCAGTGAAGGTTAAGTTGATTTCTTTTTTTTAAGCTTAGCTTAGCATACCCTAGTAATATTATTTAAGCTGAAATCTTTCTTGCAGCAGGGTAAGGAAAAGAGAGAAAGCTTTTTTTGTTCTTCTGAAGATCGCTTTCACATGGGGTGCAGGGCTGCATACAGCTCATTAGACCGTAAGCCTGCATGGGCCTAAATCTCCAAGTTTGCCTTTAACAAGTGAAGTTGGAAAACAGATTTCATCATACTAATCATCACACTGATGGAGGTTAGCTACTTAAGCCACAAGGGTAAGTGATAATAGTAATGAGCCCTCTGCGCTGCCTAGCACTGCATGAGGTAAGGATACTGCTAATTATCTGTCCAGTTCCTGGCCACAAAGGAGAAGGAGCAGAAGTATTAGAAGCAAATACATTTTTCTGTGCTCCCTTATGTTTCTTAAATTTAATCCCTTCTGCCATTTTAGTAAATCTTGATTTTGATCGCTTCCTTCCTCTCCCCTTTTTATCCAGCTCTTTATTAATTTTGTTGACCTATCACTCAGTTTTCTGCCCTAATCTACAGTTCAAGTGTCTCTCTCATACTCAGGACAATCAGCTTCCCATTATCTTTTCAGACAATTGCAATCTTTTCTTCCAAGAGTCTCCTGTTCCTTGACCCTCCCTTCTTTGTCCTACAAAGATATTCATCCCCTCAGGATATTTAATTTCTTTCCCTTATTATTTAACTCTGATAAATTACTGCTTGGAGACATTAGTCCCTGGATATTTCTACAGCAAGTATCCTCTGGTGATTTACATCTTGTTGCAGGATCAAAAACGAACTTCAGAAACCAGAACATTTCCCTGCTGCCACTAACCAGCACCCCTCCTAAGATGACAGCAGATTGCAAAAAGAGAGAAAAAAACCAATTCCTTAAGAAAGAAACAAATGCTTGCACATATTTAGGAGTCAACTCAACTTGAAAGCTTTGCTAGTATCTTTCTGGTACTGTTGCACAGTTTTGGCCGCTGTCACAAGGCAAGAGCCAATAAATGTTAAGTGACTTCTTCAGAAAATCAAAACAACTGCTGGAACAAAGCAAAGAGAAGAAACTGATGGCAGCAGTAAAGACAGCTGCCTACAAAGACAGTACTTAGCCCAGAATCGTGCCTGAAGTCCTACCTTCCTACCACTGCCTTTCCTATTTCAAAGCCAGTCTCACAGCAGCATACACCAAGCTGCTTTTGATTTTTGAGAGAGAGACTACATTCTGTGTCTGCCCAAAAGGTAATGCCTAATTACACCAGTCTGAAGCCATAACAATAAAACTTTGATGATTCATACAATTGGTTCCCAGTTTATCTCTGCGATTTGCCAGGCAGTTATTTTCAGTCCTCACTTTGATCAGAGAAAGTGACCTTGCTGCCCGTTTTATACCAACTGTAAAATAAGCTTGCAATTAGTTCTTTAAAGTTCAAGTGATTCTAATGAAATCTCTTATGACCAAAAATGCAAATTAGCTCTTTATTTCTACATCTCAGTAGTTTAGGGAATTCGGATTGCTCTCTGTCCCGGATACGCTTGAGTCGGGAAGAAAAACAGGATAAACATACTAACGTTGCCAGAGCTAGCAAAATTTTTATACCTGTTAATTACCCAAGATTATGAAACAAGAGTACAACGGTTTTTTAAAGCATTTGATGAAAAGATCACAAGACATTGCATTATTTCTACATAAGCAAAACTTACAGGCAGCTGTTCTTAAAAACAGGCATGTTTCAGCTCTTCCTTTCTCATTAAGTCAAACAACAGTTAGATAATAGAGCTGAAAACGATTTTTGGTACCAATGTGTTTATCGCGTTTCCCAGCACATCAAGCTGTCAGACAAACAATTAGTTTCATTTCAAATTAAACCTGACAGGCAATCCCTTGGTGACAGAACACACACTAATTTAACTAAAACACATACCTCTTCTCTTTCAAAATACTGCTTCCATCAAGCACACAGCTTTCTTGATACTCTTCCTGCTAGGTAGGACTGCTCTTCCTGTCATTCCACAAATTATTACAGCAAATACAGCAAACCTCTTAGTTACCCTCAGGTGGTAAACAAAACAAAGGTTTTTTCTGCTCCTTAAAGTAGCACACATGAAATCCAGACTTAGGTGTTGCCATCATTCACTAATGACCCTGATAATAATGTACAGGAAACAAGACAACTTCTCCCTATTACCCTGTTAAGTAAGGATGGCAACTCCTCTGAGGAACTGACATTCAATAAGCAAAATACCCTCTACACTTCATTGCTTTTCCTCAGACAGATTCTTCATCTATCCGTGCCCTTACCCTTTTGCAACTGAGGTCTACAAAGTGCCTCCAGGACAGAGGAACAATAGCCAAAGTCACGCAATGGGAACACTTGATTTTTAGCTACCAGAAACCAAAGGACACTGAAGGACAGCTGTCTTCCCATATCAAATGAAAAGAAATACTCAAAGAAATGCCAGGAAAATCAGCCTTGAAGACTTGGTATTTTTAATTCAGTATCAGTCAGTGTTCCCTTTCCTTCACAGCCTCATCTTGCCTCAGGAAGAGGTGTCAGACATACAACAGCAAGCAAACTGTACCAGAATCTACTTATAAGGAAATTTCTTTCTACTGTATCATACAGAGGCTGGTGTTTTTTAACGAAAATGATTTATACATAAATGAGACTATAAACATTGCTACTCTAAGTCGGTTTTTTTGAACCTTCCACAGCTCTTGTTTGCAATAGTATCAAATCTCTACAACAAATGTGCTCCAGTTAAACATTCTTTTTTTGCTTGGACTTTTAAAAATATAGTAATAAGCTCTTCAATGGTCTGAAATGCCCTCCTCCCAAACTATAAAACAACATAGGCACTACCTGCAGACACAGAACCACCAAATGGTTTGGGTTGTAAGAGTTGTTTAAACATGATCTAGTCAGACTTTCTCTACCATGGGCAGAGACATCTTTAAAGGTTGCCATCCCATCCAACCTGATTTTGAGTACTTCCAACAATGGAGCATCCGCTACTTCCCTGGGCAACCTGTTCCAGTGCCTCATGACCCTCACAGTGAAGAATTTCTTCCTAACATCTGATTTAAACCTACCCTCTTTCGGCTTAAACCATTGCCCCTTGTCATAATTGGTCCTATTAAAATGTCTGTCCCCATGTCTCTTGTAAGATCCCTTTAGATGATGAAAGGCCACAAAGAGGTATGCTGGGAACCTGCTCTTCTTCAGGCTTAATAACCACAACTCTCTCAGACTTTCCTCACAGGAGAGGTACTCCAACCCTCCCCACCATTTTTGTGGCATTCCCCTATATGAAATCCAACGGGTCCACATCCTTTTTTATCTTGGGAGTCCCCAGAGCTGGACATAATACTCCAGGTGGGTGCAGACCAAGGTACAACTTGCATTCTGGGCTGCACATGCACACGTTCAGCCTCTCATCCATCAGAATCCCCACAAGTCCTTCTCTGCCAGGCTGCTCTCAATCCATTGATCACATAGCCTGTGTGATGGCAATTGTTCCAACCTAGGTGCAGGACTTTGCACTTGGCCATGTTGCACTTCACAATGTTCACAATGGCTCCCCTCTCCAGCCTGTCAAGTCTGCCAATCAACCTCAAGTCAGTCCTTCTGCTCACTCAGGCAGGAAGTGCCAAATTATCTGGCAAAGCTGATTCTTTTTTTTAAGAGACTTGGAGTATGTCAGACAGATTTTCATAACCTCATCACAACAGTCCTGCAGCACGTTTCGTTGAGGAAACTCAAGTTCAGCAGCTGTGTTTATTGCATTGTAACAAAGAACAAAACTGTGCAGGACTTGCACTTAAAACCCAAGACTCCACAACTGATTAATGAACTTCAATAAGAACCAGCAGAGATCTCAACAGAGCAGTGGCACACATGCAGATTACTTCATAAATATTTTAAGGAACTGTGCACTGGATACTACTTCTCAGAGGGCCCTGACGGAGCACACAGCACCGCCTGCACTAGGGGTCAAAGATCCTGTGTTTAAAGGCAGGTAAAAAAAGATGAAAGTTTTTAAAGCTGGTGCCTCCACACCTCTGCTTATCCTAGGAGTGTAACAGCAACCTGACTACTTTTCAGGGCTCCTCAATAATATCTTGTCTCATCTCAGCTGGCCTGAGTACAACCCACCTTGCAGTCTTTAAAATGTGCCTTAGTCCCTGAAGAATTTTTCCATATATTACCCAGTGCAGGAAACAGATACCCATAGATAACAGCTCAAGTGGCCTCTAGGGCAAATACCCAATTGCCTGCAATTTCTCTTGGATGATCACCGACAGGTGGGAACACAACCCAACACTTTTCACAACCAATTTTTTTTTTTTTCACAGAGATTGCTTACAGAAATGAACACTTATGCTGCCTCATTTTTTTACTATGACAAGATCATAAATTCACAGTTTTGTAGTTTCTAACTCACAATTGGGCTCACATAAAGCAAAACATTCAGCTCCACAGAAACGTGAGAGAAGTAGTCAACTCTGTCACCTCATAAGTTTCTTTTCCCTTCAAGAAGTATTTCAAATTGGAGTTAGAGGGTTAGCAGTATAGTCTGCAAACCCAAAACCACTACAAGCTTGTTCCCAGCTAAGCTGAAAAGTAAGCACAGAGCTCAAATGCCCTGTAGATAACCTCAGGCAACAGATTATTTCTCCTAGCTGGTGGAAGTAGGGGAAGTAAGTTATTTCTCACTCTGGCTAGAGCCCAGACTTCAGACATTTTATCTGCTATCCAGCATAAAACTGTTAGCCCATGGGCAGGGATTGCAACAGCAGCAGAGCTCACAGTACAGAGAAGATGTTTAATTGTTCTAATGTTTGACCTCACTGACAGCATGCTGTCCCCACCTCCACCCTTCTGTCTCTCCCTACCACCATGCCAGAAACAAGAATCTAGTCAAGATGCAAAGGTGCCACATGAATATTTCAGACAGTAACAAGACTGCCAGCTGCCTGGAAGTGTTTCCATCTGCAAGGCAAAGCAGGGACGACAGTGCAACTGAAGGGATTTTCATCTGTTTCTCATGTTGTGATACTGGATCATAAAAACCCCTCCCTATCCCTAACTCCTGGATTAAGACTGGGGGAGATTAACAAAACCAAAATAATGCAGGCGTTTGCTTATCATGAACCTTACAGAAAGAGCTCCAAACAAGGGTGGTCCAAGGATGGAAGTGAACAGGAAGGACAGGTCCTTCTTGAGGTCAGACCAGCCTTCCACCTTCAAGATGGATTTACACCGGGTGCTTGTGATCTTCTTCCCAAAATGCAGTACCACCCACAGCCCAGGCACCAATACCACCCACCAGCCTAGCTGACAGTCCCTCAGTTAAATGGCCTACCAGTGGTGAGCAATTCCAGAACAGCATCAAACTCTGCAAAAAGAAGGTTTGGATTACAAAGGCCACTGAAAAATTAATAGAAAGTGGTTTGTTGAGGGCTGCTATAAATAGGGATACAAAGAGGCTTCACGCTTTCAGAAGATTCCTCTTGCCTCAGGAAAAGCTGCTGTTGCTCTAGTTTAAAGAGATTTACTTTTGAACACTGCTGAAGAGGTGTCTCTGGTCCCAGCTACTGCGTGGGCACGTGACAGACGTCAGTTCTGATCATCCCTGGCTTCCCTGTAACTACCAGTCAATATTTATGCTGCCAGTACCACTCTAACCAAATGTGAACTCTTCCAGGACATTGTATCTAAAAGAACATAAATAAAACACACAAATAAAACGTTTCAAGATGCCTAGCAGCAGATGGATCACAAACTTGCATCCCAAATGAAAAGTATCACACCGGGGCTGCAGGGGCAGGTGGGTGAAGAGAAGTTCATTACTGAATATGAAAAGTCATGAAAACCAAGTACTACACACTGAATTAAAGCAACTCAACTCTGCATAAAGATTTTCCAGGCTTCTTCCCATAAAGCAATACTTCATATCTTCCAATGGTTTACTTTAGGGAAGTGAAAGTAAGAGATGTATGCACAGAATCAAATTAAACCTTTACATCAAAGTCATCCATATCTTGATATTCATCCAAAGATCAACTGGACTCACTAGAATTTATTTGCAGAGACTGTGCTAGTTAGACTAACATGTGGACTTAAATTTTTCATCTATATTTACCAGGTTGTTTTCTCAATTTTCATCTGCAAAAACATAGACATTTCTCCACAAAGGTCTCTGCCAAGTTTGTGGTAAAATTCTTTTTTTTTTCTGAGAACACTTACATTTCCTTCCTTTTCCATATTTCAAAAGCTGAAACATGACTTCTAGGTGGATTTTTTTTCCCCTCCTCTTTTAGTCAAGCTTATTTTGGCAGATCATGAATCACCAACTAACACTGCAACTCTTACCTTCCTTCATCTTACGAAAGAAAAAAAAATCAAACTGAAACATGTATAAATTGGGCTCTTCTTCTCTCTTTGCTCTTCATTCTTTTCTTGTATCTGCTAGAAGAGCTCAGTGCATATTTACATCCATGACTATAGTCTGAAGAAACCAGAGAAGAATTACTCATATTGAATTTATGCCACATATTAAAGATAACAGATACAAATCTAAGGAAAGCCTAGGAGAATCAAGGTGCTAATTCATACACTGTTATGCCAAAATTGAACTCCTGGAAGCACTTCTTGGCAAAGAGATCTTAAAAACCAAACCAAAACAAATATATGTTTGCCTTGAATTCACCCTCCCCCAAACTAATTCTCAGAATCTAGCCAGGAGACATTTCCTGAGGTACTGTAAACAGTATCAGTGTTATGTCTGAGCAATTAGATTTACATTTTTTTCTAGCCCTTTTCGCCTAGGGAATCTTGCGAGATTAAAGGTATTAATAATAATGTGTGCAGCAGTGGTGAATCCAGACAGCAACACTGATTTTGAGTTGTTTCATGAGTTTCCTATAGAGCCTACAGACACAGTGCACATAACACAGGATACAGAGACCCAATCCTCATGTAAGGCTATGGAGGCAGGCCTGTCACCACTTGAGATGCTAGCCTACCTATCCTACTTCCTAAGGAAAGCAGCAGGTTATTAGAATAATTTAGAATCAGTTTTAAAATACCTTCCTAGAAGGTGCTTCCAATTTTTCAAGTCCCTAAAAATCCAACGCAAACGTTTTGCAGCCTAATGTAGCAGCACTGAGTTGCCTCTGTAACCAACTAAAACCATCACAGCTACTGAAAAGAAATTCCCAAACACTACTCTTACTCAGTTTCACAACATAAAACTTTCATAAGATCATCATTTCTTCCCAACACATCTCTCTGTTGAAATAGCAACTGATTTTAACATTAAGTCAGCCTACAAGCAGCTGGACAGTGTTGGACACACATTCCTCTCAGGGGGCAGCGGTGAACACTTGGGGCAGGAGATGGAGTATGCAAAAGTGTGCTCCTGAGAGCCCTCTCCAGAAATCTGCTGCTCAGGATCTTCCCAAGCCAGAGGCTGTGTCCTTCTATTGTCCTATAGTACCAACTACATTCCGTGAATTTTGTAATCCAATACTTCTTTTTGCAGACCTTACTGATGCACTTCTGGAGTTCCTCACCATCGGTGGGGCATTTAACTCAGCAAAACAGCTATTTACCATCAGCAGACTTGAAGATTTCACTGTTTACTTCCAAGGTCACTGACAGCAATCAACTCTTTTACTGTTGCATAGATCAAGTAACATGTCCACCACTGCCATAAACACAGCTTTTGTTTATTCATTCAAAGCCTAATGCATGACTGTTTGCCCAGAAGCTTGGCTCAGCACTGCCTTCTCTACTGAAAGGTAAGACACACTATGGAATCTCATGGCTATAAACACTCCCTGAAATTACGGCAGACCAAACATCAACTGGGAGGATTCAATAACTCCAGAGTCAGCAAACATCACTAAAAAGGCTGTGAAAACCCAAGGAGATGTCTGATGGAAATTTTGCTGCTAGGTTCTTTGCACAGACATTTTGTCCCATTTGATGATAATATTTTTCACCACATTTTGTAGTAACATAATTAAGTTCAAATAAAAACAAATGTATGCCACTTATCTCACAGAAGCTATTTATCTGCCAAGGTTTCTCTCAAGTATGTACACAAAAATAGCTTAGAAAAAGAAATACTAAAAACAAAAAAATAAAGATTTCATTTTTTCAACAGATGAAATACTAATTTAGATGCAGCAGATGAACCTATTACTTAATTCCTTTGTTTGCATAATTTTGCATGCTACCTAGAGAATGTAACAGTACTAGGAAACCTTAGCTAGGGATTTTCTAGAGAGAGAATGAGTGTTTTTTGAAGGTAAAGTTACTGTAAATTATCCCAAAATAGAGGTTTTATTTGTTGGCTAAATATTTAATAGCACTGGTACTAAAATCGGAATGAATGATCAAGTGAAGGAAAAAACCTTCAATCTATTTGGTATGCACAGAATTCCAAAAAATGCAAACAAGCTTTCTCAGTAAATAAACTGAGTTACCATGGGACATGGCAGAAGACACTCTCAAGAATCACAAACTGAAAATAGAGCAGAGGAATAAACTGAATATCATAATGATGGAGGTTAACAGCGGGATCCTGCAAGAAACTTGAAAAGAGGTCTAAATAGATGACAATATATGCTAATGCCAGTGAATTAATCAGGATAAAAAAAGCCTGAATGTAAACAGTTACAAGTGACCTCAGAGGACTGACAAAACAATAAAGTGAAAGAAAAAGGATGGCATCATGATAAATGCAGAAAACACAGACTGGGAAAGACAATCCTAACTGTACCAACATGATGATAGCCTCTACTACAGTTATTACACTCAATAACAAATGCTGGAATCACTGGGAAAAAATTTTTGAAATCAGCAGCTTAATACCTAAAAGGCAGTTAAAAAGACAACTGGAACACAAGAACAATTTAGAGAAGGAAAAGAAGCAGAAAAATAGAACTATGTCAGTGCTTAAGTCTGGGGCAGGCTTTTACCCTCCACACTGCAATTCTAGGTATGCCTCCAAAAACCCAAACAAAAAGATAAAGGAGAACTCAAGAAAAATATACAATAAAGAGGAGAATGTAAAACAAATACAGTTATTCACTATTTCTTAGTACATATGACTTGAGGGACACAGGAAAAAGTTACCAGGGTAAAAACGTTTTGCAGCCCACACTACTCAGACTGTTATGCTCCTTTTCAGGAAGGTGATCACCAAGGTGAGAAATGTACATAAGAAAGATGGATAGAGAAATATGAACTAGGTTGAATGGCAGTAATTTGATTAGCAAGTTTCTAAGCAGTAATTTTAATTGCTGGATGCTGGGGGATTTCATCAGGCTCATTGTACACAAATTCTTCTTGTACACTGCCCCAAAGGACCATCTGCTGGGGAGTGCTGTACAGGCAGAGTTTTGTGCTGGCCCTGCAGAGACATCTATACTCTTCAAAACAGAAGAAAAAGAAAGAGATTATAATTCCTTCACTGTATTACTACTTATTTATTGTTTTAGAGGATGTGGGAACAGGCAGGGAGAAATACAAAACATCCACTGTATTAGAAAGCCATCATGTAATAAACTTACAGAAATTTTTGAAAAGGTGGAAAGGAAGACAAAATCTGGTGCATTAACTGTGAGCAGTTATCTTCCCTTTTCTCCTCCTATGGCACAGGACAGTGTGCATTAACTTGGCAATTTTCTCTTCCCAGTAAAAGCTATTAAAACCTGACAGAATTATCAAAAAAAACCCCAACAAAACAAAACAAAACAAAAACAACAAAAAAACCAAAAACAAAACAAAAAAAACCCAACACAACCAAAAACTTCTAGCCTACTTGGTGTTCAGAGATTTCCAAAAAGGCCTGTAGGACTTCTCACTAAACTTATTAAAATCACTAAACTGAGTTAGCACAGGATAAAGCAGAGAAAAATTGGAACATCAAATACAGAAATGACACGTAAATGGCTTTAAAACATATGACTACTACCTATCCCTGTTAGAACTACACAGCTCCTAAACAGAAGATTTATTTATTTCTCGGTCAGACACAGAAATTTTTTATAAAAGAGCCAAGTCCTCATCATCAGCTAATCTGTTAGCTCTGCATAGGGGATGAGAGGTAGACAGGTCTCTCAACATTAAAACTCTTCTCAAGATAAAAAGAGAGAGAAAAAAAAGAAGTCATTTTAGGACAATAGAACAGGATGAGAATAACTGGTGATTGCTAACACAGAAACAATTTCAAGGGTAAGACACAACACAAAATAGTAACTTGAACTAGGAAACAAGGTGTCATAAAGAGAGAACTTCCAAAGAATAGTAGAAGGAATAAATATTATCAGCAGGAATTCAAATTTTCTCTAACTGTGATTGTTTACAAGATATGAAGGCAAAATGTAATATTATACTTCAAAGCCACATACAGGTGGTCCAAACCATCCCAATACAGGGAAGGAACCAAGTCAACCACGGTGTTATCACCAGAAAGCCTATGCCTGGAGAAAACAGCAGAACGCAAAGCTCCACTCCTCAGAAGCTGTTTTTTGTTCTGGCCTTTTTTTCCTTATTGTAAACTGGAACAAGAATAAAATCTTTCAAACACACCAGCAGAAACAGAATTGTGTAATGTCTGAAGGCAGGAAATTAATTCTACAGCAGTTTTCAAAGCAATAAATAAGAACGTTAAATTTCATTTAGTCAAAGGCCTTCTAAATAGCCTTATGTGGAAGAATTTGTGGTAATGCTATTAGTGTCACTGTTGATATAAAACAGCACACACATGGCCAAATACACTGCCTCTAGAATCACTGGGTACCAGAAACAAATGAAGAATTACAGAAGTGAAAAATACTCTGTTCAATTTACTAAAATTTTATTCCATCACCTCCCATACAAAAGCAACATTTCAACAAACAAGCCAAATGGGGTTGTCCATAAACTGGTTGATTAATTCCTTAGTGCTCCACAAAGCCAAAACATTAATACACTACATGCAAAAGAAATTACTTATTAGCAACAAAAACATGTTGCACATGAGCACGTATGTTAATAAGCTGCATGGAAAAACAAAAGATTTCAACAAAAATAAAAATCTAGCAATAGCTTTTGTAAGTAGCATAATGCAAAGTACTCTTGACCATCCTAACAACCACTAAACAGTAAACACAGTTTACCACTGCATGCTCTAAACACTCATATGAGGTTGCAGTCTCAGAAGAGTGACCATCAGCACTGGAATGCAGTCAAGCTTATTAGCAACACTCAAGGTGTACAAGGATGTACACAGTGAGTAATGAGATTTTGCTTACTGAATTATTTTGCACATTTTTGCTAGTTCCAAATATTCTCAAATGAGACACTTCAACTTAAACTGTTCTAGCAAAAAATCCAGCCTAGCTCTTCCACTGTAACACCAAGTTCTATGGACTGATTTATTTATTTAAAGTAAAAAAGGCGGCTTTAGAATAGGGTTTGGAAAGCAATGGGCAACCACTCAGCACTCAAAGTACCTGTATCTCAAGGAGTGTTTGATTCAGTACTGCAGTGAGAGATGCTAGATGAAGCCAGCCATAACTCAGAGCCATCCTAGTATTTAATCACTTCCCAACTAGTTGAGAAAAAAAAAAAAAAGAAAAAAAGTTAGATTTCAAGATTATTGGGAAAAAGAACTAACCACTGTGGTTGCACCCAGGAGCAACAAAGCCAGCTGCCTTGTGAACACAGTACCAGCCCCAGGCATTACATATATTCTAAGGAATGAGTCCCAGAAAAACTGAAATTCACCAGAACTGAGATTTACGTGAATGTTGCTGAAGTATTTTTTAATACTTTAGCAACATCCAGTAACTATTTTAATAATTAACTGCCATCGATTTAACATGATGTCTCTGACCAAGATGTGGCCACTAAAATGTTACACTAATATCAGAAGGCAGCAAGCCTAGGGCAGCAAGCACTCCCCCAACAAGCAACATACTCCAGTGAACAGCTCTATGAGCTGCCACAGCAGACTAAATAAAGCTCTAATGATGACAATGTAACAAATGCTTTCAGTGTTGTTCTTATCTATCTCCCATGTATCTCTTGCTTCAAGTACCAGTGTCCTGGGAGCAGCTGGGAGTGAAATAAATTCCCTCCTGTTTGGCAGAGTGACAGTTAAGAAATGATAACTCAAAGTTTATTTTAATATTAAGCTACTTCAAAGTCTGGTGCCTGATGCAGCTGAGGCAGAAGAAACTCAAAGGAGAGGAAGGTGCTACTGGAAAAAGATCCCCCTCCTTGGCACACAGTCTCAATCGCATGCACCTCCTACTCATTTTCAGCTCTTGGTGACTTCACTTCAAACACAGGGTTTTGATGCTAAATAAATGAGTAGCATCTGGTCCTCTGCAAGCTTTTTCTAGGAGAAATTAATGCTTTAGAAGTACTCTCAATGTTGTTGAACACTTAAATAATAGAGATCTGGGCTTAGTTAGTGTAGTGAAATGGATTTGACTGTACTTCTGGGTTTGAAAATTTCTGTGCTTTCAGACTGGCATAGTCACCTTCATCCTATGCACTCCTATACCTCAGAAAGATATCAAGAGAAAAGAACTAGGAAAAATACCACACAAGCTATTAGTTCAAGATCATTTACTTTTTTGTACTGACATGGAATGCTGTGTTAACTAAGCTGTGCCACTGTAAAGACACTACTTCCCATCCATTTTCCTCTCATATATGACTAAGCTGTTCTCACCTTCCTCATCACACGGAATACGAATTAAAGACTTTCATTCTTTTAAAATCTTTTTTTTTACACCAACTTGGCTGACAATTCAACTCAGCTTTCCAGCTAATTTCATAAGACAGCATATGTTTTTTCAGGACTGAACCTAGCTCTCGCTGAGCTGGATGGCGTTATCTTCTATTCACTTTGAGGGGGAGA
Organism: Argya squamiceps; assembly: GCA_037834095.1. Taxonomy (NCBI): domain Eukaryota; kingdom Metazoa; phylum Chordata; class Aves; order Passeriformes; family Leiothrichidae; genus Argya; species Argya squamiceps. The sequence continues at coordinate 79,722,091 of JBBMKD010000102.1, read as the reverse complement.
AATATCAGATCTTTTTTAGTTCTTTCACACATGCACACAGTACTTCAGGAATATGAAAAGAGCTATCCATATAATGTCATAACTGGCACTTACACTGATGGATATATCAACTTACTGTTTCAATCATCAAGAAATACTGGAAGCATAAAACAGTCTTTCGGAAGGCTCTCATCTTCCTGTATGAGAATGCTTCATTCATAATCTTGCCTAGCTTTTTCTCCATTCCCTACATTCACAGATATTTTCAGCTCTTTAATGGAGATATTCACAGCCTATTTTCTTGCTTTACAGTAGCTCTGCATTTAAAAATCAGTATTACACATTCTATTCTCTGCACATACCCTTAAGCCTGTTACTGCATAGGCGTTTGATAGAGTTCAACAGAGGTCACAGCAATTACTTTGCTACTTCTCAAAGTAACTGGTCCTCTGCAGAAGGTATTGTCCTGAAAAATCACATGAACGCATCTAATATTGTTTTCAGGTTTCATAACTAATCAAATTATGTATGCATAAACTTCAGCAGTCTTGAGCAACTGCTAATCATAAAAACCCTAGGCAAAAGATTGAGACACAGAGATGAATAATAAAGTAGAAAAATGCATTGAAGGCAATGCCACTTATGTAAAGAAGAGTCTAACACTATTCCCTTAACTGTGAAGCAAATTTATGTCCAAAATAGAAAAGATAAGAAGGGGGAAGGGATTAAAAAAAAACTCCAAGCACTAAACACAGAATCTTTTGTGGAAATAAAGATCTTTTGGAGAAGGTACGATGTTGCCCTGATGCAAAAGCCCTTTGGTTGTTTATACTCTTGAACTGGAGTTTCTCCCGCAGCTTCACAAAAACAATATGTATTTTTAGCATTTATCTATTGTTTACATTTTTCTGCTATGGGTGGAGAAATGTGATGGACGGTGATGTTCACCATCCAGGTCAGAAAGGTGGCGACCTGTGTAACATCTGTACAAATGTATATAAATGATGGAGTCAGATAATTAGAACAGAATAAAGAACCAGAAGCCTTCCCTTGACCTGCTGCGTGCCTGCGTCTGTCTTGCATTCCTTCGGGCACCTGCTAATGCCAGAGTACAAAGCTATTTCCCCAACTGTGTTATGTTCAGTATTATGCTTAATAATATTACAAAATCGTGGTTGTAATTCTTTGACAGCCTTTTTCCAGCAGAACTTTCTTTTAACCTTTGGAATATTTAGCCAAGTAAAGAAAAAGTTAGTCACACAAAACTATACTATCACCATGGGGTAACACCCAACATTTGCTGCAATTTGCATCTTTCCCAGAAACCACAAGCACAGTATTCACAGCTAGGCTGCTTTTTCATTGCATTTCCCCCAGACTTTTCAAGGCCAGTTGCCTCCAAAGCTCCATACCTGAGTAACAAGAGTTCCAAGGCCAAAGACAGGAATAAAAACCTCTGAGTCATATCCATTATATCCATACATTTAATCAAATTTCATTTTTTATGTGGTCAAGTATAAAATGACAATACAATCTATGAACATAGCCTCTTCTGTGCAACTGTATCAGCTCACAGAGGTAACAGAATCAGGCCACAAAAAGAGGGGGGAAATAAAAGAGGTGTTTAGAAATATGGTGGAAGAAATTTGAATTCCATCCAAGAAAAGGATGACAGATGCTTTTACAGAGTACCAGTTCACCCCTTCAGGGCTGCCTCCACTGACAAAATAGCCCAAGTGACCTTTGAAGCTAAATGGGACTCAGTCAGTCCTCTACCCACCAAAGCTGCACATTTCATATTCAGAAACTTAAGCAGAAGGTGTAGCAGTCTATCTGTCCTGACCTGTCTTTTTTTTTTAACCTTAAATATTCATCACACGGAGTCAATGCCTGCTTACATTCCCAGTACTTTGGTTTTATAGATGCATGAACATAGGAAATTAGGCCTTTTTCAGCTTCATGTACATGGGAGGAACACTAATGGGCTATTCATTCTGAGCATTTATGGAAGTTCAATGCTAGCTATTCACATTTATACGGGTTTCCATGTTTAACAAGCTGCAAAGTTTTGGGGGGTTTTTTGTTTGCTTGTTTACACATAGAACTCTCAAGATTTCCCTCTGTCAAACCCCTTTTGACTCTACAACAAACAACACTAGAACCACCTGGACTAGAACATCTCCATACATGAAGGACACTACCTCCTAAAGCATGTGCATGCAAGTGAGCTGAACACTGTACATCATTTCCCAGGTGTCTTGGCTGTCCTGAAGAACAGTTATTCCCAACCTAAAGGGTCAGAACATTGCACTTTCTACCCCAGCTAAAACAACCAGAACAATAAAACACAAAGAATGGAAACGGTTTCAAAAAGGATGTAAACAGACATACAAACCTTCTCTAACAGCTTAATTATATAATCAATTTATATTTTTTTAATTCTGTCAGAAATTTGGTCAACATGGGTCATTACAAGGCAAAAACTAAGAATATTTCAATGACAGGAGAATCTTCAGCGGCAAATGAAAAAAAGGAAATAATGTCTGTGACTTATTTCTTGTCAGTTGCAGCAGAGCAAAGTGAGGGAAAGGAAAAACAAATTTACTCTTGAATGGAAGCATATACCTGCAGCCAAGTTTTTGAGATTTTCACTGCACTTCCAAAAGAAAAAAATAGGTTTAGCTCAACTTGCATATTCAGACTTAACAAGTAACACTGAAGGATAACAGAGGCCTTTGACAACTCCTCTCTCACCATGTAACCAAGTATTGAGAGTACTCTTTGACATACAAACACCCATATGCTTCATTAGCATAATTCTGCTTTTGAGTCAACATTCTAAATTAATCTCTTGGTTTTCTTCCTTTCACCCAATGGATATTACTAAGGCAAATATCCACATCGTAAAAGTCAGGCATAATGTTGGGTTCACAATCTCTAGGTAGGCTGAAGATACAAAACACATATAATTTACATATATAGAGAGCAACTACACTAGCGCATTTATCTTGAGTAATTAAATCATGGTAATTACCCACTTTGTTTCAGAAATATAACAAAAGAGAAGGCAAGAGTCTTTAGACATAAAAGCCTTTGGGGTTTACCCCATTTGTTAAAAACAAGTCAGATATTTGCTTTAAATATTTTTTTAAATCCAGATCCTGGTAGATAATTATAGTTTCTTTTTCTTGAGATCCCAGCGTAACAATTAATGAATCTCTTGTGCGAAACTGAACAAGCAGCTCTCAGTTCAAATTATCTGTCTTTCAAGAGTATTTATTATGCCTAGAGTCAGCTGCTGGCAGAGGAATGCACATGATACTGCAAATCTCAGTTAAACAGGCATTAATGGGCTTTTAATAAAGCCCAGGACTGTGAGTAGCCCATTTATTCCAAATAATTTCTATGATAACATATAGTCCTGAAAAATGATAGTTTTGGTTCATAACCATACTTCTATTTATATGTTTCACCCTCCTCTAGCATCACAAAAAAAGCCTTCCGGCAGCAATCAGTGTGACTGTCAATCAACAAAAACTGCAACTGTATCCAAAAAACCAAACCAACACAAGTGTTAAATTACAAAAACCTAAGAAAAATCAGTAACTCATCAGTACAGAAGTTCAGCCAGCCTACATCCTAGCTCTAACCAGGGTGATCAAAATCACTCCTCTTGAAGAGAATGTGGGCCGAGGATCCAACCTCACAGTACCGTTTAACACTGACACCCTGACCATGGGGTGCCACTGGCTTTGGATGCCACACACATCTTTAGTTCACCTAAAACAAACTGTGCAACTCCTCCCTTCTTCCACTGAGCCTTCTCCACCATATAATCATGTCCAGACATTCCTTTTTTAAGTAAAACTATATTTATACCAGACACATAAAATTATTTCTGCTACAACTCAAGGCTGAGACCTGCCCTACAGGAAAAGTTTAAATTTGTGTAAAATGGTCTTATCATATACTGTTTTAAGGGATCACAAATTACCACCCTGACAAGTCTCCCTACAATTTCATGAAATGGGAGGTTGTCATAACAATTTTATGTTAGGAAACAGAATTGAGTAAAATACTTTGCAGAGTAAGATACAGTAACTGGATTGCAAACTGCTAAACACCTGAGAAAAAGAAACATCAAATAAGATCTACCTGATGAATGTTAAAGTCACCTTTATCACAGCACTGTTAGCTACGTCAGGGGTGTTTACCTGTGTCAGCTTCATTTACATTAAGACTAGAAACACTGATCCAAGTCTTTTCCTGCAAGCTGCAAAAACAATGCCAGCTGTCTCCAAAGCCACAAATAGTTCTGTGAACTGAGGCTGAAAGCTTTCTTGCTGAGAAACTGCTCAGATTTGTGCCATCATGAGCAGGCCATGTGCTCTGAGTTCCCAGAGAACTCTGGGAAAGACTGAATTCTTCTGCTTCCATTTACTGCCAGTTCCACTAATCTGTCTTCAACTAAGTTTACAATGAGATTAAAATAATGACTCATCCTAACCTCCCTCTTCACACACAAATTACTCTTCTCTCTTTTATTATTTTCTCACACCATTGCCAGCTGCCCATATCAGCTGACAGAGATTTCCTGAAGGGCTGTTTTCTTCTCTTGACTTCAAATGCAATGGGGAGCAGAGATTGCATCATATCAACAATATCACCTTAAAATGGCTAAAACCATGACAAATAGAGAGTTAAAAACATAGATGTTTCCACAACTGCTTAACAAAGACACATAAAACACCAGCTAACTAAGCCCCAAAAGTACATATATATTGGTGCTAGAGAAAGCAGCAATGCTCACTTCACCCCTCCTGACAAATACATCTCCTAATAAACCACCCCTCACACACATCAGAAATCCAAGGATTTTCAAACAGCACCAAGAACCAACGGGAGCAAACACAAACTCTGGGAGTCTGCACCTTGCAGCACAAAAGCAGCTGATGTGCTGCAAACCCAATTTAATTTTGACTAGCTTATTCTGTCTATGGCTAAATACCTTCTTGCTCACATCTGTAGCTTGCACTGCCACCAGAGCTGTGCAAGTATTCCCGAAGGAGCCTACAACAGACACATTAAACCCTTTCCCTTACATACACAAAAGGCTCTCAGTTCTACCAGGAAAACAACTTCCCTTGACTTGTAAATGAACTTACAATATAATTCATATTAATTCCCACCTAACTATGTTCCTTATGTCCTCCTCCTGCTTTCTTTCTCAAGAGGATTAGATCAAAGAAATAAAACAGTTCAGCTCAATGCTTTCAGTATTAATACACAGACTCAGAACAACTGTATATACAAGTGCCTAATACAAACCAACAATGTATCCTCTACATGAAAACCAAAGCAAAGAGCACACTCAAAGTGCCTGTTTTGACAGTCAACTGCTCAGGTGGACGAAGAAATTGATTTTGAGGTGCAATAATGCACTGTTTATGGATTTTTAGTAATTAATAAGATAGATAGTTAATAAGATAGTTCTAGAAGTCTTTAAACTTTCTCCTCTGTCTTAAAAGCGTAAACTTTGCTCACAGTATTAAAATATAATTTGTTTTTGTTAGCATTTACAGATCATGATTGCACCTCTCTCCCAATCATTCCAGCCTAGGCTGCTTAGGCTTTGTTTCACACTGGGGGTTGGCCTCAGGGCACCTCACCCAGACTCCCTGCAAGTGATGCTAAACTGGCACACACTGTTCAAGGAGACACCCAGCACATGCCAGCTAGGATTGGTCCTTCAGTACAGATGACCAAACTAATTAATCTCCAAAACACACACAGTGTGAACAAGTCCTCAGCACCCACTGTTTACCCCTACAGATGTGCTTCTATTGTGTCAGAGAACCTGCTACAGCAGACACAGCCATGAAAATCAAGGTTAAATTTTAACTTTTCCCTGCACTGTTTGAGTGAAACAGGGAAAACAATGTTGTTTGAAGAAGGGAATAAAGCAGATGCTGTGTTGTAACAGAGGCTTAGATCTGTGAACAGGCACAAGAAGTCTTGTCATTTGGATCCTAATGAGGCTCCTCGCCATGAGGCTGGTATGCCAAGGAAATTGATAAGCAGGTACATAACGCTGTGCTGGGTCTGGCTGAGGCAGTAAATTCTCCTCACAGCAACCTGCACAGTGCTGTGCTTTGCACTGGTAGCTAGAAACACCATGTAACTTACAACACACCAGTTTTGGCTACTGCTGAGCAGCACTTCCACAGAACCTAAGCTGCTTCTCCAACATTATCCTCTCACCTGCAGTCAGTGGGTAGACAAGATCTTGGGACAACTGATCTCAACTGACCAAGGGAATATTCCATATCATCTGCTCAGCAATAAAAGTTAGGAGAAAGGAGGAGGAAGCAGGGAGAATTCATTACTATGATGTTTGTCTTCCAGAGCAATCACTAACACATACTGAAGCCTTACTTCACAGGAAGTGAGGGACATCATCTGCTGATGGGACATAGTGGATACATATTTTATTTTCCTTTGCTTTCATGCATAGCCTTTGCTTTTGCTTTATTAAATTGTCCTTATCTTGACACGTGTGTTTTTTTCATCTTACTTTCTCCCTCCTCATCCTGCTGAGTAGGGGAGTAATAGAGCAGCTTGGTAGACAGCGGCTGCCCAGCCAAGATCAACACACCTCAAATAAAAGGATATATCCCTAAACAAAGTTTAAATTGACCACAAGATAAAATTTCTTACTTTAGACAAAACTTGGCTGCAATACAGACTCTTTCAACTTATGCATCACAGTACAGAATTAAAAGATGACCAACTTGGTTGATGAAGAAAGGACATAAATTTTAATTCTCCTGCTTGGTATTTGAATTTGTTGGTTAAAATTACTTTTCCCTTCTCAGAAAGGTGTTTCCTGTTCAAGTAAATAAACACATTTGGGTTTATTTCTGGACATTTTCACAATGCTTATTTATTACCATTATTTTACATGTAAAATAAATATAATCTATGTCAGTCTACTTACCAAAACACAGGAATGGTTCTCTGGTTTTTTTGGGTTTTTTTTTAACTTGAGCAAATAGCAAGGAGAAACCCATGCCCTGAGTTAGTAGATAAACATTACAGGTAAATATAGTCTTGGCTGGAAAGAAAAACAGCTAGCAGAGGAAAGCAGCACAAAACCAGGTGGCTTTTTTAAGAACAGGAAAACAGCGACAGTCCATCGAACCTCCCTGCTCTCATTTCTAAACAGCAGTAATCAGGCAAATCTAGTTAAAACTGCTAAGTAACTGCATTTAGTATCCTCCACCACCAAAACTGATAGATTCCCACCTAAAAATAAAAGCAGATAATATTAGTACCATATATTCTTACTTGTTTTTTCAAAAGCACCATATTGTGAAATACCTCACAGACACAGGATTAAGGGCCAAAGGGTAAAAGGAAACACCCAGCACACAGAAAGACCACCTCATACATGGACTACCAGCCTAATTCTTCTGTCTAAATATGCCTAGCTTCTGTGCTTCTGCACAGTCTGAATTGAGACATTTTAGGAAAACTAAGGTTTTACTTCTATTGTACTTTTTTCTCCAGCCTTCTTTTAAATGGCAGGACCATTTAAAGAAGGCTCAGCAATATGAAAATTCCCAAATTCTCCAATTCTCTTGAAGGAGCATCTAACTTGCTACTGGTTCATGATACAAAAATAACTGCACCTTTGGTTGGCTAATCACAAGGAAAACAAACTGGTGATAAGGTACAATGTCATGGAAATTCACTGTAGCACATGCACCAAATCCAAGTGCTCACCTGCTGGTTTCCCAGTCTTGGTCATCCTTATCCTTTTCTTCTTTGGCATCTGAATTGTGTGGGTGTTTCTGCACAATCCGCATCCCACCAGCTTTCACTGCAATGAAAATTAAATAGACAACAACAAACCTCAGCCAAATCAGCACTAAGTGAAGAATGTTTTAAAGATGACCCACCTTGCTTCTCTCCCAATACTTTACATGGTAATTTAATAGTAACCTCAGTTTGAAAAAGAGGCCCAAAGTGTTAAAAAGTAGAAAGCTTAAAGAACTTCAGGACCACATCTTCATTTCTCTTTCACATGATGACATCTTTGCTTATCCTGAGAAGCTGCAGCTCATTTTACCACCTGCTTCCAATGACATTTTAGAAAACTCAATTCTGTTTTAGTTCCCCCTCCATCCCATACTAGCTTGCAGCAGTCAGATGAAATTGAGGTAATGACTTGCGTAACACTACACAAAAGGCCACAAACCAAAGAAACGAACTTGTCATTTAATGTTACAAACTACATCTATAACAATAGTATTTATACAAAGAAGTACTTCACAAATAGTGTAATAAAAAGCAAAATAAAAAATAGGAGCACTGTTAACTTGCATTTAGAACAGAGCTTTTTGTTTTACAAAACATATCAGCATTTACAACATTTTAAATCCTTGCATCATTTAAGCTTTAGAAATGACGCAAACATGAAAGCAGCCCTTTGAAAAACAAAACAAGAAGTGAAAGCAAATCCACTTATGTCCATCACTTATCCACTCCAAAGTGCAATCTAAAACAGGAACCAAGCCAGGCTTAGCACTGCAGCTACAAAGCAGAGCAACAGACAGGTTGCTCTTGATCTGCTTTCTGGTTCAATAGTGTACTTCCCTTTTTCTTCAACAATTGCTAGACATGCTTACAGGACAGCACGGGATAAGACGATGCATCTCATTAGCTTAATTAGATGGGTTACACTGCCATCAGTAACCACATCAGAAAACCACTGTAGTGGTCAGAAGTCAATAAAACCACTTACAGACAGGTTGGTTTGTGTCTCACAGTGCCTTGACACAGTGTCTGTGGTGAGCCTCGGCAGAGGTGTCAGAGATGTCAGGATGCCAGAGCAGCACTCGGGAGATGCTGAAGCCAGCAGAGACAGGGAGGCTGTACTTCTGACAGCCCTCCTGTGTCCTGCCACAGAGGGAGCAGGGCACCTCACTGTTCAGTGCTAACCCCAAAAAACTAGACACAGGTCTAATTCCCAATTCTTAACCAGGACAGCAATGGAAAAGCCACTGCTGTGCATAAATTTTACAGCCTGGGTGAAGGAAAGCAGGAAAGAGAACGTGACCTGCTCCAGGAGAAAGTGAAAGCTCTTTGGCCTTGTCTTTTAAAAACAGATTTTAAGTTCTGAGTGATATTGGAATGATAAAATTCTAATTCAATAAAGGTCATTAACTAAAGACAGGCAGTAAACAGACAAACTCAAAGAAATATCTTTTAAGACCTATCAAAACTGTCCTCTTATCATGCACTATAAAACCCCAAACCCAAATCACTAACCATTTTGTGTTCTCTCTCCAGTATAAAACTTTAATTGGTGAGAAATGTTTCACATGGGACAAGAAAGACAGTTTAAAAAACTACATGTTTTTTGTTGCCTAAAGTGAAGTAAAAATTAAAATTCCAATAAATTTTTCTTGATTGAAGCTCCTTAGAAATAGAAGTTTGCAAAAACAAACACTGAGTTCTGTCAAGTACAGTCTTGTTTTAACATCTCAGTTAATCAAAGTATTGCTATTTATTTATTTTATTTATTGCTTTATTTATTTATTTATAATTTATTAATTAATTTATTAATTTATTTTAATTATTTTCTAAATTTAATATCATTGCACAATCACAACCTTTTACTTATCTATTTCAAATGACTTCTTGTGGAAGATGCTGTCTCTGCAGCAACATCTTCCAGGGTTACAAACAGCAGTTCCGAACAATACACACGCTTCCATGCCCTTCAACATCTAACAGAAAACTAAGAACACAATACCTGAAAATTTAGTGCTAATTTAGATCTAAAACGTCTCTCCTCTCACACTGTGTATCATCAGGCCATCTCTTTATCTGTCATTGCAAAAAATACACATCTAACACAATCAGATTTGCCTGGATACAGAATTAAAAAGCAGGGATTAAAAAGCAAATAACCAGACAACTAAAAAGACATAACAGTGAGTAATGCAGCAACTTAGAATTGTAAATCTGATTTTTTGAACTAATATCAGCAGGCATAGTAAGACAGCTTAAAGTACTTTGGTGCATAATTGAATTATATTTAGCAATCCAAGGCTACTGTGCAGAAGGAACCAGCAACCAGCTGCAATAATCATGTGCATTTGTGAGACCAGAAGTGAAATAATTAGATAGCATTCTGTACATATCTGCCACCCATGACACAGCATGCTCATACCCAATCCAGTTTCAGGAGATTTAGCTCAAGATGATAAATACTCTTGCAGCATAATTCACCTTCCTTTTCAAAAGGTATCAGCTAAGCTACATCACCTCAGGGTGTGACAAGAGAAGAAATTATTACATCCATGAAGCTAATGAAAAACCCACTCAACATTTGTGAGATTTTCTCGGGAGTTATAAGGAATCATTTATTTCCTACTTGCCTAGCATTTACTACCTAATTCGACAGATGCTCACCATGGTGATTTTGTCACTTCAAAGTCATCCTTAAAAGAGCTCAAATTTCCTTATCCTGCAAACAAAGGATTTAAATAACTGATAAACCACCTTCCAGAACACTGTCAGAAAGCAGTGCCCAGAAGTGGATGGTGTCAACAACCCTGTGTTGGGATTAGGAAGGAAGCAGCTCCTGTGCTGAAGAGCTCAGGTGCCAAGACAGGAGAGGACAGGGAATGGCTCCCTGGAGTGGTGACAGCCCTCAGCCTTCACTAAAGTGTGAAATAAAGAAGGGATCATTCGTCAGCACACTACGAAGAGCAACAAGTCTAACTGCTTCATTACTGAATACAAGTTTTGGATTTTAATTATCATATGTCATGTTTTCCCCCCTCGAGAAGCAGACAGGACATCCTTGTCACTCCTGTGAATGCCAGCCTGTGTTCCTCACAAGGGTATGACTACTCCTTCTGGAAATGTATTAAACAACTGTGTTAATCAATTACCACTCAAGCTGATCTGGAGTCAGGAAGCATTCTGCTTTTTCCTCCCTGCCCCCACTGCTGGACTCCTCTCCATTTCTGAGATGGAATTCTGAAATAACCCCCAGTGAGTTGGAGCGAGTACCAAGTGCCTGGAGAAGCACCACAGGCCAGGGACACCCTGGCCCCAGCTTGCTCAGGGCGCAGACCTGAGGCAGTCCCTCCCAGGGAAACCTTCCCGCTCAACCCAAATCACCCGCTGGTCACGGCAAGCCGACAGGAACTTTTACAAATCCAGAGTACAACCAAGAGTCTCAGCAGCTTTTCTTTTTCTTGAGTATGTATTCAATATTAACACAAAAATTTATTTCCTATGCACTGTGTAATAACAGATTCCATTACAACGATAAGATGTATGACAAGGGAAACACAAAATATGCTGTTATACAAGATTAAGGGAGCATACATTAGTGTTCAACAAAGTAAGAAGAGGAGTTATTATATGCTTAATTTCACAGAAATCTCAGCTCAGAGCTGTTTTTTTTTTAATGTACAAAAAAGCACATAACTATTTTCACAAATCTATCATAAAACTTCCTAAATACGCTATTAACACAAACACCTTTCTTTATCCCTCTGCAGTAGGCACTAGATGAACAGCTAAAGCATAATTACACAGATCTCTTCAGAGGTACTGCACAAACCTACTCAATGTATTATGGGCCCACTTGATCTCACTGACAGGCGGATATTTAATAAAGATTGAGTTAGGGCCCTCTTGTATTTCAGAGGGGAGGTCAAAGTCGCTTCCTGCTCTGAGGTCTTGAAGTTTCTTTCCATTTCATTACCCTTTGTCTTTTCAAGTGCCTTTTCCCCTCTTTGTGAAAGATCAATGCAGAGAGGAACACAGTGCACATCAGTAAGCAAGGGCCAACAGTGCACTTGAAAAACAACAGATTTGTCAATTTTGCTTTTAATGTGATGACCCAAATCCTTCCTAACTTACATGTCCAACCTACTTAGTAGACGACAACACATCTGTAATTACAGGTAGTGCTCTTTATAGAACTGTATGCAGCAAACCCTGGGCTTTTAAGCCATTTATCAAAAGAGATTCCCTATTCACACCTTTTCTTTGACAGAAATTTGCCTTGTTATTCATGAATGAAATTCCACCTGTATTATTCCTGTATTATTTTTAAAAAATAATTTCTTACTTTCATTTTATTAAAACTTGTCTGCAGACTGATCTTTTGCATTATTCTAATATTCAGGGATCTAAACAAGCTTGAGATAGAGGATTAAAACCTATCTTCAGCCACTACAGTAAACATATACTCTTGCTAGTCATAACACTTCTTGTGGATTTTCCAGGTGTTAAAAGACCAAAGGGCCAAACAGCTTAGAAAAATCTTATTCCTGAAACAACTTGAATATGTGGTAAACCATTAGGTTTTTTCTGGCCTCAAAGACAGGCTCAGTGATCACCTTACTTCCAAATATAAATTTTGTGTGCATGTTCACAAAAAATAGAAAAAGAAAACAAAACAGGGATGCCAATGACCTTAAACAGCACATAGTTGAAGGTGTTCTTCAGTTTGTATGTGGGTCCATGTTTTACAAAGAGAAAAACTCAAAAGGAAATACCCTGATGGCAAAGGAAACCTGTACTGTACTCCAGCTGAGCTTTCACACTGTACATTGCTAGTTTCTCATGTGGCCTAGAGAGGCTCATTTCAAGTCTTTTAAAATTTTTCACCAGTTTCAAAACACAGGTTTTGAAGCAAAACTCTCAAACATGGAACAACATCAGAAAATCCAGTTACAAAGCACATTTGTTTCATCATTGGTGTAGCTGGAAGACAGAACTAAACCAATGTAAGATCTTAATGATCCCTCCACTCTGAAGCTGAAGTGTACCTCAAGACAAGCCAGCTCGAGGAGCTATGGTAACAAAAGCTGTCAACATTGGAAAATGATGCTTTGGTTTGTTCCCTGAAGCAGCTCAGCAAGAAGCCAGGTAAGAGCTAATGCCATGACAAGGGAGGCTGCAGGAATGGAATGACTGCTTAGCCAAGAGACTGACTTACCTGCACTCCTGAACTGTATCTGCTATGCCAAGCAAAGCCATTACTTCTCACTTCTATTTAGAGGAATTTCAGGTCCTCAATATAAAGAGCACCGAATTCCATCATAGTTCAACAGCTGTTCACATATGTAGCTTTAAATCTCATCAATTGATTTGAATATAAAACTAGCCACCTTGGGACTTTTTACTGGAACACTTTTTTTTTTTAAAAAAAAAAGCTCACCAACTACACGGGGCAACGTTAGACGATATGTGTAGAGCTGGTGATACAGGGACCAAAGTTCCCTTTTTTAAGAAAACTGTAAGAAGCAAAACTAACAGTACGTGAAGGCACACAACTTCAATACCGCGAGGAACTGAACCCCACCTGTCTACAGAGAGGAGCTACTGACTGTGGACCCTGGCAGATGAGTGTCCCACTGGAGGTGACACACAGCTCCCACCCCGACCGCCCACTCGCACACAGCAGCAGGACGGAAGGCGATGGAGCTCCTTTGCTGGGCACTTCTCAAGCACCTTTACCTGCTTGCTACCCTGCCCGGCTTCACAATCGCAACCAGGAGCGCGCACGCTGCTCTGGCACTCGCAACGTGATGCCCACAGGCAAAATCGATGCACAAGAGCACTCCTGGTTTGCAGTGTGTGTTCACACTCAGCATACACTCTGCTGGAACAGCCCCGCAGGCTGCGTGGGGCCGAGACCGCTCCGCTCCCCTTCCCACCACCAGCAGCCCTAGGCGGTGTTCCGGAGGCCCCCGCCGCCTTTCGAGGGCGGGATGCCGGGGAAGACAACTCTGCCTGCCGGGTCGGAGCCGGGAGATGCCAAGCTGCACACACCCGATGAGGGTTTGGCAGCAACCAGAGCTCTCCTCGGGGAGAGGCAGGGCAGGGAGCGTCTCCCCGCCACCGGGAGAGGCTGCCGGAGGGCAGGAAGCGCCCAGGGCTCAGGCGGGGATCCCAGCGCACCTCCCGCGGCCAGAGCGGCGCATCGCGCCCGAGCAGTGGAAAGCGAGGAAACCCACCGGGTCTCGCATCCCCGGGGACGCGAACCCACCGGGGCTCACACCCCCTGGCTCGCATCCCCGGCAGCGGCGGGACCCGCCCTCGGCCGCCCTCGCCCTCCTCAGCCCCGGCGCGCACAGGATGGGACTTGGCGGGGAAG
>JBBMKD010000102.1:79653059-79707626 GCA_037834095.1 Argya squamiceps | reverse complement strand
CCGGCCGGGCGGGGGGGGACGTGGCGCCCGCAACAGGCGGTGTCTGTGTGTCGTGAGGGCAGCGTGGGCAGCTCCGGCAGCCCGGGCCGCCCTGTTTGTTTTGGGTTTTTTTTGCCGAGGGGAAACGGCGCGGGCAGTTAATAGTCTTGAATCGTCTGCGTGTGCACTTCAAATAATACTTGTAATTAGTGACTAATTGGCAGTCCGCGCCTTGCTCTTTGTTGTGTTCTGCCAAACCGCGTATGTGTGAAGCGGCATAAAGAGCTGTGCAACTTTTGGCTGGGGGAGAGTTAATTTCCTTCGCGATGGCTGGTATGGGCCGTGTTTTGCAATTGTGCTGGAGACCCTATTGATAGCTTGGGACAATAAGTCCCCACCTTGCCTTTGCTTCAGACCTCATTTCCTTGCTGTTTAAAATTACAGAGCTGATTCACATCATTTTAAGAAAATTTTCAAGCACTTGAGTTAGCTTTTCGTAGTCATGTGGAAAGGCAGGGAGCACAATTTATCTGAATGAATTATATTAGCAGCAAAGTGTAAACCATGCAGGCCATTCTGGTTTTCTTTTGTAGTTTGAGATAAGAAAGTAAGTACCCCAAAAGACGAGTGTATGATGTTTGAGAGTTGACCCTCCCTGCCTCCAAAGTGGCGTTGAAATATTTCATTGCACGTTTGTTATAGCGAAATTAATGTACTCATATTTCATTTATTTGCCATCACTTTATGTAACAACTATATTACCATTGCAAAAATATGTGTCATGTGCAAATCCGTATTTTGGGATAATCCCGTCATGGTATCCTAAACAGCTTGAATGAACAAATGTTGTAAAAATGTTGTAACTAAGTTCTTACATTTTGCTGCTGGGTTATTTCAATTTCTTACGCATGCAGCACGTTAGAGTCTCAGATTGTATTTTCAGCTCTGTCGCCTTCCGTGTAGCCTAACACAAATTACTCCAATTCCCTTTCTAGTCTCTGTCAAAGCCTATCCAGGTTATAATTTTTTTCTAGAGTAGTATTATGAGATTTTAATGCTTTTTTGTCTACCGTCCTCTGAATTTAATTTGAATTAAAATATTATATTCTCACTTTTTCTTGGTTTTCCCAGGTTTGTTTGCTTCGGATTTCCCTGTGCTGATTACCAAAGTTGATAGAAAATTTTGCCGCTGCAGGTTTAATCTAAACCAGCTGTTACAGAAATGAAATCCAAGAAAATGTGCTATATGGCATTAAAACACCTGCAAGTTAATGATTTTTCTCTAAAAAAACGTTTAATTTAACAATTTCCTGTTTAAGCACAAAGTTTTAGTATATGAAGATGCACTGGGAGGAAATATTAAATCAAAGATGTGTTTTGGCTGTTCTTGCTCCAGCCAGCAACATTTCTTTACGTTATGAGAATTCACATGTCACCATTAGCACAAGAATTTGTATGAAGGCTTGCTGTGGCTTCGCAGCTAAAATACAACATCCACCCTGAGTATTTCTCAGAGACACAGGGCTGAAATTTCCTGAAAGTGCTGCTGTGCATCGGGTTTGGAAGCTGGGATCTCAAGGCGAGCCATACTAGTGCAGAAGGAGCAAGAACTGGAAGAGGGGAAGACAGACTGAAACAGAAAAAAGTGAGGAACAGGAGCATTTGGCCTTGGTGGACCAGGAGACAAGGTCAAAAAGTTGAGTGGGTGGTGGAGAGGTAACATGAGAATTGTGAAGCGGGGCAAATACCATGGCAGAAGGAAAGAAATGTTTTTCCTCAAACAATGAAATAGGAGCTAGAACTGGTTGAGTGAGATGAGAATGAGGACCCCAGGGAGAAGGGAGAGAGGACTGAAGGTAGGTCAATCAGCAGCAAGCATGCAGAGCATCAGGTTAGTGGGAGGGAGAGGGAAGGATCTTCGCTGCTTTCCATGGTCTGGAGCTTCTCAGACTGATCTCTTTATAGTTGTCAGTGCACATAATTACTGCTTTCCTCAAGGGTCTGTGCCAATGCTTAAGTTTCTATGCTTGCAGAAGAATTATATAGGTGTCAGTATAATACCATAGGATAGAATTTAATTTTCAGATATTGTTTTTAAATTGTTGGAAGGAAAACAAAAGGAAGACAAAAATCAAAAATTAAAATAAATACATAAATAAATAGAGGTTTTTAGAATCAAGCACCTAAGTGAGGAGATGCCACAAAGTTTGTAAGTAGTACTTCAGTTTTGTGAAACAGTCTGATGGTTTCTTTGGCAAATGTAAGGCAACATGCATTTTTCTAGTTAGTGGCAGTGCCATAATATTAGTAAAAATCACAGCATCACAGAGTCATTAAGGAAGGAAAAGACTCTTAAGATCATCAGGTCCAACCATCAGCTTAGCACTGCCCATGGAAGTGTTCAAAAATGTGTGGATATGTCACTTAAGGGCATGATTTAATAGTTCACCCTGGGCAACTGTTCCAATCCTTTACGTCTCCTTCCATGAAGACATTTTTCCTAATATCCAGTGTAAACCTCCCCCTGGCAGAACTTGAGGCCATTTCCTCTCATCCTGTTACTTGTTACCTGGGAGAAGAGACTGGCACCCACCTGGCTACAGCCTCCTTTCACAGGTGCTTGTAGAGAGCGATGAGGTTTGCCCTGAGCTTCCTTTTCCCCAGGCTAAACAATGTCCTGCTCAATTATGCTAATGTGCAAGAAATAGAGAGGCATTCTTGATGACAGGCAGTAAAATGCCAGGATTTTTCAGTCACTTAGTCATTTCCAGCAGGCCGGTTGTTTGTACCAGCAGGCACAAATGGCAGTGACAGTGGGAAACTTCATCGGAAAACAGGCAGAGTTTTTACAAAAAAGTTGGCTGTGGAGTCACTTCCTTTGGCAATTCAGCCACGCCTGGTGCTGACACACTTTCCCCAGAGATTGTAGCAAAGGCAAGTCCCTACTGGAAAACGGGTGTATGACAGCATCATAGGGCATTGAAATGCAGCAGCACACTGAGGGAAGAGTAAATAAAACATGTTGTTTAGGATATTTCATGTTTTAACATGTTTTGAAGACTGATGGATGTTTTAGAATATGAGTATTTGTGTGGAGGATTCCACCACATACCTTTTCAGTTCATGAGTAGGAGCTGGTAATAGACACCTTAAGTCTCTGTGGCATTATCCAGCACAACCAAGAAAGAGAACTCTCCAGCTACTACTAATTTTAACTAAAATAGCAAGCAGAAAGAAGCTACGTCTTTTGTGGTGATGATGCAGGCAAAAAAAAGCCAACCAAAAATAGGAAAAAGCCCTCTCCAAATCCCAAAGTTAAAAGTTAAAAAAAACCCCTGAAGAGAATAGTTAAGAAAGTATGCAAAAGCATGCACATAACAGCTATTTTCAGTGGCAGCTGGGCATTCACAGCACTTTTGACAGTAATACCAGGTTCTTATTTTTTATACTTTATAGCCCAAAGTATGTTCAGTAAGCAGTCTTTTTTTAAAATAAACACTCTGTTGAACTATGATTAGGACACCATTTCTGTCAGTTTTGAAAATGCTCACCAGTACTAAACAGATGGCTGTAGTTTTGGTGCTTTCACTTGGGGCCTGCAGCAAAATTTTGTGTTCTTTCTGAAAATACTGACATGCATAGAAAAGCAAATTTTAGATTCAAGTGAACAGGAAATTATAATAGTGCAACCTAGGGTCACTCAGCATTTAAAAGGCATCTAACTGCTTTGCCACACGACTTCTGCTGTCATTTCCAGCACAAATATGCACATGCATGCTGTAAATCCTGGGAAGTAGGATAATCTGCTCTGTTTAACTACAAGGTAAGCAAAACTCTTTCAGTCAACAGGGTTTTGCCCAATTTATAGACAAGCATCAAGTCAATGAAAACTACCAGCTGATTTTGATAATGCATCCAAGACAGTTTTGCCTGAAAACAGGTAGTTGTTTTGAATTTTTGATTGGTTTATTTCAACAATATTTTTAAACATTAAAAAACATGGGGAAATGAAATTATTTTCTCTTTTTATCTTCTTGTTTTTCTTTTCTCCCCCTGCCAGTTAATAACAATATCAGTTATCCACATATTCTAATTCTTTGTGACATTTTTAGGGTGCCATAATTTCTGAGAAATGATAAAACAAACCAAAGAGTTTACTTAGGAAATTGATCCTTCTCTTTGACTTTTTGAGTTTGCAGACCTCTATTTGTATATGTTGCCATCCACTACTTAAAAGGGCCTAGTCTGATGCAGCCAGTTGGGAAAATTCCTTGCTTTTTTACTTATGTGGAAATATGAAAAGCTTTTAGCAAACGTCAAATAATGTCATTTTAGTTCTGTCTCACTTCTATGCCAGACTGAGAAGAGGGTGCTGGGTTTAGGACTATGATCTGTTAGGAAATTTTCAGAGATTGTGTGGGCTGCCACCCAAAAAGGTGATTTTTATTATAATGTGCAGACCTTTTTATTATAATGTGTAGGGAAAATAGTTTGTAGAACAAACAAATAAATTTGGGACAAGGAGTAATTTGCTTTAGTAATGATTTTCTACCCTTCCCTAACCAACTGTCATTCCACTGATTCATTAAAGTCACTTGGGTTGCACTGTTTGCTGGTTTCTTTTTATCTTGATGAACTGATTAATTACACCTTGTTACTCTAACTGTACTGGTATTCTGATGAGGAACTCAAATTTGTTTGCTTGCTTGCTTTACTAATTCAATTTTCCAGGAAAACATATATAAGTCTTTTTTTTTTCTTTAGAATTAGAAAAAGTTCCCATTGGGTCAAACATAAATTTGTTGAGTGTTAATAGTTTCTGAATTGAATCACAGTGTAAGTTTAAGACTCAAATACTCTTTTTTCTTAGTGTTTTATTAGATTTCCTTGGAAATATTTCTGATAAAAAGTGTACTGCAGCTCTATCTCACGAGAAAAGTAGAATGATGATGTTTTCAGAAAGAAATGTTGCAATGTTACATTGCCACTCTTATATTATATTGTCATGAAGTTCAGACTTCTGAGCTGTTATCAAATATTAAATCAGCATGAAAAGCAATTTCTCAGTATGATGGATTACTACTGAGATACGAATCAAATTCAGGAGGCTTGTAGCAAATTAAGAAATTGTTCTGTATGCCTTTTTCACAAAAGCAGTCTGTTACTCTGTTAATATCTATCTTAGCTACAATGACTGATTTTTACATTTGCTCCTCCCCACTCTACAATATTATTTTAGCTGTTAAGTTTTAGACATGGTGCACGCTGGAGTCACATAATTTTTTTTAGGTTTCTTTTCTTTCAAGAACAAGTTGCTGTTTGCCATACAGCTGAAGTAAAAAATTATATTGAGTTCACATGAGAATTCTGGCTTTAAGGAAAACGCAAATGGAAACTGCTATCACAATACATCCTCACATTAAGGTAAAATTTATTGCTTTTCATTAAATGAAAATAAAATTATATATAAATGGCTTTATCACTATATACTAAAAGGAAAACAAAGAGAATAAATGCCTGTGAGTTTCCAGAGGCTTTCCCTTGCAAAATATCAATTCTTCCTCCAATGCAGTGCACTGCAGTTCTGCTTCAAAACACTACTCATGTTGATACTACCACAGAAGTATTTTGATATGGAAGATTAACAAAGCAATTTATAGATTCAATGGAAGAAAGGTAGAAAATGGGGAGGAGGCAGAGGGGAGAAGAGAGAGAGGAAGAGAAGAAGTAATGTAGGGAGGGATATGTCTGCTTCAACAGAGAAAGTAAATTTCAGCTTTTGGAGGTTTTTTATCCAGAGAGATCAATGTTCTCCATAAAGGCCGTAATTTTCATTATCCACCACTTTAGAATGGGTAAGCAGAAGTACAGAAAATTAAGTTGCCAAAGCCAAACTAGTGGCAGAGATGAAAACAGAAGCCAGGCCCCTTGGGGCACAGTTCTCTCTCCATTGTCTCATTAGTCTCGGATTACTAAAGAAACAGGGTATTTTATCATGATAGAAAATGGGCACATTAGTGCTGTCCAGTTAGAGAGGATCTTGTTCTTCTAGCTCTGTAAACGACAAGGCTTCCCTCCACTTGAAATAAATGTGCAGGGCCTCTTGCAGTTTTGGAATTTCATCACAGCCTCAGGATCCCTGTGAGTGGAGGCTGTGATTGCTTCTGGGAGTTACTGGTGCTCGTACCAAATTAGGTTCAAAAGCATTAGATGTTGCAGTCTGCAAGTGGGTCTTACCCACTCCTCTCTTCCTGTCTTTCCCGTCCCATTCTGTCTTACTGATTTGGACCTGTGCAAGCTGTGCTTTTTCAAGAAAGGAGAGAATTAATGTTGGTTCAAAAGTGAAAATGAAAAAAGTCGAGCTGATTTAACTTCTTAGTGTTTACAAACACGTTGGATTTGGTGGGGGTTTTCTACATTTTATTTCTGAAAACAGTTAACATCAGAGTGTGGGGGTTTTGTGGTTGTGATGGAAACTGAGAACCTGGCTAACTGCAAGCCGTACAGTCAGCACTCAGTACAGAACTGATGGTTGCTTACTGTCTATATTTCATATTTAAAGTCAGACACCGTGGTAAATAACTCCAAACTCCATTGATTTCAGTATCTTCAGGTTCTTCCTAATCTTTCACAGAAACTTTCTTGTCTTCAGAGGGAGTTTTGTATGTACACAAGTAAGTTGCAGCTAGCTTCTAGGAAATAATTTCTTAAGACTGTAGGTTTGACTGCTACAGGTGCTAAAAAGCTGCTATTAGCACAACCTCATCATAGGTCAGTACCTCTCAGTACCTGACAGTGTGATGTCGTTTAGCTTAGATAGAAACAGCCACTCCTGAGGCAGGAGTGAAGTTGGTACTCAGCTTCCCACAGCACCAATGCATGACATAGGCTTTGCCTGGCTCTTTATCCTTCTGATACAGCCAGACCTATTCTAAAAGACACGTTTTCTCCTGGAAGAGCCTTAGTAGCTTGGTTTCAGACCTAAAATTTCTGTTAACTTTGCAGCAAACATATCAATTGCAAAGTTCTGGTTTTTACACTCTGCATTATTTATTTATGTTCCTTCCAGAGAACATTAAGTAATATACAACAAGAAATTATATATTGTGGTGTATATTTAGTCCAAATGTGTCTTTGTCTAGACTAATGTAGTAATTTTTAAATCTTTGAACTGATCTGAACACATACTTCAATTGTAAATCTACCCAATAATTTTCCTCTAGAAACACTACTTTATGTTTCAGAGAGAACTAATTGCTCAACAGCAAAATCCCTTTTCAGTTGAATTCTAGATGCCAGATTTTCAACCATAATTCTTCACTCTTATTAGAAGGAGTCTCAGTGTGTCAACATTCTTATTGATGTTTTCTGCTGAATGCTTTGTTATAAACTGAACATAATTAAATGTAAGTAGACTGGTATTTCATCACAGCTCAAGGGTATAAGGCTAACACATTTTTTTTCCTGTTATCTCTCCAGTCTTCTTTCTTCTTACATGAAAAGAATGCAAAGTATCAGCATTCTTTAAGGTTGGGAAGTTTTATGACCTCTCCTTGGGAGGCTGCAGCATCTGAACAATGGTGGAAGGGCTGTTTTGCTTTTCAGTTGTGTCCCAGAATTATGTCAATTTTAATGAGTATATTTTCAAAGTACTTGCTGGCTGGGAGCTAAAGGTTATAAAATGTTTTTAAAGTATGTTTCCATATTTTTTTTCTTTGCACAAAAATTCAGTTTGTTTAGCAGTTTTCATTTTTTCCTGCTGTCCAGATTACATAATTTAAATTCTTCTTTATTTTGCTTTATTTTTTGTTGTTGCTAGTATTACAATTTTTTATACTTTCCACAGAAATCTAGTTTTATGTTCACCAATTATCCTCTGTTAAGAATTTATCAAAATATCATTAGACTGTTTTTCATGCTTGTGCTGTGTCAGTCTGGGATGGGGGTAATTCTCATCATAATTGCCCTTAGGGTCCTGTGTTTTGAATTTGTGAGCAAAGCAGTGTGAACAGTGTTTGGGCTCTTGCTGAGCAGTGCTTGCACAGCACCAAGGCTCTCTTTCCCACTCTATGCCCCTCAGTAAGTGGGAGAGAGGGAAGTGAGAGGGTGTGTGGGTGCTGGGTTGTTGGCCCAGGTCATCCCACCGAGTGCAGGCTGTGGGAAGCTGAGTCCCAGCTTCACTGTGACTTAGGAGTGGCTGTGAGCGCCGAAGATGATCACCCTGTCAGGTACTGAAAGGTGCTGACCTGTGATGAGCCTATGCTAATGGCAGCTCCTTAGCACCTGTGGTAGTCATCCCTAAAGTGCTACATGGCTTCCAGGAAAATTTGTTCCCTAACTTCTCCATACAGGGCTGAGTGGTTTGTTTTCTCCTTCTTTTTGCCCCTCTTAAAGAAGGATGTGAAATTTATTTTCTTCTGTCTTCAGAAACCTATTTGAGATTGCCACACCCTTTTAAAAGTGATAAAGAACTTGCAATGACAGCACGCAACTGTTCCAGCACGCAACTGTTCCAGCACTACTGTATGCTGGAACATCAAGTCTCATATTCTGGCTCAAGTGATCCTTAGCTCTGCTAGTTACCCTTTACCATGAGTAATGCTTCAGTTGCACTGACCGTTATTGAGTTCCTGGCATACCTGAGAGAGGAACATGTCAGTAAAAACTGAGGCAAAAAGAGCAATAAGTACCTCACCTTCTGTATATCATTTGTCAGTCCCTGCCACCACATTTTTGTGTAGTAGTGTTGTTTCTTCCGTCCCTTTCCAGCTAAAACCTGAGGACAACAAGATGCCAGAGGCTTTCCACGTCCCATTTCACTGTCTGTATTGCACTGTGATGAATTACCAGAGGCAGTACCAGCCACCAGGCAACACACTGACACTGCTTTCTTGAAGAAATACTGTCCCTGGGTCTTGAATCCCACCAAAATTGGAATCATGATGTTGGTCTGGTAATAGCTGAACTACCAATTTAGTGTTACAATTTGCAAGCCATGTTACAAGGCCATGGGGAAGAATGTCTGATACTGCCAGGTAAAGGAAAATGTGCATCAACAAGCTCATTGACGGTCACCACCATCATTTATGGACACTGTGCAAGAGTAAGAGGTGGGCTGAATGGATCCTTCTGAATTCATCACTTTCTTTCGTCAATATCTGTCCTAGAGGACTAAGGGGGACCCATAGTCCTCTTTTCAGAAACCTCATTTATTATTCTTTATAGGCCACTTATTTCCAATTCTGCTGAGTTTAAATTCTCAGCTGTTACAGTATTCCTGGTTCCCCCAGGAGGACAAGTTGCTAGAAATACTGTCTCTTAGGGTCATCCTGAGACTGCCTCAAGTTTACTTACACAGATTACCTGGGGAGGTTCCGCCTCCCCAAACTACCTCATCCTTCTGTCCAAACATTAGTGCTTTTTCCTTGTCCTGATCATCTACTCCTTTTCATCCTGCTTGCCCTCTTCCATGGCACAAACTCATCTGGGTTTCCAAACCTGTGTCTAACACAACAGTTTAAGAGTTTGTAACCCTAAAAGACAGTGCTTTGCACTGAAACTGAACTGCACTTCTGCTGTCATTAGCAGCAGCCATAAGACATGTTCATGCTACTGTCCCGTCCACCAGTTAATTCCTGTTTAAATTCAATCGCAGGTTAAAAGTGCAGCCTTCAAAACAGTCTATTATTAGGCAAACCTCTGCTTCTGTAATGCTTGTTGTTGCCTCTGGCCTTTCCCTTCTTGTGCTCTATGGCTGTCTGTTTCCAATGCAACAATGAAAATAGCTCCATGTGGTCCTCTTTCAAATGTCTTCACAGAAGATTAGCCAGTCCTCCCTGTTGCTACAAGTTCCAGACCCGATGAAAATCCCTTCACCAACAGGTTGTTCAGGAAGAAATGCCCTGTTTCTTTGCTCTTCCCAGCCTCGTATGTCAGTTAAATGCACATTGTTTTGCCTGCTTCTGTTCACATAACCTTGCATTTTGGAGACAATCCTGGAATAAAGCTATGCGGCATCAAACTCACCCTCAGCAAATGAAATATATGTGATAACAATATAGCTGCTTTTTAGTCTCATGGGTGTTTATCATATCTCATGAGTCCCAAGTCTATAAGGAAAAAAACAACCCCAATATTAAAAATACCAAACAGAAAAATCTCACACAATCCCCAAATGCTTGCACTATGTCTCTTGGAGTGGTTTTTATGGCCTGTTGCTCATATTCTTTGTCCCCATGGGCATTTCTGCTGTCCCTTCAGCTCTGCAAATGCTGAGAATCCAGCAAAGGTAACCTGTGCTGGGGAAGCTTCATCCGTTCCTGCAGTGTTTTTGGGGTGCTGTGGCAATGTCTCAGAAGGGCTGTGTGAGAGCCTGCATGCTGCACTGGCCACACTTAACTGCATCATGGACCTCAAGTGAATCAAACCCTGTGTCAGCTGGGGAGACTCTTCAGACATCCCATGCCTGACTAAGCCTGTGGGGTAGAGCTCAGTTGTGTCAAAGATTGTATCTGATAGGCAGGTGTGGTGTAGTCCATTGTTATGTTTGCATAAAAACATGGGAGAAGCCTTAGATGAAAGTAAACTTTCTGATTAAAGTGATAATATACACTGACTTCCAGAAGTATTTTCAGTTTTGATCAGGTAGGAAGAGAAGTGCATAATCTGGTGATAAACTCATTAAACGTTTGCTAATACTCAAGCCAATGAGATGGCTATGTCTGGTTTGCCAGAAAGAAAGCAGCATTTTCAAAGGGGCATGAGAAATTAATACTCAAGAGAAAGGTCCAAAGTGAAAGGTGGCTTTTCATTTAAGAAGTGAAAGTTAAAAATTTTGTGTGAAGTTGTGAGAAAATCACTGAGATTAGAAAGATAATGATATGGAAGTTCTAGGGAAAGGTGTGGTTGCTATTCCCTGTATGGAATGCGGTCAGCATGCCTGACCTCCCCACACAGCACAATCCAAGGGGGACTAAGCTGATGATGGAGCAGAGTGCAGCCAACATGGCCAGGCTCTGCCAAAACCCTTGCAGAGGAGAGAACTCAGTGGTACTTTCCAGCTGATAAACCACGCAGCAGCTGAAAACCATGGGAGATAAGGGAAGCTGTCCCCACTGCAAGGTTATCTCAGGTACTATCCTGAGATATCCACCCCCATGATATGACCACCACTCACTAGTGACATGTATGACTAAGGTCACCCAAGCTTCACCTAAATGTAAAGAGATAGTGCAAAAGTAAGATAAAAGAGGGAAGTGTGGGAAAACTCCAGCTGGGATCAGCTGAGGGGCTGAACCTGTCTTCTCCTCCATGGAGATGCCTTTCTGGTAAAGAACTGTGTTCTCTGCATGCTGAATGATTATCTTGAGACAGCTTTTATTGGGGATTAGAGCTTTTTTGTATATTGCTTTGAATTACTATATAACTTTGAGTATATATTTGCAGTCAGATACTATCAGCAGCAACTTTAAAACCTTAAATTCTCACAGTTTTATTTATTAAGAGTATTATTCTATAAACTGTTAATGTGAGTATTTCAAGAGCAGCCACTGGCAATGGGTAAAGGTGTGGAGACCTTTGAGGGGTTTCTCTGTTTGGTGTGTGACCCTGAACAAGTCAGTTTCTGATCCTAGTGAACTGCTTGCTGAAGGGTACCCCTAAAAGGATGCTGACAGGCTGGCTGGGCACAAGACTCTGAGCATTCCTGGGTCTTGGCTTTCCTTGACTGATCAAACACAAAGGGTTTGAGTAAATCTGTCTTTTTCATCTGATAGAAAAGAAATTTGGTTTTAAATACATCCTTAAAATGTGTTTAAATGAACATATTACGAAAGGTAACATTCTTTCCTCAGCCAAGATCCCCTTCCATGACCTCAGCCTGAGGATGTTTTCAGGTTTTTCAAGACTGAATCCTCTGTCAAGAGGATGTGAATTTCTAGACTTAGCTGTCTCATAATGGGTGAGAAGAAACTTTAGAGCCAACATAAATAATGACTAAAAATCTGCATACATTTTCTGTTTCCTTTAGGCACTTCGACTTCAGAAAATTCTGCAAGCACCTATTTTAAATTCTGTAAGCAAACATTTTTTTTGCCTATTAGTTTAGACTTCAATTAAGGGTGAATTCAAGGTAAATAGCTAATGACTTAATCCCATAGGTGCAGCTAACCTTAGAACCACTTTAGTGCAATATCCTTGCAATACCCAGAAGCCTGTACTTTTTTTCTCCCCCATTTTAGAGCTTGTCAGACAGGGATTTGAGTGGAAGAAACATTGTCTGGTGACTTGAGCTAGTCAGGAAAGCAGCAGAATAGTGGAGGAGAATATTTAACCTAAGAATTCTGCCAGTTTCGGTGTCAAAGCATTTCTTAATACTGAATGAAAAGGTTTTTTTAAATGTTGAGTTTCATAAAGTGAAAGGCATGCAGCACAGTGAAAAGCAGTAGGAAAATGGTCTGTTATAAATATTTGAGCTCTTGCTGAGGTATCTTTTCTCCTTTGTCCTCCCTGGTATAGCTAAAACTAACATCTCTATTGAGCTTAAAGAACCAGGTCAATCAACTATTGAACACAGAGTGTTTGTCGCCTAGGGAAATGAATAATTAATGTAGCCGCACTAATCTGATATCAAAGGGAAGGAAATGTAATAGCAAATAGGCCTATGTGTAAGGGGAAAAAAAAGGAAATAGCAACATTCTATCAGCTCTGCTTAAGTGATTCACTCACATGAACCTGAGCTGAGGGTGCAAACTGAAATGCTTAGTGAAAATAGGCTGACTGAAAAACCAGAATAATTTCTTTTGCTGGGAAGAAAAGTGCGATGAAGGAAGAAAAGGTTTCTGAGCCTGTTCAAAAGAAAGCAAGGAAAGTATTTTCAGCTGAAGATTTTGGACTTAGAGGTTAAATCACTGCTGCTAAGCTTGGCTATTCTCTAAGGTAATGAAAGATTCAGCCTGCTTGTATTTCTGTAGCTTCTTCAGTATATCCTGCCTCTGAATGTAACTTAACCAAATCTAGACGTAGAAATCCATTTCATTTTCTATTCACTGTCAGAATATTTTTTAATAATTCTTTCTCTATTAAAAGGTAGGAATGTGTTGAGGGGATGGTGGGAGGGATATATTCTGAAGGTATTCCTAGAAGCTTGGTTAAATTTTTGAAAGGCGATGCTGTAGTCCAAATGTTCAAAATTGTTTTAGAGCCAGTACAGTTCACAGAGAAAGTGTGGAAAAAGAAGGGTAAAAAAGGAAACAGGAGCTGGTGAACAGGAAGTGTAACCACAAGAACATTTCTTGAGATTGTTGAGGTCCCCAGAAGCTGCAGTGAAATTTATGCAAGTTTCTGTTTTCTGAAACAACTGAAAAACTGAGCTTGCAATCATAAGTGTGGAAAGGATGGGGAGCTCAGAGTATAGTGGGAAGTATACTCTAGGGGACTGTATACAATTTTTTTCTTATCTTGCTGTGTATATATTAAAGCCTTTTTTCCATAAGAAAGTTGCACCAGTCTGTTTAGGTGCGCGGTTTTAAATGAATACGATAGACATTCCTAATTAAACCGATTTCTTTTCTCTTTAATTCAGGACAATGAAAAACATGATAAGCTACATCAAGTAAGAAGGTGTACACAAGAACTCATATTTGTTGAACAAGATTGGTTTAAAACCTGGTTTAAATTGAATAATGTATTTTTTCTGTTGTGAAGAAGGCTTCCCGCATGTGTATTGTCTACATCTGAGGCAAACCTGTACAAGTATTTCACACCTGTTGAGAGACAACTGAAGATTCACCATTTTTCAGAGAAGTACTTTGAAAAAGAAGCTGGAAATTATAAAATTTGTCTGTCTCATAAAAACAACAACAACAAAAAGTCAAATACCCACACCTCAAACAAACAGGAAATTCCATATACAGCACAAAATCAGAAATTAAATACATTGAAAGACAGAAGAGTCTGTTCACCAAGCAGCTTTAAGGAAAGCAGGATCATTCATAGAGTCAGAGGAGCATCACATTTATCTTGATGAAGGAGCCAGCTGACAAATTCAGAGAATTCAAGGCATGTCATGTTTAACACCCTGAAAAGTGAAAAAAGAGTTAGTGACACGTCTTTGTTTTTAACAGATTGAAGCTAAGTCAGAAAGGCTGCTGTGTTTGCACGTCATAGGCAAAGAGCACGCGCAAAGTCATGTTCTTCCCTGCTCTGCTCAGCACATAAGAGAATTGCAATCTGGACGTAAAAATGATCAGTGTTGCATTCTGCTGTGAGGTGCGTAGAGTATTGGAAATCTGTTGTGGGATAAGCAAACTCAACTCCTTTCTCAATAAGTTGACATGGAGATTTTCTCTTCTCCAGTGGTTCATGTATCTTTGTGAAAGCATAGTAAGCAGTAGAAGGGAGTCGGGATAGAAGACAGACTGCTCAGATCTAGGAAATAAAGCAAAATACAGAATTTGAGAAGAAATAAATGGCAAATTTTGCAATATTTGAAGAAATAAATGGCAAATTTTGCAATATTTTTAATGAAAAATTTCCTCCTTTTGCAACCCATCGCTATGTTGCAATGAGGTGACCATGAGAGAAATATGAAAAGATAAAATATATGAGATTCTTTCAATAACACAGAATGGCAGTGAAGGGAGAAAAGCAATTCTGATAATAAATGTAAGCTAGGGAAAGAAAGAAGGCATAGCTGAGAAATAAGAGAATCCATGGACTAAAAATACCTAGTGGTAGTAGTAGGAGACCATTACATGGCTGACTGCAGACTAATTGCATTTGTTCAGTCATTGTGAAAATGGATACAGATGGGATGAACATGTTTGGAAATATCTTACTGCTAAAGAGAAAATAAAGCAAATGTTACGTGATAAGCCATTACCTAAGATGATGTTGGAGAGAACTCAGAAGTTCATATGACTAATGTATTCTTTTCTGCTTTAGCAGCTCTTTTAATTGAATTTACTAGTCCTTTTTTTCTGACAAAAAGAAATGGAGGATGGTGATTGGGTGAGAAAAAGGAGGCCAATCTTAACTGGTGAGATAGATTTTTTAGTCTGCCACTGAGTAAAGTTCCTTGCTTGAAACTGAATTTAGTTTTGTTAAAGTCTTAGAACTGATTGTAGAGATTCAGTGGCTCAGTGAGTGTTTTGCATTTTCTTCAGTGCTGTGGTATTGCAAGTTCTTAGTGGGATGCCTTTGGAGGCACAGTCCAGATTTTACAAGATTTTCTAAGTAGAAACAGCTGGGGAAACAGCTGATATCAGACTTAACAATTCCTCAGAGGTCTGAATACATTCCAGATTAAAAAGAAAAAGAAAAGGCCAGACCTATCTTTTGTATCTGATTTTCATATACTGATAGTACAGCTAGTGCCAACGGAAACTCACAGCTGTTACTCTTGACTGCTCTGATTTTATTAAATGGTTCCTGGAAAGTTATTTTGAGTTCCAGCAAATCTTGTATTGGTCAGAAGGAAAGCATAAAGTATAAAAACTCTGTCTCCAGCTGCATAAACAACACAGTGGAGTCCTACTTAGGTCTCAAAATAGTAGGGGGTGGCTGAGGCATGCCAGGGAGGAAATCTGCCTTGCCAGTTAGTGTCCATCATTTACCACAGTTTAGACAGATTTGCCACTCCGAGACACCAGGCAGCCTTTGGGCCAGATGGCTGGCATGTCATTCTCTGCAGCTGAGGAAGGACACGTGGTGCCCTTCACTGGAGGAATCATGAGAGGTACAGTGCACTGTGTTTCTCTGAGCAGGGTGACTGGGACATTTAGTGTGAGTCTCTCAGAGAGCTACCTCACTCTTCATTGCTGCACCACAGGTGAATCAGCTTTACTGCATGCACTTTTCTCTTTATTTGTCTCTTATAACACCCTGACACAAAACTAGTACATGGGTTTTCTGCAAAATGCTTTGAGGCTGCTGAATAAAAGCAGAAAGAAAATGCAGAAGACATTTTGTGAATAGATTTAAGTCTGAAGATTAAAATACTTCTGCGTGGTGAGCAACTCTGAGGTATTTATGGTACTTCTTTAGGCTCTCTCAATTACCCAAATAAAGAGTAAGTGCAGGCCCTTGAGCTCTGGTAATTTAGCACAAATTTTCATTTATTTTGACTAAATTGCTACAAACTTACACAAGCCACATTAAGCCTGAAGAACAGGAAACAGCAGCAGGAAGGACCTGTCAGAGAAGACCTTATGGCCTTTGAAAAAAATCCTAGAAAACCATGGAAAAGATTAAAATTACACCACAGAAACTCAGAAAATTGAACTGCCAGGGGGAAGAGAGCTTGTGAAGAAAGGAACAATAGGGAGGGGAGACTGAGCCAGTGATAGTAGTTTCAATGTTATTTAGAAGAAAGAGGAGGTCAGGCAGAGCAGTATACACCAAAGAATTGTGTCTGGAACTTCACAAATCAGAAAGAAGAGCTCACACACTTGCTAGCAATAATCCACATTTCTCACAGTTAGCTGAAAGCAACAGGGAAGACTGGAAAAGCACTCCTGTGGGTACATAACTAAGAAAGTTTAGAAAGCATCGCTATTCACTCTGAGAAGAATGGATATTAAATACATAAATACATTTAAATGTAACTGTTCTGTTCTAAGTCAGAGAAAATCTGCAAGTGCATCGAAGATGCATATGGGTTTTGGTAGCAGGCTTTCCAAGGAAAGGACCTGAAAAGCAATTACCTGAGATGTAATACCTAAGCACCTGTCTAAAACCAGATGCTTAAGCTGGTATGACAAAACCATTTTCCAAATATGTGGGTTGTGGCTGCAAAGGAGAGGCTCTAATTAGTATTCACTGATGTGTGTCCTATGGACTCCCAGCCTTGGTGGCCTTTGTGTGTTCCTCCATCAGAGCCCACAAAAGACTAAGCAGAGATGCCTCTAACAAGTACATTTCCAACAGTGACTCTAAAACCATGGCTGGTTAGGCCAAACAAGAGCCAGCCTTCCTTCCAGCCAGCAGGAGAGCAGCTGTGTGGATGGCATGTGTGCCTACAAGTCTGATTCTCTGTACCTTGATATCAGAGGTGACCCTAAGCAAGTCACTTAAACATAATAATTTGGAGAGAGTCAGTTGTATTGCTGTAATGTCTAATGTCACAGCTCTGAAGTCTGACTTACACCGTTTGACATATTTACCTGAGTGGAAGCTTTTGCTAGGTAACAGAAATTAAAGATCCCATTTTCTCTGAGAAAACAGGTGGAAGATTCAAATTAACATCAGTGGTTTTCTAGGAGAACATTCTCAACAGTAAACAGATCATTATCCCAGTGAAAGGGAATAGGAGAGACTGCACCTGCTAGGACATGCCACTTGGCTATACTGGCTGGGGCACACTTAACCTAAGGGTCCATGTTATCTTACAATTGTCCAGACACTTGTCCACATGCAACTATGTCTCTACCAATACATTAAACAGGGCTAAAGAGTCTTCTGTGGCCATGAATTTTGTACATCTGGCATGGCTGCTAGCCTTAAGTCTCTTCTATGGGGTGTTCCTGTGACTCCAGGATGTAAATACCCGGTTTCTGCCTACCTTTTACTTCATAGTGTCTGAGGCAAGGAGTGTGCTGAAAGGCAGCTGGCTGTTGCTGAAACAGAAGCCATGTGTTGCATGCATTGTGATGTGGCGTGACAGTGTATAAAAATGGTTTTGATTGCACAGTCCCCCTGCAAGTGCACTGAAGGACAGTGCAGGTCAAACAAGTGCTGTACAGTCTTGTCCATGCTGCCTGGTGCTCCTGGTACTTGGTGCAGCTGTCACAGAGGCTGTGGGTAGGTGTGGGCAAACCTGTGTTAAGGACCGTGTTAAGCAACATGGCACAGAGTCAGGCAGGCACAGAGTGTTCTTGAATGAGCCTCCAAACCTTGTTCTAGTAAGGTGCACAAGTACAGTCAGAAAAGGATCAATCCATGTACAAGAGCAAAACTTCAAGCATCTAAGTAGCTTGACTGCTGGAAACAAAAATGATCAATGGAATAAAAAGGAGCTTTTAAGGATCATGTGCTTAAATTGTTTTCTGGTCTTAGTGTACCTCAGCATATCAGCAGTGAGGGGAATCACATGCCCCTCTGCTCAGTGTTGTGAGGATGAATAACATAATGATTTTACGGGATTCAAATAAAAGAAAAATGGGGGCCAAACAAGGACTTTGAGCAGTTTGGCCATGAAATGCAGTTTGACTGCAGTAATATCCTTCAGTGTTGAAGATTCTCTCAGCTCTGTCAACAGCAGTTAACTGCACAATTGTAAATGGGCCATAGTATTGTGTTGAAATTTTCCAATTCCAGATACCTCTGTAGCAGTAGTATGTGCTTAAGCCATGTCCCTCTGATCCACACTGCTGATGAGGATACCAAAAATTGATATATGTAATTATTCTTGCACTCCCTCTTTTCATGCAAATCTCCTACATCACTCATCACAGTCCTCAAAGTATAGCATGCCAGCCTCCAAGATGCAGTGAAATCCCAGGTGGGTTGGGCTGTCTCTGTCTCATGCTATATGCTGCATGACAGCACTATGATATAGAATCCCATTCAACCTCCAGAAACTGGAGATTCATTGCAAAGCAATGTGTCCCTCCCAGGCTAGGCTTAGTTCATGCTATTGTATGCTGCATAGCAACCTCTCTGATGCCAGCATTGAGTTCTGTCAGAAATCCCAATTAGTTGTTTTTCCCTCTGTAGATCAGAGAAAATATTTTAGATGTCCTTTAGTGCATTGCTTTTGCAGTGCCTTGAAATCTGAGTTTTACCGACCCCTTCTCCTTTAGATTTTGGTGCAAGTTTGTGTAATCTGTTACTGCTTCCAATCACTATTCCCTGTGAAGGACACGGTGTAGAAGAACTTGGTCTTTTACCTAAGCACATGGCATGGAAACCCCTTTCCTATGAGGACAGGCTGAGAGATCTGGGCCTGCTCAGCCTGGAGAAGAGAAAGCTCCAGGGAGGCCTTAGAGCACCTTTCAGTACCTAAAGGGCCTGTAAGAAAGGTGGGGAAAAACTTTTTAGTAAGGCCTGTTGTGATTGGACAAGAGGCAATGATTTTAAACTAAGAGAGAGTTGGCCCAAACTAGATATAAGGAAAACATTTTTTACAATGAGAGTGATAAAACAGTGGAGCAGGTTGACTGGAGAAGTGGTAGATGCCCTGTCCTTGGAAATATTCAAGGCCAGGTTGGACAGGGCTCTGAGCAACCCTAGTTAAAGAAGTCCCTCCTCATTTCCAGGGTGTTGGATTAGATAACCTTTACTGGTCCCTTCCAACCCAGATTATTAATGGGTAATAATTTCAGTGTTTGAACTAGAGTTAGTGGACTGGGTTGCAGGGAAATGAGAGCTCTGGTTTTGAGAGCTACAAGCTCATTTCCAAGGTGTTGTACAGTTTACTTCATTTGTAAGAGTACTCTATCCTGTTCCCTGGGCCTGTTAGGAAGAACACTGCCAGCAGGTTTCCTTCTGCCCAGCACTAGTGAGGCTGTGTCTGGAGTGCTGGATTTCCCAGTATGAGACATTGGCACACTGGGGCAAGTGGGAAGAGCCACAAGATGGTGAAGGGACTGGAGCATGTGTCATATGGTGAAGGGGTGAGAGAACTGGGACTGTTCAACCTGAAGAAGACAAGGGTCAAAGAGGTTGTAAATGAAATGGAGCCAGATTTTTCTCAGTAGTGCCCGGTGACAGGACAAGAGGCAGTGGGCAGAAACTGACACACAGGAAATTCTACTTAAACGTGAGAGGAACACTTCTTTTACTGTGAATCTGAGTGAACACTGGAACAGGTAGTCCAGAAAGACTGTGGAGTGACCATCCACTGGGATATCTCGACATGACCCTGAGTAACTTGCTGTGGGTTACTCTGTTTTGAGCAGAGGGTTTGAACTAGAGAGTCTTCAGAGTTCCTTCCAGTTTCAGTGATTGTCTGATTCTGTGATTCTGTTTTATCTGTTTCCAAGGTATAACAGGGACACTACAAGAGATGTTGAAGGCTGCAAAGTGCTTAAATACTTCAGTAATAGTGTGAAAAAATTACCTATGAAGCCAAGTTTTGAAAATATAGTTTTCCCTGGAGAATATTGAAGAAAGAAAAGGCTGGTGATGTGTTCCTTCATGCCTAAATACATTTCTCTCTAAAGCCTGTGCAGTTTCAGGTGTTTTGAGTGCAGTCATTTGCTATTTGCTCAATTACAGAGGTACAGTTCAGGCTGCCCAGGCACATTCAAGAGCTGTATCAGGAACTTAAAATGAGTCAGTGCTGTAACTAAGAGTTTTCCATCTTTGTTTTTGTCTTGTTTTAGCAATCATATTGCAGGCTGCACTGCCTAGATTCAATTCTGGTACAAATGGAATTTATTTATTCCTTTTTTTATTGTAAGAGGAAATTGACTTTGGTATGTATGCTAAATAGCACAATAGAAATATTCCACAGTTGGAAAAGCCTAATGTTAAGTTACATTGTTCCATTGTTTTCCTGTCATGGCATATTTAATCATTGCCAAGCATTCTGGTACAGTTCTGTAATGTCATGGCAGATTCTCAGTGGAATGGAGATTTTATCTATCATGTTAATGAATGGTTTAATAATACAGTAAGAAAGACTACTCACATAAAATGCTTTAATGATGGATGTCAGAACAGTTTCTAGAATGGATTTGTTTTAACAAAGGCAAATGTGATTCCTCAGGCATCTGTGGGATTGCTACTAATAAAAAGAAGAAACATCATTAAACTGGTAACATCATGTGCCTATGCTTTTATCATACTTACTTTTTCTTTTATAAAGTTTTACTAAATATAAGTCCTAAAATATTTTTTGTCGCATTTATCAGTGGATTGAAGAACCACTGTTCATTGTAGTGTTCCCCACAGCATGTTCCTCTTGTAGCATGTCTTTAAATATACCTAAGCCTCACACACACAGAAGCAGCAAATGATGATGCTATTAAAAATTCAATCAGTGTTCTGTATTTAAGAGAGTATTATAAGCATTATTTTCTCTTTGTTTGACTAGCAATTCATGGCTGCATTTTGAACGTAACAGGAATAAAGTCTCTAACAGGAAATTCAGATTATTACCCTA
Organism: Argya squamiceps; assembly: GCA_037834095.1. NCBI lineage: Eukaryota > Metazoa > Chordata > Aves > Passeriformes > Leiothrichidae > Argya > Argya squamiceps. Next base: position 79,686,541 of record JBBMKD010000102.1, on the reverse strand, counting down.
AAGTAGTAAGCACCAAACCTTTATTATATTACCCTAAAGTACTAAGCACCACACCTTTATTCCTAGTGTTTCTGTAAAGATATAATTAGAAAAGGTATGATAATTTTTTTTCTGATACCAGGAACAGAAACAACACACATATGGAAAGGAGAAATCCTGAGTAAAAGTAGAAAAAAGAGGAACAGATTTAAGTACAGAACAGACTTCTTTACTGAAATTCCTTGTATTATAAAATAGCAACTCTTGTTGAATGTTTTCTCCTGTAATGTCATACTAGTCCCTAATGTCATCATTTAGGAGCATAGTAAATCTCAGATTAAAATATTTATTCAGTGTTCTTGTTGCATTGGAACCACAGAGTTGCAAGTTAATATTAAATATATTTCAATTCAAGATGGAAACTCTGCCAGTGGCCAGCACTTGGTGCATCAGACAAGAGAAGCAAACAAACAAACCAAACTCTGACTGTATACTACTAAATATCTAGGGGGGAAGCTTCATCTTCACTCTTGCTAGGATCATTATTAAAAATGAAGCAAGTGACATGAGTGCTTTTGTTCCTAACATTTATGTCCTATTTTTGTCCAAAAGAAATTTTTGGAAACCTACTGCAGGTAAATTATCGAATTAGAATTAGAATTATCTAATATAGTATATACATATAATACGTATACATAGGTGCACATATCAGTTCCATTTGTATTTGTGTATGTATATATATGTAGATATATCAAGTAATACACAAGCAGAATATTATATCATTTTAGTCAGGCGTAAGAGATTATTCTGAGAAATTTTCCAAATTTTTAGTTTCATTGATGAAAATAACATTTAAAGGTCAATTGCAAATTGTTTTTAAAGTATTCTTTTTCTGTGTTTTTTGCCCTGACAGCTGTACTCTAAAGCTTTGACAAGTTTCCAGGGGAACTAATGTCTGCAAATGTGACTGATAATTGAGTAACACAATTTTATTTCCTAATGGTACTACTAAATCTAATTGGCACAATGCACTTCCCTGAAATCTTTGTGTCCTTAAAAAGTGACTCTTCTTTTTTCATTTCTATAAAATATATAATTAGTGCTCATTATTGCACAAGTTATGATTTGTCCTTTTTCCTACTATTCTAGAAAGCTGGAAAAAGATGTTTACATACAGGCCCACATAACTGTTTGGAAAGGAGCTAGATATCTAAGACCAACATGGCAACCAACACTACAAAGTTTCTCTTTTTTTCTTTTGTTTTCTTATATATATATATATTACTCATGTATTTGTGCCTATGAACAAACTTAGAAGAGTCTGAGTCGTTTCAGGGCAAAGCCTCTCCAAACCTGTTCATGCATCGTCTTCAGTAGCAGCCATTAGACAGGTACTTGGCCACCTACTTTGCCATAGGAACCCTGTCACAGGCACTGCCTAAGTGCCTTAAATAGCTGATTATCTGCTCTGAGGTCAGCGCTGGCTGCCATTCTCCTCCACTTCCACTTGCCTCTCCTCTTCTGCTCTGTGGTTAATGCCTTTGGCTCAGCAATCTGAATTTATGTCCTTGTTTTTGCTTTCCAGATGCTGGTTTTAAGAAAGCAGCTTTGGCGAGACATACGTTGTACAATTTGCACATTTTCTGTGTTTAAAGCTTCTCCAAACTGCTCTGTAACTGATTGAATAAATTAAACATTTCATCTTGGAAAATGGAAAACTTTAACAGGTTTTATGATTTCGTGTGTTTAGTATCTCATGTATCCACAGGCTCCGAGGCTTTTTTCATCCAAGCAGGTTCCCTGAGAGCAGAAATTATTCCCACTTTACCATGTTAATCTACAAATGCTGTTTTCTTTGGGAAGGTCATTTTCCATGACATCTCAAGCCTTGAGCTCCCAGCTAAAAATAGCAACAGGGAGCCCAGAAGTGCCAGTCATTTTTGCAAGGCAGCTTCTTAATAATAGACCAGCTGCAGGAGGCACAAGTGTCTGCAGAGCAAACCTGTCTGCATCCTCTAGGGAAGCATGGAAAGGGAAGACAAGAGGCCTGTGTCAGACATTAGGAAGCAGCAAGGTCCTAAAAGAAGTCCATATGGTGAAATTGAGGTACAAACCAAAAGCCTCTGGAGGTACAGGAAATGTCAGCTGGTGGCAAACAAAGAAGAACCATGGTGGCTGCTTGGCAGCTTAGGAGGCATCAGAAAAATAAGCTGATGGCACGTTCATACAAATACATGGAGGCAATTTTCCATGCATCCTGTAGGTCACCTTCTAGATGCATTTTCCTTAGATGGTGTGAATGCTGGAAGTCTCTATGAGTTAAGGGTCAGCTGGACAATTCTGTAGGGAAGAAAATGAACTCAAAGTTATCAAGTACCAAGTCACCTCATCTGGCCCAAGTGGTCACTGAGTCACAAGCTCTGGAATGCTGGGGGAGAATTTGCTAAAAACAGAGAATATTTTTACAATCAGCGTCTTGATATAGGCATATATGTAGAATCAAGAATTTATTGTTAGCCTAGCTAATGTTTTAACAGTCTACTTTAACAGTCTACTGCAAAAATTATATAGCTTATCCTCATTAAGAATGCTGTTGGAATTGCTATGCAAGAAAATTACTGATACCTATGCATTTTCTCTGGTGTTGTGTTCATCCTTCTGGTAACCTCTGGGTGTCAAAATTAGGATTTCAGTCTTCCTCAAGATGAATGGTGAGTCAGAACAAATCGTCAACATCCTCAGGTCTCAGTTGGGCACAGTGATGGGGGTGTCCCTCTTTCAGTCCTGGAATTTTCCTATCACAACCTGCCTCCTTCTTTCTGCTTCCCAGCCACACAATGTGCCCTCCCCCATCCCCATTGCCCCAGGGGCCATATTTATCCCACAGTGACTAGGTAGGGGTGCCAGCCCCCTGTCCTGGGTGCTCTTCAGAGTGAAATCAGAGCAGGGGAGGCCACAGGCATATGGCCATTGAACAATTGCTGCCACCATTGAAAGCAGCTCATGTCAAGGCAGGACACGCACATCTTGGGACCCTGCACTGCCAGGTCTAAAGCACAAGCCTCTGGCCATTTGTTTGATGGCAAACCCAAAATTAAGTAAGTTGCAATATGCTCATCCTGTTTTGATCAGTGTTTCCTAGTTTTGGTCATTGTCACAAAAAAGACACAGATTATTGGACTTCTGGATCAACCTAGTACAGCTGCTTTTACTTGCCAGTGCAAAATTCCTTCAATTTAGGGCTGAATATCTAAAGGAAGGATTCATGAAGGAGCAATCAGATCTAGAAAACTCACACCAGGTCCTTTTGTTTCTTGATCCTTAGTCAATATATATTTTACAGATCACTTCCAGTCACTCTTGAGTCTCTGCTAGTCTCCCCCAAAAAAAGTTAATTTTTCTATGAAAAAATGATTTTATTTCCTCAGAATGACAACAAAATAAGTTTTTACTTCCTCTTTGGACAGAAAACTTCAAGTATGTCTATACCTGTAAGTTTAAGGCCCCAAAATCCAAGGGGAAATGATCAGTGATCTGCTCCACCACTTAGAAATACGAAGGTCTATAGGGCCAGATGGGATCCTCCTAAGGGTACTGAGGAGCTGGTGGAAGGGTTCACCAAGACACTTTCCATCATTTTCCAGCAGTCCTGGCTGAGTGGGAAGGTTCCAGATGACTGGAGTTTAGAAAATGTGACACCCATCTACAAGAGGTGTCAGAAGGAGGATCTGGGAAGCTACAGGCCTGTCAGCCTGACCTTGGTGCAGGGAAATGGCATGGAGCAGATCATCTTGAGTGCCATCACATGGCATGTACAGGACAACCAGGAGGTCAGGCCCAGCCAGCGTGGATTTAGGAAAGGCAGGTCCTGCTTGACCAATGTGATCTCCTTCCATGGCAAAGTGATATACTTAATGGATGAGGGAAAAGCTGTGGGTGTTTTCTGCCTGAACATTGGTACTCTGACACCATTTCCCACAGCATTGTTCTGGAGCAACTGGCTGCTCATGGCTTGGATGTGCATTCTTTGCTGTGTAAAAAATTGGCTGGATGGCCACTAGAGAGTGGTGGTGAATGGAGTTAAATCAGGTTGTCAGTCAGTCACTAGTGGTGTTCCCCAGGGCTGTGTTAGGGCCAGACCTATTTAATATCTTTACAAACTATCTGGATGAGGGCATTGAGTGCACCTTCCACCAGTTACCAGATGACATCAAGCTGGGCTGAAGTGTTCATCTGCTGGAGAGGGTCCAGAGAAGGGTCTGGAGCACAGTCTGATGAAGGGTGGCTGAGGGAGCTGGGGTTGTTTAGCCTGGAGAAAAGGAGGCTCAGGGGTGACCTTGTTGCTCTTTGCAACTCCCTGAAGGGAGAGTGTACTGAAGTTGGGGTTGGTCTCTTCTCACAAGTAACAAGTGACAGGATGAGAGGAAACTGCCTCAAGTTGCACCAGGGAAGGTTTAGATTTCATGTTAGGGAAAATTTATTCACTGAAAGCATAGTCAGGTAATGGAAAAGGCTGCCCGGGGAATTGCTGGAATCATCACCCCTAGAGGTATTTAAAAGACATGTTTATGTGGCTTTTGGGACATGGTTTTGTGGTGGACTTAGCAGTGGTGTGTTAACAATAGGAATCAATGATCAATTCAATGATCTGTAAGGTCTTTTTCCAACCTAAACTATTCCATGATTTTATGGTGACTTCTGCAAAGCCTCAAGCCAGCTGTGCCTCAGGTTAGAAGTGTGGAATGCACATTATACCTTTACTCAACAGTCGTCATTTATTCTACCCAAGCGAATTCCCTCAGAAATCCATGAATTGAAAGCTTTGGAATTTGCAAGAGTTGCAATAAAATTTTGGTTACTAAATAAGTCTTCAGGCCGTCCACAGTACTTTCAAAAAAGGTGTGTCTTTCCTTACTCTTCTAATCTTGCAGAAGTATTTTCTATGGTACAGAGGGGCATATGTCAACACAAGACTACAGCCTGCCAAAGTACTTCATGAGTAAAACTTTCAGAACATAAAATTTCAGTAGTGTAAGAAATTAAAGAAGGTAGGGAAGGGACATCTGCCTCCTCCAATGGGCAGGACAAGTCACCAGATCACAGTGAAAGATGCTTCTGCAGACCTTGTTCAAAATTGTCAGTGCTCCAACTTTGCTCCTGTTTAGTGTCTTTTGTCATTTTGTCTTTATTCAATCAGCACAGTATGTTGAATCCTCTAGGTGCAGAGAGATCTATAGCCACGTGTCCACTACTGTTCCTGCAGGTTTCTAAGCCGTAAACAACACGATGCTGCTTTGATACTATGCTTCAACTTCAGTAGTTTGCTACATTTTCCTCCAATTTTTGCTATCCTTGTTTAGAATCAAATTTAAATTAAAAGCGAGAGAAAAGAATAACTCAACTTTTTAGTTATTCCTGGACTGTTGTCTAGAGTTATGCTGTCAGACTCAGATCAATAATCACATCTGGCAACTTCAAGTGAAGATTTATTCTTGACTAAGAGGAAATAAAATACAAGTTGGTGTAGAAGAAGCTTATTTGTAGAAAGACCATTTTTCTCTATTACCCTATATAGAGGTGTCACAGAGATAGACTGCATAGAAGACTCTGAAGAGTACTAACAAGTCCACAAAGTGACAAAGTCCTTATTTATAGAGATCAAAATATTTCCCAGGGGTTTATCTTAACTGAAGCACCCATTTTATCCCAGTGTAAATGGACTTCTCACAGCAGAAAATTTCCCTTTTTTCCTTTTTTTTTTGTTTTGTTTTGGTTTTGTTTTGTTTTGTTTTGTTTTGTTTTTAGCAGCCGACAAATACCTTTCATTTTCAGCAAACAGTGTGGGCAGAAGAAGTCTCAGGGGCACAGGTGCACCAGCAGAAAGAACAGAATTTTGCTTTAGTGACTAAACTTGTACTCAACATTTAACAGAACTGAGAAAAGCTCAGCAGTGAACTTCCAGAAGAACAAAATTCTTTATTCTGTCTAGACAATTACCCAGTCTACAAGGGGTGTAGAGAAATTAAAGTAGAATTTGAAGTAGACTTTAGATTTTTTTTCTTACAGTTAAATATGTAAATTTCGCACAATTATATTCCAACAAGTCCTGCATTTTGCTAACTACAAGACATGGGAATACTACAATTACTATCACTCCCACAATTAAAGTGTTTTAACAGTTGACAAGTGAAAATAGTAATCCATATTCCCCATGAGGACAGTTTTGCAATGAAGAGTGAGGTTGGGTTAAAGAAATGGTTAATGCATCTCTGGAATCAACATCTTCCTAATGTTTTCAAACAGCAAACACAGATGCATTTCTTTTAACTGATCTTTATGTTTGCTGAAAGCCATATACATTTTTATTTTTGTTAAAAGCATTTTAAAGTTTTCCAGTAGTTATTTGCTGTTTGTATAAACATTAATGTTTTAAATCTTTTCCTCATTTCCAATGTGTCTATGTAAAACTTTTTTTAAAGGAAGTCCAATGTGTGAAATTTTCTGCTTTTCCCATTCAACATGGTGAGAACCAGCTACTTTTATCAGGCACTCTGCTTGGTAACTGAGAAGAGCAGTTCCTATATCAGGAAGCAGGCAAGAATCCTTTCTTCTTTTGAGGTTATTTAAAAAACAATTTATTTTTCAATCACATGCAGGCACTCAAGTTAGAGTGAGGCTCCACTTTGTGGGAAGGCTTATGAAGCAGAAATAGATCCTACATCCTAAAAATATTTCTAGTCTAATGCTTTAGCCACATTGAGATTTATGTTTCTACTTCAGGAGGGCCCTAATGTCAAGCAGATGGAGGAGTTCTTGCAAGATTGGGCAAAGGTAAGACAGGAGCCAAAAAAAAGCATAATGATCAACAGAGAGGTGGGGAAGACAGGCAGAACAAAACTGTAAGCATGTGGTAAAAGAAAACATCTGTGACAAGTAAAATGACTGGGGTTTATTTTCGTTCTAATTGAAAAATCTCAGATATAATGTATAGAAAATGCTACAACAAAGAAAAAATAAAACTTTATTAATGAAAGGCATATTTTTGCTATGAGTTTTATCAAAAGTTGTTGCAAATACCTGTCCTTCCCCTAACGTAATTCGTATTTTTGTTTTTATTTCCTCGGATCCTGGCAGGTACACAAAGCAAATCACAACCACACTGAAACTTTATCCATTCAGGAAAAGTTTTGCAAAACATACAACATTGGAAATGTCCCAGCTAAACGGCATCCAGTTCAATGACTGCAGCACATTCCAGTACTTGAGGCAGTCCAACTGGAAATAAACAAGGTGCTGATTCTCCATCTAAAGAATAGATTCACATCAGGAGAAAACGCTTGTGTTGATAATGTCTCACTTTTGCTTACCTGTGGTAGAGAAAATTGAATTCAATCTGGAACTGATGCTAGAAGGAATGTCTATTAGAATTATAAGAAAAGGAGAGGCTAACACACTGAAGATTATTCAAAGAGCCTTCTTAGGAAAAGGAGTTGTCTAAAGTCTTCAGGATTCAGCATACATTATCAGGAGGCAAGAAGAACTACTTGAAATATTGGACATGTAGGAGATGTGTTCCCTGGAGCACTTGACCAGGATTCAAATGATTTAGCTTCAACTGCATCCCAGCACAATCTGGATAGTGACCTGCATGTTTTTCTGCCCAAGTAGGTAGTCAAATCAGTAGGTTAGAGGCATTTGTTCTCTCTCTAGTAATTTCAGGTGAAGTAGAGCTACTGTAACAGAAGAAACAGAATCTTCACAATATTTTAAACCTGAATGCTGCGGCCTTCTGGCTCCCAAATTGTGGTACATCCAAAAAATATGAATGCTCCATCTTCTGCCCAAGAAAAAGGTGCAAAAAGGTTGCTGTAGCAAAGTACATTTTTTTACACAGCCCTCGTCTCCAATGCAACATACTTTGTTTTGGTAAGGCTTGTACTTCTTTTGGGATTTCTGGAGCCAGATGGTCAAAACATTTTCCTTCATAAGAGGTATATCAAGAGAAAGCTGAACCAGAAGATCCCACTTTTGGTTTTTCCCCTTCCTTTTGGTTAGGTAAGCTATCACCCTGGCAGAGCCAGCTTGCTGTCTAGTGTGGATTCTTTAGGCATGTATCTCTCTGTCTCCATGGTTTACACAGAGAAACCAAGCCTGAAAAAAACCTTCTGTATTCTGCATCGTTGATGGCTTCATGACACAAGTGTGCAAGATTTTAAGAGTATGAGAAAAAAAAAAGCTGTGACAGACAGATGTTAGTGAAATTGCTTCAGGCTCTACTGGAAGGTCCTCCGATGACAAAAATGTAGCCTAGTTAAAAAATTTCTAGATACTCATGGTAGAAATTATGTAAGGCTTTGGTTTTCCTTGCTTACATAAATCTATCTGGAAATCTTGCAGTCCAGTTGAGTTTATTTAGTGCAGAATAAATCTTTATTCTGTTTTGCAATCTATCTTATATATTTAGCATGTATACCTTGTTAATTTAGTGCATGATTTTTAGTGCATCATTGTTCAGATGACTAAAGGTGGCCAAGACGTTCTGACCTCAGTATAAACTTTTCATTATTTTGTCACAAAAAACTTGTTAATCTGAAAAAAAAGGACACTGACTAGAGTACCACTGGCTTTGCCTTGACGCTTTTTTTCCCTTATGTCCCATTTTTCCAAAACACACAACAAAGTTATAAAAAATTGAAAAGTAGAGCTATTAATGAGTCTCAGCCAACATGATGGATTTTTTCTTTTCTGTTTATCAAAGAACCGCACCTTTTTTTTCTTTTTTCAGTGTGACACAGTTCCTTAACGCATCTAATCATAAAAATGTTGGCTCCAATCAAGGAAAGGGAATGAAACGTTTAGCCCAACCTGAATGAAAACCTATTGAAAAGTCCCTGCCAGGAAGACAGTCTAAAGCTGCATTCTTTGACCATGCTTTCTTTCTGAGCAGTCAGACTGTAGAGTTATAATTTCTAGACAGATCTCACAATTCCCAGAAGATGGCTGCAGGAACTGGTGAGCAGCTAAAATGAGAATCAAAGATAAAATTACTAACACTATAGTTGAAATGATGTGTGAAAAACTGGAATAAAAAAAGGTAATTAACTTTGAGACTACTGCCAGAGCAAAGGCTTCATAACGAGCTGTGCCGATTATTCAGAATTGGGGGATTAAGTTTTGTTTCTAAAATAGAATGCAGATTACCTTTTAAGTGTCTTCTTTTTACAGTCTTGTTTGTGAGTAATCCCATGAACAGCTGTTTAGCCCAACACTTTGAGTAAAGAGCCCAAATGACTGACCTGATGTAACCTCCCTCCAGCTACTGCTCCTCATCTAGGCTGTGATCAGAGACTCACGCCACGATGCAATGACTGTGGTTAATTAATAATTTTCTCTCCCCAATTGTAGGACTTCACTGAAAAAAAATATAGGGAATGGCCAGGCTGCTGCCAAAAGTAATAAAGACCTTGCTTCATAAGAGGACAGACAGGAATTGATTCATTATGCCTGAGATATGCCAGGACAACATTGCAAATTAAACACAAAGGATTTTACTATGTGGTATTTCACATGCATTTCACTCTTATACACATGCTTAAAACCTTTGGATGTTCCAATTGTGTCCTTACACTTAAGTCAGTCTTCCGAATGTTGGATTGTTTAAAGACATAGGCAGCAGCTGCACATGTATATTTCAGAATTAATTCTGCTTTTACTGTCCAAGTCAAGCTGGAATTTGAGAGCTGTTCCAGTTTGTATTATTACCAGACTCCATTATTAGATTCATTTATATCAGGATGTAGCAACAAATTCAAATTTCTAAAAAGAAGCAAATTTTAGTCTATTTATGATACAGGTAAAGGCTTTTGAAGTGTACCAATTTCTGCCATTAAGGTAAATAGGGTATGAATATATAGACAAAGACAGACATTTTTAGGATGGATCTGCCCAGCTGCTGATCATCCGAGCAGTGGAAGGTGTATATAGTGACTCAAGAGACATGAACGATTATCATGTGAAGACACAGCTCCCTCAGAATTCTCTTCACCTTCTGCATGTGTTTGTGCTGACCTCTCAATCATTGCTGCATGATGTGGGTTTTTGTATCTGCAAAGTTGATACAGTAGTCTGACTAGAGAGTCATGTCATTTCTCCTGACATGCAAAGGCCAAAATGAGAATGATGTGACACTTGTATTAATAAGGACTGGGAAATAATTATTCTGGTCTGCATACTTTTGGGGAATTTACAATTCTGGTTCTGAAGTTATTCAGCCTGCTGCCCTACTCTTCTCCTCTGTGACAGCGAGTGAGTGAGTGAGTGAGTGAGTGAGTGAGTGAGTGAGTGAGTGAGTGAGTGATTTTAAGGAGCTTACAAACAGCTCCATTTATGCTGAGGACCTGATCCATGAAACAGATTTCTGAATTAGCCCAGGCTAAGAAAGAACTGATGAAAGATGAGTGGATGGAACAGAAGAGTTGTGAAATTCTCTTTTTCTTCCATTGACTTAATAATGGCTAATGACTTTCCAGTCTGTTCCTGAACCATTTAGTGGAGTAAATAAGATGGCATATTTTTAGTTAATCATTAATTATTATCTTAGTATTAATTGCAGTTTGTGAAATGTAGTGAAAAACTTTAGTGTGTTGATGTGTTGAAGAAATGAGGCTAAACCACTCTATGACTTTGCAGCTTCAATTATTTCCTTATTTATTTGGCACAGCATTTTCAGGCTAGGCATATAAAACAAAAATAATAGCATGGATTGATCACCCAGGATAGCAAGGCCCACAGTATAACCAGATCCTGACACTAAATACATAATATCCTAGTAACACCTGCAATTAGTGTAAAAAAAAGCAAAAAAAAGAGAAAAGTATCTTGCCAGAGAAGGAAGGAACACAGAGTAATTACTAACTTGTTCTACCTCCAGCATCTCAATGTGTTTTTTTCAGCCTTGATCAGTTATTAAGAAAAATCAAGTATACATTTGATAATTCTTTAATATTGAAATTAAATTATTTTGTAATGTATCATTAGTTTATCATATTTAATATGTTGTACATACATGAGGTTGAAGGCAGACACATACATGCTAGAAGAACAAATCAGATATTAACACTTTCTAGAATCACTCCCATGCATCAGAATCCTAAAGAGGCAAAGTTGAAGAACTCTGTAAGCTAAAATAATTTACTTTATAGCTAAAGTAATACTTGAAAGATAAAAGTATTATACTGTAGTGACAAAGTCTTCTTTTCTGATAACAATTCTGTTGCAGGAATAGTTTGTCATAGGAGATAGTAGCCAGTTCAACAGTGTTGTGCTGACTGCTTCCTTATTTCAGATGAAATAAGTCACTGAGGTCTGACCAAGCCTGCCTGCACTCTCAGGACTTGAAAGGATGAAATATGCTGTTTAGCTGGAGTAGCCCCTGGCATTTACAGTTTTTGCAATCAACAAAGGCTGCTTCTGCCAAAAAGATTACTTTCTGTAGCCTAGCGAATGCCTGGGAGCCTGTGTAGAACAATCTACATCCTGCAGTACACACACAAGTCATGACTGCAATAACCCAGAGAAACCCTCTAGCACTCATGACTTAGTGAAATCTTGTTTCAAGCTAATCTGCAACCAGAATGGGATCATCATTTTCACTCTTAGATGCCCTGTTCCTGATAGAGGGTGCTAGGCACCAGACGTGCACAGCTGAGGCAGCTTCAGGCCAATGTGCAAAATTCTCTTCTGCAGAGAATCCCTGTAATAAGAATTTAGAGACTTGCTGGACTTTCTGGTTGGAGGAATATTTCCTCTTGAAAGAATTAATTCCTCCCTTTTGAAACACTAAAGCCTCTATAATGAAGTAATCATCAGAGCTGTAAGTCAAAGTAACAGATGGTCTCAGATGCTATGACCCTAAAAATAATATATTCAAGGATATCAATGAGTGGGTCTTATTAAATCTAAAACTTAGGAAGGAATATTTCCCAGCTGGTCTATTTGCTGTAGTTTTCAGAGGTTTCAAAATGTAAATTCTACTCTGCTTTTGTGAGACCCCACCTGGAATGCTACATCCCTGGTTCCCCAATATAACAAGGACATGGACCTGCTGGAGCAAGTCCAAAGGAAGGCCCCAAAGATGATCAGAAGGCTGGAGCACTTCTCCTGTGAAAACAGGGTGAGACATCTGGGGTTGTTCTGCCTAGAGAAGTCTCCACAGAGAACTTTGAGCACCTTTCAGTATCTAAAAAAGCCTACAAGAAAGCTGGAGAGGGACATCTCACAAGGGCAATTGTTATGATCCAATTATTAAGAGATGCCTCTGCCCAAATTAAGGTGCAAACAAGACCTTATGTCAAAGTCGATAATATGGATTCTATTCAACAGTGAATGTGAAAAAAAGAGAGAGAAAGAAATAGGAAAGGGGGGTTGGGAGAAAAAAAGAGTCAGAGACACGTAATAAGCAGAAAGGTATCATCACCCCATGGATGCAGGCGATATCCTGTTGGTCTTTCTTTTTCTGCCCTTCTTGGTGGTGGGGGTCCTCAAGTAATTTTTGTGGGGTATCACCTTTATACAGTCCAAATTCAGTATCCACAGGGCATAGATGCCATGCCCATAACTTGACATGGCATGCTTATAAGCAGTTGCTTCTTTTCCCACAGTCTGTCACAGTGAGAATTTTTTCTGGATGCATTAACTAGGAAGTGCTAAGCAAAGCTCACCTCTGCTAGGCCTGGAATTAATGCCTTCCTATTGCATGTTCCTCTCCTCTGTGCTAATCTGTAGTTCCTGTTGTGGTGGTTTATCCTATAGCAAATTCCTTCTGTGGCCTTGATAATGCTTAAAGGCAATTGTGATCTTTAAGTCTGTAATAGCACGTAGGGACAGGACAAGTGGCAATGGTTTTAAACAGAAAGAGTGTAGAATTAGATTAGATTAGATTAGATTAGATTAGATTAGATTAGATTAGATTAGATTAGATTAGATTAAATAAGATATTGGGAAGAAATTTTTACTGTGAGGGTGGTGAGGCACTGAAAGAAGGGGCCAGAGAAGTTGTGCATGTCCCATCCCTGAAGGTATTTAAAGGCAGGTTGGTTGGGACTCAGAGTAACCTGTGTTAGATTCCCTGCCCATGGCAGTAGACCATGAACTAGATTATCTTTTAAGGTCCCTTCCAACCCAAATCATTCTATGCTTATGTTTAAAAATGCCTTCTTACACAGTACATTCTACCTCATCATAACTGAGGAATTGTCTTGTGATTCCAGAAGCTACAGTATTGGAGGAAATTCATCTATGGCACAGGGTCTTTCAAGAACATCAGTTTGTAGGATTGAGGTTTTCCTGATCTGTCACTGATCAGAAAGATTTGAACAGCAGTGCAAATGATATCAGAAAAATCTCATGTTCTTTGCTAAAGAACTGAGGTTTTCTTTAGTCCTCATTGCTTAGAGGCCACATTTTTAGCACTCTTTGATTTGATTGGATTTTGTCTTCCTACACAAATCTTTGCTCACAGACTCTGGGGAATCCTGTTGAAGAAAAGACCTACCTAGCAAAAAGCCATCAGACCCTTGTTGCAGTTTAACAGTGAATTTATGTCCTTGTGCTGACAGTTTTATTTAGTAGGTGTTCAAATATGAAGGTCTCAAAGTAACTTAAGAATAAAAAGAATAAACCTAAGAGAATGTGAGTACCAAATCAGACAAACCCAGTCAAAGAAAAGGAAATCTTTTTATCCCTTTAGCTAGAAAACTCCCCTTTCTCTTTTTTTGGTGTGTGCCAATCTTTCTTTTGTAGTTTAGGAATGGTATTCCCCAGTTTAATGCTCCCACCAAAGCACTCTAAACCATGCACTGCTTGCTCACCTTCCCCTGCCCCGCCCTATTCCCCTTCTCACTGTGGCAGGATGGAGAGGAGAGTTGGAGGCACAAAAAGTAAAGATCGTGGGTTGATGTAAGAACAATTTATGGGAAACAGCAATAAGATAAGAAAGCGTCTACAACAGACTACAAACATCGATAAAAAAGTGTACAGGATAGGCAAATGATTCACACACAATTGCTTGGAAACAGTGGTACCCAACCACTCCCTTTGCCACCCTTACTCAGCTGGAAGTGACCCCTTTCCCCCTGCCCCCAGCAATGATGTGAGGTGGTACAGAATAACCTCCAGGTCCTGGCCATGCCCCTCCTGGCTACTGCAAAAATTAACCGTGCCCTGCTGGGAACCAGGATGTTGTCAAACACAGAAGAGCTCAGCACATGGAGCTTGCTGCGTTCCCAACAATTCTCACTTTTCAAATTCAACAGGGCAGAAGATATACAAGTTTATGTCACCCATGTTCCTAACATACCCTTGGGGTGTGACATGTGCCACGAAGATGATGCAGGCTCCTTACTCCCTGTCTGCCTGCTCCCAGCCTCCCTTGACCTGGACCCATCTTGACCCATTACACTTTCCCTGGCCTTGCTCAGTGGCTTCCAGGGAAAGAACAGTCTTTTACTCCATCCAGAGGTTTCTTCTGACTCAGACTGCGGCAGCCAGGGCAAGACTGTGGGGTAATATAATGCTCATTACTCAGTAAACCACAAACACAGCAGATGTCAACGGCCAAAGCTACTCACTTCCTTTACTTATTTCCCCGTTGGTTTTTTGGGCCTAGAAATGCACTAGAAATGGCATTCATTAATAGATTCATAGAACCTTTTAGGTTGGAAAAGACCTTTAGAATTAAGTCCAAGCAATAATTTGGCTCAGCCAAGTTCACCATTAAACCAGACCACCAAGTGTCACACCAAAACATCTTTTAAATGCCTCCGGGGATGGTGCCTACCACTTCCTTGGGCAGTTGGTCCAGTACTAACAAACATTAACTGTGTCTGTTAGAAATACTGATTCTATGAAAAAGGACACCTATGCTAACACATCTGCAGATGTGTTAAAACAGAGACTTTGCTCATAGAAAAATAGAGGAGCAAATAATCAAGCAACCATGAGCATCTAGAAGATAATGAAGTGGCACATCCAAAATCGACTTCGTAATTCATCCAGAATTACAAGCCTTGTGGAGGAAGCATCAGAGTTCATCTGTCTTATGTTTCAATAGGCATTGCTTTCCATTAGTCTATAATTAAGTTAAAGAAACATGAACTACTACATGAATTAATTTTATGGAGGGGAAAAACTGTCTAGAAAGTAAGACACTGTCAGAATGGGAGATATGCAAAGCAGCATTCCAGTAAGGGTTGATCTGCATACAGTGTATCATAAAATTTTCATGATTAATCTGAGTCAGGAAGTTTGGGGACAGGAAGTGGGACAGTGGAAGCAACAGAAAGGAAAGTATAACTACTGAATCTGCAGATGGTGTCAGACTAGGAAGGACCTTAGAAAGCAAGCTTAGGATTCTGGATAATTTTGTTGAATTGAATGAATATTCTTCAAAGAAGGCTGCTTACCATTAGGAATAAGAAGCAATACACTCAGTCAGGAACAGTCCTTAATGTTAACATAGCAAGAGTAAGAATTGGCAAGAAATCCTTCTGTGGGGAAAAAAAATTATAGTGAAGAATATAAGTCAGCAATATCATGTTATTGCTAAAAAAAAAAAGCAGCACTAAACCCTCTATACTGGAAGATAATTTATATTTTTATATCTCTATATACAGGTAGAGAAAGAAGGGATTATATCTTAAAACACCAAATTCCACTGCAGTCAGCATTGCCAGGGTTTCAGCAAGATGTCCATGTCCACTTTTGATGACATGCTTCAAAAAGACTGAGCAAAAAGGAATTTCAGGGAGAACAATGAGAGCACTGAAAAACATCACCTACAGGGAAAAGTTAAGTCAGCTGAGTTTATTTAATCTAGAGAGGAAAATGTCAAGGAGAGATGTAATAACAGTCTTTGGAATTTTAAAGATGTTGCTGCTAAAAGCAGGTGAATAAGCTCTTCTCTACATCTGTAATAGGCAGGGGGATAAAGTAATAGTTTTAAACTCAGGAGGAAAGATTCAGGTTCGACGTCTGGATATCAGGGATACTACATGTTCCCACTGAAAGAAGAAAATTTAAGACAATTGAGCTTGATTTATCTCAGCAAGGTGACTGCACATAATAGGGACTCAGGGAATGATCAAAACTTTCCTCACGATTTGAATTTGATGCTACTCCAAGCTATGATGTGGAGAGAGGAAAGGTGGGGAGTACAGTGTAAATAACATTGCAGAAGAAAGATTAAAGAGAAGAATTAGGAGGCAGTAGGTGAAAGGAAACAAAGGGAAATAAATTAAGGTGGTGAGGGAAAAATAAGGGTGCACACAGAAGATAAAATGTGAGTATAGGAGTGAGAAAGAGAGATTCTTGCACGGAAGATCCAGTCGTAGCTGGATCCATTTAGAGGTCTGGGGTAGAGACACAGAAAAGTAGTCCAAAATATTTATTGCCTCCCAGACTTTTTTAGACAACAATGCTTTCCAAACACTTGCACAAAGCCTTCTGCAGGCATTCTTCTGAGCTCAGGAATGACTGTAAAACCACCTGGCAGTTTCATCACTTTCTTCTTCCTTGTTTCCTCACAGCAGTTCATTGTACAGCCCCAAGATTTCTCAGTCATTGTTCTCAGAGACTGACACTTCAGCAAACAGAGCCCTTTCTGTGCTTGACTTTGGGTACCAGGAACTAATTACTTTGGAAAGTTTACTATTGAACATCATGTAGGAATTCTCCAGCAGGAGACTGGGGGATAAAGTACATTTCTCCATGGCACCATTCTGCTGGCTCTTACCTTCTCTTTATTCCTGCAGGGTCCTTCTTTACTCACCCCATACTTCCCAAAAGCTGCAACATGGGAATCAGGGGAGCTGTAGAAACAATGTAATTTGATGCTTGACTACCTCTTCCATCTGCAGCCTTCAGACACTTCACAGCAACCAAAGCCCAGGAGTTAGATATCCAAACGATACTTCTGAGGGTTTGGCAGTAACATGCTGGTATCTCTTACTGTTACTGTAGTATAAATATAAAATAATCATCATAAACATACAGAGTATAGTTAACACTACTTGAAGTAAGGTTATATAAACAGCACAGAGATGATTGCCCCTTTTGGGCAGGTAGTTACATGCTTCCACTTTTTCTGTGGCAATGGAAGGAAATCACTAGCCATGATGATTTGTTTGTGAATGCTACTGTCAGCAACAAA
Source organism: Argya squamiceps (assembly GCA_037834095.1). Classification (NCBI taxonomy): domain Eukaryota; kingdom Metazoa; phylum Chordata; class Aves; order Passeriformes; family Leiothrichidae; genus Argya; species Argya squamiceps. The sequence continues at coordinate 79,669,356 of JBBMKD010000102.1, read as the reverse complement.
ATAACAGGGAGGGGAACCATCAAACAGTACTCAAGAGGGAAAAACGTCTGAACAATTTGCTTCCCATGGCACAAAGTGTAGTTCATCTTTGAACAGCCAAATATTTAAGATCACACAGAGGAGGCATTTAGAGTTGGAAAAAAAAACCCAAGTTCATTTAAAAAATATGTTTTCCCATTAATGTTTTCAGCCACATGTCTGTAAATCATTTATCAGCTAATTCTCTGAAGGTGCATTGTCTTGGAAGTGCAACTTTTTCCCCTCTCAGCAACACTGCTTAATTTGATGAAAAATGTTGTCATGATGAGCTTCAATAATTTTCCCCTAGCCAATAATTCATTGAATTACAGCCAGACTAGTGGAACTTTATGAAATTAGAAAAAGCCCCCAACAAATTCTTCTGAGAGAAAAGGAACTGAACCACTCTGGTGTTTAATTACCTGGGCAAGGGGTAAGATGGCTGTGACACCAATTTAAAGAAGTCACAGACCTGCTGCAGTTATTGGGAGGTGGGGGAATGTTGCTATCTTAGAAAAAACCGTATACATGAAATATGCAGAAGGCTCTAGTTCTTATTAAGCTTTCTGCATCATGCCTTTTTTTTCCTTTAGGGAATGTTTTTTATCTGGGTTATAATTAGTATTAGTATACTTTTTCAATGTAGATTGTTTGGATTGGTAGCAACATTCATAGGAAAAAAAATCCTGATGACATTAAGATCTGTCAAGCTGAAGAGAAAGTCATGAAAAAAAACCAAACAAGGTAAAAAGGTCAAACTAATAGCAAACAAGTAGTCTCCAAATCTTTAGGCAATAAAGATTTCTCCAAATATTGTGTGCAATAAAGCTCTTGAAGACTGAACACAAAGCTCCACTTCTGTCATTTCTGCCCTTTTTGGCCTGCTGTATCCTCACTTTTAAGATTATTTCCTAATCACAAGGGAAGAGAAAATTAAACTGGACAACCCTTAGGTCCCAGGAATGAATGTGCCCACTCAGACATAAAAGATAGCTTTCCTGAAGGGAAATACTCTTAGAAGGTGCCATTAAAGTCAAGCAGCAGCAGGCAGCAGGTGGCCATTATTTCTGGATTCCACTGAGATAAGAGGAAATTTTTTTCTTGTTTTGAACAACAGACAAAATTCAGAATTTACAAACAAATTTCACAAGTCTTACAATATAAATCTATGCTCCTGCTTTCACTTCATTCAGCAGGTTCTCTCTCCTTTCCTTTCTCTCCTAAAGAACACTCTTTTGATAAGGTTTCCTCACACAGGGATTCTGAAATCTCAGCTTACAGTCCTCCTTCACTGCTTCAGAAGGAATTTTCAAAACAGATGAAAACTCTAGAAATCGTTTGTTGGATGTCCCAGAAAGTGGGCAGCCTTCCACAGTGAGAACAAAATGTATCTTGGTTTCAACAAAATTGTTAAAGGACACATTATCCAGTGCTAACTCTTCTTTTTTTCCTTATGTCTGATTGATGATTTGTGTTTACTTTATGCAGATTCAACAATCCTTAAAAAACAAGCTATGTCTTCTACCCTTCCCACCAAGAGAGAACCATGTTTCATGACTGGACAAGACCAAATTACTCTAAGCTCATTGCACATAAGTGGAAAGAGCAGCTTTTGAAATCCCTCAATGCACTGCTTTTCATGTAATCAGACTGCTTTTTATAGAGAAGGCTGTTCTTGAGGAAATAAAAGTGAAATAACAGTACAGCAGCCACAAAACTCTTGGAAGGATGCCTAAGGGGAGCTGTCCTGCATAACTGGCTACATAAAGGATGGGAAACTGAGCAGTGTTGCAAGACTGGACAGTGGTACTGGACAAGGCAGTGCAGTCCTTCTGCATGGCAATGGGAAGAGAAAAGTAGGGGATGGATGCAGTGACCTCGAGCTCTGTGCCCTCTAGTTTGCCTTGGTACTGCCGGAGGTTTTCCTGGGTAAACAGCACTCAAGAGCTCCACTTCATTTCTCCTGGGTGTTCTGAAAGCTGGTGACAAGGATGTGCCCTCAGTCTGGTTTCACTATCCCTGCACAGCACACTGGGGCCTGCAGCTCCTGTGAGTGGATTGGGGTGTTTGGAATGATATACCTGCAGCTAGTGCAAAAGAGCTTGCTGAAGTGTGGAGATATGGATTGCTTATGCACTGCCTCGGAGCAGTAGGCTAGCTTGCACTCTATGTGCTCTTCTTTAGGGAAGAAAAAAGGCGAATCAGGATGGCTCCAGATCACTAAGCCAGTGTTGGAATTGAGTCAGTCACTTCTGTCGCATTTGAATCTGTTATCCCACAGTTCTTTTGGAGTTTATCACTTTTTAACCTATATTACATGGTTGGTTGCCTGCATGCAAATATGTCTTCTGTTATGTATTGTGTAGATGCTGAATCCTGTATACATTACATAGCTGTACTGCTGTGCTAGGCAGAGATTTGCTGGATGCACTTAATATGACAAAAGGAATTGATGCACTATTTCAATATTACTAAAAACCATTAAAATGCAAACTGCAACTTCAGTTATTACACAAGACAGTACTGTGAAGGTTCTTGTTTGTGCAGAGATGGCTAAAAGTTTAGTATAACATGGTTTTCATGAAATTTGAAAACAAGAAATTCCTCTGATTTTGTGTGAGTGTTTATTCTATAAAATATTTTAAAGCTTTGCTTTCTGGTTTGGTGGAGATTTCTGTTTGGTTTTTTTGTTGTTGTTTTTCTCCCCTAGGTTTCACTAGAAGGTAATTTCATTAATTTAGGAGAACCAAACAAAGCAGTGCTGCTGACAGCCTTTCACTATCTGGGGTGATGAGAGGACTGCAGTTAGGAGGAGTTGAGCTGTTGTAGTCTGCAGGAGAAGAAAATAAGGAGCCATGTAATAGCTGCCAACAGTACTTCAGGGAAAGTCACAAAGATCAGGAGATAAATTCTGCAAAGCAGTCACTGATGATACAGCAGGGTGCAAAGGGCATCAGTTGTGTCTTGGGAACTTCAGATGGAATTTCAGGAAAAGCTTTTCCAATAAGAGGTCAGTGCAGCACTGGAACCGCTTACCTGGGAACATGGGAAACCTTGAGGATTTTCAAGAACTGGCCTAGCAAAGCCAAGGCTGACCTGAAAATGAAGTGCTGGTACTTGTGCTTTGAATGACATAGTGGGCTAAATAGCTTTTTGAGGTCCCTTCCTGGCAACATGACCACGATTCTTTGATTGCTTACCAACCTGTAGTGCAAATGAGAGTTTTTGTACTATTAGCAGTTGTAAAGCCATTCTAGATCACCTATCCACTGGAAGTATAAACACAATATTAATTTCTCAGAAGAACTATATTACATTTTTCTTGTTAAGAAACAGTTCCAGCAGTTTATTTTCCAATTTTACCTTCCACTTTAGACACAGGCACAAGATGTCCAAAAAAGGGTGTTTTCCTGTAATAAGGACATACATAATAACATTTCTGCCTTCCCAAAACAGAAAAGTTAATACTGGCCTTCTGTTGATTGTTGTTATAGTGAACAGGATTAACTAAGCACTGTTGTTTTTTGCATAATGATAATAACAGCTAGAAGTGCCAAAACATCTTTCACCACTGTGTCTGTTGCTACCCATAGTAAGAGTGAATCATTGCCATAATGAATGGCCAGCCTAGGGCAGGGAAATAATGGAAGAAAGGGAATATATATAGTGGAAAACAGAGAAGAGGACATAAGCCATGATTCACCAAACATTGCAGAGGATGGGGAAAGATGAGCTATTGGATAAATGATGTTCCTCTACGGTCTAAGTCAGTACTACCAGAACGCAAATATCTTCCAAAAATTGTTAAAGCTGATGTTGGTTTTGTTTTTTCCACTAATGAACAGAGTGGAGTTTTCAGAAAACCATGTTCTTCAGCCTCCCAGGAAAACAGACACTTCCATAATGCTTTTGATGAAGTGTCCTGGGTCTCTGCCCCTGCTGCTTGCTGCACAGACAGTGAAGTTCCCAGTTCTTCTTTCAGAAAGAACTGCAGACAAGTTTTTGTGGCAGTGTTATTTCATTCACTGCCTTTGAGAGTATATACATATCGCTCAGGGCACAGGCATAACTCAGTAGCAAATTACTGAAGTCACAATTCGTGTTTGGATTTTCTAACAACAGAGTCATGCCTGACTCATTTATAAGTGAAGGGAGAAATAATATGAAGAGCAAACACACCTGTGGATGTAAAGCTCTCTTGCAGTGTACAAACACAGGAAGTAGTCCCCAGTGAGTCCTGAACTGGTTTGTTTCTCGGGTTTAGCTGATCTAACAGATTTTCTTTGTGCTGTTCTATAGTTCCTGTCAGCCAAGGGTGAACATCAAGGGCAGACATCTCAAATATTTTTTCCTCCTTTAGGAATTCCAGATCGTGTTCAAAGCTGACCCCTTCACTTCTATATGTTGAGGCACAGTGCTGCCTACAAGGCACTGAAGTAAGAGCATTTCAGCTACCAGCAGTAGGTGCATTACAGCTCCATCCCACACAGCTGAAGAACAGCACAAAGTGTTTTGGACATTAGGAAGATACTGGTGTGGATGCTGTAATAGCATGCACAGTCATATGTTCTCACATATCTTCATAATTATGGAGAAGTCTCTGCAAAACGTAATGAGAATATGGGAGTTTCTGCTTGTCTATAATATGAAGTAGAGCAGAATACATTTTACAAAAGACATGTGCCCCAAAGCCCTTGTTTAGCTTGCTAGTTCCTGTGAGATAACGTAATGTATTTCCAACTTCCCAAGACAAGTGATCTGTGTTGCTCTAAAAAGTGACTGGAAAAAGTCATGGTAGGAACAAGTCATTCATGGCCACTAACTCCACAGACACCTGTTCTGGTTCAGGAAGTCCCTATAAGGAATGGCAATTTAGTTGAATGTGCTTACACTCAGAATCCATTTGCACTCCAAGCCTTGTTATTGACATAAAGGAATAGTTTAACATCAGCCCTAATAATATTTTAACAGCCTAACAGTCCAAATTACTAGTGCATTTACAATAACATGCACTCTAAGTCTGAATTTAATATAGAGAAACTTCATGATGTTGTAAACAATTTTAACTTCAATGCAGTTAAAATTGTTTACAAGAAGATTTTTTGATATTGCCTTCTTTTCTCTGATGCTCTGAAGAACCTTCCAAGGGCTCTCTCAGGTCCAAGGTCAAGGAGCTGAGTTTCCCTCATAAAAAGGTGCAGTGAGATTGCAACAAGTAATCAGTGTCCTGATGCACTTGCTGTGTGCAGTGTGAGTATGACCAGGGATCTTCTTCTCCTCAGCCTTGGGTTTCTCTGGAGATATTTTAAGTAAAGTTTTATCGCAGCCTATGTTCTTCTCCCTGTTCCCCAGACAAAGTTTGGAGAAGCTATTTGTCCCACAGTGACTACATAGGGGTGCCAACATCCTGCCCTGAACACTCCCAGAGCAAAGAAAATGCAGGGATGAAACAAGCATGTGGCCATCAGTCAACTTGATGCCACAAGTAAAACCTGTATCCTTTTACTTCTTAGTGTCAAATATCTTATTTACAGGGTTACAACTACGAGAAAATTTTAAGAAAATATTGTCATGGTTATATGTTATCTTTACTTTATAGCCTCTTCCATGTATGTTTGCTGTTGTCTGCTGCTGAACTGAGGGCCCCAGACTAGACAGATGCTTGGCTTGCCCCACTGCAGCTGTCTTTATGTCTCTGTAAACAGAGGTGGAGCCAAGAGCCAGTATCCTGTCAGTTGCACATAATGCCAGCGCCTCTTAGCCTTCTGAATTTTTAAAAACTGCCCAAAAAGCACATCTTTAGCAGAGATGCATCATGGTTTGTGCTTCCTTTAGTATGAGGGTCTGACAGAACATAGGACACTGGTAGATATGAAGGAAAAAGGACAGAATCAGTGAGATGTGGGATAGAGTTTGCAGAGCTCTGGGCATTTTTTGACAGGGTGAGGAGCATGATATGATGCTGAATATGTGAAGAGAGGCCAGGGAGAGTGAGGTTAGCACAGGAGTGCTGGTAGGGGATATGAGAGAGCTGAGAGGGTGGTGATTCCTTATGCAAACATCATCTGATACTAAGAAGAGATCCATTACATATTTTAGTAAAGTCTTCATTGTATTGAGCCTGATTGACTCATTATAGAGCTCCTGTTTGGGTACCCAACAAGTGTTTACATCTCTCAGCTGAAGATAGATAAATGCAATCCTAAATTATGTAATAAAAATTGTCAACTGAAAAAAAGAGACTACATTATGTCCCAGCTAAGTTCTTTCTTTGTGCCTGCTGAAACATGAAGGTTTTTGCTTAGGAGCAATGAATATTTTCAATGGCTTTTCTTCATTATTTGCACCTTTGCTGTAGTAGTTGTAATGCACTTTTTAAAGCATTTTAGAAGGTGATGACAATGCTTGTTGAGAAACCAGAATCTTCTAAGCATCTCTCTCCTTTATTTTCCTGTGATGACATCACCAAAGTGGCCAGACATTTTTGTCCTGCTCTTTAAACAGGAGTAAATGTCTTTATGGAATAAGTACTGGCAAGTTATTACTCATTCCTTTGCTAATCAAGTCGTTTCTCCACAGAGAATGATTTTCATGTTGCATTTTTTCCTCTTCTACAATTCATTGTCTGGGGATGCATCCATCAGAGGAATGAGCTAGACTAGCTCCTGTGAGATCAATGATTCAGATTTTGTGAATTATTATTAATCTGACCCATACTGACTTTCTGTTATATTGTATATTAAAATTGTGTATTGAATGCAAACATTTATTTTCACTAAACAGAATGATAAGAAACTTCTGTCTGAATGCTTTATATGAAACATGTTATTAGGAACTTGTTGAGGCTATTGATCCGAAAAGAGCAGGGTGATAGGTCTGCATTTTTATACACTGCATATTGGATTCATAAGTCAGTTCATCTAAACAATCTGCTTCAACATTGAAGCAGTGTTAACTATTACTTTACCTTTCTTATTAAATTACTTTGTAAATGAGGTATGTCTGATTAAATCATTTTGAAGACCAAACAAACAGTTCCAAATTTGATTCATTTGCTATTCATGAGCCACACTGAAGTCAGAAGAGGCTTTGTTTAGCAGTAAATTGATATTAAACAATGCAGGTTCATGTTCCTTTGGTATCACTTAAAACCCAATAGAGAATATGCCTTACTTAAAAAATTTATGACTGACAAAGAATTAATCACATTTATTAGCTTCTTGCCTGTACTGTAAAAAGCTAGGAATATTTACACTGAAATAATTGTTGCTGAGATGGAAAATTTGTAATCAATATAAGAAGAGGGCCCATACTTGTGACAATGTAAACCATCCCCTCAAGTTTTTGGAAGAAAGATGAAGGTGACTATAGTGGAATTACAGTGATCTATATTATCAGGAGGGAAGGGCCAGTCCTTGGCATTCCTGAGATTAATTGGAGAAGATAAGGGTGTCGTATGTCATGTTGTTGTGGTTTTTTCTTGCTTTTTATTCCCTTGGAAGTCTTATTTTTAAAGCCTCATTCAGCTCCCAGAATCACGGGATTCCACAGTGCTTTTTGCCTTCCTTTTAAAGATGATTTTTAAAACCTTGGAGACTGCTGGACAACAAGGCTTGCCTGTTGCATCACTTCCATTTGCATTGAACACTACAAACAAAGCCCCACACCAACACAACCTCTTGACCCTTGCTGATGGAAGAAAGGAGAACCAGCTCACATGGCTGCACCCACTCAATAGTGCTTTCCACGCTCACTTGAATGTCTTTGTGTTTGCCTGGTGTTTGCCATAATTTTGTCCTTTTCTCCCTATGTGAATTTAGCAGCATTTGTTTTTCAGATGTCCATATCTAGTACAAGTATCACCCTTCATTTTATTAGCCCTGAAGGGTAAGATATAAAGTCATGCCTAGTGACTACACTGGCACTGGGTATCACTGAACACAGTCATGAAATTCACACTTTATCATTCTAAAATACAGATCCTTGGTTTAAGGACAGTTAAGATCCCTTCTCATTTAACTGGAAAGAAAATAGGCACCTCCAGAAGTTAACTCATTTGATATCAAGATGAATTCCTTTTTGTTACCGGGGAAGCCTAAATAACTACCTTAAACTAGATGCCTCCTAGTGGCTGCAGCTTGATGTGATGTGTCTCATCCCGTTGTCTCAAGAAGGAAAAGAGCTACAACCTCTACAGTCTGAAATTCAATATGATGCATATTTTTCTTAATGGTGAATACTTGAAAATGCCTCCCTGATAAGTCACCCAGAATTGCAACAACAGGTCACTGAAGTTGCTATTTATAGAGAAGCTTATTATCATTTATCTTCCTTGGGTTGAGTGACCTTGGAATTTTTGCACATCAGACCCTTGAAATTTCATTTATCGCCTGATATCTGGCAAGGGAAGGAGGCCATCTACATGCTCTGGTTGTTAATGTGAGCAGTAGAAGTAGTAATTGCTACAGAGTTCTACCTCTTCATTTGGCTTTTTACCCTTGCCCCGTGGCGACAGCAAAGTGTTCTGACAGTCCCATTTTGTAAAGAAGGGAGGAGTTACTGAGTTTCAACCTAGCACAGTGCTGCTGTCTGGAGTGTCTTCTGTCCTTTAACCCCCTCTTTTTAGTTCTTCTTGTCTCTTTCCATCACAGGCACCATGAGCAAAACTTTCAAGGCAGGGTGTCACGACCCAGAATATGGATATGATGATATAAGTATGGAAAACATAAAACCATGGACAGTGCTGTGAGCTCCCTTCGTTCTGATCAAATACTCATAACCTCCCTCTTTGTTCCACAGAGATTAACTTTTGTTGTTGTTTTCTATCCAGAAGGGCTTTTTTTCTGTAAAACTGTGCAATTTCCCACACAGTGGAAAATCAAGCAGCTGCACACATAGATAACACATTGGCACAGTGGTACAAGCTAAGGTGACAGGGCATTCTGGCTGTGGTTGACTTAGACTGCCATGACCTTGCAGCTGGAGTAACACCTTTCTTGTGAAGGTATTTTGTGTACAACTGCCTGTATTTCTTAAAATGCCAACATAAACATAAGAAAACTGAGATAAATAGTCCTGCCAGTGAACCAGCAGTAGCATCAGGTGGTTAGACCTATTTTATCCAGAAGTTCCCCTACTTTGAGGCAATTTTTAAATTGAATTTTTAATTTCTGGGCATTCTGTAGCCATTGATGGCTGTAGTCTCAACACACCAGTGCACAAGATGAAGTCATTCAGGCCAATTTCACATTTATATCTGATCTCCAAGTGATATATCACTTTTATCCAGAACTGCAGCATGCAACTGCAATTAATTATTTTCAGGCTTACCTATTGCTTATGATTAAAAGCTAGATCTGAAAGTCAGGATTTACATACAAAGAGGAAGCCTTGGTTCCCAGAAGTGATTCTTATTCTCACAATCTAAAAGATCAGGGCACCAAAGCAGTTTGTTCCCTGAGTTCCACTGTCTGATTTAAATGCCCTGAGGAGAGCAGTCACTTCTGAGAACAAAGGGAAAGCTATTCTGTAGGGCAACCTAAGGCTGTATCTAGCTATTTTTCACAAAGCTTTCTCCAGGACCCTCAGCAGAAGACCCTTATGTTAAAAAAAAAAATAGGAAGAAACTCACAACATACTTCCCAGCTGGCTCTTCACTCAGTTATTTAATACCTCAAAATTATAATTTTGCGTCTTCCCTCTTCTTCAGTTTGGAATAGATAGTGTAAAAGAAAACAAACTCCTGTTATTTCCAGATCAGCTCTCTACATTTTCCTTTGCTGATTTAAATGGAACCCATTCCTTTGTCTTATGCACTGTGTAATACACAGTCTCTGTGGACTTCACAAATTATTTTCTGTAATCTCTACTGAAAGGTAAACTACTCAAAGAGCAGCATAATCTTTCCAAGACTGACTCCTTCATTTTAAAAAGCATATATATAGATAACCAAATGGTAGGTCACATGGGGCCTATTCATAATATAATCAGGCAGTTTCAATTCTGAAACACATTATTCCAATAGCAGCTTCCTTCATTAATAAAAAAGATGTTTCTGTTGCTGCTGGATATTACGCTATCCACATTCTCTCTGCTTTGTGCATCCATGGAGAATTCCTGACTCCAGGTACTTCTTTCCAGTCCTGTGTAGTTTAAGCAGGTCTCTGTCAGTGGCTTGTAGGCTGCATACTGAGAACCAAATCTTCAGATGTTGTAGTTGCTGTATGTTCTGAGGGAAGCCCTCTTGCTTTCTGCCTCTCAGGAGATCCATCCAGGACCTGGGTAGCTTGCTTCATATGTATGAGTTAAACTAGACAGATAAACAAGGTTTCCATGTCTCTGGATGCTCTTCAAGTATAATTATATATTATATAATTGTATATATAATTGTATATATTAATTCCTGTAATCATTATTTTGAAGACTTCTATTATTTTCAAACACCCTATAGTTATGCTCCTCTGCATCTTCAAATGTGTTTCATAACAACTTCAAATACACAGTCATGTTGGGAAGGAACTGTGACCCTACATGGTTCTCTGTTTTCCCATGTACCATATTCAATGACAGCTTTGAATTTTTCAGTGAAAGCCCAGATCCTTGATCTTTAAAAAGTCAGGAATCATGATTTGAGATCAAAGGAAATCAGTATTATAAGTTGGCTTTATAAACGTAGCAGACTATTTGTATTGTGTCTACTGTACTACATAGGAAAAGTGTATAATTGTCCATCTTGCATGACAGCAAACATGCACCAAATTGCATAAATGCATAAATCCATAAAAAACATTTCTTCACATTTTTCCTCACTCCTTTTAACCTACACTTTACATGTCCTCTTTTTACCCAGCTTCCAGTAACTCACTCTAATCAGAGGTCCGTGCATTGTTTGGTGTGCACCAGCCAAGCATGATATTAAGAGTCATAAGTGTATAAATATGTGCAGCTTTGTGCCTGTTGTTGCTGTGTGTAAAAGTGACCTCACAGCAGAAGTGGGAAGCAGAGACAGGTGCTCTTTTGCAAATGCACCTGACTCTGTTACCATAAGACAAACGACCTTTAAATTTACAGCAGCAAATAACTTGTTGTGGCTCCATGGCACAGATGTACATGGGGCACTTCATTGCAGCACCTTTTAGAACACATCTAATTTACCTTTCTCATTAGTCAGGTTACTTGGTTGGTCATTGCAGCTCTAGAATGGTATGTCGTTATAGTTTTGAATTTCAATTTCCAAACAAGGTGATAATGCTACAAGTAGCTATGGAAGACAATATCCCTGATGGGAAAAAAAAAAGTTTATAAAAGGAATCCTGAGAGATTTATTATTTATATATTAATCAAGACCTGTATTCTGTTCATTTTGGCTTTGCATTAGTGGCAAAGATAGGTATTTTCTTACTAGGCTTATTAAACTCTCAAACTTATTTAGAAAGAGTTTGATGTTGCTCATTTGCTTTAAATTTACATTTGATACTATTAAGAGCTGGATGGTTACAGCTTGATAGATGGTCCTAAAATTTCCTCTGGATAACAGTCTAGACATAGTTCCAACATTAAGAGGTAAGAGGGGACATGTTTGAGAGATGTATTAGTCACATCTTGGTGTCCTGGAATCTACATCAGGAAATCTGGCTCTGGGCTTTGATCTCCTTCATAGCAACATGGGGATAAATATTGTTTGTGCTGCTGAAAGCCTTTTTTTTTTACTTTTAGTGCATTTGTTTTTCTCAAGAAAGGTGATCTCTTTCTCAAGAAAGGTGGCAAGTAGGCCTACAATCACAGAGCACTTTAAACAGAAAATATGCTACACATCACCTAGGCAGAATGCTTAGCAATACTGTCAGTAGGTTACTAGCAGCCTGCAAAAACATTCCCATATAGCAATCTGTCCAAAGACCACAAAACAGTGACATTTCACTTGAAAGTAGACCTTTAACTGTAATAACTGTATGCTAATCATTATTCAGAGAGATTGATTGGACTTAATGTGAGTAAATTTACAGACTGACTTAACCAGTTTCCCTGTCCACCAATCTGTTGTTCCATATGTCCAAATCAACAGCAGAGAAGTTCTCAGGAGACAGCAACAAAGTTTGTACTCTCAGGCATCCATCACAGCTGGGTCTGAGCTCAGCCTCCTGAAATATTTGCACGAGTGTCCACAACAGCCTTCCTCATCAGTGGCATCCAAATGAGCCTACCTAGCTTCCAGAGTCATTCTGCTGATCCAGCTGATGGGAAAAAGTGGAGTAGTAGTCAGAGGTCTTAAAATTTGTAAGTTTTCCTTTGAAGCCAGTCAGTTGCCAGAGAGATGATGGAAGGCACAGAGCCCAGGAGCTACCCTAGACACACTATTAGAAAGCATTTAATGGTGCGGGAGCTGCTGCAATCTCAACAAACATCATACGTCATGCCTAGGTCTAGTCTCTAAGAATGAAGACATGATAAATGAGCAGAAGATCACTGAGACACAGCAGTGCCATTTGCCTTGCTTTTTCAAGGCACGGAATGTAAGTTTAGACATGTAGCTTCCTTGGAAGTGGATAGATGTGGTTCCAAACATTCACAGAGCTGCCAAGTGCATTGATTTGTGTGTCTATTTGGTCCATGGTTAAGAAGCCTATACTTGACAGAAATACACATCATTTTTTGGTTCTTCCCCAGGAAACTGATTAAAAACCCACCAAACCTTCCTAAAGTAGTCCAAAATATCAATAAAAATACCTTTGTTCCTGTAATAGGACAGGCCATATTCTAAGAGATTGTGGGGCTTAAGGCCAATCCCCAGTGTGTTCCATGACGTGACTTCTTTAATGCAACAGATGTTTAAAGATGCCACAGGCAAACTGGGGAAGGAAAGCCAATTGCTCATCAAAGAGCAGTCCCAGAACCAAAAAAAAATCTCCAGCTGGCAACTAATTTTAGAGGGTTCTTCTTTTTTTTGGCCGTTGCTATTTAGTTAGAAGAAAGCTATTAGTATTGCCTCCACTCAGAGACTCCTTCAAACAAAAGAGCAGCAGATGAGTGGAAGTCAATTTAGAGAAAAACACTGTGATGTGATGTGATGTGATGTGATTGGTTTGCTCCTGAAGCAGAAAGAAAATCCCTCTTGTTCAGTACCTCTTGCAAAACTGCTGTCTAAAGAATGACTTGGCATATATTTTTTAGTTTTTATGAAACTTGTATTTTGAATATATGATTCAAAAAAATGGATGCTGAACTATGTTTATGCTAATAAACAATATATAGTACACAAATATGTGATATACCACATATACATGATAAGAAATTACAAAGCTTGACAGAAGAACAAAAAAAAACCCAAAACCAACCAACCAACCAACCAACCAACCAAAATACTCCAGCAAAACCCCAAACACCTTCAACTTGCTTTTCTGCTTTTCAGGTTAGCACTTGTCAGTGCTTTTATTGCTTTCAACCTTCCTTGGAAAAAAACAGACCATGATTTCTAAGACTCAGACAAATTCTTCTTTCTCTCATTCTCTTGACATTATTCTGTGTGGTTTTGTAACCCCTTTTTAATTCCATCTTCCAAAAATGTCTGTGGGTCCCTAACCTTTAAAAATGGTTTTTTACTTTCTTCAATAAAAAGTTGCTGCTAGGCTTACTTTCCATTTTTTAAATCACTTTTGCATATTCTTACTCTGTCTTGATATACATGTTGTAGCTGGGCTTTGAAACCTACTCATAAATTTCATGTACTTGTTCCAGCACACTAGTATTTCAAGAGATACTTGCTGTGATAAGTGGCATAGTGTTTGCAAGAAGCCCTATCATCTACAAAACCACTTTTACAGGAAAAGAACAAGGTAGAAATATATAGACATGTGTGCAGCTCGTCCTGATAGACCTGTTTGAGGTCTTGATTGGCTTGGAAGAGGAATGTGAATGAATAAAAAAGCACAGCATGTTGTTCCATATTTTAGAAATACTTGTGAAGAACTTCAAACTCCATGAAAAAGTTATCATTTGGTGACACCTAAATAAGACAATACTCCATAATTTCTGGATATGCTGAAATGTCTTTAAAAATGGGGGTTTTTTTAAGCTATAAAATGTAGAAGCTGCTTAGGCTATACTTTTTATGCCAAACCACACATAGTTTCAATACCAAATAAAATTTCAGATTGGGAACTTAGAGTATACAGAGGAAAAGGAAGAGCTCAATAGAAAAAAAGTTTCAGAAATGCCACAGTGCAACATAGAAAGTATTTCAGAAATTCCACATCTTGCTCTCCTTGCCTTGGACAGCCCAATTAGACTTTATTACTTTGTTTCAAAAGGAACAAAACGGAAGCAGTTGGCTTGAGAAGGGAAGCAGATCATCAAAGAGTTGGAGCTGATGGCTTTGTGAAGGGAGTTGCAAATGATCATGGTATTACTGGAAGGAGTATAAAGGGAAGATGTGATAAGGGGACCTAAAATACTGTTGCAACTCAGGACGGACAGCTACAATCCAGGAAAGATATTTTGGAACCATTTCTGACTGTCTGCCAAACTCACTGACCTGCTCTTCAACAGCAGCCAGAAAAGTCAGTGAGGCTCTGGGCATCATCAGGACAAGAGTGTGAATGCCACATTTCAAGAACAGTATGGTGGTCTTAGAGAAGGTACAGGGAAGAAAAACTGCAGTGATCAAAAGGATGTGAGGGTTTCTTCAAGGAATGACTAAAGAGGCCATGGTTGATGTGTGATTAGCGGAGAGGATAGATGGGACATAAGATATAAGATTTACAAATTGTGGAGGCAGAAGAACTAAATATGTAACTGGATCCCATGAAATACTGGCACTGGGTATGCTCAAGGAAACTGGTAGGAGACTGAATTGAAATGGAGAAATGAAAGCACCTCTCTGGGCTGTGGGTGGTGAGCACCTGGTGTTCTTTGATGCGAGATATCGTGGAGGCAGACATGGTCAACAGACCCAGTGGGGGAGGGCAGCAGTCAAATTCAGGGTCTGCAGGTCCACACACACACGTCAGACAGAACAAGCAGGGCTGCACATCCTCTGGCATCACTCACACAGTTCTCATTGATGGAGGGACATGAGGAGGGAGAGCTGCAGATAGTGGCAGCCATATTCCACCTCTGTGAGATTGTTAATCAGCACCCATCAGACATTTTATATATTCTTAATACATAATGTAGTAAAGGTAATTAGGAGACCTCATTACCACCAGTCTATAAAAGGTAGGCAAAGAGACACTTCATTTATTGCATAATCAACAAAGTGTAAACAAAAAATAGACATTTTCTTGAATACTCCAAATTTGTGGAAGTCATTGTGAGTGACACAGAGTTAAGTAGGTCATCCAGCTAAGACATGAGCCTATCCACCAATTAGGGTAACATCAAGAGGAATACTTGTCAGCTAATCCCTGAAGACAGGAAGAGATTCATTCTGTATATAATTTGTTAGTCACAGTATGACTTGAGTTGGTTTGCTTGTTTTCTGTCAGACTGTTTCTCTTGACCACATAGAAGAAGAGAATTAATTCACTGTGTGTTTCTGTCAATTTCTACAAGGGCAAAGACTTTAAAGGGGGGGCAATGGAAGATAACTTCCATAAATGCAAGTGTTTTCATTTTTACTTTTGTAACCATGACAATTAAGAACTCAGGACAGGCTGGTGTGCTCAGCTCCTGCAGTACACAGATTTTGGCTCACAAAAGAAAGGAGGTATATTCATGAACTTCCTGCATATAAATGTTTTTTTAAGTCTGTCTCTCCACTGGTCATGTCTGCCAACTCTTGCTCTTTCTTGTTATTGCCTGGCACTGTAGGGAGTAATTTTTCTTTTGCTTTCACATTAGACCAGCTTGAGAACCCAGAGCTGAGCTCCACACTGCTGAGAGACAATGAACCATGACCAGTAAAATCTCCAGTAGCACACATGAAGTCCTCAATCTAATGACTGGAAAATATTTTATAATTACAAAACAGGAGTGAAACTCTAGGGTGTGACAGTGTATATGGCTTTGTATGCATACACTATTTTTTTCAACTGTTTACCATGGTAGAAAACCCAGGCTTTCAACAGCCAAATTGTTAGAAGTTGCAGGGATTTATTTTCGTTATGCTTCTAGATGACACCTACTGTCACATTTAACAAGGTAAGTTAAGTTATAAGATGGCACTTCTAGCCACTGCATTCAAGAGAGGCATGTGGGACGGCTTTTCTTTTTCTTTTTTCTTTTCTTTTCTTTTCTTTTCTTTTCTTTTCTTTTCTTTTCTTTTCTTTTCTTTTCTTTTCTT
>JBBMKD010000102.1:79618196-79652959 GCA_037834095.1 Argya squamiceps | reverse complement strand
CCCTTCCCTTCCCTTCCCTTCCCCCTTCCCTCTTCCCTCTTCCCTCTTCCCTCTTCCCTCTTCCCTCTTCCCTCTTCCCCCTTCTCTTTTTTTCTTTTTTTTCTTTTTTCTCACTTTGAGTTTCTAATTTAATAAAACCTTGAAGATTTAGACATGTTTTGCTGTTCTGGTTTTCCTCCTCTCTGTGTCCCTCTTATTTAACATGGATACTATATCGTGAGAGGTTCTTGATATGGGCTTTAAAAGTTACTGCACAGTAATGCTGCCAGGAGCTATTTCTAGTGATGAAACTCTGAGTGAAAAGGGAGTGACTGAAAACTCACCTAACATATTACTTCTCCATGAATTCACAACTATAAGAAATGTTTTGATTGACCTTTGTGCTATAAATCTACTTTCCTCAGTCAGCATCCAAAATTCTTGGGAATCTGACATGCTTTTGTGTCAGGTCATGCCGAAATCATGCAGCAAGACAGTTCAGACATTCTTGCAGCCCTTTGAAGATGCAGGTGCCTTAGATTACAGGATTAGCTGCATCTACAACATCCTTGTTTTGTGGTGTGTGTGTTCCACTGACTGACAGCAGTAAGGGTCAGTAGTAAGTTCAAATTTCAGCATTACTAATAAAACACTGCCTTTCATTCCTACCCAGAAACTGGGGAAAATTAAATTAAACGTTTAGTTCCTCAATGACCTAATCTTCCTCACTTGTGAATGAATTGGCTTTATAAAAGAACAGAGAATAAAGGAATAATATGAAGAATATCCCCACAGATACATTTATACAAGGCATGCTCCATGGATCTGTTTTATTAATCTTCTTTCCATCAGATGTCAAGAGGAGAGGCTGTTCTACCTTTCAAGACATCAGCAACTTCAAGCTCCTGTGCACAGAATCTGTCTGCATTGACAAGAAAAGGGACTGTAGCTGTAAATGTAAGGAAAAGGAGTAGTAGCAGCTTCTTTAAATGGAAATAAATGAGATTTTATCAGTGTCATATTGCTAACTTTTTCCTGCTGGAAAAAAGAGAGACAGGAAACTTTCCTGCAAATCCTTTGGTGTATTTGCAGCAGAAAATAAAAGTGTCCATCACAATTGTGGTCCCATCAGCAGGGGAGCAAGTGGTAAACATGCCTGACCTGGTAATGGTGGATGGCTTCTCTGTGTAATGCTCAGGTACAATTGAAACATTTCAGGCAGCTCACCTCTGTCAGATCTCTCCAGTGACCACTGAACCTTGTGTGCAGCTATGGTGAAAAAACCCCAAAACAACATCACAAAAAAAAGCCCACCTGGAAAACATGAATAAGCACTTAAAATCTGAGGAAAATGGAATCCCTCCATAAGCCAGCAGGACGCGTGGGAGACTGAAAGCAGCCCCTTACTCGGGATCTGCAAGCAGCACCTGCCAACACAAAAGACACAGAGGCTGCCTTCAGCTTTTAATTCTGATGGTTTTACTAGTTTTCAGTTAACTAGGATTCTGTTTTACTGACATGGGACTGGTATTGTCTGTGTTTACAGGGAGTACCAAAGGAGATGAAAACAAGTAATTTGCAACTGGCTTAAGGCTAAGGGACATATTCTGCAGTGTTGGCAACAATACCAAACAGGAAAAGAAGAAGTTTACCTTGGCATCCTAGTTACTGTCATCACCCAAGAAAAACAACAGAACATATGAGTAGCACAAGCACTGCAAGGGTTCAGCCCACATGCAGGTGAGAGAATCACACCAGACAAATCCATTTCACAATGTCACAATGTCACCTCCACATTCCTGAAAGAGGGGGAAGTAAAGGTGGCTGGTTTTGCCTGATGGGATTTTATCAACAGCTGTAGTTTTTAAATTAGAAATCCAAAACCTACTGATGTCAAAGCTGAGATCATGAAGTTCACAAAAGGCTACTGCACAGGTTAGCCATTACACTCTAGGTAATGCAAATATTAAAATTTTACAGTGTGACAGATTTTTTAATCTTAAGTGCTGCTGTTGGATTTGTTTCAGAGAGAAAATGAGAAGGTCTTGTCATGACTCATTTGGAATAGAGCACTGTTGTGGGGCTGCTCATGATCTGGGTGCAATGCTGTGGAAGAGAGAGAGAGTGCACTCCTTAGTTATCCTTCAGTGAGAGTGCAAGGTCGGGGAGAGACAGTGGGATGAATGTGCCTGAGAGAAAGGCTGGAGACCTCCAGATATGTTTCTTGGAAGCAATGCTGCCCAGAGACACTTACAGAGCAAGGACATGTAAATTGAAGTCTAATGGGACAAAGGCCCTTCAGCATTTACCACTTTATGCTCAAAAATGCATGTGACAGGACTCCAGATGGTGTACAAATGAAGAGGATTTGCCTGGACCTTTTCCTGCAGTGAATTCCCCAAGCAGCTTTTAAACTCAGAAAAGCCCAGGTTCATTACAATACTCCACGGCTCACATTTGTGAATGGAGACAGCACAAAGCTACAGATAGGACTGCAGTCCCAGCCAAGGCAGAGCCAAGAAGACAGAGAAGGGTAATGTTTTGGCAGGATTAGTGAGTATTCAATCAAGTTTGTGATGTTTTTTCAAATACCTATAAGATTTCTACTGTCAAAATTGAGTTGGGAATATTCTGCCAGCCACTTCACAATGTATCAGTAGTGGGTTGATTTTTTTATAGACAAAATTTTCTTGCTTTAATTAGGCTTGAAATGTTGGCTTCATGACTGGTTTTCAACTCCTGCCTTCATTCCATACCGCCTTTCTAAAAAGCTCTTCCTCTAGGCAGCCTTCATCTCCACGTTGTAAGGCTGTGGTAATTAGTTGCAGCTTTGCTGAGTTTATGGAAATCTTGTAAGTGAAGTCATTATAATAGAATTCAGTGTTCCAAACTCTTGCTTTTATTTGCAAAATTATTGGCTTGATAAAAGAAACAGATTTTGACTGTGTGATGGCTTTGGATACCTGAAAATTTGTCTCCAAGATGGTCTCCTAGTTAAGTGTAGAGTACAATCCCTCATTTAAGGGCCACAGTGACATTGTGGGTAGGATGTCCAGGCAAATGGTGACAAGTAGGTACCATTCAGCTTACATAATAAAGCACACACTGTCATTAGTTATCAGGCCCCAACAGTGGCTAAACACATATATTTGCACCTTGTTACCACTTTTTGTGGGTTCAAAATTGTCTTTAGTCCAAAAACACACAAACAAAAAATTATTTGCTTTCTCTAATTTATTCAGTAGTGATTCAGGCAGTGTAAGGCAAGTGGTGTATTTGAAAACTAAAGAAATTCAGTGGTATTAATAAAAGCACAAACTTACAGGCCTCTAGAAACTACATCTTCAGCTCCCTCCTACAAAAAGTTCTGTCTCAGGAAGAAAAACCCCTCCAAGGCAAACTGTGCATCTGACAATGCAGCTGTCTTCTTAGACAGTTTAAAGTGAAATGGTTTGATAGAGTAGATAATAAACTGGTGCTGGAAGGGGCACAATGAAACCAAATAAATAGTGGCTATGTTTGCAATAACAGCCAGCTGATGGAAAAGCCAAGCAAGTGCTGAGTGAGTTAGAGTCTGGCTGAGAGGCATAGCAGGTGTTAGTGGGCTCCAGTGACTGAAGGGACTTTTGAACTGAAAGGTATGAAAAAGTCATGCCAGGATAAGGATGGCTGCCTGATGAACTTCCACCTTAATGATCAGCTGATTTGGAAAGAAAATGAAAGTTCAGCTTAGGTTCCATATTGGAACAGGGGTTGAAAATTAATATCTTGTGATTCCCAGTAATGGTATCCAAGGATATGTAATGGTGTTTAAATAAGGGAATCTGTAGAGCCAGCTTGTTCATCTGTCTTGCTAAGAGGGTTAATGTTGGGAACCAAAGGCAATTAATCAGCACATCTTCTAAAACCTGTTTATTTCCCATGGGAATTGATTTCAGACTTGAAAGTCTTAAAGTCCTTATGGCAAAATACAATAACTCAGTGCAACATTCGAAATATGCAAATGGTTTTATGACAATTGTAGCTCTTTTTCTTTCAGCAAAGCATTTGCCAACAGGCTATGAATTTGAATTTGTTCCCAAACCAATTTCAACATAATTTTAGCATAATTTTTGTCAGCTTGCCATGATGAGTATTCATTGTTTATTTGCGCCATATGAATATTCATTCAAGTTTGCAATGATGTTTCTCTCTACTGATTTGGCAACAATCACATAAGCAAATAATTCATTGAACACATGTAATTTTTAAACACATCTTTGGTCTGAAGTCTACCAAGATCATTGCAGCACTGAGAAAGTTTTTCATCCAGACACTCTCAGAAGGATTTGTGTGAGTGCATTTGATGTTTGGCTTTTGATAAGACTTCATGAACCCGTCATCCTCAACTTGCCACCTCAGTGCTACAGCACAGACTGCAGTCACAGATTTGCATAACTGCTGAAGTTTGAGCTACGGATTTAATAGTTTATTCATGGAGTGAATAACCTACAATATACATAATTTAAGATTTTGTTAACCATCTTGTGGTGCCTATAGGCATGGCTGTGTCAAGTGTTGTGCTTATGTAACATGCAAGTTTTCATCTAAGGCTCTTAAAGGCAAGGTTAGAAAAAGGGATTTCAAGATAATATAGCATAATGAGGATTATTTGTTGGTTATGTTTAATGCTGATTTTTTTAACTATCCAATTTGCAGACAGAAAAAAAAAAGTATTTTCAAATGGAAATGAGAACTCTTCAGTTTTCCATTCATTTCTATCTCCTTCTATACTCCCATATTTCATTTTTTATTTTAAAACAAGAGAAAAACTAACTAAAAGAGTATTTGGATGGAATATTTTTTCTGCTGTCATCACATTTTTTTTATGTCTCCCAAGCCCACAAAGAAATCATAAGGTAATTGTGGCATTTTTCTTCTGACTATAAATTGATAATGACATGCAGAGGCTGTCTTATGATAATATTTTAATCTTTTTTTTTAAATCCGAAAAATGTGTTGATGAAAATAGAGTAAAAGCAATCCATAGGTGCTGTAAAGGACTAGTGATGTTTCTTTGATAAAATTCTCAGGCAGCATATTGTGAACTTCTCTGCAGTGATTCATTCCAGGGCTATTTCCCAGCTTACAGTTTCTCTGATTGTTTGAGTAGAATAAAGCCTGGGAACAGAATAAAAATAAAGGAGCAGTAAAACTCTTCCACCTTGGATTATATTTAGTGTTTGGAAAATTGAGAAATTCATCATGCAACTGGAATGGCGTGTTTCTATTTTCACAATTGCTCTGTATGAGATATTGCTAAAATAGAACATTTTGGGTGCAAACCGACTGCATTACTGTTGCTGTGTTATTTTTTGTCTTTTGCCCACTTAGTTGGCTGTTTGGTAAAAGGAAAAATCATTAAGTCTTGTGTCCATGTTCATTACCCTACTCTGAAGATAAAAAAGAGGCAATAGGCATAGTTTTACTAATTGTTTATCTTGATTTGCCTTTTACTTGGATTTGCAGAGCACATTGCTTAAATTCCTGCTCAATATCCCACTTCATTCTTTAAGCAGGTGGCAATTGGTACTCAAAGTATGCAGTAGGTCTGGAAATAGCAATCAGACATCTGCTGTGTGTGGAGATGAAGGGGGTTGAGTCTGTATATACACAAATACCTAAATGTACACATATACGTATAAAAATGTGCATTCATATATGCATGTATGTGTGTACACATGCATGCAAAAGCAAATATGCATGCATATCCTAGGTTTTCAGAATAAACCCACAAATTAAGCAGCTAACACATTCTGCTTAAGAGTTTTTCCTCTGATTTCACTGCTAGTATTTCCGTGTGGGGTTTTATGTTTTGAAAATACAAGTATTTTCCTGTCTGAACCTCCCCCACTCACATTATCTTCCCAGACAACACAATTTCTCTTCTTTATTTTCCATTTCATATTCTTTCTCAAAGAAGTACTTCTGACTCCTTCTCCAAAATCACAGGGCTATGACAGCTGTCTGCTCTTAAGTGATTTTTTTTTCTTTTTGAAATACAGCATTCCTGGCATCCCCACACCCTGTACTGTAGCTGCATTGTAGTTTTAAATTCTTCTCCACCCTCCACACCCATTAGTCACATTCTCTTCCCCATGGTGGATCTCTCTATGTTTATCTTTCTCACTATGATGAATTTACCCAGTGCTGGTTAACGATGTACTCACAGAGTCAATTCATAAAATTAAGTTAGGTATTTATTAAGAGCAGTGATGGAGAGGTGCAATTGCACCTGCCTTTTAGCAATGTGTACACAGACTTCAAATCATGCCTTCCTCAGGCTTGGACTCACCAATTCCCATGCAGCCTAGTAGCTGATTTGAAAAATAGCTTGTAATGGCTTGGGTTTCTCAGTTATTCCACTATCAGTTTATCACTGCCATATCTGTATGGCACTAGTATAAAGCCACCTGTGAAGTGATGTCTATTCCATGTTTTGCACTGGGGCAGTTGGCCTTGAGACAGCATCTCAAAAGCATTATATTGACCTGTGCAACTGGAATGGTGTTTGCAAGATAATCTAGTTAATTAGCTCTGCTAGAAATCCCATGCTCCTCCTTCCAATAAAGTAAAATGTCTTGGAGGCAAGTCTTTCATCTGCTTTCCAACAGAACCAGTGAACATTTGGGCAATATTTTATCTTTTGTTGTATGTGTATAAAATGTGTCCTGGAGGAATTGATTGTAAAATCTGAGGAAAAACTTGCCTGAAACAGTGGCCTCCCACCTATTTCATGGCAGGTACAAGTTAATAAGCAAAAATACAACTGCACTTCTGAACTTAATTTAGTCAGCAGTGTTTGAGCTCATGCATGGAGCAATTAGCAATACTCAAACTCTTCCCTTCGCCAAAGAGAAAAGGAAAAACCTCATCTATTTGAAGTAGTCTGAGACAATTCACTAAGGGTAGGAAGTGAGTGACTTCTCCCAGTTATCCCACATGATTGTACCAAAAGAGAGAGCAAACTGGCAGCCTTCTCAGATGGATCTTTCAGTTAAAAATCATGTAAGCTTTTTTTCTGAAATAGAAATTATTATCCTTTACACAGTAGTTAATTCTTCAAAGTGTGTGTTCAGAGTGGTTCCTAAAATCTATTTCTGTGCAAATGATGTGAGACTTTTGCAAAATGATGAAAAAATATTTAATTACAAAAGAAATCTGAGAACTCTGTCTTTTCCCAATTATATCAGAGCCTCCAGAACTTCGTTTACTTAATTACTGTCAAGAAATGTTTGAACAATTTTGAATGTAGGGTAGAAACTAGAGATGATAATTTCCCTGTTTTGCATGTGATACTGTGCAATAACCAGGAATTTTAAGTTATGGAGAATAAATGAGGAAGAGAAACTGAGGCTGTGTCTTTTGTCAAGCAAAGGCATTTTCTGGTGTGCCCTGCCTCCCACCTCTTCTTATTGTTCCCATCAGGTTGTTCAGAAACTGATGGTGGATTTCCCCTGCCTTTTTGTGGTTCTTGTTGGGAAGAGACACCAGGATGTTGAAGCATCTTCCAGCTGTGAAACAAGAATGTGACCCAGGCCAGCAGGACTGGGGCATAGCAGAGGGTTTGTGGGTTATATTAAGTGCTGTGTCCATTATTTTCTTGTTCTAGAATTGAACTTTGAAATCTTTATGGTCCAAATTTCAATCTGTGATGTTACCATGAATCAGTAGATAACATGCTTTAAGATCAAATTGGATTGGTTCAATACCAATGTCAGAATTGTGCTAAGCCAGATGCTGAAATACATACTCATGTACCAAATATGCCTATACACACACACACACACACACACACACACACACACAAACCATGAATATATATAATAGATACAAATGGCAATGCTTCAATAGCACTCTTACAACATTTTGTTAATTTTATTCTCACTTTTACCAGCTTTAATTTTTGATTTCAATGTTTTGGCTTTTCTTATTTCAAAAAAACCTACAAATATGTTGTAATGTTAACAGAGTTGGGTTTGGGGGTTAGATTTGTTTCTGCTTTTTTTTTTTTTTTTCTTTAGAAAAGAACTTTTGCCTTGAAAGTAAGGTTATTATTTATAGATTCCAAGCCAGGTGCTGTAAATAGAGATCAAGATGATGATATAAAATGGAAATAAAATTTGAGAGACCAGAAACTGTTCTCAGAGAACTACAACTAAATCTTTTAAACATTTCAAGATATATTTTTTTGAGTAATAGTAAACAAAGTTATATGTTTGTATGTTGGTTATATAGTCAAGTTTAGGACTGACTTTATGAGGAACCTGACTAATTTTTTTGAAATGTAATCCCCTAATAATGAAATGTCAGTATTTCTGGTGTTTGTGGGGTTTTTATAACCAAAAAGCATTAGGCTTAAGACATTTCTTAAGAACCTCTGAAATGATTGTTGCCCAGTCAGGAGTGAAGGTGGCAATGAACCCTCCCGGTGCCTGAGAGACCAGACCACAAGAACCTCTCTGCGGAGGCAGAGGTCCTTTAATGGAGCTTATTGAGAGATGCTAATTACAGAATACTTACCCACATCTTACCAGGTAACAACCATCTTTGGATGACTGGGGAGAATCAATTTCCTTCCCTGCAATTTCCTTGTGGCTTTGATTCAGGTGGCTGACAGCAGCTCCTAGTGGAAAAGTCAGCAGACCCATACCTAGAGCTGAGCAAAGTTGTTTCTATAATACATAGAAAACAACTGACCCTAACTAGATGAGTCTCACAAACTGTGAATAATTTGGAGCAAAATATTTTCTTGAGCTTGGTATAAAATCAAATCCAATTGTGTGGTCAAATACGCGAGGTTAAAAATTTCAGACAAGTAGTACTTGTGCCAAGAGGATGTTATCTGTTGTCAATGTAATATACATCAGATGTCAGAGAAAGGTGAGCTGCTTGGTGAGCTGCTTGGTGAGCCTGGAAACTATAGAAGTCTCATCGGAGAAATTACAAGCTGCTGCATGGAACCATGTCCAATATTACAACTCAGGTAACATAGAAGCAACAGAGGAAACCCCCACTATGTCAATATGCACTTAGCTGAGCCGTGGTGCCCTGAATTGTTCCAAGCCAGATTTTTATTTTTGTCTCTCCTGCTCATGCTCATGCTTGCTATTAGTCAGAACAACATTACAAAATGGCATTGTTATACAAAAGCTTTTCAGGTCTTAAATATGATGTTTGGCATTTGGGCTCCAGGGAGTGTACAAATTCAGATCAACTTATGGGATGTTAAAATAATTTTAGGCAGAAATTCCACTGATTTACCTGGAAGTGACAGAGGAAACTGAGGGCCCTGTTCACCCTCAGGGCATGGAGGCACTTTTTGCACTTCAAAACCCAAGCGGGAAGTTAGGACTCTGATCCTGGAAACAGTGCTCAGTCCTGTGCAGCTTAACACCTACAAATGGCCTTGTAGAACCTTGGGTCTATTCATGAAGGCAGTGGAACTCACATGTAGAAATATCTGCAGCATCAAGCCCAAATGATAAGTGGCAGTCCCAGATGTGGTACTGGTAATTCCCATTTCTCAGGCCCAGTTCTAACCACCAGAAGATGTAAAATGAGAAAGTCTGCTGTCCTAATTGTACAGTGAACTGTGATCTTAAATATTGTAAAATTGTTTAAATCATAATAAAAATAAAAATAGATTTACACAGCTACCCTCTGCCCCTGAAATCCATTTTATTTTTTTCCTCACTGACCCTGAAAATTGTTGAATTTTTCTGTTTTAACACACTCACTCTCTTTCAGAGAATAATTTGTGTTTTAAAATTAGGAAGACTTGGACAGCCCTTTTTTGCTGACTAAAACTGGAAAAGGTCAGTCTTGGCTTAGGTTCTTGAAAATTTAAGCTCTTGTCCATTTCTACTGTTGTTTTTGTTAAAATATTGTAAGTATACATACAAAATCTCCTAAAGGTGAAACAAACATCTGGTGCAGGAACTTCCATGCCAGTATTTAGCCTCATGGCAATGCAAATTTTAGCCCAAATTTCAACTCAAAATGAAAAGGCAGAAGGACAGCAGGGATTCAGGACCTGTCAGGTTATGCTTACCTGTCAGTTTTCTTTCTATCACCTGCCAACTAATTAAAGTAATCTTGTCAAAAAATTAAATTAACACTCAAGTGACATGACAGAGCTTTAGATGTTCTGGTTAGAGGTTATCCCATTTCTCTCTTCTTGGCTGCAAATAGCTGTTGCACACAGCTTTCTGCTGCCCCACTGATATTATTTTCCATTGCACCACTGAGATACCGCAGAGATGATTAATCTTTCTTCTTCAGAAAGCCAACTTCTTTGTCTCTCTGCTTTCTTGTTGAATTTTACGCACAGCAGCCAGACAGAACAAGGGTTGCACAGTGGAAGGATTTTGGGCTGTAGAGACACAACATAAAGAGTGAGGATACGGTGCCCATTTTTGCTGGCATTACTACAAACACACTCTGGAGCTCATCAGCTTCTTGGTAGAAGACGTATTTTATGAAAAAGGGTCAGGGAGAAATTTTTCCAAAGGAACTCATGTTTGCTAATGAGATCTTCTGAAAAAATATCTGTCCATGAAAATTGTGTCTGAAGATTTAAAGTGCTGAGCATTTTATAAATGTCTTTAATGCTTGTTAAGTTTATCTGTAGGATTTGTATTACCTTGACTCTTCATCCATGTAATAGTGTTTTGCCTTTTACAGACATTGGGGCAAAGGAATTCATTTTTGTCTAGAACACCATCACAACCTGAGAAAAATCACTGCGGCAAACCCATTGGGTAGGCAAGAAGGCATCCTACTGCATACACCTAATCCCCATTTTCCACCTCTGACATCTGTGATGTTAAATTCAATCAACATAAATGGGGAACTATAGGTAGGTTTGGAACTATAGGTAGAGTTGGAACTATAGGTAGGTTTTCTTCAGAAAGCCCCCAGTACTAATATCAGAACTGAATTGGATAATAAAGCAGATTGTTTATGAAAAACTCAAGTAAAAGAGCCTGTTGAGTTGAAAAGATTGGAATATGCACTTGAATTTAGTAAAAATATGACAAGCTAAAAAGGAAGCTGAAGCAGCAGTGCCAGCTAAAAGTAGAGTTATCAGTGAATTTTATACCTCTCCAGGGAGGGGGAAGACTCAAGACTAAGAAAAAAAATTGCAGTCTCATTGAGGCAGGAGAACAAATTATAAAGGATACAAACACGCTTATGTAAGAGGTAAATATGGTATATTGGAAATGAATGCTGAATTAATTAGCAATGCTTGGAGGGATTGTTTTGCAAGAGTACCACATGAAGAGAATGCAAGAGAGGAATTAAATCATATAAATCCAACTGGGATGAGATAGGCTGTATTCAGAAAGAGCAAGTCATAAAAACAGGTAGGAATATCAAAGTGAAGAAAGTATCTTGATGAAGTGCCAATACATTTGCTGAGGTGACTTGTTATGGAAGATATGTTTGATTGCTTTCGTAGGTCTAAGAAAGTACTAAACCAATGCTGTAAAATCTTTGCAGAATATCTATTTAAATGTGGAGAAGTGTTAAGCTCAGCACAAATTATTCAAGTGCTATGGTGCTGCAGAATATGAAGCCTTGGAATAGATTACTGGAAGCATCTGTACAGAGACTGAAATTTAGATGTGTTAGACAGTTTCATGACAAGAGAGAGTGGAAAACTTGCTGTATTTATTTTCTTGAAAATGAAGGGAAAAAAGACAGCTACTGAAGGGGTTCTTGTAGAAATGGAAAAGGTACATGTTGCAGAATGAGAACAAGCAAGCTGGTTTGGAGAAGATTTGTATGTGGCACCTTCATCAGAAAGGGTGCTCAAAAGAGAGGAAATATGAAGAGGACTACCATAGAATATGCTATATCACATAATGAGATGCAAAAGCTTGTGATGGCATATCAGCAAAATGTTAACTATGGCAACACTTTCTTACTTAGGCACGAGTTAGGGTGGTTGTTGGCAAGACTGAAGCCTTCACAGGAAGTGAAAGGCATCCTCCACAAATGACAGCAAAGCACAAGGCCTTAGAGGATGTAGTTTTAATACCTCTTTCTGATCACTTTTTCAGTGCACCTTAGCTCTGTGGTGTAACAGTCCCTCAGACTGGCTCTCTTCTTTAAAGATGATGTAGAAAATCAGTGTGCATTAATTTCTGGAAATTATGCCATATAGTTGATCAAATGCTTGGCTGCTCTGTGAAAGGGAAAAGAAAAGAAGACATAAAAGATTTTAGTTCAGCTCCAGACAAGCAGAGGGACTAAAAAGAAAAAGGCAGAACTTTGTCTGGGTTGTATATATATGCACCTCAGGACTGTATTAGTAGGACAGTCCTAAAATAACAGACAAAGAGACAATTCAGAGAGAGGCCACAGACTTCACATTCAGACAGGATTTAGAAGCAAGGAAATTTTTAAGAGACAGTTGTTTACAGGCATGGTAAAGAATAATGCAAATGTTGCTAACTTCAACCAAGGAGAATTGTATGACAGAACAGTTAGGATTTTTGCCTCTTTTCTTAAAACCTGTCATAATCCAAAAATGTTGTACCCTTTGGTAATACAAAACACAGGGGGAATGTATTTGGCATCTCAAACACAGGCAAATAACCTGTATTATAGACATGTTCAGTTTCCTCTTCTTCTCACAGGAAAAATGCAGTCTCCACATATGAGAAGAATATGTCCAGACTGATGGTAGGGTGTTGGTGTCTGGCTCTCCCACCAGCCTTTGGAAGCCATCAAAAAGCTTCATTCCAAAACCTTCAGTGCCCAAGCTTATGATCACATTGATCTAATCATGGCCATCAGTCAGGCTGCATGTTAAATTCTTCCTAAGGCAAACATCATACTGCCTGCTTTGGCACTTATATGTCTGGGCACAAGGGGCTGCAAGCTGGGTTTAAAAGCTGGGCTTTTCAAATGAAGAATATTTAGCAAATCCTCCATTTGCTCTTCATACTGCCACCAAGTATTGGCTTTGGGATTCTTGTTTGTTTTGGGATGTGGTTTTGCATGTGGGTAATCCATGCCCTCCCAGCTCTGCTCTACAGATACAGCGTGGTGTTCTCATGATGATTTTCTTTTACAGACATCTGTTGGCAGATAAAAGCCTTTGAAGCTGTTAACCCTGTGACTAGCTACCGCCTTGTTAGTTCTCTAGTACGTTATATATTATTTTGGATTCTGTAATTATTTTCTCTAACATTAATCTAGCTTACAGTTGGCATCAAAAGCTGTGGATTTTGCTCACACTGTTTTTCTGCAAGAAGAAACAATTCTTTAATATGCAAATCAGAGCAGCAAAATTAGATGAATGTAGTCAGCATGCCCTTGAAGGAAAGAAAGGCTTTCATGGAAGACTCAAGGTTGCAGTTATGTTCCTAAGAGTGATGAAAAAGCTACTTAACCCTTTAGAACAGATAAGGGGAAAATTGTTTTCTCATGAAAAAGAAATTATTCTTGTGTAAGATATAAACAAAAAATGGGAGCTAATTAGCGGGAGGGATGATATGCAGAAGCTGAACTGTTATTTTGACAAATGATGCAAGCTTATCTTTCCTATTTTATTGGACATAATGGACATTCAAGCTCTAGTCAACATCCTGCCCTCACACACCCTAGTAAAA
This sequence comes from Argya squamiceps, assembly GCA_037834095.1. Taxonomy (NCBI): domain Eukaryota; kingdom Metazoa; phylum Chordata; class Aves; order Passeriformes; family Leiothrichidae; genus Argya; species Argya squamiceps. The sequence continues at coordinate 79,639,316 of JBBMKD010000102.1, read as the reverse complement.
CAACCTGCCCTCACACACCCTTCAGGAATCCATCTGGAAAATATCTTAATATCTTAACAAAAGAGCTCTTCTTATGCTAACAGGTGTTAGGTTAGGTAAACACAATTCAATTTGGTTACATCACTATAAAAAGATTGTGACATGTAAGATTTGATGCCTGACATGCAATATGGCCATAGAGATTCTTCATAGTTTGGTCTGCAAACCCAGGCAAGGAAGATTTTTCTAATGAATGCAGTTTCCCTTCAGGACTGAAAAGTAATATTGACTTACTGAAATTCATGAAACCCTCTTCAACAAGTCCCTGTGCATGTGTTTTTCAGAAAACACATACCTAGATGGAAAGCTCAGTTAAAATGTATGTTTGTCCTTATTCAGAACTTTTGTTTCTTCCAGCCTACATCATATCTGTGAAGTCCAAAACAAGAGATGCTCTCTGCAACATAAATTGTTTATTTAGTTTGATTGGATGAGTAAGTGAATTCTGGAACTAGACTTGACCCAGGACAAAAAGCTCTAGGCCCTCTCTGATGTAAATCCAGTGTTAGGATCTCATTTATGCTTTTATGAAGACCCTTCAGACAGTTTCATAAAGGACAAAACTCCAACGCCTATTGATCTTTATGAATTGATCACACTTCATTCTTGATGCCTCTTGAAAGCAATAGAAAGCCAGTTATGCATTATTTGATTATCACTGTAAGACATTAATGTCTTCAGTGAACTAATAGAAATTGCAGATAAACAGTCTGTTTCCAGAAAAATCAATATAATCCATATCGTTCTACTTAGCTCTATCAACATTAAGGAAATTCAATAATAATGCAAATCAATTATCAAGCACATAAAAAGAACATTCATCATCCTTTCAGGGGACAGCAAAACAGCACAAAGAACACAGATGAGAACAACGGTATTTGATTTCTTCTATCTACACTGAATTTGCTCTATATTTTAAAGCATCTGTCCTAATCAGGGTCAGCTTCATCAGGCCATAGGAAAAGGATACTCCATTCTGCTTTTAGAAGACTGAACTCAAGAAGAAAGGTTGGATATAGCAAAATCTCCACCTGATCAAGTACAACATTTTCATTGTCTTGTGGAGATCTCCTCTGCCATAATTAGCCTTTTACAGACTTCAACAGGACTTTTGTTTCACATGCTACTGAGTCTCTTCCCATCCTATTCCAGCAGGAAGGAATGCTATGTGGCATTTTCCTCTCCTGAAAGCTTTTGATTTTTTGATTTGCCCAAAGGAATTTTTCTTTTCTAGCAAAATGAAACAAAGCCAGAATTGAGCAGTTCTGTGACTTTGACAGCTGAGAACGAACTGAAGCAGTACCTTATTAAAATAATTTTTGAGGTTCTCACTCATAAATTCACAGTCATAAGTGTGCTAGGAAAAAGTAACTCTCCTGGTTTTCATGCTGGGACAGACATGGATAACTATGTCTGGATTTACAGGTCTTGGATACTTGGTGCTCACACCAACAACTTGGCAACACTTCCTGATTTTTGCTGTAGTTTTAGAATGATCTCACACACATGAAGAACAGACACACATTCACCTAAGCTCATTGTCCTTGCCTAAGATTTCCAGGCCTGAGAAATATCAGACCAGGTCTCCTTCTGCCCAGAGCATCCTCTTCTGGTACCCCTGCACTGAGTGGAAAATGCAGCATCTCCTTTACACATCTGCTGCTAATAATTTAACATCCAGTTCCTGTTGAGGTTGCTTGGTTTCTGGGCACACCCATGCTCTCTATAAATGGTATTAGCTTGGCCTTGGGTGCAGATCATGTCCTCATTTCCTCATGCATCACACGCTGTTCATGCCTTAATCTGCAACTGTTTAATTGATAATACTTTATCCCTACAATATTTGGATGAGTATTTTTGCTCATGCTGACTGCTGGCGCCACACAATTGTGCAAGGCTAAGCAAAACCTCAGCTAAGACATATAAATACTGAGACAGCCAAAGAAAGATGGATAGCAGAACTGCTGCTACAAAAGTTTCTAGGATAATTTTTCCATATACTGTTAAAATGGGTTAAAACCCAGACAAACCTAGACAAGGTCTGAGGCTTAAAACATTCTGTTATTGTTATAAAGATTAGAATTTACTGTAACTGTACAAATGCATGATTGCCATTAATATCATTTTTGTTTGACAGCCTTGCAGACCTTGGCCTGTCTGTGTCCCATTGTCTGAGTTCAGTGGAGTCTTGGTTCCCCCATGGCTCTCCTTAGCTCTTGTACCTCTGCCAGTGCCCCCATGCATGGGACAAGCTCTGCTGCTGCCCTGCTGTGGCCACTCAAACTGTGCCAGAGGACAAGCTGCTGCAAACCCCTTGGCAGTCCCACCTCCTCTGGGGAAGGAAGAGTGACTGGTGCCTCCTGTCCTGAGCAAAGGCACTGGAATGCATGTCCAGCAAACTGTATGTCCAGCTCAGCAGGCCGCTGTGCAAGGACCTGGCAGACTCATTGCACTGCTGTCTCTTCTGCAGGCACATTGCCTTTCATCCCTTTCTGTGGCCTGGGGACCTCTTTTTTCAGGGGACACTTTTAACCATGTCAGGATCTTTGCCTTGAAAGTCTCCTCCTCCATTACATCCAACTGCTTTGACTTTGCTGGTCCTCAGTTAACTTCACTTCCCTGTGGCACTATTTCATATCTTGCTTATTGAACCAGGTACAGGAACTAGGCAAGCCTGCAAGGACATGAGTGGCAGTAAAGGGAGCAAGGGGTATATTGAAGGAGGTTGCTAATAAAACACTTCCAGCACCCTTAGAGGTGCTGAGGGGAGGAAAATTAGGCTGAAAGCTTTTCTGCATGCAATAAGCTGAATTTCTCCCTTTGCCATGGTGCACACTTTGCCACTGGAGTACCCACACCAAAAAAAAAGAGCTATGGGGCCATTAGTCAGTTTTAGATGCTCCTAGTTCCATGTGCTGATTTATTTCAAATAGGCTGGGGCAGTCACATCCCCTTTCTGTTCTTCTAGCCCTGTGTGGGGTGGACAAAGGTCTAGGAGCAAGGATCAGGAGTTCAGTTGTGACAAGATGAGAAGCTGCTGATTTGCTTCCCAAGAACCTACTGCTTTGCTGAGATTTCAGGAAAATATTGTTGGCCTTTCGGGGGGAGTTCCAACAGTGCTTTGACAGATGGTCTTATGAGAGGCTGCAAGTGCCATCAGCAAGGCACAGAGTAAATCCCTGGAAGTAAAAGAGTCACAGTTTTTCTGGGATAATTCATGATCTCTGGACATGGTATTGGAAACACAATAAAAGACTACATAGTTCATTTCTCACATTTTACATCCCTCAGTCCAGCAGATCAGGCTTAGTTGTGACTGAAGTCTTTCTGGTTTATAAAACTAGTTCTATGTTAAAAATCTAAGTCAATACAGCAGTATTAATATATTAACATAATACTTAAACTGTGGCATGTCAGAGACAAGATGAATGACAGCCATCATCTGTCACTCTATGAAGCAGCCCCACAATCTTCCTGTCTTTTAACAGCTCTTTAACCTTAATTTTGCTGATTTGAAGAGTCATTAATTAACTATGTATACTATACACAGCTGATAGACCTGGAATTTCACAGTCTATTAGAGTACGTAATTTGCATTTACATCGCAGTGTTGTGAAACCAAACCATTATCTTAAACTACACATATACATCAAATTTTAGGAAATCAACTTGCCTCCAGCTCTATATTTTTCAATTATATTTATTAATGTCACTTTTCTTTTTTTGCTTGTTCAAAACATCTTCCACAGATGGTTGCATCAAAGATGTTATTGCCCTAAACTGTAATAATAAAAGAAAAAAAAAAAAAAAAAAAAAAAAAAAAAAAAGAAAAAAAAAAAAGAAAAACAAAGAAAAAAAGAAAAGAGAAACAAGAAGCCCAAACCCCCAAACTACAGACCTTAGCTGTGGGAAGGATAGCTCACACTTTGCTATGTAAACAAGTGTAGTGTTAAATCTCCTTGTGTCCGGTTTCCAACTGTACATGCCCCTCTTGATAACTTAAAAACCACTAGAGATGTCCATATGCTGGCGGGGGGTTTTCTCCTGGGTGTGGACTGTGGAGTAACCCGTGGTCAGTGAGTCCCCACTCGGCCACCTGCAGCCTCCTGCCCAAACATCCTCCTGCTCTGTGCCCAGCCAGAGCCTCACTCAGGGCTGGGAGCTGAGCCCGTGCTTTAAAACCACACATATTTAAACATCCCTTTATATTGTTCAGAACATATAATCTAGTAAATGAGAATTTTTTTTTTCCCACTATGTTACAGATAAGCTGTGACTGCAAGAGCAGATTGAGCTGCTGACATGCAGGCATTGGCTCTGCACCTGGGTTTTGGTGCGGATGGTAACAACTGCTGCATTATTACAAAGACACTAAAAAGAACAAAACAAGCCCGAAAGGTAGGCTCCTGTCCCATCACTATCTGCCTTTAGCTAGAATGGTTTGAGTGGTATTAAACGAAAAGACATGAGGTTTACATTAGATGTTAGGAAGAAATTCTTCACTGTGAGGCTGGTGAGACACTGGAACATGTTGCCCAGAGAAGTTGTGGATGTCCCATCCCCGGAAGTTTTTAAGACCAGGCTGGACGGGGCTCTGAGAAACCTGCCTAGTGGAAAGTGTCCCTGCCCACAAGAGGGAATTTGGACTGAATGATCTTTAAGGCCCCTTCTACCATTCCCTGCTTCTATGAAGAGTTGCATTGCTACAAAAATGACCAGAAGAAAAGAATCAAAAAACAAACAGGTCACCTCTTAAACTATTCCAACTGAAAGTAACACAAAAATCTGGACAGGAAGGTCCCTGGCTGAGCTGCAGGAGCAGAGTAAGGCAGCAGCGCCTGGTCAGCTCTGAGCCTCTTGAAGCTGCAGCACCCTCAGCACTCTCTGGCCAGCACCAGCTCCTTGGCCCCAGCACTTGTGCCCTGCCGAGTTCTAAGATGGTCCTGCCAAATTTTGCCCGCCCTTGACCCCCACATCCTCCTGCCTGTGGTGCTCCCACGGGAGCTGCCCCACACAGTGCCACAGCTTGTCCCACTCAGCCCTGTGGCAGAGGACAGCCCACAGGCAGCCTCTGTTTTCTGAGCAGCTTTTGCACAGCTCACTCTTTTCACTTGTGACTGAGTGCTTGTGTGTCTGTGTAACAGGAGGCTGACACTCTCTTTTTTCTTTTCCTGTGATGACAAGCCTGCAGTTGTAGACAGTGTATTGGAAGTGGTGGCTGTCACATTTGGCAATGCAGCTGCTATTTGGCATATTTTGACTTGCTTAATGCTGCCACAGCACTACAGTGGGTGGTGCTCTTGCCCACATCCACAGAACTTAGGCAGAAACAAAAGCATCACAATATATTATTCAAATATTCCATATAGTGCAAATTCTCCTCCCTTCCTGCCACTCCAATAAAAACATCAAACCCAGGGTAGCTTAAGGAAAAGACTAAGAACTTTTGGGGTGGTGTTTTTTTTGGTTGGGTTTTGGTGGTTTTTTTTTGAGGGAAAGAGTAGAAGTCTTTTTCAAAATGGACTTATATTTGCTATAGAAGATGTTAGGCTTCAAATGGTGGTAGAGGCTATTTTTTTCTTCTCTCTCTCCCTTGATGACAAAGGTAATAATTGATTGTGATCTGCACACAGTAGCCTGAATTCTATGCCACAGATTTTGTCTTCAGACTTGATTTTATTAAACAAGTTACTGTCTTGATGTTTAGTTATCAACATTTTCTGCCTATGTAAGATTAATGTAAAATAAATAAATACTGTAAACATCAGCCCCCATAGCCAGAGTCACTATTTTTATTGAATTTGTGAAAAATAATGAATCAGCAAACCACTGCTATTTTGCTTTCCTAGGTTTAGTGGCAAGTTTCAGATTTTACCTGCTTGGAAAACAAAGGTACTTCAGTGTCTGAAACTACTCATCCAACTACTGAAATTAACTGCCACTATCCGTCACTGTGAGTACTTTTTATCTATGTCACTCTCTGAAAGCAGGGAAAGTAAAAGTGCAGAGAGGCAAAGGCTCTAGAGTAAATTCTGACAGACAGGTACTAGCAAATAACTTTTTCCTCCTGTTAGCTATTAGAAGGTTGCAACCTTTGATACGCTGGCAAGGGTGACCTTGATGTGCACATCCTTTGGGAAGTTTGTACCAATTCTTTACCTGTTGTCACTAGGGCCTGGTGAAGCTGATGGAAATCTTTCCAGGGACTTCCATGGGCTTTGAAATTGTGTACAAGCTAAACGTTTACAGGTTGCAAGAATTTGGCATGAGCTTTCTTCTGGCAAAATAATACCAATGCTCACAGAGGAAGTAAACTGCTTCAAAATATACATTAAAAATACTAAAGCAAGTTTGATTGAGAATTAGGTTTAAGAATAATGAATAAGCATGCTGTCCTGCTAGAGCACTGCACCTGACTAGCACCAGTACCCATGCAGGTGCCTTGCTGGACTTGCAGAGGACTGTGGTGTCCTGCTCTTTTGACTGATGTGTCCCAGATGAGATGGTGCAAAACCCAGGGGGAGCACAGAGAAGGAAGAAGTAGAAAAGTTTGTGTTAGGTGGAGCTGTTTGGTTTGACCCTCAGAAGACTAGAGCAGGAGCTAGAAGCAAGTGCTCCTAACACAGATTGTCTAAAGGTGTGCAATAGCCAGTACAGCCCTTCTCACTTGTCTTTTAGAACAGTCTGGAAGGTGGGGATGCTCCTCTCCTTACAGGTATCAACCACAGGCTTCAGCTCCCTTGCCTAGGGATGAAACTCAAATCTCTCCCTTTCAGCCTAAATGCCTGAAACTGGCTTTAGGCCACTATTTAGAAACTGTCTAGTCCCTGGGAAAGCACCAGGACTGCACAGTTCTTCGGCAGACGTTGGTGCCCATCTGTCCTCCAGAGAAAATGCTGGACTTCAAACTGAGAGTGGCTGCAGCTGCTCAACAAGCTCAGCCCTGGCCCTGGCAGCTGTCAGACACACACCTGCTCCAGGTATTTTCCAGCTGAGAGAAAAGGGCCTTTGCAAGCTGGGCCCTTGATAGGATTGTGCACCGTGTCAATGTGTCTGCTAGGGGCAACCTCACTCTGCCATTGAGGACAGTGGGGCAAGGGACAGGTTTGCAAAAAGTGGCCTCTGTTTTAGCTCATGTTGTTCTGACTGAGTCTGAAAGGCTTGGACCTAATTTTTTTTTCTCAAGAATCACCCCTCTCCCCTCTCTTTCACAGCAGTAAGCAGCCTCTGCCCAGATGCCCAGCACCTACTGGCTGAAGCTGGAAGTGCCCTGCGGTGACCTGTGACTTCTCTCTGCTGCTCCCTCCCACTTTTCTAGCATGAAGATTTGTGTGCATCAGATTTCTTCTATTAAATGTTCATTACGTTAACTTCATGGTAATATTTGAAGGTCTTGCTGTATAAAATCTCTTGTTGAGTGTATTCCACTGCTAGTAAATATGGATGAGGATCTTTCTTCATGCACAAACTCTGAGTGTTCTTTTAGGCCCTTCTGTTTCCTCCCCCTGGTTCAGGATTGCTGTCTCCATCTCTCCCACTCATGATCCAAGCAGTAACTCTAAACTCAAGGCTCTTTCTGTCTGCTGGCAGGAGAGGATGAGCAACAGTGAGAGAGATAAGAAAGCCTCCCTTGCCATGCACTGGCGTGCACACCCTGTGGTGTGCCAATGAAAAAAAGTCAACATTTCTGATTTGAGTTGCAAGTCTCCTGGCGAGACTTTTCTGCAAGCTCATGGAACCCAGGAAACAATTATTCCTGAGCCTTTCCATGCACTGTGCATTCCAGCAATGCACAAGTAAATTAATGTTTTGCTCTTTGTTTCTTGGCTGTGGTCGATGTAACCTGTGGCCAAGATCATATATTTTACAGCATGTTCCTATCCAGTGGCACCAGCCTTGAGGTTTTCAGGTTTTTTCTAGGGGTGCAGATAAACTCTCTCTACTAGTGGTGGTAGCTGAGCCCTTGCAGACATAATTAGAGGTGAACTGGATGTTCTTAAAAGTATCTTTCCCCTTGGCTGGTTGATGGTTGTGCTCATCAACCTTGTGGAGAGGGAGGGGGCAGTGACTGACTCGAGAGCTGAAAGTTAGGCATCTGCTTAATATTTAAAATACCTAAATCGCAAGGATCTGTGCTGTGTGAAGCTGGGCAGCTTCTATGGAGTCAACTTCTGAGTTTAAACATACTGCACTATGACCAGCGATTCTCCACAATACAGTAGGATTTATTAATAGAAAATACGTCAATATGAGTTTGTCTTTGTACATGTTAGCAACATGTACAGTGAAACACTTTTTTTTTCTCAATCTATATTGTTATAGTTCTTTTGTGTTATCTGACATAACCATTTATATTTTGGGCTTAAATATGTTATTTGTCAAAATGTACTTTCAGTGTTAATATACCTTTAAAATCATAGTTTATCTTTTAAATATTGAATTCATATTATTTTTTTTTAAATCAATATTGCTCATGTTAGTGCAAATTTGTTAAATCTTGAGATAGGTTAACCATTCCTTCCAGACCATAAACAGCATTTAATAAAACAGTGAGATTTATATAGCTCTACACAGCTGAACAAGATTCTAATACGAAGCTTGTTAAAAAAAAAAAAAAATCCGACATTTTACAGTACATCAATTGCATTTTATACATTTTTTTTGAACAGTTTTGTTTCTTCTCTATTTCTGTGTGTGATCTAGTACAAGAATGAAGGGAACAGCAATAGGTAATGATACTTTCCTCAGTATTAAAAAGAATGCATCATATATATCTTGCTCAGTATGGCAGCAGTGTTGTATTTCCAAACCTGGAAAAGAAGCCAGGTAATTCAACACCTTCTCAAAACCCAGTACAGCAAGAGTGAATCAGTCGGAGCACTTGCCACTACAGAAAAATGGAAACAAACCAACACAAAGTATAGACAAAAGTATTTTATGCCACGTCATCAATCCAGAATCTCTCACTTGAGCAATGGTCAACACTTGACTCCAAGTAATTCCTAAGAGGAGCTGAAAGAGGGCAATGTGGGCATTTCAGTAGTTTGAAGAATGGAAATATATCCAACTTACAATAATCTCCTGTCCTAAGAACTTCGAACAGAACGATGCATCCCCTCGGCCTGTTGGCAAACCTGCACCTGGAGAGCTGCCCCAGCCTGCTGTTTGTCAGGCAGTCAAGAAGAGCTTCCAGTTGCAAGTGACATTCTTTATTAAAAAAAAGTTTTTATACTGAAAATGTGCTTTGTTCAAAAGAGCACTGCAAATGTCACTTATTAAAATCAATGTAATAAATAAAATATAAACAACCTGTGTCCAAAACTATGAATAGTATTTTTATCTACCTCACTATACATCTGGCCCACTGTGCCCCTCCCACCCACCCTTTCTGAAATTTTTTAAAAATTTTTTTGCATGCTATTTTTTTCCCTGTTTACTACAAAGAGCAAAGGTTACATATCGTACACTGGGAAAAGCTGCCAAAAAGATTAAACTATAGTCCTAGATTACCAATAAACCAATTCTACATCACAATACCCGCCTGCATGAACTACTTGGGCTGCGTCCTATAGAGCAGGTGATGACTTGTGAGAGACTTCTCCCCCTGCACACAGTCAGAAGTGTGCCAGGTGATGTTAAAACTATTACAGTGACTAACCACAGAAATGTTTGCAACCTAAAACAAATTCCTTATTGGCAATTTAAGCAATTTACAACTACTCCATTAGTGGTGGTTCTTATGCTCTGAAAATTGTATGCTGAACTGTTTGTTGCCTGAATCACAGAAATGAAGAAATGCTTCTTTTTATTCCTTCCAGCACTACAGGAGCTAAGATGAATATGCCAGCTCTTCTGGCCTCCTAGCCTACGTAGCTGTTCTTTTCTTTTAAAATTAAAAAAAAAAAATTCTTTGTCCGTTATATTTTTTAGAATTTCACTTTAAATGCACAGAAATGGTCTTTATTTTCATATTTGAGGAATGTGTTCTGGGTGTTGGGTTTTATTTTTGGTATGGGTTAAAATAAATGATTGTCCTAATGGTTCAAGAATTGGACCCTTCTGTAGCCTAAAGAATTTAGAGAGTCCAGATTAAAGTCTGATGGGTCTCAGTTTTTCATTCCCTCAGGGAGATGGCAAGATCAAACTCTGCCTTCCTTGAGCACTTACTGGTTGGTGGCTGGAGAGCAATGAAATTTCCTCAAGAGGAGATCAAAAGATGCTATTTTAAAGGAAATGGCACCTAAGGGTGATGGAGTTGGTGATAAAAAATCAGCTACCCCTTCTTTTGTGAGCATGTGGCCTATCAATGTTGAATTGCTATCAATGGTTACGGAAGTGAGTAAGAGAAAGCACATACTGGAGTTTCCACTGTTTAAAAGAACTGAAAATCAAACAAAAGTTGAAGCTGAACAAGGAGAACATTGGATGAGAAGAAGTCTTACGCCACACAAACACACACGCTCAAACACACGCACACGGAATACTATGCATACGTAGACACACACGAGTAAGAATGTGTATTTGTATGGTAGGTTCTTGGAAATAGACATTCTTAGCAAATATGGATGACAGATCAATTGTAATTTATTTTCTTTTAACACTGTATCATCATAAAGAAAACTGGTATAAATGAAAAAAATCTATTTCAAATATCTACATCTAAAATTTTAGGCAGTGAAAAAGCACTTCGTTGACAAGGAGTGTGGAATGATGAATGTTAATTGTCAGAAACTGCTGAATGCCTTTTTTTTGAGTTGCCACAAACAAATTCACATATCAGAACAAACAATACTGCTAAATATTCCTTTTTGTTTTTTTGATTTTTTTGATTTTTTTTTTTGTTAAAACGCACCGGGGAAAAGAAAACAAAAAACTGGAAATTCATACATCTTTCAAAATTTGAAATTGAAGCAATATTTAGAACCATAGATGAAGAAACACTGTGGCATTGGTGTAATATACACAATGCACCTTCTTTTTTTTACCTGTAATGTACATCAAATACTTTACAACAATGCATTAACAAAAGGCAAGAAACATCTTGCTGTACAGAGGAAACCCCAAATGCAACTTGAAGCCTAGATTCACAATGAATGAGGATATTAAACAAAGTGTGAGAAGCTGTTCCCCATAAAGTATGTATGCTGCTCAGTAACTTGTGCTTAACTCTTGACCCAGATCCACTATCATGTTCTTCCTCCTTCCTTCAGCCACGTTCAATATACAGCACTGAACTTCAGACTCTACAGGCCAACAGTAAAGTTGCCCCACACTGTAAAATATATATATGTATATATATTTCTTTCTAATTACTCCCAGGTTTAGCTTTCGTATCTTTTAGCCTTCTAAAAAAATCTCTTAATTTTTTCCATACTGGTTATCTGTGCCTTCCTATGGAACAGGCTTTAACAAACTAAATTTGCAGGAAAAAAAATGTCTCGTGGTATGCATGCACATGCACAGTTCCTGGAGCTTTTGTATCTGCCCAAGTCTCAAACCCAGGAGTCGGGAGAGGCTGGATAGTGGCTTGTTTCATAGTTAAGTTCACTATAGGGACGAGCAGCTGAGTAGAAGTCGACGTAGTTGCCAGTTGATTTTAGTCCCAGGTGCATGTTGTATTCGCTTGCAGGTGGACGATGATGCACTTGGTCCTCAAAGAAGGACTCGTCATAGTTTCTTGTTGAATTCTGAAATGGCTGATATGGTTCATAATCTTTTCTGCTGGGCTCCTGTGGAACTGGCTGTGTTGAAACCTGAAAGAGACCAATACCCACAGCTTGTTAGATACAACTTATTGTAGGCAACAGGACGGAAGGAGTAAAGCCCACTTAAGTTTCTTGTGCTAAAAATACAAAATTGTGCATTATCTTCTGCTCAAAGCACTGCTTTAATAAAGAATTAATTCCACAGCTCTGCCTTGTCGTTTTATATCTTTACATTCATTTATTAGCATTATTATCATCAAATATATTTATTATTTAATATTATTGCTGCAAAATATGCTGGTTTTGTCAAAAGTAGTTCATGAAGCATAGCTTATACTTCACTTTTGTAACTACAATTTGTGTGCAACTTGCAGCTGTATAATGCAAATACTGGTGACCAAAACTCAGCCTTGAAAAATTTGGATGTAAACAATTTACACTCCAAAGATGCTAAACATTTTGCAGCTGCCTTTGACAGAAGTGAGATTTAGGGGAAGAGATGACATCATATCCTTAGAAACCATTTGCAGTCTTCAGGGCACTGACATGAGAAAAGTGCCCTAAAATGGGTTCTTCTGCCATTCTTAAGCAGAAGCATCTTCTTAACACCTCCTCAACACATCATAATGACAATGTATTGTTGGTACACACCAGCTAGTTCCCTTGAAGCTGGAATGTTTATGATAAGCAAAAAAAAAATCTCAGATGGTCCTCTACCCTAAGGCTCCCATACATTTTTTTTCAGACATCCCTAGTGAATCTCTGATTTTATAGTTGGGACTTTATTAAAATCTCAAATGTATAAATACATGCTGACTATCCTAGAAGGCTGTCTTCTGCTTTGTGCCACCTCTGGAACTTTGGGCAGACTTTGTGACTGCAAAATGATGTAACCTGTCACTCTTCACATGGTTATCCACCAGGAATACTGATGCTCAGACACCTTGTGGGTTCTGCTGCTCTGCACATGTTAGTAATGTTCCCTCAAGATGGCAGGAATGGTTGCACTGCTATGGCCCAAACTCTGTGATATTTGCTCAAAACAAATACCTGTACTGGACTCTATGCAGGCATTGAAAAAGGCTGCCTAAGTTCATTACTTCTGGTAGTCCCACAAAGGATCTTACAAGTTTGGGCCTGATACTACAACTGCACAAAGGAGTGTAACTACTCTAGTTTCTATTTCTAGAACTGCTATCAAGGTGTAACTGACCTTCAGGACCTCATTTTGTTTCCCATATTCAAACACAGGTGTTTCATTTGGACATAGGCGAAAAATTCTACATGAAGCAATCTGGTTTTTTGTGATATTTTTAAATTTCTGGTATTTTTCTTCCATTTACATAGATGATATTGTACTGGTCTTTTGCCATCTGTACTTACCTGGTTATGTTTGATATCTTCAGCAGGCGCACCATACGAGTTCCTGTACAAAGTTGAGATTCCAGTGTTCTGAGCTGCAGAGAGAGAAAAGGAAGGAAAAAGCAGGTTTACCAAATATACCTCTTTGGCCTCAAAGTGAATTCTTCATTAAATACATCATACAAAGCCTGTTTCCCAGAAAGTCTTTAAAAGAGTCTGCAGACTTTTCCTCCCACTGAACCGTCATCATCCTTGCTTTGGTGTACATTTATCTCTTTGGTATCCATTTATTAATGGCAACAAGCTCCATGTTATGTTCATAATAATCTTGTGCACTTCTCGTGTGCATGAACAAAATAATTTCATATAAAGCTAGCATTCAGTAATACATTTCAGGTTATAGATGGCCTTATGTAATGCATGTAACAAACAGCAGTTGTAAATATTGAGATTAAGAAACATTTTAGTTCTTTCACTTCAGTAGGAGAAAGGGGATTATTAATCCTACAGTCATTTTGCTTCATGATTAAATTATTCAAGCATAAAGTGATTAAATATAAGTGACAAGTTATGCAAAAAAGTAACATGTAGTTATACTGAAGAGGTCTGGCCAAGATAGTGTCAAATCGATGACTGCTGTGACTTTCTTCTCAGATGTCCTTCTACTCAAAAGTACAGACAAAACTGAGCTATGAGTTTGAAACTGGAACTATTTCTAAAGAGAAAGAGGATAATATACAGTCTTGCAAAAATTTATTTCCGACCCCATCCCAAAAAGCCCAAATGAAAAGCAAAGGATTTTCCTTGCAAGTCTGACTCCACCGATCCCTCTGATTTGGCAATGTAGCTGAAGCTTAGTTTGCCAGTAGGACTTGAAAGACTAGTTACTTCTCATATTCAAAAGACTATGAAGATAGCCTTTTGAGTAGCTGCTGCACACTTTTCATGCATTATTAACTTTACAGACATTCTAACCAATGATTAGATGCTGTTATGAGGACTCTTATTATAAATGAACAGGCCTGAAAGTAAAAACTGAGTAGTTGTGAATCAAGAGTCATCAGTGGAAACGAAACATATGGCTTGTGACTTCTCTCAGGTCTCTGTGCAATGGTACAAAACCTGGAGGCACCAAGAGTGGCTTTTAATATTTTCACAGCTCAAAACTTGTGACAACAAGCGCTGAGCATCAGAGCCAAAAGCTGAATATGGGATCCATGCTAGTCACCTCACTAGGAAGAACCACATTTCTGAAGATGTAAGCTCTTCCTTTGGCAATGTGCAAGCATGGACCTCTGCATATAAAACTTCCTCTACTCCTCCCCCCAACACTGTACCCTTTCTGGAGAAAGGAATGGCATTGCCTTCAGCCAAAGCTGACTGGAATACATCAATTCTGATCTCCACATCTGCCACGGGTTCCATGCTGAGGGTATCATTTTTGTTAGTTCGATGCACTGCTCCCGGTCGCTGCTTTACAGATCTCAAATGCTTTTTCTTAAAGATCTGCATCATGTTTGTGAAAACAGGATACAGGGTGGCTGGATGAGCTCTAACAGCTGGAAAAAGAGACTTTTCACTTCATTAACTGATAGGGGTGAAACTCCTCTTGTTCCTTGAAGAGCTGGATGCAGTAACTAAGAAAGTGCAGAGTCCTCTGTAGGAAACAGAGAAGAGCCCTGGAGGTCTCCAAGTGCAGCATGACCCTTTTTTTTAAGATGGCTAAAATACAAACTCTAGTGATAAATGCTGGTTGGGCTCCTCCAGTGGTAGGTACTCTTAATTCTACTGTATGCCAACAGGCCGTAACAGACAGAAACAGATGAAATGATGGAAAATAGTGCTTGAGTAGTTTTCTTTGATTGTCAGCATTAATGCCAAAGAGCTGATCTGCAGAGGTTCTCACTGTTCAGGTTACACTTTGTCACTTAAGGGATGAGAGTCGTTTTGAGACATGACTGTTATTTCACTGGGTTTCTTTATATTCCAGCTGCAGCCTCTGCTGTAGTGTTTGAAAATGCCCGTCCTGATGCGTCTTTAGTATTAGAGAAGTTTGTATCAACACTGCTCTTTATGGTGCATCTCATGACAACACGACTCTCAGTAGTACAGCTGCTAGATCTTTCCTTAATATCATCTTTAATGCTGTTTTTCTGCTTTCCTTGCTTGTCCCACAAAATGCCAGAAGAAGTTTTGTTATACAAATTCCTCTTCTCAACATCTAAATATAATCAAGGGTTTCAGATATCCATTTTGTGAAGTCCTAGATCTTAAAAAAACATTAAAGTGACATTCAATGTATTGGACCATCATAGACGGAGGAAGAACTTCCCATAATCATTTTGTTTTTATGAATATATGTGCCAAGATAAGTGGGTTTGAAGCTTCATGCATGTGAATTTCTATTCAGATATGATTGAACATACTGAGTTCAGACAGGTCAATGCTGTTCATGGTTGTTTGATGTCAAGAGTAAAAGACTGGTACAAGGTGCAACATCTGAGGGTATTATGAAGAATCTAATGAAAAATAGCAAACCAGACTCATGTTAATTTGTATGTTTTTCCTTCAGGCAATCAGACATTAGGAGGGAGGTCATGACCTTTCCATACTGATATATAAAAAGACATGTGGTACATATGTGCTGCTATTAGCCATGACTATTATAAACCTAGAAATAGTTCAGAGTTGGTGTGTAGCTGTCCAGTGCACTGCTGTGACATTTGCACTGATGTGCTCACAAATGTCACATACCAGACTGAAGTTTTACGGTCTCTTGGATCACATATTCTGCAATGGAAAATGGATAGTTTCAGCTTATGAAAACAGTTGCAAGCTCTGTGTTGCTGATTTCACTGCAGTGATGGGGATACAAATTCAAAAGTTTAAAATAAAAGAAAACAAAATAACAAACCCCTCAAACCCTTAGTAATCTTTTCTTAAAGCAATAAAAACAATGAGACATAGAATGCTTGAAAATAAATGCCAGGAGTTCAAGAATAAGAAATCTTGGATTAGGTTAGCTTGGAGGCTGAGGTAATTCTGATTCTGGAGGAAACGTAAGTCAAGTAATGCAGCTGCTAGTAATGAATGCAGCCCTGCTCCAGTACCTGCTTCTGAACATGCAGGTGGTATCCCTGTGAACTCCATTCCCACTCTGCCATGCTTCAGTGAGCAGTTGACTCTTGCTGTCCAAAAGCAGAGGACAAATATAAAAGAAAGAAGATAATGAGCTAGATGAATGGACAGATTGTGTGGTTAATGTCTGATTTTTCCTGATAATATTGTATATGTACCATCATAACAAAATTGTAAAACAAATAGAAAGAAAAGTCAATGAAATGTTTTTTTAAAATAAAAATGGCTAGAGAAGGGAAAGGAATAAGAAACAGAGGTATTTCTGCAGCCACATTTCTTCACAGAGATGTCAGAACTAGCTGAAAATTAAATTAATAGAGGAGTGATCAGTGTGTGTATTTATGTGCATATTTTACGCAGTCTCTAAACATCAGTACATAATACTGAAGAGGCACTTTCTGGTAGGCAAAATTGTGAGCATTCTAAAATGAATACTATGATCAACCTGCAGTACTTTGTGGTTCAGTTGCATAAAGAACATTATAGAAAGACACCTTTCTTTCTCCCTTCTGTTCAGTTTTCAAGGTGATACTGGTTAAAAAAAGGCACATAGTTCCCCATGTTCCCCATGCAGTTTTCTTTAAAGATGACAAACACTGATTATTATGTTACTCAGTGGTTTACATGAAAAAGATGTCATT
This sequence comes from Argya squamiceps, assembly GCA_037834095.1. Lineage (NCBI taxonomy): Eukaryota > Metazoa > Chordata > Aves > Passeriformes > Leiothrichidae > Argya > Argya squamiceps. The sequence goes on along the minus strand of JBBMKD010000102.1, from coordinate 79,622,431 downwards.
GATCAAATTCATCCCCTTATATCCCAGTCACTTGACTCATGGTTTAACATTCGGCTTTCAGATCCTGGAAGTACTTATTCTGAACACATTTACAGACATTTTGGAATAACAAGATGCCAGCCTTTTGCCCTCAGAAACACAAACCGATTATAAGAAAGGACAGCTCAGCTGGACAGGTAGTCATCCTCATCTGGTATTGTGCAATCTGCTTTTTCTGCTATAAGGAGCAGGTCTCCATTTTAAAAAAATTAGTTCAAGACAGTAAAGGAAAATGCTTCCATACCTCCATAATCTTAGGTAACAGAGATCATTACCTGTCACTACCACTGCCACCTTCTTGCACAGTGAAAAATGAGGTAAGGGCATAAGAAAAAATTACAGTGCATTATAGTTTCTGAAAGTAATAATAATAGTAATAATAGTAGTAGTAGTAGTAGCAGTAGAAGTAATAATAATAATAATAATAATAATAATAATAATAATAATACTGAGCACCTGTAACATCTGATCTGTAACATCTGATGGTGGTTCTTTGTGTTCTGAGTATGCATGGACTTGCCAGTAAGTTTAAATAACAAAAGTATTCATGATTGATTCTTTATAACCAAAAGAAAAAAAAAATTAATCAGAAGGTTTTTTCCTGCTGCTGGAAAAAAAGGAACAGTGTGTAGACTATGACGTACATATTAGTTCAGTGAGGGAACTAAAAAAGTAAAGGAAACTTCAAAGGAGTCCCATGAAGGTACACAAGAACCTTATCTTCCCTTTCTGAAGGAAAACACCACGGCATAAATAACATTATCACGTGCACTTACAGTTTCTGTTTTCCTAAACTGAATATAATAGTTTTTGTCTTAAAAATATACTTTAGGTGACAAAATTTTATTATTAGTTATTGTTTTCTACAGAGAGGAGAAAATGGACAGTAAATATAAAAGGCATCATAAACCTGAGAAAAGGGCAATGAGAACTTTGATACCGTGCCTCTATTTTTTTTAGCTATCCTTTAGCTATCCTTGTGAAATCAATCTAAGTTATCATCTTCAGCCAAACTGTTTACTTCATAGATTCTCCATTCTCCCCAGAGGTTTCCTGACAAATCCTCACGATGGCAGGAAGCCAACACTCCTACTTTGAAAATCCATCAGAAAACCTTCATTTCAGTCCCAGCCCAAAGGTCATAAAATATTTCAACTATAAACTGAGAACAGCTTTGGAGAAGACCATGGAGACAGTAATGGATAAACTGGGACTACAGCTGTGGCTCTACACAGTGTAAAACCTGTAAGTCAAAGAAAGCTTTGTGTAATACATCAGCTTGGCACAAGAGCAGAAGAGCAGATAAAAATACGTGTATGCCAGGTGGAACCTGAGAAGACATTCATCTCAGTCCCATCCACGTGGGTGAACCGGCTGCAATGCACTGCCAGATGCACCAAATGAAACACAGGCATTGCAAGAAACTTGCTACATGAACTTGTATTAGGCCACTCAAGTAAACTCAAAATGTCCCACAAAACCACAGATACTGATTTAATATGTTTTTAAAATAAAGTATTTATTATTTAATGAGCTACAATTATGTTACACAAATTCCATGTTGAATGTTGATGAGCAAAACTCCTTTTGTCATTTTCTTTTGTTCTTATAATGGTGCTTAATTTGAGCTTAGACCAAACGTGCAGAGATCTGGTGATCTGAAAGAGAGAAAGTTACTTGTTAATTCCATATTTATTTTTACATTGGTAATGTAAGATTGTGAAATATTACCCTTTCTGATTTGAATTTGTTTGATTTTTTTCCCTCACTGAGCTCAGGAGCTGAAAAGACAGTTGATAGCTGAACACGATGCTAAGAGTTTCAAGTTTCCTTACTAAAAGCCCACCCAAATAATCAATAGAAATATACAAAATACGAGACAATATGAGAGGAAAACACAATGCAAAAATCAAAGTGGACTAAAGGTTGCTAAGGCAGTACAAATCTCACAATCTGAAAATTATACTGTGAGAGAAAGGAAATAAGGGAAGTAGGAATGGGAGAAGAAAAACACCAAAGTAAAAAAGAAAATGAAAAGGGGTGTGGAAAAAAAAAAAGCCTTGTTTTTTAACACACGGAGAGAGACAAGACTATCTGCAAGGAAACACAAATTTTCAGCATGGAGACACTGTATTTTGGTGAACTTTCTGATATGATTTGGTAGTCTGAATTTACAGATACAACTAGAACAAAAATACTACTGCTTCTGTCTTTTCCTTTTCAGCCTGATGCTCTTATTCCTGAGATTCACCCTTTATGGGTCCCTCACAAATGGTTGAAAAAACTTCAGTCCTGTCCTTCACAATCAGCCAAGTAAGGACCAGTGAATTGTTACAAGAAACCACCTCATGCAGTGACAATGAAACACTTAAAACATTATAGACACATAAAATGCAGTACCTTGACTGAATGTTCTGCACTTTCCTGTAGTGTCACACACAAGTCATTCAGGACAATCCTAATTTCTGTGGTTTCCAGATCCCCTTGACTGTCATTCTTCTCTTTAGATTTTCACCTTCAGGATAATTAACATTCCATATTGCATTTTCACACAAGTTCCAGGGCTGGTCTTTGGGTTTTGATTAGATAATCACATATAACGTAGTAGATACAGTGTAAGTAAGTGTCTTCATATCCTGAGTACAGTCCTGAAAGATGGATCTTATGGATGGATTGATGCTGAGTCACCATGTTCCTGGTGAGCAACCTCTTCTGCCTCTGAGCAAGACCTCTACAGAGGTCATAGGAGAAGGCAACAGGCATTCAGACTTCTCACTGTGATGTTTTGCCTGCCCCGAGGCGGCATTTGGAGAAGAGGAGACTGTGATGCTTGGAACTATGTAAACGTGACAGAAAGTTCAATAATGGTTATATAAGCCTGTACAATGGTGATGGAGAGAGACCAACATGTACTTTGCAAGAGAATTCATGAAGAGATACAGCACTGGGAAAAGCACTCCAAATTTCGTAATTACTAAAATGCTAAAAGATTAATGAGCCCACTGGGAAGAGAGGCCTTCAAAGAAACCTGCAACAGATGCCACAACATGCAGAGGAAATTACTGCATTTAGATCAGCCCAGCTGAGAAAGTAACATGGATAGACTTCACAAAGAGCCACAAATTTCCTATGAATACTGACATACAAAATGAGTTAACTGATCCTGGAGAGCATTCCCTGCAAAAGACAGATGTTAGGTGTCACTGCACACGCTAAAATATACCGGTTAACTCAAAGTGATCAACCAACTTCCTTCTGAAATGAAAACAAACATAAAATTTCAAAAAGACAAGCAAAATTGGATTTAGAGCCTTTCTTCTGTGAAAAATCATGGTGTTCACAAATAATTTTCATATAGTGTTGCATTCATACAAATATATCTTCAGTTGTATTTTTCAAGGTGGCTAAAACTTGAGAATTTAAGCAAAGCAGGTTGACTCTTTTTTACAGTGCAGCAAGCCCAGCCAATCCTATAAAATCACAGCTCTATCACAGCTGGCTTTTATATATGCTATGCAAGCAAAATCTCACCTGTCATGGTGTCTTTCCTAGAAGTGTGTTCTCCCTTACTTCCATGGTAAGTGGCGTTAGTTCCAGTTGATTCATAGTCTGTTTTTCTTTCTTTTAGGCTGATCATTTCCCGAGGTGAGGCTGGGGCACTTGCTAGATAACAAAAATGGATTTTTTTTATCATATATGACTAAATGTAGGGTTTAACTCTTAAGTAAGTATTTCAGTAAAGTTTTTATTTGTTAGTTTTCTAACATGAAGCTGATTGAAGAAACACTACCACATTATGGAGGAAGAGATGTTGTTATTCCAAGGGCAAGGCAAATGTATTAATTGGACAATCAACGGCAAACATAATTTTATTTCTGAATGCTAAATTTCTTTTTACTTACAGCCAACATCTAAGATGATCGCTATTAAAAGAAAAGCACAACAATTTTTTTTTCCTCCTTTTTCTTTTCAGTTTCTTTAACGTGTCAAAACTTTCTGGTAGGGGCACTCCTAGTTTTTCCTCAAAATGAGTACTTAATTTATACTGAAAAGACTGTTAACTTTCAACTGTGTGAAAAAAACCCTTACAAAATTGTTTTCTTCCCTTTTCTCTTGAAAATAGATGTGATGGTTTAGCACAGGTAGTTTTTTTGTTTTTTAGTCTTTAGGGAAGTAGTAGCAAATACTGACAGCTT
>JBBMKD010000102.1:79553521-79614489 GCA_037834095.1 Argya squamiceps | reverse complement strand
TCACTGCTTCAGGAAGACCCCCTCATCTGGACTGCTTCCATCATCCTGCTCAGGTTGTATTCTGACTCTGTCAGTGGCCTTTTGTATTACTGCATTTATTCTATTTTATTTTACCTTTTTTCTTTTCTTCTTATTGAATTGTATTTCTGACTTGGAGCCTCTCACTCACTTTGCTTTCAAACCACTACATGGTGCTAATGAAAAAAATTAAATCCTGTTTTGACCAGGAAATTTGGTGACAGCAAAGAATACACTTTTTGCCCTTCCACCAGAGTTAACAACAAAAGCAGATGTCAGGGAGAAGGATGGTGACGGGTTGATCAGGCCTGCCCTTGCCCCGGCCGGGCCTTACCTGAGCGGTTGTTCGGAGACATGCGCACGGGAGAGATGGAGGGCGTGCGGGATGAGGAGTACGGCCTTTGCCGATCCCTCTCTATCGTTGAAGATGAGGCTACAAAGTGATACTGTGACCATCCATCCTGCAACACCAAGAATCGTGACAACGGTCAGTGAAAATGCCACGCAGCTCCCCACACTTTAAGCACAGTATTTTCTGTGGTGTTTTTACTATGGACACACCAGGAGGATGCTGTCTTCTTCCTGCCACTGGGTGGTAAATATAGTTAGTGGTGCAGGACAGGATGTGCTCACTGTACTAAAACAGCAAGATTAAAAATAAATGTAGAAAGTTCTATAACATAACACATCTCAGAAAGACTCAAATTATTAACACTGTTTTATGCTATATGTTCAATAGTCCTGCCTTTTTTCCCACACCTCTATTTTCACATTACAAACAGTATTCTGGCTTGAAATATTTCCCATTTTATAGGGAGGTTTTGGAATAAATAGATTGGGAAGTTCCAGGATTACCAGACTGCACATCTATTTAGCTTAGTTATACTAACTGCCTTTTTGTTCACACACGAGAGAAAAAGAATCAATGCATTTATTTTGTTCCAGTTTTCTTCAAGGCATACAGAATGAAATTCTATTCCTTCTATTTAAAACTATGTTAATGGTGACGTATTAAAAAAATGCAAAAAAGTAATACAAATATTAGAAACAGCAAGTTCAAAAATAAAAGAGGAAAGTTTAAATAATTCATGTTTTATTCCAGCACCATAATGTAACGTAATAATACAAAATAATGTACTTCACATTTTTAAGAACGTAAGTCTGGAACTATCATGAGAGCATATGCTGACATCTGATATTGTTCTTACTAAATGACAGTATTTCAAATGCCTTCAATATTGATAGATTGCAACTGTTTTTATCGATGCTTAATGTTAAATCTAAATTGGTAACACTGAGATTTCCCAGTCTCACACAGCTCTAAAAATGCCCACTTCCTGTTGGGCTCGGTGGAAATTGAGCCAAGTACCAGGCATGGTGTTAAACAAAAGTTTTGCAATGAAATGCTGAATAAAAATGAGCACAATGAAACATAACCAAAAAAACAGCTGGAAATTTCCTCTTGCTTACAGAAGAATAATTCATGGTTGAGGTAGTAGAGAATATTTCCCACCCCCTAACTCAGCTACTCCACACATCCAGCAACGAATCTCATCCCTTCCCATGCTCTGCCTTTGCCCAAGGTATCTGTCTGACTTCGTTCCATCCACAGAAATTGTGGGCACCTTGTTCTCAGAAGAGAAGATGGCCTGAAAACCCCCTTTCCATGAGACTCTTAGAAAAGAGAACTCAGCAAGATTGTGACACAGCAGGAGGAAAGAAGATACTCATACTTCTTGTAGAGGGAAATGCTGTAAACAAATTAGGACAGACAGAGGTGACAGCAAACTACAGGTGCTGAATGTCTGTACTCCTCACGTAATGCATTTGTACAAACAGGGATGTATCTCAGTTGCAAATTCAAAGACAAACATGAGGAAGAGTGAAATCTGGGCTATGGCTTTTACAGTACCACCAGGACTTTCCCTGGAGTCAGTAGTGACTGTTTGTTCTGTACAACTCATGTTTAGGACACTTCACTGAACTGCACCTCATATTTAATCACAGTCATATAAGAAAATATAAGGGAGAAATCAATAGTAGGAGTAACTGGAAAAAAGAAATACTTGGTCTTTAATACCACTTCCTTAAACCAAAATTTTCTATCTACAGCTTTTTCCAATCTATATCCGGTCTCCACAAAGAAATTTCTACACAAACCACATCCTCCAAGCTAGAGGGAGTGTTTGTGATAATGGAAGAAAAATCTGTGAAGCCCTAAATTCTTAAATCAAATTGGAAATTACTATATATGACATGTACCTATGTATAAAATACATGTATTTTAAAGAAGATATAATGGTTTATAATTAGAGTTCTAATGAATAGCTTAAGCACAATAATCTTATCCAAACATCAAGACTACAAGTAACACATATGGCCTTAATTTTTTGTCTCTGGTTAACAATAACTTGTGCATTTACATATGTGGCAAGCCCATGCCTTTATGCTGATGAAGAAGAATGCTTTCCTTCTTTCTCCTTCTGTAGGGCCAGAATTTCTTACAAGAAAGGTGCCTGTATCTCATTCTGTTGTAGTTTTCTACAGCAGAATTTATTTCTGTTAAAAAGAAATTTTCTTTTGAACATCTGAAGAAGGGGAAGCTATGAAGAGGACATACTTTAGATCTGGCCAAAGGAAAAGGGGTGCACTATTTATTGGCGTCTGCCTGCAAAACAAGAGACATCAACCATGCTTACATAGAGCAAGGTAGAAATGCTTCCGGTTTTGTGGATCTGGATGCATTCCTGGCCAAGTATACTCTCCTTTTGCATTCTTGCTTCCCTCAAGTAAAACCCTGGCATATTGTTCATAAAAAAATGGCAAGAGTCTTCCCCTACGTCTTTCTTCCTGTTGCCTAGTCCATCAGTATTGTGTACAGCAATACCTGCAATCTGGTTCTGAGGGGAAGCAGATGAAATAAATCCCTGACACCTGCACCATCCCATGGACTCTGCAGGAATAGCACATGGCACCTGTTTTGCTGTGCAGGATATCAACAGCTACTTTGTCAACGTTGCTTCCTTAGACACAGCACTGCAAGGTGCCTGAGTAACAAGGAGAGCTGTTCAGGATACTGGCACTAGCAGTCCTTTCTGCAGCGGATGTTTTCCCTTCTTCTTCTCCCTGCAAATTTTCATTTTTCTCTCTGGTGACAGTAGAGCTTATAATGAGGTCTTCAAATAAATTCTGCTGCAAACTCTCAAGCTGGCAAGGCAAATCAGCTCAATAAGACAAGTGAGGCAAACAACTCTAAGACAAGTTTTCTACTGGCATGGCATTGCTTTTGACTAAACAAGGCATACTCCTATCACTGTGTGACGACTTTCATGGTGTTTTTCAACAGGCTGTGGGCAGCTCACAGACCTCACAGTATTTCAAGACCCCAATAAGTTAAGTTATTTGTCTTTAGCTCTCTTCTGCTGCAAGGAACAAGCTTCTTTCCTTGTAAAGATAAACAGTTTGTAACAAAGATTTTAAAACTATCCCCATCAACAATTCCAAAAGCTATTAGTATTAAATATTGAAACTAATTTTTAAGAGCCTAAAGGGGGTATTTTCAATTTAATGGCTAGATAAATACCACCTGACATGATGGCTGCTTTCATTAGTTTGTTTCAGGTCTACTGCCTGTAAGGAAATTTAATTAAATTGATTTGGGTACTTAAAGGTACAGTATACAGCAGTGTCCTACAGAGAAGAAAGCTAAGTCAAGACCAAAGTATGTGAGACTGAATTCAAGAAACCGATTTACTGGCCACAAATGTGATTTAGGAGACAAAGAGTAAGACAAAAGGATTTGACAACTTGGAAAGCAATTCAATGCAATTCTGTTATGGAATAGATCTATTTGTTAAATGGAAGTAATTAATTAATAGATGTCAATTGCACACTCAGGAAAACAACCAGAGTACAGACATACCATTATACATCCTTCCAACACATCTTCTACTAGGCATTTGTCTACATGTTCACTATACTGAATATATCCATTATACTACTATATCCTTCATAAAGTCCAAACGTTAAAACTTGTGACATGGCATTGACATGTTTCTAACAACATCCTATTGGAAAAGCTTCAGGATTAAAATTGGGATGGGAGGTGGATGATCACTATAGAAAATGAAAGTGATATTGTAGTCTCCCTGATCACTTTTTACTGGGCTTAAGTGGTGAACAGGTTCTTTATCTCCCTTCTCAACTTTCAGTCATTTTGAAAAGAAATCATTTTTGACAGGCCATGGGAAAATAATTATTGTGTCAGGGTGGTTAAACTTATTGTGCCTAACACTGATCACATGTGTCTCATAAAAATATAATTTGTTTGTTTCTTTTCTTGATATTTTCTTTGTGTTTAAAATGTCAGGGCAAAATGGAAAGCAGATTTCTATTGTGTTTGCAAGAATTTCCAATTTTCAGAAGTCATTGATAATGGAATCTTTGATTTGAGGAGATGATTTGTGGAGATGGATGATACCAGACATACCATTTTCTCTCTTGTAGTACAGTAACATTGTGAGGACTGAATAAAATTAAGTCCTATTGGGAACTGACAACATGCTGACCCAATAGGGAACCAGAATTTCTGCCTGAAGAATTCACAGACATTAGAGGAGTGAGGTGGCCAAGGAATGTCCAGGAGTCAGGCAGAGTATTGGGCCTAACCTGGATACCTCACAGCATCCACTCAGAAAGAAATCCCACAACAGTCCATGTACTAATAACCATGCAGCCAAAGTGAAAACAAGCCCTATCCTCTGACTGATTATGCTGATCAGCTGCTAGAAGATACTGACTTGAAAAGCACTGAGTGCTCTAGAGAAACTGTATGATGTATGATGGCTGTACGACGGCTCAGTATCTTTCCATGTTGAAGAGCAGAGTCTGCTCTGACTCCTGGCCATAGGTGTTTGAACATGGTCAGGAACAGAGAAGAGCAACTTCCTGTAAACAAAAAAATTCCTACTAGAGAGAAAAAATTAAAATGATACAACAAATCCAATAAAAAAACAGCTAAAGTCTGAAAAACTATAAATAATGTTGTGTCCTGCCTTCCTGAAATTTACAACCTCTCCAGCATGCTACTTCTTGCCTCAGGTCTGATCCTCTTGTAACCTGATTTAATAGACATTTTACAGACAACTTGAAGCACATAGGATCAGACTTGCTTCATCATCCTATTTCCTTATCCATAAGCCAGCTTTTTGCTGGTTCCAGGATATTAATTGCAGTAATAACTGTTCCTGTAATGGCTATAAGCTGTAGAAGAGTGAAGTTTTGGTAGACAACCTCTTGCAGGGATCAGTAACTAGACCCACTGTGGTGTTAGAAGTAGGTGACACAGCAACAAGGCAAAGTGCCTGTAAGTATGTAATGTAGGATCTATTCACTTTGAAACTCAGCCAGGCATGGCTCTGAGTTGCTGGTGTTGCTTCCTTCTCAAGCTAAAGCACCACTGTCAGGTTAAATGAAACACCCTGACTGGTGTGCACCATTGTGACGCTGTCTACAGCAAAAGATAAATCTGATGTGAATTAAGTCAAGGCTCATCAGACTTACACAGGTCTGGGCAATTTTTCAGTGGGAATTTGCTGTCACAACTCTAATAGGACACAGCAGAGATTAGAAATATATCAAATAATCTACATACATTGCCATATGAAAATTATATGTATGACTTGACCGTGGTGAGAAATCTGAAATGGTCACAAGCTTGGGTGATTCACAAAAGTATCTTCATGGAGCTCTCACATGGGATGTCAAAAATAATGTGTGTTTTTTACAATCACCAACAACCACCCTTACTTATCATTAGGGTTTATGGTCTGGGATCATATTATTTTGTTTTAATAAAAGAGAAAGAATAAATACATTTCCCAGTGTTTCTCAACAAAGACATCAAGCCAGCCCCATGGCAGCAAGGGAGGAAGCTAACTAGCCCCCACCAACAGGACCTATGCACCACTGGAGGGGGTGACAAGGAAATGTGAACTGCTGAGGAAGAGATGGCAAGACAACTGTTCTCTAAAAAAGTCCCTGCCTTTGTACTTGAAGAGTATTTATTTTGGAAGAGGGATTTCAACTGAATTCTTACAGCTTCAACTCTAGAAACACTCCTGAAAAACAAACCAATTACTTTCAGATAAACTATCTAATTTAAACCCAAAGGTGTCTTTTTAATATTTTCTTTGAATTTACAAATTCAAATTGAATTTACACTGTCAAAGCCTATGAACAGTAAATGATTCCTGAAAGTATTGCTCTTTCTGGATTTGATTGTGTTGTTTCCAGAAAAACTCAAAACCAGAAAAGAATTCCTGGGCATTGATCTGTTTTATGAAGTATTATGAATAAACATTATTTTACTATCATCAGTTACTCTATAATTCTGACAAATACTAACATTTTTATTCCTAGGACTTTATCTTTTGCTTCCAAAGAAGTAAATCAATATATGTTGTTCAAGAGAAGAGTAGGGATTGAGCCTGGAAGATCATGGTGTTCTCCCAGTTCACATGTCTCTTTGGTTTAAATCCTTAATTCTGGAGTAATTTCAATGGATTCAAAAGGGCTGCTGACTCCCAGTGTCGTGTTTCCCCTCCTCTCCCAAAGAGTTACAAGCCAAGCACCCAAAATCAACAGACCCAAAGTGAAGACTTGCATCACTGAAGCTCATCCTAATTTGAAGATTTTAGTATTTGTGCTATATTATAGCCTAATTTCCACAACTTATGGAAGACAGAAGATTTTTTTTTAAAGAGAATTTCATCAAGTTTGGGGGCTTTAAAAATATTAATTTGGATAGAAGAGCAGGAGTTGGTGACAGGATGAGAAGTTAGCCAAAGCGCTTAAAGGAAAGCACAGCTTGCTTCCCATGCCTTTTCATGATGATGATGAAGCTGGTTGTTTGCTGGTTAAAGGTCATGCTGGGAGTACCACTCCTGTCTGAGCCTCCGAGGAAGGCCTCTCCCTCCTCCCCTGCACAGACCTAGCTGGGGGGAGAGGATGGAGACTCTGCTGAGAGCCCCATGGGAGCAGTGCCATCACTGCAGAGCAGCAGCAGCAGGGCCAGGCAGGGAAGGACCAGTCCAGGCAGGGGGCAGAGCTCCACTGGAGCAGCCAGCTCTCCCAGGGACCCTCAGCCCCCTGTCCCAGTGCCCAGTGCTGGGGCTGCCATGTTGCTCCACAGCTGGTGCAGCTGTGTGACACACGCAGTGCTTCCATCTCCTATCTGGTGCAGTGGGCTCGACCTCAGCACTTCTCGTCTTCTTACTCTGAATTTCAATGTTCAAATGACTTTGACTTATAAGTGACCGTTTCTGCATCCCAGACACAGCAGAAGTTCAATTGCCTAAGAAGCTGAAATACAAATACATATTGAAATACATATTTAGGGCAGCATGAGGCTTAAAGAAGGGCTCCTAGTCAGACAGTCATTAACTGCAGCAAAACTGTCTGGCACTGGCTGAGGATTATTAAGTTTTCTGTAGGCTCTTTGAAGTGACATTTTCAGAATCGGTGGTTAAACTAATTTTTTTTGAAATGAGACATGTACCCAGCCTCCATCCTGGCTTCTCTGAAAGCAACACCATTATTCTCCTACTGTCAGCATTCCACCTCAAAATAATCTACAATATTTTCTCTCCCTGTTTTTCTCTTCTACTGCAGTGCAACGGGCATTATATTCTTCTGAGTGTATCATCCATTTTTTTTTCAAAATACACAGATGGCCTTGGTGACTTTTCACTTTTTTCAAATGCACTTTTTGATGTGCATTGTTATCATCTTCTAATCGCAGATCTTGTACCTTAATGTCTGCACCTCATCCCTTGATTTCAGCTATGAGGAGATGCACGATGAGGGAAAGATACCACTAATTACTTGCCAAATCTATTCAAGTGAGAAACAGCTAGGAAATTATCCCTGGTGGTTTTATAAAGTGCAAGTCTTGGATGTTTTAGGCAATCAGTGAGGCACTGCTTTACCTATCCATAATTAATTATTGATTTCCTGTTGTGTGAATTGCAAAGATGACAAGACCTAATCTGATGAATAAAATAGCTGCAAGAGAAGAGAATTGTATGTGAGGCAAAGCATGAAGGACAAGACTTCATACACGGCGGAGTTCATTATTCATTTTGCTAAGGTTATATGCAGCCAAAAAATGAAACTTTCCAAACATTGCAATAAAATGAAATACATTCATTTCTCAAAGCATCGCTTTGCCTCTTATACAGAAATAAAATCATTTTAATATATTTTAGAGGAAATGAAGGCAATACTTGGCCCTTCAGCTAGAATTTCTGTTCTATTTTCTCCCGCATAAGATATATAAGCTATAATTTAAATTGTTAGAATCACAAAAGGACTATTCTTGCTTGTATCTTGTATGTACAAAAAGCCTTTGCCTGCAAGAAAATGTGTACATTGATTTTTGGTTTGTATTGTAATTTTCATTCCAGTAATGCAATTCCACCTATCTTAACGTGTATATGATCTAAAAATGCGAACTCTGGCTGTTGGCCACAAAATTTCAGGACAGAGACAAGTACTACTTTATGTTCAGGGTCAGTTTCTTAAATCTACTGTCCTTCAAAAGGCTAGAAACCAATCAATACCTCTTACTCTTACTTTTCATGCATTTAACCATAAAATCAACCAGATACAACTCTTCTATTATACCTGTGAGTGTAAAACATGAAAAAATCATGATCAGAGTAAAATTTGCACCACTTTCCCTTATGGTAAAGAACATGGTAATAGTGATGATACTGACTGTGATCAAGAGCCATTAGAAGTTTGTGCTTCCCAAGGAGCAGCAGTGCAGCTGAAAACAGACGATCATTTCATTCAAATGTGGAGCTGCCTGACATAATAGGAATTAGTGCCCCTTCAGAAAACTCACTGGAGGAATTCATGCTGTCCTTGGTTTTAGGTCAAAAGTTTGTGCATAATACACTTAAATCAGAGAGTTAGAGATCCAAGTGATTACTGCTGAGCTGTAGAGTTTAAGGATATTCTGCTTTGAACATGCAGTTCACCAGCACACATGGACATTAATAATTAGAAATGCACATTATTTTTTAGTGATACACCTTTGACAGTTTCTGAAGTAAGTATTGTTAATTCAAAGAGAAGTATGCTGTTGGACCAAAGACTACAATTCTCAATTTAGAGGATCCTTAACTTTCTCTAAAAGCACTCTGTACAATTAAAAGTAATAAAACCCACTCAGAAACTTCCAGTGAAATGTCTCATTTCTACTTTTTGCAGGAAGAAGTAATTACAGCTCTTTCACCAAGACAAACTCTATCAGCAAGTAAAGGAAGTAAAACACTCAGAACAAAGCACACATTCTACAAAAGAGACTCCTTTCAAAATATAAAGTTTCTTTCGTGTCTGAAATGGCAGACATATTTAGGGCGTTTTTGAATTCTGTTAGCAGTTTTAGGAAGAGAAGCAGGAAGAAATGAGAAGGACTTCCTAGTATTTTTTCCCCCACCCATTATCAGATCATGTAGAACATCAAAGAACTGAAAGTAGGATATTGATGCAGCAGCTTAATACTTCATTGACCTTTGATTGAATTAACATGTACTGGCCATATTGAACAAACACTTCTGACCTCCTTATAAAACCCAGAAGAACGGGGATGATGATAGTGCAAGTACAGCAACACAGCTCAGCATCAGCAACAGATGCCCTACTGTTACTCATTGACTATCCCAGCTCGACTATTTACCTCTGAGACAGAAATATGCTGTGATTGACACAGGAATTAATTGATTTCCCTCCCCTCTGTGCTCCATGAGTGTGCTATTACTGCAAGTAAAAGTTCTACTGATCTGACTCATTTGCAAAACTCTAAGCAGCCACCCAACAACATCCGAAAAACACGTTCAAGTCTGCTGAGAGGAACTGAGTTTCTCACCCATACTCTTTACTGCACATCGACTTTGATCTTGTGCCTGAACCTAGATATGCAAACAATAAGCATACAAGTTAATTAAATATGACATTTTGTTCAGAATGGTAGAAACCCTATCCCTTGAATGAATTTTGGAGAAAAATATTGACATCAATTAAAAATAGTTTCTCATTGCATGTATCTTTAAAAGACCTTTGAAAGTCTTTAGAAAGACTTCTGGATTTTTTTCAGTATTGTACATATGAATCCAGCTAAATCTTGTTTGCCATTAATTAATGTTTATATTAGTTTTAAAATATTTAATACATTATTTAATAATTGGACTAAAAATGTTCCCAATACCAAAAGGTATGCAGTTAATTTTCTTAGATCTCTATTTTCTATTCAAATATTAAAATCCAATTTTATTGTGAGGTACCATACTTTTGAAAAAAAGACCTGTAGATGTGACCTATGCATAACCTTCTGGATTCTGGATGCCTCCTCATAGCTCTACCCCTAAGGATATTTCAGAAACTTCAGTTATAGAATTCCCTTCAGAAAGAAGGCTTTAAGTTAAAGATACTGACTCCTGGGCTGCATTTTGAATTTTCTTTTCTTCAGAGAAGTTCAAAGGGTGGAGAACTTTGGGGACAGACTTTACACAAGTATGAGATTAAATTTCTCCCTTCTAAATCCATACTTAGCAACCTTAAGAGTGGACTTGAGTTTTTGAGTGAAAAATACCTCATCATTCCCTTATGAATCAGCTAGAGCTTACCGTGAGACCCAGCATCAATGCTGAGGATGCTTTAGTGTCACATATATATGGCTCATCCTAGAGAATTGTTCAGATAAACTTTGATTCTTTTCTCATTTGTTTAGTACCTCTTGAGTCTAGTAGATTTTGGATGAGAATGATGCCAGCTTCTTTAGTGATTATCTGGAAGAATTACTTCTAAATTTGTTGAAATATTGCTTGCTATGATGACCAATGCTAGAAGTACTATCATGCCTTGAATGCCCTCAGGGGAAAAGCAACAGTCAACTACAGCTGTAGATACTTTCTAAGCTAACTGTTGTGGTGCGTGATTGAGGTTTTCAAATTTGTATCTGTATTTTGTTTACTTGTCTGTATTTGGTAGATTCCTTCCAAAATACCCCTACCCCTGTACCCCTGATCACACCTGGTATCCCCCTGTCCTGGACCCACCCCTTTCCTTCCCCCATTGGCCCAGAGTGTGCTCCACCCAGACTGCGACCTGGTAAAAGAGCATGGGGGCCCAAAGCCTGGAGTTCTGGCAAGTGCACTCCTGGCACATGGAGCTGCACTGAATGAACACCTTCCAACCCAAGCCAGAGCCTGGTCCATTCTTCCAGCCTTAACCACGCTCTGCCAGCAGATTTGGGGGACCCACGACCTGTTTTGGTTGGTCTGGGGATCTACTGCTTGCTGGTAAGCAGCCCCCATGGCTAACGACTGAAACCATTAAGGTTTATTTCTTTACACATTCCCAAGACCTCTTTGTTTGGACATAGAATTACAGAATCACAATCTCCTGAGTTGGAAGGGACCCATCAGAATCATCAAGTCCAACCCTTGCTCCTGCACAGGACCACCCCAAGAGTCACACCATGTGCCTGAGAGCATTGTCCGAACACTTCTTGAACTCTTGTCAGGCTTGGTGCTGTGAACACTTCCCTGGGGAGCCTGTTCCAGTGCCCAACCACCCTCTGGGTGAAGAAACTTTACAGAATATCCAACCTGTGGGTATTATGGGCATCACACTTAAAGGCAGCGTCTTCTAAGTACTCTGTGTTGTGTTTAAGTTTTACATCCACACAGCCTGTTTGTGTATACATAGAGGTATATGCACATAGAGGTATTTACCACCAAACATACAAATACATTGTCCAACAGACACACAAGTATTTGAAAAAAAAAATCCATTAGTTTTGCTCTAATTTTGCTCAGTTATCATACCTGATTTTTTTTTTTTTAAATCTCATTCATTATTGAAATAGTACAAGTAAGGGCAGGTCTGTTTTCACGAAAAAAGATCATCAGTATTGAATTTTCAATTTAGCCCAGACTATCTTAGATTAATAGTAATATTTTCAATATCATCATAGACATGGAAAATGTTTCAGAGAGAAACATGTGAATGCCAAAACATAACTAAAGGAATGGTAGGTGATACTGCATAGGAAATAAATCTTTGTTGAGGGCATCACAAAGAATTTGACCATGAAAAATGCAAAATTATTAAAATAAATGACGATTATTAATGTATAGTAAATTATGAAATCCAGAGGGATAAAATAGTTGAGAACATCTCCTAACAACTAATGTCGAAACACATGATTTGACACTCCTCTGTGTGTTGTCAGTGTGATATAGGTAAGAACAAGAATATTTTGAATTGCAAAATATTTTCTACCCTCTTGAGTTCATGCAAAATATATTTTTGTAACAGTAATCACTTTCTATCTTTCTAGTACTGTTTGAGATTGTTAATAAACTGAAAGTTAGAAGGAACTAAAAAAAAAATTACTTGAGACGATGAAAAAGCCGAGGAAATCAGAACATATTCACTTGACGTCACAAGTGAAATGATAATTATGGGCATTAAAATTAAATCTAAACAAAAATGTTTATTTGACTTTATAATATTTTGGTCTTTTTAAAAAATGTTGTTCTTAAAAAGGTATTCAAAAGATTTCAAATGGTAGTGCAGCTAGGTGGAAACAATATGTGTTTTGTCAAATGATGAGATTTTTCTCTCTGTATTTTTAAAAATTCAAGAATGGCTTTTACATCACTTTTTCCCTGTGTGAATACTCCTGACTACTTCTGCATAAGCCAAAGAGTTTGCCTCTCTAAGTCAGTTCAATTTATTTTCACAATTTCCTCTTTAGGATTCATGATTTTTCTCATGATATGTAAGTTTCTATTGTATAGACAAATAGGGTGTTATTCAAGTAGGCAATTGGCAATCAAAAAGCCAGAAATGTTAAAATTTTCTTGCCAGAAGTTTGAATGACTCTTAAAAAAAGATCCCTGGGAAGGTTTATGCAACCAAAAGAGGAAGTAAATTAAATGGTGAGTTTACATATACAGTGATGCTGCCTAGTGCAAATAATGTTGTGAAAGTAGCATTAAGGTAAAAACAAAGTTCCAGACTATCATATCATTGCTCACTGAAGTGGTTTTTCTGTGTCTCTAAGAAATAATGTGAAAAGATTATCATATTATTCTTCGCTCTGCAGCAACTACCTGTTATTTCCTGCAGAATACAAAATATGCCTCTGTTTTAATAATGAAATTGTCCGTATTTGTGCATGCATTGGGATGGGCACACCTATCTTACATGAACACTGGAAAGTAATATTCAGCATAAAATGCAGAATTAAGAATGTACACACACACACAAATCAGTAACGCCAACTTCTTCTCTAGTACTGAATCCAATGATAATTTCATGATTCAGTATTTCACAAGATTGCCTACTGATAAAAAGTCACATTTAAAATGCTCAACTAAAGGCGAATCACATGTTTCTTAAGAAAGATAAAAAGAAAGTATACATTTGATGACTATAACTCTTTTGCCATATTAGTTATAGAATCTCTTTCTACTAAAATTATTCATATGATGCTTTCAAAAGGCTTGAGAGTGTTATACTTCAGCAGAAAATTTCCACATTTCCTTGATTTAAAGTCAGTTTAGGACTTTGCCTAGTTCCTAATTAACAAAAGAAAGTAATGTAACGTACCAGATGATGAAATGCTGGGTGTTTTAACTATATTCCTGTCAGCTAAAGATGAAAAGGATTTGCCCTAACCTTGAAAGATATTTATGTCTGGAGTATTTAAATGAGATCTTCTCTGATGTCTTTTCTTTTTCTGGCAAACTTAGTGCAAAAAAACAAAAAAAAGGGAAAGAAAGAGCATAGCTATTATGTTCTGCGGGGCCAGGAAAAACATGCAAATACCAATTTCCTCTAAATATTTTATCAGAGATAAAATACAGACATATATGTATGACTCTGTATATGTATCTGTACAAGTACAGTAATATAGATATATGTATATATATATATATACACATGCATAATACACAGACATAAACACAGTCCCTCCATGGACTTACTAGGATGTGGTGCAGATATAGAAGGTATTTTGGTTTTGCCATAATGCCATGAAGTAATATTTTATTAAGAAAAAAATATTAAAAGGAAAAAAGAATATACCTGGTTAAGGAAATGGAATTTCAGTACCTCAAATTAAAGACTGCCCCTAACAAAAACCAACCAAATAACAACAACAACAACAACAACAACAACAACAACAACAACAAAAAAAAAAAAAAAGAAGAAAAAAGCCAGTCCTGCTAATTCTTATCACCTATAATTCTGTCTTGAAGAAAATGTACATTATCACTCTTAATAGAGAGTTTGAAAATTAACATTTTAAGAATTTAATTCTTGGACACACTTATTTTTCTACAGATGTGCCAGTTTACCTGGGATCCACTTATTGAAATGTCCAGCTATTGCTTTTTTTCTTAAGAGATGCCATTGTGCCAGAAAAAAAAAGCAATGTGCTTGATAAATGTAATCTGCTGTTGTAACATAGTGCTTATCAGCAGCTTCCTTTCTCTTTGAAAGGTTCAGACAATCAGGAAAAAGATCAGAGGAATGCTAGAAGGATTGCAGGGAGCTGAATGTACACTTGTCACTCTGTGTGTATGTGCTGTCCTCAGAGAGAGCAGAACCCTGCACACCTTCCTTGCAGGTACTCTCCTAAGTGAAGTGAGACACTTCCCATCTATGGAACCCACAGGGTTCAGTGAATTGAACTGTGCAACTTAAAAACATATTCTTCAGTTAGGCTTTGTTATTTTTGATTCAATGGTCTCCTGTGGAACTGCTTTGGGTACAAATCTCAGTATGCATGAAACACAACAATTCAAGACTGGTCAGCTGACAGCCAGAATACCTGGGTTGGGGAATAGATTCTGGTTTCTTGGCTCTGGGAGAGAGTGTGCTGAGCGTGCCATGACCCAGAGTCGTGGGTTGGTGAAAATCCTCTGTCATCAGTCACACTGAAGCTTGGGGACGCCCACTGCCACAAATCAATCAATCAGTCAATCATTTATTAATCAGGTACTTGCAATTTCATAGTTAATATAGAAATGGGCTCTAGACAATGCCTTCTCTATAATGATGCTTTAGCTTCATATTACAGAAAGGGGTTTATCATAAATTAATTAATCCTTTTTCTAAGAGGGTGACATATTAATCTGAAAAAGCTTTTGCCAATTGTACAGAAATAAATTAAGTCCCGCTGAAAGATCAGCACTGCAAAGTACATATGCTCATGAACAATCTGAACACATGAATAGTTCCTTCAAGTCAAGCCACTATTTCTGAGGAATTATTATGCTCTGGATTTAGATCTGTAATGTAGGGTTTAAGTTCTGCACAGAACTTTTCACTAGATAAATTTAACCTAAACCAGTTTCCTTTTGGGGGATGTCTGACTGATAATAATAACCTTACCAGAAGAAAATCCAAATGATGTGTCCCAAGTCTACACGATAGGATGCTGTAATTAACATTTTTCAAAGGTGAGTAGGTATATTTTATTTAAGAAAAGACTTTAGATTCTAAAACTCCTTGAGAGGGAGTTTTGAAGTTTAATGCTGTCAATTTTCATGGAACATTTAGTCATAAAGGACTTTCTCATAAAGTCATCCTTCTATTATTCTGAAAGTCACATGAAAAGCAAGTCTTTATATCCACACTGCCTTAACTGCTTCAAAGACTTCAGGCAATTCTATTTATTTTCTCCAACCAATGACAGATGAGGCCATCTTTAGAGTGACTCCATTAAATGCCTATCACAAAAGTATTCCTGCTGTAAATGGCACAATACATGCTGAAGGACAACTGCGCTCAACAGCCTCCCTGTTGAGTGGTATTTTATACCTCCCAGCGTTGGGTGGTATTTTTATTCAGGACAGGCAAATGGGACAAACATTTCTAATATTCTGTGCAGAACAGAAACCTACCACAATACATGGGAAAGAAAAATATTTTCTACAAATTCATCATGACCTCTGCTTACACACTGGAAGACAGAGTAAGTGTAAACTTAATGGTAGAATGTAAACATATTTTGTTGGAGCCTAAATGGTTAGGCAAAGCAGACCAATTAATAGAAAACATATTCTTCCTGACAGCTCCTCCAGCTCTTTAATACTACACACATTTAATACTAATTGAAGCTTGGTTTTAGCTAATAAATTTTCTTTCATGTTAAGGTCATTTAGCACAACCCTTTTGCTCAAATTTCCTCATGTAATTTAACAAGCTATCTGTATTTAAGAGTAGTTGGTTATTTTCTTGAATACTGAAATAGAGAAGAGTTCATCAGCTAATAAAAATTTGCTCTCTTATAGTCACATCTGTATTTTCTCAGGTGTCCCCAAATCTTCAACCAGTGAATACCCTAGAGACTGGGGTGGCAGTCAGTGACACTGAGACCAAAATAGGTGCCTTTAAAGAAGTCACATAGTAGCTCCTTGCATCTTGCTTAAGAGGCTAAGCATAATTGGGGCAGGATCTCTTTCCAGATGCTGTAAGCAGCACTTATTTCTCCTGCTCACTCTATAAAACAGGTTGCCAAGACCCTTGAAGAGGAGGGGTGTACCAGGAGTTTGAAGCATAGGAACAAGTTGTGGGATGGCTCCTATACCTTGTTTTTCCAAAGTGTTGAACCACTGACCCACCTGTGGGGCTTTGGGCCATGGAAACATTAAGGATGTTTGAAAATCAGATTTTAAGTAATTTGGAACAGACTTATGAAAACAGAGACAGATAAATGATCATTTATGAATATATGTCCTGCTTGAAGAAAACAAAGAAGTTTGAAAATGACGAGATTGTCTTTGGGAGACCGTATTTCCTCTACTGATGAAAAATGTGACCACCTCCTTTCTAGAAATTAAACACACTAAATAATATAATCACTGTCTATATGTGACTGAACCTGACCATTGTTCTCCTCTTGGTGGACTTTTCCAGACTAGATTTCTGTACCAGCTATTGCTTGTAAATTAAGCAGTATTTCCTATGAGCTCTTGCATGACGAAGGACCTGCAACTTTTGGGGTGGCTGGCAACTCCTTCATTTCAAGACTAAATTAATTGCTCCCTCTTTGTCTGTCAAGTCTTCTTTTCTTCTTCAGTTTTAGGACAAGAAATATTGATGCATTTTACAATTTTTCCTTGTTGGACTGTGTTAGGATAGTGCCAACTTAACCACATCAGGGAGCAAAATTGATTTTTTTCCCTCAAAGCACAAGCCTGCAGAGGACTATCTAACACTATTGTCCCACTCACAGATCTGAATGCTGTTCACTTTCTATGTCTTTTCCACGTCAGCCCAGCCTAATGGGTCTGTGTGTCCCACTAAAGCCAGAACACAGCTATGACCTGGAAATCCCTGGACACTGGATAGAATGTGTCAGGGAGGGTACAGGTTGTGGCACAGTTCTGCAAACACAGTGCACATAAGATATTGTGGGCTTGAAGAACTTCCACACCAATCCCAAACTCTGATTTCTGCCTGTTACAGCGCAGTTTATCTTCTGCCAGCTGTAGGAAGTTCCTTGCAATGTTGAGCAAAATTAGAAAAATGAAAGAGGTTTTAGTGTTTTTGCTGATCCAGTCATACTTGGACTAAATATATTGACTGCTACTGTATCAGCAGTAAACATGTATTGCCCTCTTTGCCCATTAATACAAAGAATAATACTTCTATTCTTTTTACAACTTCTTACTTTATTGTGAACGTGCAGCTTTAAAATATGCCACAATTCAAACTATTTGGTTACATTGTTTCTGAAACAGAAGATAAGTGCTGCTGCTTTCACTTAACTATAATGGGATGCTTGTAATTTCCTTGTATTACAATACAAAATTGTGTCTCTGTTGGCCAATTCTTTGAAAGCAATTGTATAGACAGTTTGGTACATGGGAGCAAATTGCTGATGGTTATGCAATGGGATTTACCTACACTTCAAAAAAAGGCAAAGTGCAAGTGCAAGATACTGCAAAGTGCTGATTGTAGTGCAGTGTATGTTCACTCATTTTTACTGGTACATATATATTTTAATGGGACAAAACAAAGATTGCATTGATCCAGTATCTTTATATTACATAAGTAGCTGACTATTAGTATAATGCAAACTTCTCTACTTTTCCTATCACGAAACCATTGCCATTGGCTGCCAAACAGTGGTTAAGCTCAGCCAGCGTAAGAGTCAGCCTATTACAAGCAACTTTAATACATATTATAATTTTATAAAGATTATTGCATGTATTTCAACAAAAAAGGAGTATTTATAATTAACTATCTGAACATTTTGATTAAAAGAAACAATATTTATACAAGGCTTAACAGCACATATAATGTCATGTAGTTAGTATGCAAATATGTAGCAGACACTGATCTTCATTTTAAGATTTTGCGTAGGAACTAAGTAATATAGACATTAATACAATTCTGTTCCTGATAATACAGATGATCTATCTGCTATGAGTGTCCTGGAAGGTACCTCTAAAGGTAGCCTGTCCTATTTTCCATATCAAGTATTTGTGGCCATGGAAAATGCTCTTGTAAGCATGCAGGGTACTTAGTACCTGAATACGTAAGTCCATCACCAGCAGTCACACCAGCAGCCAACAGTGTCCCTTAGGTAGCACTAAACTCAGCAGCCACACAGCACAAACATTATTATCTCCTGCATGGAGCAACCCCAGAAACTGCTTTTCCATCACAGCATATATATACAGACAGAAGGTTGGACATGAGCCACATATTGTAAGAACCTCTAAGAGATTATGGTGCAAAACAGCTCAGCCTCTACAGTGCAGCCACCCACATGCACAGAAGTCAGGCTATGCACACTCCCAGTGTGTTACTGCCTCAGATCAGAAAAGCCTACTCTAGCTCATGTTTGTTCCCACCTCTTAATGGGACAGTTGAGGACCAGCTTGTTACTTGGAACGTCTTCACATATGGTATCCCTAGGGCTGCCAAGGATGACTGAAAATACTGGAAATGAACAATGGGAGAGACTCAATAATCATCTTCCTCTCCCCTCAGACTTGACAGAAGCAGGGCTGAGGCATGCAAAAGAACGGCATTTCACACAAAAGGTCAGCTTCTGCCAGCTTGAGATTTGGTGCACACATTCCATGTAACTAAACTGTTTTCTTGTGCAGAATACATACAACACAGACCACACCACTGTGAACCTTCCCTACTTCACCATCCTTATGCCTCAGCCTTAACTAGGGCCTGAACTGAAGATGCCATATGAAGTCTTAGCTCTCTCTGATGAGATTCCAAATACAAATATCACTTACATAAGATGTGACATTCCAAGCAAGAAGACATTGACGAACTAAATCTGCAGGCTGATACTCACATGGAACGTAATTCAGTTTGGAAATATTCAGCAAGAATTACTGTAAATGTTTTCATTTACTAAGTAGACACTTACATTTAAAAAGCTATATAGAATGTTGTTTCACAGTGTTCTATTACTCTACTGCAATTCATTTTCAAGAGGTTAGCAGCCCTGTGGGAATGGCATGGCACTGTGGACTCAACAGACTGTCTGAAAACCAAGTATATGTTGCCACTGTCTGCTGGCTGATTAGAAACAAAGCTACCAGGTTTCAGCCCAGCTCCACATGCAGCTGGTCCCTAAGCACCACTCCTTCAGATACTCTTGTTTACAATCTCATGAGGAAATTTGGGAGCTGAAGGGCTGGAAATCTGGTAATCTCCTCAGAAAGAGGTGAGGAGGTGTAAGAAGGACTGTTCCAGTAGGAGAGCTTACATACATTTGCTCTATGAACAGAGGATTTCACTCTCCAAGGCTGTCAGATCCAGCACCTTTTGTATTAATTTATTTTAAAATCAGATTCACACCCCCTTTTCAACACCACAGATATTTTCAAAGGGCATTTTTATGTTAAAAGTAGAAATTAAGGAAAAAATAAGAACTCCAAGTATCTGAAACTTTAAACTCCAAGTGAACTTCCAGTCACGTAAGTATTTTGGTCTAAAGTCTCTCAGCCCCCAAATTTAGCTAACAGTATGAAAGATGATAAATCGTAAAAAACCCAAGCCTTACCTTCTTGTAGAGACTTCTCAGGTCTCTGTACTGCCACATACTATTGAGGACCTGAGATGCTGCTTTCACCACTTTAGGCGAATGCCTGTTACACACATACATTAAAAAGGGAGAGAGAGAGAAAACAAGAGTGAGAAAGAGACTGTTAAGTAAAAGACACCATTCATTCCAATTTTCAAATGAATCACTACGGATTTAAACCGACAAATAAAGTGTGTTTCAAGCATGAAAGATAAGATCTTTGCTTGGCATCTTGGAGACCAATGTGTTTTTAAGCAAGGGCAATATATCTTATTTCTGTAGTGCTAATCAATCGGTGAGAGGCAAAACTTGTGCATCTCAGTACACACAGGGATTTCTGCTGAGAGGACAGTGAGGAATAGGAGGTAGCAATTGGCAAAATTGTTGAGGACCCAACTGGCATTATGTGTGTCTAAGATATGCTACAACTTTTGGCATAAAGGACAGGGAGTCAGAGCAGAATTTCTTTCTCTGCAAGCTGCTGAACTCCAGCTCAGGACAGTGTCCTCAACTCATTAAGCTTCTCTCAGCAGTGGCCCAAAGAAATTAGAAGGGTGATGAGCACTGGTTTTGAAATTCAGAGCCAAGATGCTGAAATATAACTGATTACAAAAAGTTATGATAAATTTCATTAGGAATCCACACGTGGACTGGGATTTTGCTCACACCATTATCCTTTAATAACAGCAATACAATGTTGTGTTGAAAACAATGTAACTTCACATGGTCTTTCTCTTCAGACAAATTTTAAAAGAAGATCTAAACTATTGTTACAATCAGCTGGTGTAATATATTCCTACTGCAATAGGTAATTAAAAAAATCTAAATCAGAGAGTATTCATCTCATTGAGGAAGGGTCAAATAGAAAAGGACCAGAAAGATATCCCAGTCCATTAAGGAAGCATACACTGTGCAGGATCAAAAATACATATAAAGCAGTAGAACTCTAGAAAACCTTGCAAAGGCCAAAGTCCAGATGAGGATTGAAGGAGTTCGGGGCAGTCCCTAAGGTGATTTATATTTTACTCAGAAGAGGAATATTGTTTGAAACATCAAAGAGAATCCAGAAAACCTGCAGAAAGCATATATTACTGCTTTGGGCAGGGGCCAGGCTTTGGTTCATTCTGTGACTTCTGAGAAGGATCACTGGTAGGCTGACATGCAAGCTGGTAAAGTGTTGTTATGACACAACTTATTCATTAATACATTTCCTTAGTAATTTATTTGGTGCTTTATTCCCACTTCTATTCCATTTCTCACCCAGAGTACAGCAGTAGGTGGGTAATTGGTGAGTAAACAGGATTTTGATAAGCCCTTTCAAGTATAATTGTTTTTATTATACTTCCAGCTGTATTGGCTAGTGGGATGCTGGTAAGCATGGAGTAACCAGGAAAATAACTGTGCCAACCACTCCATGAGTACTGAGGAGAGGCAGGAGTTACGTGAATCTGATATGAGCTTGGCCAATATAAATAACCTTATGAACACCAGTTCTCTCATGCAGTCATACAGGGAGCTCAAGCCCTGGGCATATTCCAAAGGCTATCAGGGCCAGCCCCACACTACTGGCACTGATACATACCAGGATGCATGGCCAGCTCAGTATCCTGCACACTCAGAAGCAGTTGCTTCATACTGGACAAAATGATTTCATACAGAAGTGGTTTACTGTATTAAATTGAGCATGTCAGAATTTTCTATCAGTCCAACAACCAGCAATTTCGGTTTTCAAGCAATGAATTACCTGTAAGAAACCAAACCAAACCAATAGCACACAGTACTGACATTTCTGAAAGCTGAAAAATGGAACTTTTACTTAAGATGGGCATTTGCAGCACTGTGTGTTGAAAGGTTTTCTTGTTCTAGAAGTGCGTAACCTGTAAAAATAGTAACATGGGACTGCAGGTCAAAGTACTTGAGAGGAGGGATACATATCACGATTTGGAATGGCATTTTGGAATTACTGTGCTGTACATTAATTAGAAATAGATGTCTTTCACAGTTATGAGGGATATTCAGACAGGGAATTATGCTCTTGGATTCTCCTAAAACTGCCCATGATACTTCAAAAATTCCAGTCTCAACAGGTATTAGTACTCTTTACCAGATAATGAACCGGTAGACAAATGCATTATTCTCAGGAAAAACACATTCAGCTTAAGAGAAATGGATATGAACCTGCTTGCAATGTCAGAATATTTAATTTAGAAATTATAAACAAAAAATTTAGGTAGATTTAATAATAACAAAATGCAAACATAAATAAATTGGCAGAGCGTGGGGAGCTCCCACAACTGGAATCACATACTTGGTCACACTACTTTATACCCCTTACAATTTGAATGCAAGAATGTTTCAATAATGAATTTGGTATGAAAGGAAAGGGGTGACAATAGAGGAAAAGAAATGTGAATAAATTATATTGGCAATGCTCCGATCACATAGGCGAGCATAAGTTCTCATACCAAATGTAAGGTGCATAAATCTTTCCTTCAGGTTGTGGCCTGGCTTTGTGGGGCTCTTTAAGAGCTCTGATGCTGCAGTAGGCTGTGTGATGACAGCTCCGAGTAGGTGGACTGATGGGTTTTGTACACTACAGTGAAGGCTTTTTGTTTTCAAACTGCCATAGTCCCATTGCACTATACTTCATCAGGTTGACAAATATGAGAACCAGGCTATCTGTTTTAGGCAAAAGAAGGATAAAGAGTGAACTCTTCATGAAGAGTGTGTACATAGCCAAACAGACAAGATGAAACCATAGCTGTTCTGAAAATGTCACAGTTGTGTGCTAGACATTTTTTGCCTCAGAAAGCAGCCTAACGGCTCTCTCAGAAGCAACCATTCAGAAAATCCACGGATCTACTGCCAAGCTGGTGGCAGGGAAAGCTGGCTGCTGTGAAGAGGGGCAGTGACTTTACATTCTTCACTCCTAGATCAAGAGGAGCAGTACCAGAACTGTGGTGAGGTCCTTCCTTCCAAAGGACCCCTCCACCTGCATGTCACGCCTTGTGCAGGGTGCAATTCAAATACTCTGATCCCTAATGTTTATGAGGATCTTCTGCAATTGCTTAGAGGTAGGGGTTACTGTAGATAGTTACTCTTCCTTAAAATGCACATGGAGTGCACTCCCTGCACTGCTGATGGCACATCAAAAATAAACTAAAGCAGAGGGAGACTTTTGGTATTGGCATTGTCTGTTTCTTGTCACCCTTCACACTGGGCACGTGATTTCTGATGAAACTAAAGGACTCAACTCGCGACTGAACTTCACAGAGAAGGCAAACACATTCAGGACTAGTAATAACTACTGGAGAGGTTAAAAAGGTGCAAGGTGATTTGCAAAACATACTTGTCTCCTTTACTCTTAGATATGCCAACCAGTTTCTCAATGCCGCCTGCGTCTCGTAAGGCCTTGGCATTCTCCATGTTTTTAGTGATGACTTCATGCAGAGTGCAGCAAATGGCAGTAACGGTGTCATCAGACATGGCCTTGCTTGCTGAGCTGTTGCTGTTGTTAGCGCCTGGCAGTCGGTGGACCAGATCCCTCATGGCATACTTGCCTTTGTTGAAAGAAAACGAAGGGAGAATTCAGAAGATACAGCAATAAAGGGTGACGGAGAAGTACAGGGAAAACACCATTTGCATCATTGCACGTCATCTAATTGGATACTGATATCATTTTGGAGCAAGCCATATTTATATGATTGCATGTTCAAGCATTTCACACATTATGGACTCTGTTAATACTTCCATACTGCATCGGTCAGAGACTTCCAATATGGCTACATCACACCCATAAGAGAATGGAATTATGATGGCAAAGGCCAAGCATATGCATAAAGATAACCTGAATACCACAATTCACAGAACTTGGCAAGTCCTCGTCTCCCACCAAAAAACTCACAGCTTGTTACCATAAATTTAATGTGCATCAATTGTCAAAACCACAGCAGTGAATGCAAACCCAATGATGTTGTTATTTGGGAAAAGGTCTTCTCTGAAAATTTCTTCACTGTACAAGGTTAATTCTGTTCTACATGGACCAATTTAACTGGGTTTGTTAGTGTTCCTTAGACTGTGTTGCTCAAGAGGATACCATCTTTTTCACACATCCTTAGTTGTACGCACCGTAGTGACCAGAAAAGGAGCCTTTCTGACATCTACTCCAGTCTGGCATTTTGCCAGGTTTTACTGAATAAAACACTAAACTCCAGAACTTAAAATCTCCTAAAATGAAAGGAATTTTTAAAACAGTCACATCAAACATTTAAAGAAATTGATGTTAAAGAAATGTTAAAGAAATTCTATCAATTATGTTTGGGCTTGATGATATTTTTCAACCTAAGTGATTGCAAGATTATTATATTTTTTTTCATGCTTAAATAAACAGATTTCTTTTTCAAAATAGCACCTAAAAGTCATGTAGTACTTGTGAAAATAATAAAAAAGCGACATATGTGGCAAGATTAGCACCAGCACAGATACACAAGAAGCCTCACATCAGTTCTAGAGGATTGCTACTATGGTGACTGGCTGTTCAATCCTTCAATGTGATGAAGAGAAAATCAGAGAAGGCAAGGGCCTGATGAAGTTATTACTAAGGTCAGTGAAACAACTCTGAATCACCTTCAGTGCAGCTGCGCTAGGAATTTGCATACAGCAATCACCATGAGTGCATCATGCAGGATGAAAAGGACAGGAAAATTGGGAAATATAAACCTAATTAGCAATGTAATCTACATCACATTTTGTGAATGATCAGGTATGATTATTGTATATAATATGGTAATTTAATCAGATTTTTTTGATAACTTAAGAATGTTCTGACCAATTAATGTTTATGCATGCTTATTAAAAATCTTATTTCTGAATTCACAAATTCAGTTGTTTGTATCCATATTTGAAAGCAGAGGCAAGAGGAAAATCACATCTTTTAACTATCAGACATTGAATCATTTTTATTTCTCACAATTTTGCCTCCTGTGGTAGAACTACAGTCAGTCATTTGAACACACTATTCATAATACAGATAAAAACTTAAATCTCTGTGCTGAACTGTTAAATATTATCAAACAGATTTTGTGGTAATGTAAGGTGTTAGAAAATACTCTATATTAAGTAAAAAAATTCCTGATTATAGAAAGCATTAGACTGCCTACAAAATGTGTATAGTAGGATTTGAATCTTACCAGTGTGCTGCAATACAAATAGAAATCCTGTTGTCAAACATTTTTATTTCTTTGAACTTAATATTTAATTTACTTGCACTGTACAATTTTAAGCAATATTATTAATAACAGATGTAGAACAGTTGTTAGCACCTCTTTCAGAAATGAATTGAGCAAACTCAAAATGTTCTTTTCCCCTACACATTTATGAAACACTGCTGCAGAAAAGTCTAAAATGCTATTTTCACCTGCTTCTGTCTGTTCTGTGCAACATGAACACATTAATAGGTGTGTATCACTTACAGTGATTACTTCAGTTTACAACACAAATTAAGGTGGCATTTAAAAAATTAACTATGATTTGATGTAGCTTTTACTCTTGTTGTGCAGTGTCTGCCACTGCTCAGGAGTAAGTACAAGTAGATAAATCAGATCAGTGAGACTTTCTGCTTTACTCTGTGCACACATCCAGAATAGACCAATGTTCCTTTTTCTTTTTGGACCTCACTTATATTGCAATAGAGTATCTCAGCACCTCAGTCCTCTGGTGGAATCAGTTCATGATCATTTAACTAGCAGCCAAAGACTGCATCCCAGAGCACCCAGTGTAAGAAAATCTGGATGGCTGCCCCAAGTAGATTTTTCCAGGAACTGGTCTAGTATTGCAGGCAGTAGTATTCACACCAGCACACATGCCCAGACACAGAAGATGTTTCCTATAATAAATAAAGGCTTTGGAGCTATCAGGGAGAGCTCAGTCGGAAAACTAAACCAGACACAATCAACAGGGTATAAGCATTCTGGACATGCCAATGCTCAGCAGTTCTAACACTTCTGCTGTGCACACCCTTCAGTTAGGCATGAGAAGATCAAGTCAGTATTAGATACTTCAAAACAATAAACCAGGCTTTTTATAGATAATGTGCAACAGTGGGATAGTACAGCATTCCTTATTCTGAGCAGTTGTAGTAATTCCAGCCCAATACTACCATTCAGTTCTTAATCAGGTGCATATTTAAAGTAAAATATATTCTGAGTGGGTTTGGCAGGATTTTTTAATTGCCCTCCCCTTCTTTCTCCCACAAGAACTGCATCAAATTTAGCCTTTGGATAGCAAGTTCCAAAAGACTCTCATTTTGTAGATCTAAAATCTAGTCACTGTATTTCATCTGTGGCAGCTGTGCAAGCTCGTGTCCAGTTTGGAGACCCCCCTAGCAGAACCTGCAACATCAATGCCAGCCCTCCCTGCAGGAGCTGCCTGTTGGGGACAAAGGCTTCCCTCTCCCTGCCCTGTCCCCAGGAGGCAGCGAAAGACAGAATTGCCACTCCCAGTGAAGCTGCTCACCCATGTCAGTAAAGCAAATGACCACAATCCAACAGGCACCATGGTCAAAGACATCAAAATGGCCTTCCAGAGGTTCAACAAATACAGGTGGCACACCAGCTGGAAGAAGGGAGTGGCTGGGCTCCAGAGTTGATCCAAACCACTGTTTACACGGCCTTAAAACCTTTTAAGACGTGTAAATGTTAGCACGTTTTCTGTGGCTTGAGTACTTTGAACACTGTGTTAACTACGTGAAAATATATTGAAAAAGCAGGAAATTTTCAGGAAACAGGAATTAAGCCACAGAAGTTGAAAGTCAAGGGCTCTTCTTTATACTACAAGAAGTTTTTCTAAAACTACATATATAGTTAATAAATCACTGTAGTACATTCACAGAAAAAACCCTTATCACTTATTGGGGGACTTCCCTTAGCTATGTTCCTACTGCTTTACTACAGACATGAAGAAGAGTTGTGTTTTCTAGCACAAGCTACAGAAAAAACCTTGCTCTACAGTGGTGTGAATGTGAAGTCTTACCACAGGTACTGTTGCATCAAGCACAACACAACTGTGATCCTTGACTTCTGCACTGGTGTATGTTACATTCCACAGAGCAATAGCACTTAGAATTTTGTTTTTCCACATTAGGAGCCTCTTCTGAAAGCAGACTGAACTGTGTAATAGAAACCAGTGTTGCAATGTCAGCATATTGTTATCCAGCACTACTGTTATCTAGCACCACTAGTAGGAGAGATGGGAAATTCAGCTTGCAACACAAGAAGCCTCCCTGAATGAAGAAGTGAGAACTGATGGGGATGCTGGGAAGAGAGGCTGTATGTGAAGATTATATTAAAAATAAATAGCCTTGTTAATGTTCATTAGGGTCCATGCAGAACTACTTTGATCTACAAACAAATTTATTTTTTATTTTAATTTTTTGTATTTGAACAACATTACACATTGTAAGACCCAAAATTGATTTGAAGCTTTTAAAGAGGATTTACATAAGATGATTAAACATAGCCAACAGCTTGACAAGGAAAAAAGAAAACTTATTTATTTGTTCAATTTCACTCTTAAAGGAAGGAAGAAAGACATAAAAGAGACATAACAGGAAAGGGGTTATCTTGTGGGTGCTTGGAAGAGCATTTTTCTGATACTATACATTTAAAAGTTATTTTTCCAAGATTAGACTTCCATCATTTTCACATTAAGAAGGTGGTTCATCTAACACCATGCACTAAGTCTTTGACTGTAAGATGATATTATTGTATCTGCTTATTATTTCAACAGCGAAGATTTAATGTCTTTTCCCTTGCATGATAAAAGTCTCAGCACCTTAACACCTGCTTCCATTATTTAATTCAGGAAACTTTTCATGTCAGAGGATCGAATAACTTTCCTAAGAGAGATTCTGCCTTCAAAGCTCAACAGCAGACCAAACTATTCTTTTGGTAGATTAAACCAGAGCAAAATCATCACAGACAAGGTTCTACTTCTGGAATTATTTCCCTGCTATTGCCTTGAGACAAATTCACTGCTGTTGTAACCTCATTGAATCCACTTCTATTTTCACTCATCTCTGAACAATGCCTTTGACACGCTGGCAAATTTATTAAACAGTTGTGACATGCTTCCTAGTTTGATAGCACAAGATTAGGAAAATTGACCTATTAAAGAAACAAGAAACCCCAAAGAATTATTAATTCAAACTAAGACCCCTGTCCTAGAGATAGATCCTTTTTTCTATGGAAGTAATTGTTCCCTATTCCCCCCTCTCCAAAGATATCCATTAACTCACATCATGTAGTTAGTTAATACAAAAATGGCAAAATGCCACCATACTTTGCTGTAAAGACGCAGAGATATCCTATTCCAGAGCTACTGGTGCCTGTATGTCAGAATATATGTGAATTTTCTTCTCTTTGTGCTAACACATGTGCTCCACTCAGATGTATGTGGTTTTGGGCACTTTCACCACCCTTGTGTTTTTTATACTACTCAACTTCAGCATTTCACAGAACTATGGAAAGAATATGACTGAGAGAGCTTTTATTATTACTTTCAATCTTTAATAAATGTGCTAAAACTTTTAATTCCTGCACCATGCTTTCACTGTCAGATACCATAGTTCTAAGCTGTAATATAATACCACTACTAGCACTTGTGTAGCACCTGGAACTGCCCTCAGGATCCAGGTGTTGCCGTTCCAGGGGAGCCACGGGTGTACTCTGAACACAGGAAATTTTCTAGTACATAGTGAGGTGCAAGAGGGGGTGTAAGAGCCCATAAAAAAAAAGAATGATTATGCTCAGTGCAATATGTAGCAGACTCTGGACTGGGACTGCCTAGACAATACAAGTTAGAGTGTAGGCATCAGAGCAGCAGTAAACTTCATGTCATTTCAGAGGGTAATGGTGTGTAAGTTGGCATAAGGAGATTTTCTTTCACCAGTGAAAGACTCAAGGGGAAAAACTACCCTGAATTTTAAAGGGAAATTGGCTAAGAGATAAGAAATGCTGTCATACTGGGTCTTAGAGCCAAACACGTGGTTTTTTATGGGGCAGAGTAGGAAGCAAGCCCAAGAAGACGAAGCAGCGTTAGTTAATGCTAGAGCTGCTGGGCCAGGAGTAAAGGCAGCATGGAAGGAGACACAAACCTATATCTTTGAAAGCAAAAAAGGCTGCAGTACTGAGGTTGAGAGACACTTGACCCACTGAGTAAATGGTAACTCCTCAGACTTTGGGGAGCAGCAGGAAAGGTGAGGGAAGAATAAGAAAAAATCCATCTTATAAGGCAATGCTAGTTTTTGAAAGAGGACCTCTTCTAAAAGAAGGGTTATAAAAGAGAGAGCAGCACAACCTGAAAAAAGGGTCATCAGCCAGCATATAGTTTAATGCCCTCTTGCTCACTACTAAGTGACACGACTGCCTCCAGACAGGCTTCCTACTGCACCACTGAGCCAGTGACTTTGCTCTCCACCTGACACAGTAAGATACAGTCTGCAGCAGTGCTGACTGCAGGGCACACTGCATGTGGAGGACTGCAAGTCCCACAGTTTGCATCCAGCAATTCCCTCTTCCCTCTCTCTCAGGCCCCTCATTTGACACGACATGACTTCTGTGGACAGAGCAGGTTTATGATACCCTAAGGCAGTGCCTACTGTCAAACCCTCATGGCCTGGCCTGTGCTGGCCCATGGTCTGTGATGCTGCTCATCACAACACATCTGTTTCTTATTCCTAAGACCACTGTGCATGCATTGTTACTGGAAGAAGAAAGTGGAAAAAACTCTGGAGCAGTAGGACTGAAAAGCATGCCCCAAATAGCATGAGCCCCACCACTTCTACAAAGTGTCAGAGAACAGATGATTCTGGATCACTTTGGGATGAAAGTGCAAAAAAAAAGATCAAGCCATTTTCAGGTAAATAGGGGGAAATTTATGTGTCCAAACAGATGGGGGCAACGTGGTTTCAAATTCCCTTGGATACTTGAGACACCTGCACAGTTAGTAGACTTATGGAAGACACACAGGCTTCTGGAAAAGTGGATGAAAACAAAATTGGATAGTCTTTGGTCCTTAACGTTTAATGCTTATCTCTAGGCACCTAGATATCATGTTTGGCCAAAAATGTTGGTTAGATACTCAGGTCCTTTTACTTCTTATTTTAGTGACATGCACAAACGCTTGTAATCTCTGGCACTTCAGAATAAATATGTATTGCACTACATAATGGTAATTGACTACAGCACTGCAATTATCCCTATCCAAAAAACCTATCACCTCAGCTCAATAATTTATAAAGGAACGAGTGATGAGTGAACTCAAACTGGTTTTAGTAAGCAGCTCAAACCTTATGGGCTGGAAGCCACTGTTTTAGCTGCTTCACTTAGGCACAACTTGCCAATTAAGTTGGGATAATGAGTACTTTGAGCTGGAGAACAATACCTATCTTGGCAGGTTTTTTTGAATTTAAATTTTAAGACTCTGGAGAGATATATTATTTTTTGAGAATAAAGAAAGAATAAAAACCATTACACACACATGCCCTCCTGTGCCCCCAAGGATGCAGGTGCACTTTGCTCATGGCTGCTGAGACTGAACAAAGAATCAGGTGGAGGTCTCAGATTCCCTCTTCACTTCAGATAAATGATACACACTTTCAGTTTTCCCCCATCTCTGATGACAGGCAGCAAGATTTCAAGATATAAGATTGGTATTAGGTATGGACCACGACAAAGAGGAACAGCATCTTCCCTGATGCATTATATGTGATGTGTCAGTCATTGGTTTTCTTTTTTAAAAATCTTTTTCATCAAGAATAAATTCAGCCATCAGCAGTGTAGCACAAAGCCCTACAGGGAGCAGGAATAGTCATCTTTTACAGTTTTAGGGAAGAAACCCTCAAACTACCATAGAGTGATGAAAGCATGTAGAACACCAATAACTGTGTGGCAATGTCAGTTGAGATTTGCTTGTAAAAGAATCAAATATCTAAAAGGGTAACCAATATAGAAGCTTTTATCTTTTGAAAAAGATTAAAGGTGTTGGTTCTATATTTCGCAAAAGGAAGGTATGAGGAGAACAAGGAATGACAAAGGGCACATCCATAACCAGGATGAAAGAGCAGCATGTATAGAAAATATCAGCATTGGACAAAGACAAAAGAGAATAATTTTGGTATTTTGAACCTGAACATGCCATGGGAAATCACAACTGGGTGCAATGCAATCACTGCTTTTCAGCAATATGCTGTCTCAGATCCTTCATAGATTTTCTTTCCTGTAACAGCATTTTAACCCAGTTACCCTCCTCCTTCAGCCTCTCTGCTTCCAGAAACATAACTTTTCCATTTCATATGTTTCCTGCCTCTCTCTGGCTGATTACTTTTCTTGTGTTCATCTCAGAGCTATCCCCTCTCCCCTCTACAACATGACTAAGAATTTTTCTTCCTTGAGCTGCATCCCCTCAAACCTTTGTGTCTTAACTGTGAAGTTTTCGTTGTCCTTTGCCACGTCTTGTAAATCTCTGCATCTGCCTTGTTTGCCAAGCTTTTCCAATCTCTCCTCATTTTGGGTTAAATACCTATACTCTGATGGTCAGCTAGATTCTGCTTTTGTAACACCCCTGCACTCCCAGTCACCCCTACCTGCCACAGACTCATGCTTTTTAATGTTCTGAACTAAAGGACATTTTAGCTAGTTTGCAAACATAGATTTTAGACTCAAAAGTACCAGTGTGTTTAAAAGCTATTGCTCTTGCACTACTCTTGTTGCCTCTCCTGTATATCTCAATTCCACAGGCAGCTATTTAATCTGCTGTTATTTCTAATACTGATTTTACTCCTCTCTCAATGGAGCTCCTTCATATTCTGCTTGTCTCTCACACTGTGAGATCTCTGAGACTACAGATATTCAGACTTTATACCAGCAGTTATCATAAAAACCACAGACTGAAGAACTTCCAGGGCTCTTTGGCTGACCACAACCTGCTAATTCATGTTCTAACACGTGCTTTAAAGGCTAGATGCATGTCTGCACTTTGCATGCAGCAGCACTTCAGCTGGCTCTGTCAGAGGTAATGCCAAAGGCAGAGTACTGCATTGAGACCCTGCTGAACGTCTCTGTCTCTTCTATCTTTCCTGCTGTCCTTTTGGCAATTTTCATGGGATGCATGCTGCCTGACATGTGGATTTCTGGAGATACTAGACGCCCTTCAGGGGCATATATATTTGCAGCAAAATAGTCAGAAGACTAATACTGAAATGGATTTATGTGTACCATGGCTAAATGGATTTTCTGTTTCGTAACACCTCTCATCCAGCACAGTGGATGGCTTCTGTTTTGAATGTTCATCCATGTATTACTCAAGCAATCTTTCCTCTCTCATGCTGGAGAAGCAAGGCAATCATCAAATGCAGGCAGCCCAACTCAAGAGTGTGCTCTCTGACTTGCAGCCCGGTTTATGAAGATGAATTTGGGAAGAGGTGCAAGTGTTAATTTGTTGACTGTCTCACCCATGCTGGGACCATAAAAATGAGTCAGTTCAAGTTCAGCTTGACCTGCCTAATTATCTGCTGACCTGGTATGCCAAACAACTGCTGGGTCCACAGAAGGAGAAAAAACTTCACTAGTAAGAGTCTATTTGTCACCCTCAGCAGTAAAGAAAGCAGAATTTTTAAAGGCTAACAATCAGAGGTATTCCTACTCTTCTGCTGTTTCTGCACTCTTGGCCAGGAAAAAGGATCTGGGTGGTGGCTTTGGCTGTCTCCCTTCCAGTCTTAGCTCTGGAAGGCTGTCTGAGAACAAAATGACAACTTCAGGCTTAATTGTTGTTGGATCCAAGGAATATACTCTTGCATGTTGGGTTTTATATCCAGAATGGATGGAGTCCATGTGTGCAATAACTCAAATAATTTCCTTTCTAATTAATTTTGATTGCATTTCCTGCCAGGTATACAAACTAGAAAACACATGGAAAGAACCCTAAGACTACCTATTGATTCAAGTAGTGCAAATATATCCAATTAACCAGCTCCTCTTCACACCAACAGATTTATTTCTTGTTTAGACTGCACTGTCATCTTTCCTTTCATCTTTCTACTAGCCCAAGGTAAAAAAAGATTCTGCAAGGAAAGTGATTCCTCAGTTTAATTGCTGCAGGCTAAGTTTTCTGATTACTGGGGCTGGTTTTAGTTCCTTGCTATGCTCTTCCCTGCTCCCTGCAGAGAACAGAGCTTTTGGAAGGCTGAATTTTTTAAAAAATATAGTCGTTTAATTAATGCTATGATTAATCAGAGATGCTAAAATGCTTTGAAGAGGAGAAGTGCCATGTGAGTGTTGAGTGGAATTTTAGTTTTATCTGCATTATTTTGTGAGATAGGATAATATTTTGTTAATAGCCTGATTCAAGGGACTTCAAATTAAGGCATAAATGAAGAAATTTAAATGTAATCTGTTTTTGGAAAAGTAAGTTTAGGCTTCCAGTTCTATAGCCTGATCCAACACTCACTGAAATTAACGAGCCTGTCTACCAATGTCAAAAGGTATGAAATCAGATGCATTAAAAAAGTAGCCTTTCTTTTCCACTTTTGTTTTTATTTTGTGTCCAAAACAGAACAAGATTCTGACAGGGGTAGTCAGAGGAAATTGCAACTAGACATTACCCTGTTTTAAGTGCCCATGAAGGAATTGCAATTTATTTGCTACTCTTTTGTGCTTCTTTACTTGTGCTATGGTATTGCCTGAAACTCAAGATGAAATTTGTCCCCATGGTATGATCTGAAAGACTGATTGTTTCTGCACGCTTTTACACACAATACCATGGTGAAAACATGAAGATCCCTTTTACTTCATATTAAGAGAAATATCTCATGATCTACTCTGTTATTAAATGTTAAATAAAAGGCATAGATGTAAATGTATTAGCTCAATAAATAAAAATCTTGGTAAAGTGGTAGTGTCTTTTGAAAACAAGTCTTCCAACAGACATCAAAACCACTTCAAGTCATACTGCAATGCTCATCTGTTCTGTAATAACTTCAGTGTTCAAATATTTCTTAAGTCATCACCATGAAAACTCTACATGGAAGTTATGATAATCTGTACATGATGGCATAGCAATGCTGAGGATATGTATCAGGTTTTCACATTGCTTTATTGTGCACCATAAAATCAAATCATTTGTATTTCAGTTACAAAATACTGGTTAGTTTCTAAGGGTCAGTGAAATCATACACTAACTTCACACATTTCAGCGGCTGAGAGAAGGATGTAAGGGAAAAGAACAAGAACAAGCACAAGAACAGCATCAGAAAAAGTGATGGGTGTGTAAAAATGTTTTTTTTAAACTTTAAAGACAATTAAACCATGAACTGCTAAGACTATAAAACAGTATTTGATTTTTTTTTCCCAGCAATTTGCAACTGTTAGCAAATATCTCATGGAAACAGTGTTCATCTGTTGAACTACTAATGTATCAGTATAACTAAACCAGACCGTCCAAAGCTTTGCCACGGTAATGAAGCTTTAAGTACATTTATTAGAAACAGGGCCTCTCCATTAGTCATGCAGAAAGTGGACATGCAATTGGCTTTACAGGTATTTTTTAGAAGTCAAATAATTTTGCAATATTACTAATGTTCTGATTCAGTTAAATTCCTGTTCCCTGCAGTGTTCGGTCTTCTTAGCAACACAGCCACTGGAAAAGAACAAATTATATTGTAGTTCTATATTTTAAATCACCTAAAGCTACTACAATATAAGACCTGAATACAGTAAGTATGTGAACAAGGATATGATGGAAAGTGAAAGTAGGTTCCATGTTCTCATAGAAGGGCAAAAATGCATGCAATAACCTTCTTTAACAAATGAGTAGTACACTATTGTTTTGACTACAACACTACTAGTTCTTACATTTCTCATAAAAATGTTTCTCAGCTCTTCTAAGGCATACAGCTCATTATGAGTTGTGTTTAAAGAAATTGTGTCAAAGGAATCCTAGTCCCAGCTGCTCCATCAGAGCACAGATCTACTGGAGCACAGCTCTGTTTGTGCTTCCTCAGGAGGTGGGAGTCAAACGGTTCATAACGTGACTTGGTTTTGGGTTGTGCTACTGCTGATTGTTTCAAAGTAACAGCTCCAGGTGTCACCTTCAGGCTAGTAGCTGATCAAGTATTTTCTCTAGCGGCCCTCAAAGA
The DNA here is from genome assembly GCA_037834095.1 of Argya squamiceps. Classification (NCBI taxonomy): domain Eukaryota; kingdom Metazoa; phylum Chordata; class Aves; order Passeriformes; family Leiothrichidae; genus Argya; species Argya squamiceps. The sequence continues at coordinate 79,579,135 of JBBMKD010000102.1, read as the reverse complement.
AACCTTGCCTCCAGACATTCATTTCAGGTTGCTCAGTGTCATTTAATTGTTGCTTTTTTAATCCAAGTCACAGCTGCTCACCTACAACTCAGTAACACATGGCAGGAGGATTCTCAGGACTGTGCACCTACTCAGTTTCCTTTTCTTACCTCCAAGGAGATGCAATTGCCCACATGGCAAGAGTCAGAGAGTCTGTATGTTAAACTTGTTATGCTGGGCTTCATCTCCTTCTTGGAGACAGGCTGGACAGAGGAGACCTGCTTAAGGCAAAGCCCATAACCTCTTAAATCCTTTAAGTTCACTGACTTCTGAAACGTTGTCTGACCTCAGTTGTTTCCAAAGAGAGAGGGAGAAGTGGGCAAATACTGCAAAAGACTTCCTCCCCCTCCAGACTTATGGAAAAGACAAATCTAGCAGACAGCAGCTGGCTCCCAGGCTCCAGTGCCTTATTTTAAATGATCAGAGGGCTTGCTCTGAAAGACTAGGGAGGAGTCAGAGTGAAAATTCTACATGTACTCAGCAGCCTTGCTACTTCCCTGAGATGTGGCAGAATATAAACTACACTCTGCATTGCAGGGGAGGGATGGGAGATCAGGCTTAGAGTGCTGGAAAAGACTTGATATAACAAAACCAGAAAAACAAGGCTGAAAAATAAATGCTCTCAGCTAAACAAAACAGGTAACAGGTAGATACAATGCTGACCTCCTAATCACAGGAGATTCAGAGGACAATATTACCAAAGGTAAAGTATTTCTTGATAGACTTCTCCTCTGAAAACTGTGAATCTGCAGAATGTTATGTTCCCTTTGTGAGAGCAACCTTTGTTGTCAGTGTCACCTTGAAAAACTTTATACACAAATACATGACTTTGCATATTCTCATGCTAATAGAAGCATTTTCCTCTAATTAAAATTAACACTGATGGTTTGCTAAAATAATCCTGAGTTATGAAATCCAAATCATGTATAAAACATATCACTTTAAAAGCACCCTGAGTAGCACACAATCTAAGAGATCCTGTAACTCTTCTCTGGAGAGGAGTAAGTAATGAGACAATTTATTTTTCTCATATTGCACATTAGATCCACCAAACAGCAGGTGAACTCTGAACACCACCATGGCACATTCTTTTTGTACACAGAGCTTATGCTGAAAAACCGTCAATTTGGACTATGAGCATTTTTATCTCTCTTAAGGTTGCAGAAAACTTCTCAGAAGAAAAGGTTACAGCCTGTACCTTGAATAAAATGCAAGAACAGCCATAACACAGCAGGGCCACTCACTGATTATTTAAACGACTAAGCTCCATTTGTCAGAAAGATTAGCCCATCTCTGTTTGCATGTCCCAAAGGGTTAAGTGTGTAGAACTGATATGCAACCACGAATGAATGAGGCCTCTAGAATAGTCATGCTTGATTGTGGACCTTGATACTTCTACTAAAAATTAAATTAAAAATTTGCAAACAATTTCCTTATAAATCATAGAAGAGTTGAGGTTGCCAGGATTCTCTAGAGATAACCTAGTTTAAACCCTCTGCCCAATGTAGCTCAGCTCAGTGTTCTCTTATACTCAGATGGACTTTCCCATACTTCAATTTGTGCTCATGAACTCATGTCCTGACACTGGCCATCACCAAGAAAAGTCTGGCTCTGTCCACTTTACACCTGCCCATCAGGCATTTAAACAACGTGTAAGATCTCACTGAACCTCCTCTTCTCTAGACTGAGACCGTCCCTGCTCCCTGAGCCTCTCCCCATAGGAGAGATGCTCCAGGCCCATAATTAGTTTTGGGGCCCTTTAATGAACTTTCTCCAGTATGTCTGTGTCTCTCCTGTACTGGTGAGCCCCAGAACTGGACTTGGTGCTCCATGTGTGGCCTCACCAGTGCTGAGTAGAGGGGCATGATCACCCTCCCTGACCTGCTGCTAACACTCCTGACAGCCTGTTGGCCCACTTTGCTGCTGGAGCACACAGCTGACTCCAGGACCTTTTTGGATTTGTCGTGACAGTGAAAGTGATGGCAATGTAGTGGGCGCAGCAAATGCAAGAGCACACTGTTTAAGCCCTTACCCAACTCTGGCCACTAACACAAAGCCTGTGTAACTTGACCTCTAAACCCTACCCCAGCACCCTTCACTAAACCCTAAGCTCTATTGCAAAGGCTAAAAATCAAACCTGAAACCCTTTATCTTATCCCTACCCCACATCCTTGTTCTGATGGCAGCCTAATCTGCTGTCCCTAACCCTAATCCTAAACCCTCAGTTTTTAGTGACTCCCACTAAAAACTCTTCATGGAACTCCAAACCCTGACCCAAAGCCCTTCTGTAAATCTAAAGGCTAATAATCCCTTTCCCCAACAGGCAAGCTCAACGCCCTAGCCCTAGCCCTACAAAGATTCCCCAAGCCTAAGCCTTCCTTCCTGACCCTGCACATTCTGACCCCAGCTCTCGGGTGCCTGTGCCCGGGAGGTGGGAGATGGGCAGAGGTCCAGGAGAACAGAATGATTCAGCTGGATCCCTGGGGGTCCTCATGCCTCAGCACTTGAATAGCCAGGACCTGGAGGCCGGCATGTGGAGCCCACACAAAGGCTGTGAGAGAGCTGGACCAGCAAGGAAGGGTTGATTTTGTGGCTGTAAGTGGGCTTTGGGTGTCAGACCATGCTTGTTATGCATGGTCATGCCTGACTCCTAGCCCCTACCTCTCCCCCACCTCCTACCCCAATCCCAAACTCTAATCCTTGACCCCAACAGCACAAACACACCTTCTGAACCTATAACAAAACCCAAGACCAAGTAAGCCAGCAAAACTAGAAAATAAGCTGACACAAATGTTTATAACTGTCAAAAAATAAACCAGTTTTTTGGCATGATCTTGCTCTCAATAAAGCTAAGCAGGAGCAATGTGGTATGGCTTCATTTATCACTGTCTCAAACATTAGTCTTCACTATGTGAGAAAATTAAAGATTTTACTCTGTTAGCCCTGCTTTTCCTGCAGCTTAAGCTGGTTCCCAGCTTGATTTAGCAGAAACACCCAATTAAAATTCCTGCCTATGAATCAAATATGATGCAATGCACTAGCAAGTGGCAGTGGTCTTCCCTTTAACAATTATGCTAAATATTCCATTTAAATGGCACCATTAAACCAAATGGATCTTAAATAACATAGTGCTACTCCCAAAAAAAATTCACTGAGATAAATGAAACTGTTGTGAAAAAACACGAGGGAAGGAGAAAATGAGTATTGGCATATCAACTTTTGAGTGAGACACAGTTAACAGCAATATTGTGCAGCCACACATTCATTTAAAAATGAGCTCCTTATCTAATATAAACAGCAATACAAAGCACATTTGCAGTCATGTTGTATCAAATTTACAGCAGACAAACCATACTGAAAAGATTCTTTAAAGATCATTAATATAAAGCACTCTCTTACCAATTATGAGATATTCTATTGGGTAGCTCTTAGCTTCCAGATTTATTGACACACATATTCTTATCTTTGAAAGTGTCTGAAATATATCCTTAGTACATACTTATTTCAAACATTAAAAGTAAATATACTGAAGAATATCTTGGAACCTCGGCCACTTTTGAGCTACAAAATCCTCTTCTGAAAGCAAATAAAGTAGATAAATCTGTCATTTATGTTCAAGTTCTCTTTGTCCTGGAATGATTTCTTATTTCAGAGACTGAGTGTGATAATGCTGTCCTTATAATTCACAGAAGTATTTGACTTTATGGAAAAATGCTTTTATTAATATCAAGTGAATTTAAAAATTACATGTAGAACTAGAATAACTGAGGTTGGAAAGGAAACAGGAAGTTTGTCTAACCTAACCTCTCTGCCCAAAACAAATGCAAAATCAATGCAATGCAAAACCATAATGAGACAACTGCAGGTCAATAGAAAACTGTTAAAAAAATACATGTATTATATCTCATATAGTTGACATAATACACTAGATGACACATATAGTCCCTCTGCTTCTCTCCTGTCAAAAAGATTATTATTCATTATGGAAGAAATATTTAAATATGATGAATGTGTGGCTTCATGTGTGCACATTTGTTTAGTCTCTTCTCCCAGTACAAATTTTAACCACAATTTCACTACATACAGACTGCAATGGACTGCATTATTTTTGATATGAATATATTCTGGGATATGAAGGCAGCAAGAATATCCAAGAGGAAAGATTAACTAATACAGAGGAGAAAACAGTTTCCATTCCTGTTCTATCAATAAATATGTAAGATGGAACTGATGGAAACAGGATGAAAAAATGTTTGGATAGTGCTACTCAAAACAGGTGCTAATGGCTCATCATTGAAATATAAGCATTTATCAAAAGAATTCTGTAGAAAATGTATGAATTAATTTCTGTAGACAATCTTCTATCCTGGGTCTGTATCCATCCTGTGTCACAGTCAGTTGTATGGTGATAGACACAAGGACAAAGGCTGAAAAATGTTTGAGGACTGGTTTAGATTTCAGCTATCTTGATTTTGGAAGATGGAATTCATTAAAGTCAAATGGATACTATTATTACACAGAAGCAGGAGATGATTATCTGCAGAAATACAGAATGAAGAACAATTTACTGAGTAGCAATTCTGGAGGAAAGGATCAGGAAGCCAGAGAAGATCATTAAATAGGCATGTGTTACGAGATGGGTTGCTGTCACAAAGATAGCTATTCAGGAGTGTATTAACAACTATTCCTGGCAGCATATTTCCTGGCAGAACATATCATACAGATGATATGTTCCTCTGTGCAGAGTTTATGGAGAAACACTACAACTAGTCTGAAGGGCAGACTTCAGGAAAGACAGGTACCAACCAGAATGAGTCCAAATGAAAGCAACAGGAGTAGCTAGGAAGACAGTCTGAACTGACTGCCATCTCAGCTTTAATTATATATTCAGCTATTCTAACTATACCCCTTCAACCTGCAAACAAGGAACAATGCTGTGTTCTTCATGGTAATGTACTGCAGTTGGCACCATTCTTACTCTATGTCTTCATGCACAACATCCATGGCAGGGGAGGCTGCTACTAGAGGCTGCAGGTCACCAAGAGATGGCAGAAAAAGCAGAGTCCCTGGACATATGGACCCATTGCACGTATAGGATTAGGTCTTCTTATGATCTTCTAAAAGAACTGCAACAGAGATAATTGCAAGTCAGGTGTCCAAAATGGGAAGAAAGAACTGGTTCATATGGTAAATGTTATTGCTTCTGAATTTATGCTTGCAAGCTGCTCTTATTGGCCTTGAAATATAGTGGCTCACCTTGTATGTGAGGGCCATCTCAGTTTCCCAATTTTTTATTCACTGAGCTAGCTTAATATTTATAAATGGTCAATTAAGACTGAGAAACAGCTTCCTTCAATGATATAGTCTGGATCCCCAGGAAGGGACTTGTTCTGACAGGTTTTGAGGTCACAGTACATCAGGCACAGTTGCACTGATTTCAGGAATGTAAATTCATGAGCCTTGACATTACTGAGGGGCTAAGAAACATTTTATTTTTCTCTTTCACAAAAGTGGAAGTGTTATCTCTGCAGACTTTGAAACAGCTTTCTTGCTCTAGTCCATCTGGAATACACCCTGTGGTATAAAAGTACTAACTTCAATTCCTATGGAGCTCAATACACCAACATAGCTGTTAAATACACTTCCTGCTGTGGCTGCAACAGTGTATCTGTGGTGTTCCTTCTCACCCTTGAGCGCTGAAGGGCTTATAGGAATGGCTTTAGGAAGAGCATTAACATTATTGGGTTGATACTTAGGATTATTGAACCTGTTCACCGAAAAGATTCTTTAAAGATCACTGAAGGTACTGTATCCATTTCACTGTCAATATTGGAAAGTTGCAATAAGCTGTGTGCTTTTGAAACTGGTTGGTGAGAACTGTGAGATTTTGATGGTGACTGTGATTTCAATGCTGAACTTCATTTGTCAAGAGATTGTGTTTGGGTTTTGAACTTCCAAACTCGTGCTCAAAGGCCCTTGCAGCACTAGGTAAGGTTTTACTGTAAAGCAGTTGTAAGGAGTTAGTGTTTTCTGAATCTGCTAGTTCTCTTAACAGGGCCTTTGTCAGGGAAGCTTTTCTGAGGATAAAAAGTGAACTGCACCATGTCCTCTCTAGAGGATCTGAAACTTGCTGGCTTATTCTAAGGTGGAGGAGGGTCAGGCACAGAGATAACTTCAGAAAGTGGAGGCTTGTGACATGCTGGGAGAGACAGGACAGGACTATCAATTGACTGAGGCTGTGTACATTGTATTTTGAAGGAGTAGGAGGTGGAGCTGTAACTTGACGATTGGCTCACAGTCCGATGGCCAAGTGCCTGCTCTGACTCACCCACCCTGCAAGAGCTCTGCACACACTGATGGGCCAACACTCAAAAGCACTGCTCTTTCCAGGAAGATCAGTGTGTGAAGAGCTCACCTTGGATACTTTCTCCTGGGTTCCCGCAGCAATCTAATCTAGGCTGTGCCCCAGGACTGGTTAAAAAGCCCATGCCATCCTAACTTTCGAATTAGTACCACCAGCTTCTGAAAGTACTTCCATCACTTTTGCAATAATGATGTGTTTTTTAGAATTCCTTTTAGTGGGTGATGTCTAGCCATTTTCTGCATACTACTTGTCTCTCACAATGACAAAACCACATGTGATTATTCATTCACAGTTACAGAAACTAAGGCAAGATAGGCCTATGGCCAACTCAAAAAGCCACCCCAGACTTAAGTGGTTTTTTTTCTCCTCAGGAATGACTGAAAGAAATTAACTCTTTCAGCTTCAAGATGAGGTTTTTTAGTATTTTCTTTGTAAATAATTTCATTCTCTTACTTTGTTTATTTTGTTGGCAAATCTACAACTAATCTATAGCCACAGGGCTCCACAGGGTAGCTTGTCATTAATACGGCCAGAATAACAGTTACTGATCTCTTAGTTTTAAGTACATTTTTAGAATAAAATGGGGAAGGAAAGAGACAACATTTAATTTTCAAGAGAATGTGTGAAGGGTTACAATGAAGCTAATCTCTGACTCTTAATCGATTTTTCTAGTGTTTGAAGATTGAACTAGAAGTACAATTCTTTTCTCTCTCTTTTAATAACTTTGCCTCAGCTTTGAAGTTTCTGTAAGCTGAGCACAGCTTATCAGAAAAGTCCTAGTGAATGAAAGATGCTTGAACAGGGCTACAACTGAACGAGATGAATTTCAGTCTCCCTAGGAAGAAGCTGAGCTTTTCAGTATAAGGCATGTACATATTCAATCCCAAGGTACAAGAATGGATTTAACTACAGTGGATAATGCACAAAAATCCATCCTCAGAACCCCCTGTCTCAAAGGCTTTGCATGTCATGTACTTGGTATTTCAGATTGTTAGTGGCTCACAAGAGAGAAGGAGACATGGCCTTTTGTTTGGGGCTTGATTTAGACATTGTGGTACAGAATTGTACAGCAGAGGATAACACCTTTAGCTGCTGAAGATTTAATACCAATATAGAGAAATGATACATCCCAGCTTGCCATCCTATCTGATACCACTATATTCCAAAGGACCCTGCTTTTGTCTGTCCAAGGAACACAGCTTATCTCCTTTGCTATTTTTATTTTCCAGTAAGACATGAAGGAATTCCCAATTCTGGTTGTTCTGTTTTGTTTTGGGAGTGAGGGAAGGAGGGAAGGAGGGAAGGAGGGAAGGAGGGAAGGAGGGAAGAAGGAGGAGGGAGGGTTTTTAGTAAAGCAACAGTTTACAGCAGTGCAATAATACTAAAATAGGATTCATGGTGGCTGGATTCTAGAAAAATGAAACAACTTTCTTTCAGGCTGTGGGCAGACCTCCAGTACAGAAGCAGGAAAATTTATCATTTTGAGCCTCATAAGCACTACTGGGGCAAGCCAGTTTTTCACCTCTCAGCTGCTCACCTGACTCATTTGAATTTGTTGTGTTTAAGGAAATCTGTCTGTAAAAGGAACAGTAATCTTTTTGCTCCCCGCAGCTCATTTTGACAGTTTATTCAGGGAGTGCTGATTCCATGTAGATGTGACGCTCTAATGAGTGGCTGGATAGAACCTGGAAGCAGGAGGATATTGTGTCATGGACTGTCTCTTGGTGAATTACCATGTGTTAGGTTAGGGATGTGGAGTTTCCTAAATATGCTAACTCAATCAGCTGAGAACCTGTAATTTTCATAGTGAAAATAGAAATTCCACTATTAAAAAATGAACTGTATTATATAATATATTTAACATGAATTTATTTCTATTGAATATACTTAATGGGGTAAGTACTACATTTTCAAAGGATCAAAGTGAATTAATTGGCGTCCAACTCTGGTTTTCATAATAAACTATTAGTCATCTAAAACAGTCCATTTAATGCCTATGTCATGACTGAAAACAGAAATTCAGTTCTTAATTTACCATCAGGCACCTAAGAATTTTACCCAGATGTTATTAACATGGTAAGAACCACTTGTACTTTCACTTTACTCTCCTATTTAATTAATTGATTTAAAGTAGACCTTACCATTGTTTGGCATTGTATGGTGATTACTACTTATGCAGCCTACTCACTCTATCTTAATAATGCTGCTTTGGTACTCTAAGTTGAATCCTGCTTCTTAAGAACTTGATGGAAAAATTCCTTCTAGCTCCCATGAGATGGTTAAGCTGACAGCAACAAGATTTTCTTTTAGTTGTTGCAATTGTTATGCCATAATACAATGTATGTTTTACATGAAGGGAGTAATTTTCTATATGGACGTGTACTCCTTAGCACAGCTTCTCTTCTTCTTTGGTGCAGGTTAAAGGCTGGAATAAAACCTACCTAAATACATATAAAAACACATATATAGTGTTGTAGTGTGTATACATTAATATAAATAAAGATTATGTTAAAGGCACTCTACATCACTTTAATATGTGGATACTTTTGCAGATGATATTCAGAGGTGAATCTGAAGTTAGTTATTTTAAAGCACAGAATAAAAATGCCTTTGTACATAAGAGTGTTCTGATTACATTTCTTACAACCATTTTTTTCTATGTGTCTGAAATAATTTAAAATTCATATTATTGCTTTACAATTGAATTATGCATCAGATCAGAATCTATTAGTCTACATGTGATTAGCTTAATAATAGGCATCACTGTTGAACATTGGAGAAATTACATTTATTTCCACTGATTTGAAAGTAATCAATTCCAAAGACAAAGTTAAATGTTAGGAAAAGGTTCCTCAGAGGGTGGTTGGGCACTGGAGCAGGCCCCCCAGGGAAGTGGTCACAGCACCATCCTGACTGAGTTCAAGAAGCATTTGTACAATGGTGTGACCTGGTGTGACTCATGGGGATCATCCTGTCCAGAGCCAAGAGTTGGACTTGATGATCCTTGCATGTCTCTTCTAATTCAGGATGTTCTATGACATTCCACAGTATTTCTCTTTTAAAATGTGGAAGTACAGTGCCTTACTAAAAATGCAACAAATTGAGCTACTACTACAATTCCCTCTGGTAAATCAAACAAACTTCTGTGTTTAAGTGAATTTAGTTACAATTATCCTATTATGGCCCTGATTCCACAATAAAATGGTTATTCCCTGAAGCTTATACACTGTCACAATGAAACAGTGGTTTAAAATTTGGTGAACCTTGTCCTGAAGTAACTTAAGGATCTGCAATGACGTCACTGAGGTTAAAGACATTTAAATTGTGTTTATCCACTTCTAATTTAGGAATTACAGAGTGTACTCTATGCTGCTTGAAATAACAAACGTGCCAGTTTACCCTTACTCCGTATTGTGTCCTTACTGAGATTTTGACCAGACAAGTAGGTTATATGGCGGGCAGAAAACTGGCTGGACAAAAGGGCTTAATTGGCAGTATGAAATCCAACTGGCAGATGGTTACTTAGAGGTGCCCCACAGGTGGTGGTACTGGAGGAAAGGCTGTTTCACATCTTCATTAACAGCCTGAAGGACAGGACAGAAAGAAAGACTGGACAGTGTGATGTTGGGAGGAGTAGTCAATACACTGGAGGGCAGGACTGCTATTCAGATGGACAACTGAACATCAAACTCAAAGTTCAGCAAAAAGATTAAAGATTAAAAGATTAAAGCACTCAAGATTAAATAAGCCCCTGTACCAGCACATAGATGGGTGTCAACTGGTTATAAAGCAAGTTTTTTAAAAAAACTCTGAAACCTAGAAGTGCTGCTAGACAAGCTGAGCATGAGTCCAGAGTGTGCCCTTGCAGCACAGAAGGCCAACAATATCCTGGGCTTTATTACCTGGAGTCCAGTCAACCCAGCAAAGATATCATTCTTCCTCTCACTCAAACAATTCTGCATCTGCACTACATCTAGAGTGTCACATGCAGTTTTTCTCTACCCAGTAGAAAAAGGCATTGCAAAGTACTGGAACAAGTTCAGTGGAGCACCACAAAGACAGCTGGGGGACTGGAACACATGGCAGACAAGAACTGCATCATCTGGGCCTTAAAGGAAGGTTATGGTGAGATCTTGTTATTGTTTACAACTACCTAATGGAATGATGTGGAGAGGATAGGGCCAGGATCATCTTAAGTGTGCCACAATCTAAGAAATAGAAGCAAAAGACATGCTGGAACACAGGAAATTGCAACTGATAAAAGGAAGACTGATTTTGCTGTGGTGGTGGTCAAACAACAGAACAGGTTGCCCAGGGAGGTTGAATAATCTCCATCTCATCAGCTGGATAAAGTCCAAAGCAACCTTCTGTTACTGGACCAGCTTCACCTCTGGAGGCCCCTTCAAGCCAAACAGATCCAGTAATACCAATTTTGTCTTCATTGCACTTGCAGACTGAAGCCTTCCCTACAGTCTGAAAAAGTTACTTTATTTTTTAAGTGTATTTTCTAAAGTTACCCAGTTAACTTAATTTTCTATACTTACATGGACTAAAAGGAAGTAAACTGGCACAATATCATCTAGTGACCAAAGGGATTTCGTAGTGTATGTATCCCAGACTGTTAGTAATTACTTAACAGCTGAGACCACAAAGACAAGTTATTTTGAATTTCATTGTTGATTACTTCCCTGCACATTGGTGAAGGTTTATAAACCATCAGCAACAAGGTAGGTTCTATTTCCATTTCTTTTTGTAAGGTAAGGCTCAACAATCTAATGAAAATTCTCAAAAACTATCTCTTTAAAGGTGTTTCTCTGATTATGTTTGCTTAAAGGCTTCATTATGGAATATTGGAGTGATTGTATCCAAAATATTCAATTATCTAGTTCCTTTTTAAAAAAATAAAGGCCTTCAATTATGAGTGTGAACAGCATGCTGTTTTCTTTGGTCTTAACCTGGTCTTTCAAATTGCACTATTCGTATTACATATCTTTTCCAAAAGCATGGATTTAAGCATTAGTGCATCTTAATGCTTTCTTAGGTCAACTCCTGAAGTCCTATCTCTCATTATAAAATATCATACATTATACATATATAAAATTGCTAACTCTAGGGGGTAGTCATTGAATCTTTTTTATGTTCACACAACCTCTTGCATAACACAGCCACAAGAGGAAGCAAAAGGAAAATGAAAAACATAATAACACTGAAGATTGTATCAGTAATACCAGATTTCAAGTAATTTTATAGAGATGCCATGGAGAGATCAATGGGGCTTTGAAGCTGATTCTAAAGGTTTTCTAGGCTTTCATTGGGAGGAAAACTACATTTCTTTACTTTTGTTTAATTGAGCCCATCGAGATATTAAGTAGCAGAATCACAGTTTTACCTTGTGGAATTATGATAATAAGGCCCCTCAGCAAATTGATTATTCCCTCACTTATCTCAGATGATGAGAATTTGTTACCCTTTTAATATTTTGTAACTGTGCATTACAAAACTGCTGCTGTTCAATCCCATCAGTTATAAGCATGAAACAGCAGATTTTGATTTTTTTAAATACTGCTTGTTAAGGAGGGGTGGAAGTGGATTTTTTTCCTGAGACTTATTTAACCAATAACAAAAATAAGAGCCCATAAATGACGAGAAACCTAAGACAGTGACAGTGCTTCCAGCCAGTCCCAGACAGTGCCTTTTGAGAGGTACTACATGCACATAAACATACAATATTCATCAGGAAACACAAGTATTCATTTGCAAAGGCTGCAGCATAAGACCATTATTCTGCTTTCTGTGATTAAGAGGATATTTGAACTTTTACTAGTGTTATCTGAAACAAGGGCCTTTAACACTAAAACCCATAATAAATGATGGAAAGAACCAGGGTATGACTCGGTTCTTACAAGTGAAAAAATCCTGCATTGAAGTACTTAATGAAGACCAACTATACTGTAATGAAACAGAAGCCTCTGAAGATGGCATGCAGAAACCAACAAGTACGTGACTGATTGCCTTTTTTATATCCATCAAAGACTGAACCAACACATGTACACAGGTATTTTGGCAGAGTGCATAAAATCCAACAAAGAAGTACCACCACCTTCTGCCAATACTGGGCAAGTGATAAGAACCAGGAATACTGTGTAACCACCTAATGGTTAGGAATAGAAAGAAAAACTAAATTCAATTTAACTACACTGAGATTTAGTTAAAATGCCAGTTGTAAGAACCCAGACATCCACAATCTTTCCTAATCCTGCATTCTTTGAACACTAACTCTCTGCCATCTTCTACCTTTGCTGTGTTCCCAGTTTCAATCAAGGACAGAGCTAATTTTTTGCAGTAGCTGTGATGGGCAGAGCCTGGAGCTGTGTGGGTGTGGCCAAGATACAGCGCTATTAGACACTATCACTGTCTCGGGCTTGAGGGAAAAAGCATGGACATGCACAGTCTGTCCGCTGTTTTGTTCACTGTCCTGGTTGGAGAGCGATTTTTGTCTGTAAGACATCCTCTTTTTGTATCAATTTTGTATCTTTTTGTTATCAACTTTGTTGCTGTTACTGTCTTCTTATCTCATTGTGGTTTCCAGTAAATTGTTTTTATCTCAGCTTGGTATGTCTGCCATTTGTCTCTCACTGGAGGGGATGGGGACAGGGAAGCAGCTTGTGATTTTTCACTTTAGTGGAAGCACTAAATTAAGGAATACCAGTTCTAAACTCCGACAGTCACATTTTTATCTGGTGACAATGAGACATTCTATGGTGCATTTTTTAATCCAATAGATGATGACAAACATATGTGTTGCATATTTGCAGGTATTTTACTTCTGTGTTACCCTACAATTAGTACTCCTATGCAAGGACATAGCTTATGCCCCTGCAATCAGAATTTTCTACCAGTGTCACTTTTATGAGTGATGTTTGGGTTTTATCCTTAACTTTCTCCCTTTTTTGAGCACTCTAAAACATGAAGAAAACAACTTTGGGGACATTAAAATAGAAGTGGAAGTATCTCTCAAAAGCCACACAAGGCGAGAGGGACATTGTGTACTGCCTTCACCTGTTGACACTTCACCTGTCAAAATCTAACTCAGGAACTAGGATTGAATGAGATTTTGCAGGAACAACTGCACTAACTTAGAGAGTGCAAGGATGTAGATGCACAGAGAAAATTACTGTTAATATGACTGAAAGCCATAGTTTAAATTTAATCAATACACATTCATCCTTTTTTTCCTATGGGTTTAAATTTTTTTCATTTCTCAGATCCATCTTCAACATCTTTTGAAACTACAGTGCCCCTCACCCATTCTCAGGGTCTTCACGTGTGAGAAGAAAACGACATCACTTTCCTTTACCAAATGCTAATTCACCTGCCATGTTCTACTCTCTTGCACTGACGTGTCATGAATGGGATTTTGAGTTTCTTCAAAGAAAAGTGCTTTTAGTAAAAAATGCCATATATGTCACTTCTATCATTTAAAAATCACTTAAGGTGGGATGCATTTCACGGGAAAACACTATTTTGAATCTTACTGAGAATAAAACCAGCTCGCTGTTTCATCAATTGAAAGTTGATACTTCAATTGAAATTGATACAGAATAGGCTGGAAACATGTTTTGATATACTTACCTGTTACTGTAAGGCTGTCAAAAAACTTGGATTTTCAAAACTGCTTTTCTATTTTCAAGGATTTAAAAGTGTTTTTCAAATTACTTTGGCAGTTTCTGAAATTTGCATTTCTACCTTTGTATATTTTATAGAATATGTGACTAAATTATATGCACTTTTTAGATCAGAACTCCAAATTTTCAAAAGGTAAATGGCACTTCTCAGCACGAACATACTGAGAAACAGAGATGAAAATTAATATTAAATTGTTTGAAATGTCATTCTTCTGAGTGAGAAAAGCAGATACAGTTACAGTTTAATTGCTTGCTACCTTGTGCAGAACAGAAACGAACAGAGATTGTTTATCTCAAACAAAATGTAAGGTGCAGGTCAGGGCACTTTCTTACGTGTGAAATGCACATCAGTGAAGTGAAAAGGCACATCCCTCAGCTGTTTTTTGAGGTGGTGGTGTTCTTGGCAGGCACAGTTAATCTAGGCTTTCCTGGGCCACCTATACCAGATTTTGCAACTTTTATGACTTGCACTCAGAATTCAATCTTAAGTAACACTGAATGTCAATACAAAATGATAAAACCTATAATAAGGACTTCAAGGTTTATAAACCTTAAAGCACTACATGGCATCATTTAACATTACCATCATCATCTAGAGAAGGTGTCATGGTGCAATACTGAAGATGATTCTCTTGATTACAGCAGTTAAAATAGAAATACAGGCATTTTATAGGCATTTTACAGGCATTTCCCCACAGTTTATTCTACTAAAAGGAATAGCTGACCTATGGCTGGGTTGCGATTACAATTTGTGAATCATTTTGACCTTTCTATGACAGAGATGAAATGATTCTTTGACTTGGCATTACAAGGAAAAACACATCTGTGAAAGTAGTATCCCCCATTATCCTAGACTTGAACCTGCATGCAGTTATTTCTGCTGTTTTGGGTGACAATGACAAATTGTAGTGCTTTTTCACTAATTGCCCTTGCCGAGCCCACTGACCTAATTAAAGGGGAGCAGGACAGTCCTCAGTCTGTATTACCACAAGAACTTCTGATGGGATAATACTCCTCTATCTTCAGTCACACAAAAGTTGGCCACTGAGTCTCTGGCTACTTCTCTAGGTTCTCACACAGGACACATTAGACTGTAAGATCAAACACTTCATGTGAAAGAGATAAGTGGGATGAATACCTGGAGGTGCCATTTTCTCTCTAATGTTCAGAAGCCCTGACTACTTGAAACACCATTTTTTTCAGGTGGTTCATGGAAGAGAAAAATCCCTCCAAATCCAGACAGGTGTACTTGGGCAAAAGAGAAGTTCAGATGTAGAAGAGTTAATCCAATTTTGAAAGTGCTTGATCTTGACTTGGATACTAAAAATAAGAATTCAGTTTTACCAATGCTGTTTTTTCCTCCTAAATCTCTTCATGTGAGAGTGTTATTTAATAAGAAGTGACTGAGGTTGAAAACCTTCTCTAACCTCTGTAACTACCAGGTCTGCTTGTCAGAAATACATTTGAGGAAACACAGAGCCAAAATCAACATGCAAGTGTCTAAGGCACATGAAGAGTCAACATCTCCTTGACTCAAGGCTTTCACATCGCAATGGAAAAAGTACTTAACACTGAAATATTTATCAGGTTAAATTCTCAGCTAAATTACTGATACAACACTAGAAACCAGGGAGTCCAGATGTTGCCATACAGGTAGTATAAAACATCATAGTTTAATTACTCCTTTACTAACTTAACTAGCATCTTTCTCTTCATTGATACAGAATAAGGAACACTAGTTATTAATGCATGACAATATGCTTAATTTTGTAAATCAACTTCCTCAACCTCTTGATGACAGCCTGTTCTCATTCAGGTATCTGTTTATTGTTTTGCACAGCTCAACTATCAAACACAAAAAATGAAGTGCAGTAAAAACTGACACGAATTAAACAAATTGCAGGATATATTATGTCTTCACCTTCATCTGAACAAATGTCTGATTAGTGCTTTCTGGCATCTTCTGCATTGTGAATTTATGGCAATTTAACATTCTAGTGACTAAGATACCTCATATGTCAATTAAAAACTCAATACAAAAATTCAGCGTCTCTCACTGTCAGCAGATGCATGTGTGAGAAATTCAGAAATGCTCACTTCTAAAAATAAGAGAAAGCTGCATGTGGGCACTCAAGTGGGATGAAAGCTGCATATTTGACTTAATCATCTCCCAACACATCCCCATATTCCCAATCAATGTACATTACTGGGACTTAGCTGTTGTTCTTGTAACTACAAAACTGGGAACTCTTTTCACTTGGATTTATTACCAATCCTGAAACAAAATGTGACCATGTTCTAAGGTAGGAGGACCCCATGTAGCTGTTTATACATCAGAAGAGCCATGCTCTGCTCTGAGAATGCAAATACTTGATTCTGATGCATTTTCAGCCTCAAAGCTGAAAAACAATCTTTCCAAATGTTGGTATCACACTTTGAAATAACATACCTGACCTTTCTCTGAGTGCAAAGCTGGACAAGGTGACCTTGTGAGATTCCTTCCAACATGAATTATTCTGCAAATCTAACAATTCATTAGAGTTGTGAACTCCTGATATATTATTCAGTCAAACTTTCTCAAGTTTAGCAATAAAACTTTGAAACTAACACCAGGTACCCAAACTGACTTATATTGCTATGAGATCACAAGACATACACTGACAATTTACACACTTCTTAGATGTTTTTCATCACTGAACAATGGTGATATGGTAATACAGGGTAACTTCCATTTTATCACATTTTAGACAAAAGAAGTCACTTTCTGTGAGTCTCTCAGTCATCTGTAAGGACCTCTGTTACAGGTATCTTATCTTAGACAATGAACTTTTAGACTCCTAGCAAGATTAAGTAGTTTCCAGCACCCATTAAGTAATAATTTAATTGATGTGCTATTGTTGAATTTTGTATGTATAACTGCATTACTGACAGATGAACAGTGAAGAGAGGATAATTCAGTACTGACATAGTCCCCACCTCAGGAACAATTATTTAAAAATGACCCTTGCTACAGGCCCTGTTTCGAGACCTAATTCAAAACCTTGTGAAGTCAGAAGAAATCTCACCACTAACTTTACTTATCTGATAGTCACAACAAGGATGTTTTAATTATTACAACACTTCAACTTATCCCATCAAACTCCATAGAACCTAGGGCCTTGAATAGACACCTGGATTCTCTAAATATTTTAAGGGCATAGATATGCAAGAAGTTGTTTTCTACATAGTACAAGCAGTCAACAAAAACCTTCAGGTGGAACTGTCTCCCTTTCTTCCAAGGGTGAGTGATTAAAATACTACCAGTCTCTAAAAAAAGAAAAAAACTTTTATTTAACTGAAAAAATGCAGACCAAGAGGCCAGGATAAAAAATTGCTTTTCAATTACTAGTACAATATACCTCTTAATCAACACTGACCCAGAATGGCATTAGAAACCACTGTCAGGGTAAAATGAAAGTGACAGAAAGACCTGAAGCACAAAACTGTGCATTGAAGTTTTATGCATTTTACCTGCAGCTCTGCTTTCTCTCCAAAGCCCATACCCTGTGGACTTACCACTGAACAGTACTAATACAAATTCCAAATTCTCCTTCAAGAGGAAAAATCCTATATTGTATATATTCTGCAGTACATGAATAGCGACAAATTTCTCATCTAGGGCAGCTTGAAAAATCAGCTTAACTCGTTTGAAAGACCACCTATTGCACTTTAAAATGCCACAGTAACTGCCATTTAAAATAAAAGGTAAATGCTGTGCATACATAAGAACAAAGAAAATGCAAATTTTGGGGGTAGTCATCCTTTAAAAATTTCAGACAGGGATAGTCTGTACCTGCTTGTTTAGGTAGAATAACAAGTCACATCGTTTTCAATTAACTGTACAATGCAAAATCTCTTCAGTTAAAGAGGTCACAGATAGCAGCAGAGAAGAAAAGACTGTCTGTCTTTCAGATAAAAGGAAGATGAAGCTGGCTTGCTTCCCAGGACTGAAAGGGGAATCCTGATTTGGAATGCCTTCTCACATGCAGAGTGAGTAGAGGGAATAGCAAGAAGGGAGGCTGCTGCACCAGTGCTGTCTGGGAGACTCCTAAGGACACAAGTCTACAGTGCAGGCTCAGGTAATCCACAGAAAGTTCCCTAAAAGTCCAGAGGACTGTACAGAAGGTGTTTGAACCAGAAAGCCACTGAAGGTTGCAGGGGCAGACTGCAAGGAAACAATTCATCCTGCAAAGGCGCTGTTTACAGGAGACGGGTTTACTCTCAAGATTTTCTGCTCCATCAGCTGATCCAAGTTTCCTCTAATTAAAGAAAAGAAAACAACGATATTAAGTTTGCAATTTCTGATAGCATTCCAACAAAATATGGCTTTAGAGAATGGAAGTCTGTAGGTGCACTCACTGTAAGGAAGACAGTGGGTGTGAGCTTTGGCATAAGACGCTGGCCTGACCGGCACTGCCAGAAGAAGCAAGAGCTCTGCAGGTAATCCTCAAGTTAAAAAAAACTGCATTCCCAGCAGAAAGAGAAAAATGTCATATCCTCAAACTGAGGCACCAGTACAGCATGAGGAACACAGAAGGGTGGGTTTGTTATTCTACTTTCCCGTCCTCACCTTTTCTTTTCTGAGAGAAAGGGATAGATGAAGAAGAGGGAAAGAACATGGGAATGACACAACTGCACAGAGGTCATTAACATAGCTTTTAGAGGACCTGTGGGATAAATGTGATTTTCTTCTGCCTAACTGAACAGTCGAAAGCAAATAAAAGTGATTTTGTCAACTCAGTGGCATCTACAGGGGCTGGGGGGAGAAGCTAATGGACCCGTGGAGAAGTTTAGCACAGACAACACCTGCTTAAGGAAGGAAAAAAAGCATTCTAAAATGCTGAGCACGTGAATAGAAGCCAAAAAATGTTGTGATACCAGAGGGACACAGGGGTGCTGTGCAGCCTAGATCACTGAAACCAAGGAAGAACAAAACAGACAATATCAGTAGTGGATTTTTCCCTCAGCTGGGAGAGAGAAAAGGCTGAGAAACCTTTCCCTTGGGTGTGCTTTTGGGAAGCAACAAAGACTGTGCACTATTTTATGCAGACAATGGTCCTGGAAGTCAAGTGAAAATGAATGTGGTCTAACCTGTGACCAGAAATGCACCTGGGCAGTGTGCTCAAGGAGAGAAAACTGGGTGTTGCATTGCATTATCTATTCCAGTACTAAGTAAACCAGATTTACCATGGTTTTGAGTGCAGTTTAATTTTGGGAAGGAGAAGGATAAATGTCTGCTGTCTTCGCCAAGGGACACAATCAACAAAGAAGGAGAAAAAAGAAGGTCCTTTTAAAGACATAGAGCATGCCTGAAATGAAACCCAGGAAGAAGACCTCACTACAAATAAAGAAAATGTTGCTATGGGGATGGCTCAGATAAATTTTAACCACCAATCTTTAGCAATATAACAATACAGCTGATAGATCTGTGTGAAAAACAGAACAGATTGGTCAATTCACAATGAAGTCTAGTATGAAACTTCTGGCCATTGTGAAAAAAGGTTTTTTTGTTTGTTCTGTAGCTCAGTACAGGTGAGTCTGGATTTTAGCAAGCTTTCTAATGTATTTTCCAGGTGCCTCAATACTGATTTATGGGCTGTTTGCAGCAGCAGAATTAAATACATCATTCTCTGGCACATTTCAGTAAAAAAATGTCAGCCAGAAATGGAATGACAGCACCACTGAAAAGAAAGCTTTAAAAAGGCAATAAAACCCCCCCAACCAATTCAATTCTAGCTATGTAACTTTACTATATATACAGCTGGAAAATTCTCCTTTTAAAAAGGTTATCTTAAGGGGAAAAATCCAGCTTGTGAGGCAGTGTGTCACCACAACAACCTGATGCACTAACAAGAATCAGAAAGAGAAAAGAAAAATAGCATGTCGATTTTGCCTAGGCAGAAGGATGCTTGAGGAAGTACCCTGATAAAGCACAAGCTCCTTTTGAGGCTTCCTTTGCACAGCAACAGCTAAGGCATCCTGCAATACATATACAATACGTGGAAGTGCAATATCAGAAAAATGGATGGACTACAACAGGAGTTGAAATCCTTGTCCACTGCTGATGTCTAGCATTTCTAAAAATCAGCTCTATGATAGGTCCTATTTGCTAAAAAATACTGGAGAACAAGAGCAGTAATGACCACTATTACTGTTTCTTTGAAGTTCAATGATGAAAGCCAAAGAAATGAACATACAAAGATCACAGCTGAAATGGTTCAAGAATTATAATCATAACTCCCCTGACATATTGGCATGTTTGGACTGTTTTTAAGCTGCAGCAAATTACTACTGCAATTATGAAGTACAATTTCTCAGAATAACCCTACAAATAACATAAATCAGAGCAGCACTCTTACAGCTATTATTAGCTGTCTACGTAAATAAATATATTAGCATTGTTATATTCAAAAAAGTTCTCACATTTTTAATATTTATCTTTGCTTTTATGATGTATTATTTAAGAATTTAATAAAATATCAAAAAGTTGAGGTTGTGCAAATTTACTATCCCTAATTTGACCAATATTTTGAATGGCACATGAGATTTAGACAGCTCAATTTTGAATGTACAGTGTTACATTCCTAAATGAAATTTGCAGATCTGGGAACATTAGTACAATGAGACAGTCCTCCCAATATGAGAGGAGTGACTGTCTTGTTTTAACAACTTGCAGAGCACTGCTGTAATGAAGCATTAACCCTAAGATAACACTGGATGCAAATAAACATTATAATTATAATATTGATTTATATAATTCAGTAATTAAAAGCAGGGAAGAAATATGCTGTAACGATAACAAATCAACAAGTTAGGAAAAATTAACAAAAAATGTACAGAAGTAGAAATTGTTTGGTTATGATTGTTGAAATAGTTAAAAATCAAGGAAGTGATTATTTTTCAAAGACAGAACATGAAAATAAAAGCTCAATGACCCACAGTGTTTGGATGAATTTCAGCTAAAAAAACTCCACCAAATGCCTGAACAAAATAAAACATGTCCAAACTCCCAGATGTGTGCTTACCATATGATCAGAATTCAGGGGCAATAATGATTTACATAAATTATTGTCCTTTTCCTTAACAGTGTATTTGTGAAGGAAGAGTATCACAGTTCTCTTGCTGGAGCTTCTAATTTGCCCAGTAAATTCCTGTAACCTTCTTAAAATTTTTATGACTTGTTACTTTGTGACTCCAGAGTTAGTTGCAATAGGTAATCTGAGGATCAGGAGGGGGTGCTCTGCTTAGATCCTTGATCTGGAAGGTGCAAGTGCTACTGCCAGCCTAAAAATGAAATGCTAAAGCAGAACAAAGCCATTGCTTTTCTTACAGAGAATTACAGCATGAGAGATCAAGAAACACTGCATGATGTTTAATTAATTTAACAATTCCTTGATATATACTAGCAAGCTGTCACATAAAATCTGAATATGACACACTAGAGAAAGAATTAAAGAAATTGTTCTAGAAATATGAGAATAATTTTCACTGTGCTCATTCTGCTGCAAACTGGAAAAGAAACCAAAACCCAACAACCCCCAAACCCACAGTACAAATAGATTGTTTGGAAAGAACATACCTATTAATTCTTTATTTCTGACATCTAAGGCCATGTTTCGTAAAGCTGTAGCAACTGCACATACCACCCGGTCGTTGTCTATCCGGAGCAGCTCCACCAGGATTGGCAATCCTTTCTCTTTGCGGACGGCAGCGCGGATGTACACTGACCACTGCAAAGACACAGGGGACAGAGAGTGGGAACAAAGTCAGGAATACACCACAGACAGTGAGACATCTGAGCTTACAACACACTAAGGCCTAACAGAAGCATTTGAAGAGTGGAAATAATTTCACTGATGATACTAGGCAACCACTTGACTTGGCAATCAGCACTCTTTTTTTTTATGGTGACAGAGAAATTAAATGATGAATTGACTTCACTCCCAGCACACCTGGTTACATTTTCACAGCCCAAGTCTGCAGACTACTTACTTTTCACCAGTGTTTTGTATGCAACATCTAATGATGCTTGTTTACTGCTAAACCAACAATATTTATTTTACAAAATATGCATTACAAAGCAAGTTCAAGAGGTCTGAGTATTCTTTGTTGTTACCATAAGAATTACTCAGTCTACAAACACGCAAACACTATTATCACTTCTCTTGTGATTGTTAACTTATGCAGAAGGAAAACTGAGGATAACTACACGGCTGGTTTTGGCAGCTGTAGTGATCCTAACTGGAACACTATTGTACATTGATCTGTTGGTGATTCCCTCAAGAGCTGACCTGAGGGCGGTGTGTGCCTGTGCTGTGCCTGGCTGCAGGTATCACGTGGCTGCAGGACAAACCCAGTGGCTGACTCTATCAGAGAAGCCTAAAGGCATCTCCCACCTGACAGCTGGTCATGATACCACTGGCATGGCCTCGTCTTTGTACCAAAGTGAGCAGTATGTTCTCATGTAAACATCCTTTTTATTTGACAGTAGAAATGATGAATAGAATTGTTTACTTCTAAGAAACCCTTCAGGAGCTCTAAAGACTATCATGCCAGTGCATAAGGGATCTGTGCAGTGTGTGTGAGTAGGAGGTCCATCCAGAGCTGCACAATTTGGGGTTCCCAGCACATGATGGGGTGAAAGATCAGCTATACTACCCTGTTTTCCACTCTGTTGTTATCTCCAGCAGTTGCAAAACATGTAAACAAGACAGCAGTTGTGACCTTGTGGGGTTAAAGTATATGGGTACAGCCAAATTTAAGATGTTTGGACACCTGCAAATGTACAGGTCTCTTCAACATAGCCCAATTCAAAACAAGCCATCCACAGGCACACATTCCTTTCACTTCATGATCTCCTCTCTGGAATTTTCATGAAGTTCACATTCATGCTTCATGTACCGACAGTCGAAAGCAAGTTATTGAAGCAGAATGCCTTCTTCCTTTCAGTGCTGTGGCATGGATGCTTATCTTCCCATTGTATCTGGGAGGTGAAGACAAGTTCTCAAAGGCCTTTGCTTTTGAAATATTTCAAATATTTCAGAAACTAGGATGATAAGTCTTAGGATTTTCTAATCTAGATGGCCCTTCTCTTTTGACAAAGACATCCCATGGTAAAGAATAATTACATTGCAATAGCGTTACTCCATAGCCAGGCAGAGTAAAAACAAAAAAAAGGTTAGCACATTCACTGTCAGCAGACCCTGTTTAACCCCTGCATATGGCCTCTACTTACCACAGCTGAAGAGCTCGCTTTAAAAGCATCTGTTTATATAAGATACATGCCCTGAATAGCAAAAACCAGAATATACATTTATGATAAAAACAGTAAATATGAATATAGACAAGAACTACAGTGTTGCAATGTCTGTAGTGCAAATTCATTCCAGGTGATATAATCCAGGGGAAATTGGGAAAAAGGAAAAGAAACCAGCATTTAAAGAGGTTTTTTTTTAATTAATTCTCCTCTGTAATAACTATGCATAACAAAAGCCAGTTGGCTGGACTTTGCTGTAGATGAAAGTGATAATGGTTATGATAAGATTTCTAGTCAGCTAAGTTGGAGAAGGAGTTCTCAGCATCCTGAGCACAATAATTTGTCTAAAACATAAATGTACTGTCATTTTGTGCAGCAAAGCAAACAGCTTAGGGGAAATAAGTAATAGCAGAACTCTTGGTTGATCTTATCCCATGCTCTCTCCTCTAGAACTAGTATGTAGGATGATCATCAGATAAATGAAATAAAACAGATCTTACGGATCAATGAGTTTAACAGGAAGTGTTTTCCAAAACACAGTTTCTTTCCTATACCTGATTTTAATGGGATTTTCAACATAAAGGATGCTATGGAAACAAGAAATGGATATTTCTAACCTTCCTGGTTTAATAAATATGTATTTACCTGCCAGTTAGATGTATTCTCACCTGCAGCTGGGAAATGAGCAACACCTCCTTGCACTTAAAAAATGCTGTGTTTTGTACATCTCTCCCAGGGGAAGCATCTGTTGTGTCTGCTGTGATTACAAGGTGACTGCCAGCGTGAGTTCAAGGTAGCAGTGAGAACATTTTGAGAAAGAAGTGAGCCTATCTGGTTGAGGTGAGAGTTCAAGCTAGCTGAGAGTATTCTGAAAGATGCTGTCATTCATTGCAGAAGTACATCACTGATGTAGCATCTCCAAAATGGGCTACATGGGGAACCAGTGGGGGTGTTTGTTTTGAGACAAAAAAGCTTATCTGTGTCTATTCAATACCAAGGAGAATCAAAAATGATCCTTTAGATCATTCACTATATTTTAAAAACCTCCATACTAAAACCTCAGTATACAGTTTTCCTTTGATTTTTTTTAGTCACCTAACAAGAGAAAATATTAGCACTTGTTTCATAAAGCCAGGTTTACAACAGAATTTTTGGGATGTAGTATTTTCATCCATTCCAACCCAAAAGTTTAAGAGAAACAAATTAGGGAGTGTTTTAGTTTTAAGCCTAGGGGGAGTAGGAGACATTGTAGGAGAAACACTGAAATAACTCAGTATGAAAAAAAAAGAGAATATATAAAGCTCCTTACTAAATAAACAACATGCAAGCCTTCAGGATCTGTAACAAACCAATTAATTTGATTACAATAGTAAAAAATAGAGCTCCAAAGCCTTAACAGGGCAAGGATCCAGATACAATGTTTTACAGATACACATATGCACACATACGTATAAAACAATGCGGGGAAGACTACAGAAAAATGATGTAGAAAACCTCTCCTCTCCCCTGTGTACTCCTCTTCCTCCCAAGCTGTCATTTCCAGAGGATGTCATACACTTTGGGAAAAGTTCACAGACTCCTCAATGTGTGATTTGCTATCATTTCATCTGCTGTTTCAAGTCATGAACCTTAGGCAGAGAGAAATGCTTTTAATTGTTTCAACGGCCTCTGGAGAACTTTCCATGTGGAAAGTGGTATGAACTGTCTGCTTCTCTTTCCTTAAGCTGCCAATTAGGACAAGTCTCTGCAAGCAATTACGCTGCGCTGTGCGGGTTTCAGGGAGGCTCAAATTGAGATGCCTCAAAAGGCTATTTCATTCTTGCACAGAATGGAGAAATTGATTCAGTCTTGTGTATACTGATGATCCTTCCCTTTGCCTAAAGCCATCGTGGAGTGCCTGCATTTCCACATCGTGGGTCAATTGCTAATACGAGCTCAGTGAAGTATAAAAGCGAAGAGATGAAAAATCATAAGAAAGAAAAGAGACAAAGGGTTTGTCGCCTATCAGTGAGGAAATGAGGCACTCTGCTAATACGCTTAATCATCCTGCTACTGCACAAATCAGTGGCAGTGTCAACGATCAAACAGCTGCTCAGTTTGTAAAGCAAAAGCATTCCTGTGGGAACTGCAAACACGTTAGCGGGAACAAGCAGCTAGAAAATAAAATAAAATAAAATAAAATAAAATAAAATAAAATAAAATAAAATAAAATAAAATAAAATAAAATAAAA